>JASSKH010000054.1:0-676291 GCA_031763025.1 Macrocystis pyrifera | reverse complement strand
CCATTCTTTGGGGCATGGCGAAACGATCGATATCTTCACTATCGCCTAATTTGCTGTCTGTCGAGAGATACACTGTGTTTGTTGATGATCCGCAATACAAAGTCAAGATGTTACGATGAGCGACACAAAATCCCGATTTCCCAGCCCAGTTTTTCGTTTTTGTATCGGAAATTTTGACACGTGATTTTTATTAGTATAACGAATGGAATATTCGCGATGGTACGTTTTTAATGTTTTAAAAATCATTTTCTCGCAAAACAAAAAATCCCAATTCTATTAATATCGGGCTATCATAGCTCCCGAAAAAAAAAAGAAAGGAAAAACGTGCCAGGTACTCCCGTAAATAAATTTGTTGCACTAATCGAAAGCACGTGCCAAAATTTCAGGTTCTGATTCGCCAAAACCGTCTGGGAAATCCAGTCCAGCCCTTATGTTTGCGTCTTGCCCAGCCCAGTGGACGTTTCGACTTTTCAAGCCTACCGATACTCATTCATAATATTATCTGCAGAGATTTGCCGAATACCTTATGTTATCTACGGTAATCTGCTGATTTCATGGCGACTGCTGTACAAATAAAATTTCTTGTTGACGCCCGACCAAACCAGATATCATCATACCGTGCCGCCGGTAACGGGAGCTGGGTTACGTGCACCATGCCGTTATGGACCACAACAGCAGTTGACATCGCCAGGCCTTACGAGCAGTACCACCGCATATTAAACACGCCCACACGCACTCACACCATACATCTATTAATAATCAGGTACTGGGTTACGTGCACCATGTCGCTATGGAAAGCAACAGTTGACCCAACCAGACGTTACAAGCACTACCACCGGATAATAAAACACGCCCACACGCACGCGTATCATACATACCGCACCTGGGTCCTGAACCGCGTACTGGGATACATACGTGTACCATGTCGTTATGGATGGCAACACTTGACCCAACCAGGCGCTACAAGCACATCACCGAACGATTAAAACACTCCCACGCGCACGCATATCATACCCGTACATACCATACCTGTAACGCGTACTGGGTTAACGGTACGTCCGCCGAGTCGTTTCGGATCGCAACAGCAGTTGACATGATCAGGCGTTACAAGCACTACCACCGAGTAAAGAAAAACACGCCCACATGAACTCATATGGAGCAGCAACGTCAAGTCAAGTCGTCAACAGCAGCTGGCTCGTCAGCCCCCCCGCCAGCATCCTCGTTGGATCCATCCCCACCTCCCGATCCCCCGCCCCATCCCACTTCTTCAATATCGCTGTCCTCCTGGCCCTCCGCGACCGCGCCCGTGTGGGAAATTAATTGTGAATGGTATCCATCCTCCAGGTGGTATGATAATTGTGGAGTTCGACACTGGTTTCAGGCGTATATACGTAGGGGGGGTGTTATCTAACGCACCCCCGGTGATAAAGTGACGGTACAAAAACGATGTAAAATATCACCGGGTGTGCTTATGTGGGGGTGTGTGCTTTCTTCCGTGCTACGAGTATAAGGTATGCAATTAGCTCTGCTATTATTTTTTTGGTGTTCGTAAAACTGCCGATTGCTTGATGATGGTGATGACGCCGAGTCTGTGGGCACTACTGCTGTTGTCGGATGTACTGATTGTGCGTACCGCAGAAAGAAGCCAAACGTGTACTGGCGTACTGGCACAAAGCAGCAGTACGTGTCGCTGCCAGTGTTGCCAGTATACCATATATATGCCAGTATGCTGCCAGTGTGCTGCCAGCAGATTTTACATTTTACGTACGTCCAAGAAACACGTCTTGCTTCATGACAAAAATGCATCTTACATTGCACATTGCACATAAATGCCTGGTTGTCTTGCGTCTGCGCTCCTTTCCATGTAGATGACCGCAATCGCCCCTCACCTCTCGGCGATACAACTGTTACTGCAATAGGTCTTGAGCCCCGATAGTGATAAGAAACAAGGAGAAGAAACCGTTATACTACTAATACTCATCTGTTGTATAGTTATTCTCAGCCGTTTTTTGTTTTGTCTTACAGCAGTGTGCACTCGGTGTTTACAAACGTCAATTTCGTGTCCAGGCTCACTGTCTTATTTTTTTTCCGACCTTGATCTAACTTCATTTGTATACCACGGATTTTAGAGTTGGTTCCATTACTGTTGAGCTGTGGTTCTTAATCAAATTTCTTATTGTTCGTGCCGATCTGAGCCTCTTGTTCTTAGCATTATCTGCGGGCGCCCACTGCTGTATATATCCGGCGAACCCTCCTCACCAGCCGCAGGTGACCGATTAGCGTCGCTACGCTTCGCTCGGCGGTGCTCGTTTCCCTTGAACCCAGTATACTGATGCAATCGAGTATGCTGTCTGCTCTACTGACTGAGGCCGCCAGTGCGCAACCCCAACACACGGCAGTCTATTTATAGATGCTACATGCAGATACAATGATACAATGATACGCCAACATGCCAAATACAGGGAGTCCCTTTCTCTGTCGTGGGCACCCACAGAAGATTCCACTGTATATAGCTTAATTCGAGTACAAGAGAGGGGCTCGGGATTTTGTAAAGCGATTGCTTTGGGGACACATAGTATCCCTTTCCAGGTTCGCCTATTGAGCAAGGCCCTCGTTTTGACCATCTGTTCAGAACTTAACTAGAGTTTGAAGAGGAGTTTATTGTCCAATTCACGTGGCGCGATGACGGCTGAGAGGACAGGTTCGAGATTGTCTCTCCTGTCCCCTGTTTACTATCGAACAAGGCGTCCCAAGAGTTACGAACCCCTTTCGCGTATCCTCTTCCCTAGACGATTTTACTGCCCTCGAATGGTACCATAACACTGTAAGTCCAACCTGATGGTTCATATATGGAGAAGTGTGTGGATTTCGAATTTCGGGGGAAAACGCTCGTACCGGTTCCACAAACTGCAACACGACTCGACGATGCGACTCCTCAAAACCCACTCCCGCGCCTCTAAATGGCGAGGCTACGAAGCCGGGAAGGAGCGTTAAAAAAAATGAAAAATGAACAAGAAAGGAAGCCCATCCGTGGGGGATCGGAGAGCTTCGAACGCCGAAAACCACCGCCATACCACAGGGACGAGAAGGTGTCGACCAAGAACGGAAAAGCCACGCTACTGCCACATCCCCAGCGAAGGGGGAGGGGCGAAAATGTACCACTGAAAATATAGGACACGAAAGTGCCTCAAGTCCTGTGCCACAGCTGTATGAGTAACCATACCTATCCATGTTATAAAATACCACGAAAACATGGTCCCGTGCCGCAGTATGGCGGCTGCATTGCCCTGATCGCCCCTGGACATGAACAGGAGGGACAGGACAACCCTGAGCCCGACCCAACAAGCTCAGAAGACGTCAAGAGAAGATCAAACATGGAGCGAGAAACCCCCGCCCTTGAAACTAAAAACCGGGGGGGGGGGGGGGCTATCGAGCACAGTGGTAACGCGCAGATCACCCAACTAAATTTGCGTATAGGGATTCATCTGCAGTAAGTTACGTTGCTTTCCCCGTGCATATACCCAAATGGACTTGCAGAGACGAAGAGCTCTGTACAGCTCCCGTCGAAGCCATCTACGTAGGGCGTCGGGGAAAGAGGAACTTGATCGACCCCGAGTCATCCAGAAAAGGCACTAAATATACGTACTGTTTTGCGCGCTGATTTTCCCGAGCCACGTTAAACCGTTGTCGCCTTTTCCAAATTGTGAGTGCCGTTGGCAAGCATCGTTGCGCGGAAGCAGTGAAGCCAGCCCGCGCGCGGGACGCAGCCATATCTGGGCTCCAAAGAACGCTCGCCGTACCCCCAAGAAAATGATCGTTGTGCAACGCCACTGGGCATCCGGCGGTACCGGTGGTTGGTTTGGCGGTGCTGGTTCGGAGTGCCGGCCCAGTAGAGCAACACCTGATGGAGAAGGAACTAGAGGTCCATCTCCCGTGGGCGGGAGAGTCCCGTCCATTCTGTCTCGTACGCCCCCGCCCCGACCGCGAACAAGTTGATTCCCGGATGATCTTCTCCGCTTTGAGTCGATGAAGGGGAGTCGAAACATCGTTCTGAGTGACGTGGTACGGGGGGCGGGGTTCTTGGTGAAGTTGTTGAACACATAATTGCGTGAAACCCCGCAGGCAGATACTTGAGGCATGTGGCTACATACTGCTGTCGACACGTGCCAGGGTAGTCGGAGGTGCCGGAGTGCCAGGCGCCGAAGGGGCGGACGCGGTCGGATCAGCGACCGCGAAGGAGTCGGCTCCCTGCGTAGTGCTCGTTTGAGAAGGAGCATGCCCGACGACATTGGTTGCAGCAGCGGGGGCTTGTTATGCAGCCCGTACCGTGCACGTGAGGTACGGCAAAAATCCGAAGCGAGTAAGATTGCCGATCTGTCCAACAAGGCATCAAGGCGTCATTGCCCATTGCCGACGGCGATCGAAGGTGATGCAGGAGGCTGGAACACGAGCAACGGATCAACCCTCTTACGTGGCCTGTGTGCGCGAAAATCATAGAAAACAACGAAAAACGAAGGCGAAAAGAAGGGCGCACCTAAGACAGCACTATCGAGGCGGGGCACCAGCCCACTCAAGCCGACACCGTGGACCGGTGAAGAACGAGGGCGAAGCCCGCAGTTCTGGTTGAGGTAATTAGCTCCATCATCAACGAGGGGATTGAGTCGGGTAGACCCACTGCGGTCGTGTTCCGTGGCAGGCTGTGGCGGGCGGGGCATATAATCAGAATAACCATTAGGGCTACCTTGTGGCAGTCCAGCGTGTAGTCGAACGTGGTGAGGCAATCGAGCCACGACTGGACTCGCACCATGTCGTCCCCAACTTCCCCCCTGTTTTTCCAAAGCCTTGTGATCCGAAACCATGCCTAAGTTGGTGCCCCAAAGGTAGCCTCGAAGGCGCTTGGTGGGCCAGACAATGCTGCCGGCTTCCAAGCTGAGCGGAGCCCAGTGTCTCTCTGATTCAAAGATAGCACGGCTGACATATGCGATGGGACCGACGGGATCGCCCGGCTGCGCCTGTCCCAAGAGCCCAGCGCCAAAGCCAACAATGCTGGGCGTCGAAGTACACGCGGAATAGGCGAGTGCCGTCGGCGACGGAATCCTAGCCTGGGAAGTCCATGATCTTCGGAGCGGAGAGCTCGGCGAGCTTTCCGCGCACAATGGATTCCATGGAGGGTGTGAACGCAAATTTGACCCCCTTTTGAAGAAGAGAGGCGATCGGGCGAGTCCACTTAGACATGTCGCCCAGGAATTTGTGGCAGTACGCCAAACCTGCCAACAGGGAACGAAGCTGTTCCAGGTCTCGGGCCATGGGCACTTGGGTCAGAGCCGACGCTTTGTCCGCGTTCGGGTACAAACCCCCGGGCGAAGTGGAATGGCCCAGAACGCCGTCGTCCGTGGCTCATGTTCGTTTATGCTTGTTTGCATCAGGTTTGGGGTTAGATTCGTAAGTCTTCCGGGTGGAGCGCTTGAGGTTGTGCTTGCGTAGGCGCTCGAAGAACGCGCGTATCATCCTGGTGTAGGCCGCCGGCTCGGAGTCGAACACGACCACGTCGTCCAGGTAGGCTGCCATCTGTTCCATGCCATGTACAACACCATCGGCCACCTTGACGAACCAGCCGGGCGATGCACCGCTGCCCTGGGGCATGGCGAACCACACGTAGAGACCCGAAGGAGCGCATGACGCCGTATGAGAGGGACGGTGTCCTTGTGCGCGATGGTTTGGTGCAACGAAGAAAACAGGTCGAAAATGAAAAGATGAACGAAAACTCGAAAAAAAAAACGCGTCCTTTGCCCCAGGAGTCAAGAACTTGGTCCACGCGAGGGTTGGTCGGCTAACTGAGGCTACTAATTTGGTTGAGTTTCTCATAATTCACTTGTGATCCGAACGCCCCCAGACATTGTTTGGGGATGACCACAAGTAGACCACGGCGAAGTCGAGTGCCGGATCAGGCCCGCCGCCACCGTCCTCCGGGACCGAAATCTCACACGGTATCAGGCGGGTGAATTTTGATAACCCTCGTACCGGTAAATGGCTCATTTCAAGACCTTTTATGGCGAAACTGATATTTACGGCAGGACCTTCGAGACTGTTAGTCAAGTGACCCCTCGAACTCATCAAGAAAAAAGCACGAACGAGCATGTACAGTATGGTACATGTAGAGCTCACCCTGTGCGGGGAGAGAACGTGTATTGTTACACAGGCTATCGCGCGCCCAGTAAGAACCCAAGGGAGCACGAGGGAAAAAAATGTCGGGCACCCCCCTCTTTTTTTTTAGTTCCAGACACGGGGGGGGGGGGGGGGGGTGTACTCATTACCATGCATGGTTACCATAGACCCTCGCATCTCTACAATGCCGGGACGGAGCGCGTCGGGTTTTCACCGACCAGGCAGGCATTGCTTGCACCAAGCGCGCAGCGCCGTGAGGTGTTGAGCGAGTCGCATGAAGGGTGAGCTTCATGCTGGTGAGAACCGCTTTTGAGGCGGATTTTCTTGCATACGGATGACAGCGTCAGTGAATTGAATCATTTTCTGGTATGACCACTTCCAGAGACGGCAATGAGTTTACTATGGAACTGGCTCGTGGATGCCTTACCATCTACCGGTACACACTACGTGATACGATCATCCCCCTTGTGCGGATCTCCCGGCACAAAAATGATATAACTCGACCGCCGCCAGCCGTGGTGATCGCCAAAAAAAAAAACAGAAATTTGGTTATGTCTAGCTCACGTAGTGAGAGGCGTATTTTACAGGGTCGCCGCCAACCGATGCCTACCCCACCTTCAGCATATATATCGGGTATATCGGGGGGTAAACGTAAAGCAAGTAAAATAAACGAAGAGAAAAAGTTTTATTTATTTTCTGACAAAAATCCCCAACCCGCTGTAAATAGTTTGTTTTTTTTTTTTCAATTCCGATATACATGGTGAGTGTGGCTCCGTTTCCTCTTCTTTTCATCTATTAATAGTCAATATTATACCGCTCAAGAACCCAGTAAGAGACTGAGCTGTCGGCTAGGATTCGATACGCTTACTTGCCATATATATAGGTGCAGGTTGAGCTATTTATTGATGCAGCAAGCAGTACAATTAAAGCCAAGAAAGAGTGAAACCTAACTTGAGTAGACACAGAGAGGGGCATCTATCTGGAACCTTTTTCAGCCAACAATAGGGTACGGCCGGGCGCTGGTCGGTCAGAGGGAAGGCCAGGAAACCTTTTTCCCGAGTGTCATGTGTAGTGTACCTATGAATGGCTCAAAAGGCATCCCAGGTAGGTATATACCTGAATTTGGCGCTCGCCCTGAATATTGTATGTGGCCTTTCTGCCTTTCTTTGTGTTTGGTTATGATACTGCCTTGAATGAGACCGAAAGCCCGGTAATTACCTGGGTTCAGGATTAGGATCGTATTCGCAGTACGACTTGGGAGGCGTATCGTAGATGGAAAACCAGGGGTTTCCCCAGCGAGGCACGAGCTCTGCTCTAAGTCTCCGCGTGCACGAAAGGAATAAAACTGCTCTTCTTCTATCTCTACAAGCATCACACGTAAGTACCAACGAGTACCGACTTAATAGGCAATCCTGTCCAGGGATGCAAAGTGAGGTGTCCCGCCTGCTTGATCTTACAGCTTAATGTAATAGTTTGCTGTATTCCAAAGATAAGTTTTGAGTATGAGTACATTTATTTTTTATCTCATCACAGTTTCCTTTTTTTCTTCTTCAACTCCTATTACTTATTTATTTTCTTATTTTTTTTCTTCATCACATCTACTTTCCAGCCCACTCGTAGGAGGTTTTACCCTCGACGATCTTTTGGACAAGCCGTGGTCACAGGTGTCGTTCCTTCTCCCCCCCCGGTACGTGCCTTTATTTTTTGTCGCGCATAGGGTTCAGCATTCCCACTGCTCGTCGATTTTCATCGAATGTAGCTATTAATAACTCACGCTCTCGCGCTTTCCGCTAATCAATCTCTTTTTATGCAAGAAAAAGTCCCTATGAGCATGCACTCGGTGAGACTTGAACCCACGAAATTGATCTTGACAGGCACGCGGACCACCTACCAAGCCACCGGGGACGCCCGTGCATACTATAATATGAATAACACGATATTATTTGATGATATTTTATGTGAGTGTGAGTGACAGTGAGCGACGTGAAGCAAGAAAGAAAACGTTATTCATAGATGGCAACCGGAAAAAAAAAAAAAAAAAAACAAAATAACGGAATTGTTCATATAAATAGTGACACACGCAAAAGGAAGCAGAACGAACGGAAAACGGAAGTTCAGCTTCAGAAGATTCGAAATATCACAAACGTGTAACCATCGAAAATAAAGCTCTTCTTCTGGGTGTGTTCTTTTCCGTTCTTTCTGCCCAACTACACCAATACACCCAGTGTCCGTCCTGATTCCTGTTATCTTAAGAGATATCGTACTATCTACTGCTGTAATTATGAGTTCACGTACTGCTGTCTGTGAGACAGAAAAAACACAGACCAAAAATATGCGCACATGAATGTGGGTAAAGCAAGTAAAATGTCAAGGTACCAGGTGCGAGAACACAACAGCACAAGTCAGACCAGAAAATCAGAACAAGAAGACAACTATTAGTAAATATAAACGCAAACGAATCTGAAATGAAACAGAGCAAGAGACAATCGGGGTCTATCAGCTGTGTTGCACAACAAAATACACCAGGAAGAAGCCGAAGAAATAAGAACAGAGAGGCGAAAAGGGGGAAGAAAACAGAAAAAAAAACACGACGAAACCTTTTTTTAGAATATTCGTCAAAACAATTCCTATTTCTTGGTATTCTGCATTATTCTGCGTACACCAGAAAGTGAAGCACGTACCGTAGTAAAGGGGGGCATTGCAGCAGGTCAGCAGCAGCAGGCGTCTCGGTTCCGTTTGCTATCATCATACCATCCTATTGGCGTCCCCGGTGGCTTGGTAGGTGGCCCGCGTGCCTGTCAAGATCAATTTCGTGGGTTCAAGTCTCACCGAGTGCATGCTCATAGGGACTTTTTCTTGCATAAAAAATTGATAAGCGGAAAGCGCGAAAGCGTGAGTTGGCTACATTCGATGAAAATCGACGAGCAGTGGGAATGCTGAACCCTATGCGCGACAAAAAATAAAGGCACGTACCGGGGGGGAGAAGGGATGACACCTGTGACCACGGCTTGTCCAGAAGATCGTGGAGGGTAAAAGCCTCCTACGAGTGGGCTGGAAAGTAAAAGTGATCGATAAAAAAAAAAAAAAAAAAAAATTGGCCGGCGTCCCCGGTGGCTTGGTAGGTGGTCCGCGTGCCTAGCAAGATCAAATTTCCTGGGTTCAAGTCTCACCGAGTGCGTGCTCGTAGGGGCTTTTTCTTGCATAAAAAGAGATTGATTAGCGGAAAGCACGAGAGCGTGAGTTAGCTACATTCGATGATAATCGATGAGCAGTGGGAATGCTGAACCCTATGCGCGATAAAAAATAAAGGCACGTACCGGGGGGAGAAGGGAAGACACCTGTGACCACGGCTTGTCCAGAATGTCGTCGAGGGTAAAACCTCTTATATACGAATTAGGCTGGAAAGTGAAAGTGATAAGTAAAAAAGAATAAACAAATGGAGCGATTTACGCAAGTACTTCATCCAGGTCATTGTTGTTGTTGTTGTTTTCTTCACATTAAACCGGTCTTTCTACCCGTCGACATCCAGGTCATTACCCCCCCCACAGCAGTTAAGTGTGCTCCTTCTCGAAAGGGATGCGTGGTCAATGTTCAAAAACGACTACTGTATTAATATTTATATTATTAATAAATATTAATACCTGGTATTAATACATACTGGTACCGTATTCGACGGCGTAAACCACACCCCCGGTGATAACATTTGGGGCTCTAAAACTCATCACCCGGTGTGTAACCCCGGGAGTGGGTGTGATATACAGCGTACCCCGGTGATAGAGTGGGAGGTTTCAGATTTGAGGGAGCGTATGACCGGGGTGGTATACTCTAGGGGGTGTGATACACAATGGGTGGATAGCAGCAGTGATCGCAGAGGAGTTTGGGCGCCACACTCTGATGATGATGAGAGGGGTATGATAGCAGTTGGTGGTTGGAGGTTTCGCTGCCACATTCCAGGAAGGCGGCAAGGGGTGTGACAGCAAGGGGTGTGGCAGCAGTGACTGGAGCTTTTTCAGCCGGCTCGCACATCTATCTGTTGTGGAGGCCTCAGCAGCAGATGCCATGCCTGGCTTGTCTAAAAGAGCTGTGTGGGGTCTTCGGTGTGGCAGACGCTTGCACTGGCTTGTCGATGAGCTGTGCAGTAGGGGCATTTGCGGCAGCAGGAGGCACACTTTGTAGGTGTGGTTTTCCGCGAAAAGCACGATATCGAACCTTGAGTACCGGTAGCAGCAGTCGCTGGCGTCCAAGAAGATTTTTTCGCACTGCGATGTGCCACCACCGCCTTCGTTCGTTCGTTCGCAAGCCTTTGCTCCTCGCCCACCTCCATGTTGGTGGTCTCCATAATGCGGTGGGACACTGGCACATCTGCGGGTACTGCGTGCTTTTTCACGGCACGACATCTCCCGGGGCAATATCGGGGGGATGTCATACTGAATACGAGGCATGACACCGCACGCAGCGGGTGTGACATGCAATGCACCCCGGTGATAAGTCGGGTGGTTGTTCTAATAGGATCTAATGAATATGTATTTACCACTTGAGTGGTATACTCCGGGGGTGTGGTGTACAAGGTGTAGGGCGATATACACCGTCGTGTACGGTAAGGTAAGCAGCAAATGAGTACGCCCCTTCCCCCAATGACAAAGGTCATGTATACACGAGAGAAAGTCTGGAGTACCCACTGGCACATTTATACTTGATTGTTCAGGCCATACTACTGCAGTACTGTATAAAAAAAGTACTCTATATACCTGGTAGGGTATTACCCCCGGGTACCCCCAGAGCCGAGAGTGTATGGTGCATATTATCAGCTAGTTGCATGTATATATATGGTACACACTTGCACATCCCTCTTGATCACACCCTTTTCTTGTCTATTTTGGAATTTTGGTTTCGTTTCTGCCCGTTTCGCCTCGCGGCGTGTACCTATCATATACCAGACATACTATATATATGTATGTATATATATAGTTCGAAGCACCAGCGCGAAAATCAGCGCGCTCTTCGCGCGCCTTACTTTTTTTGTTACTGGGCTGCGCCAAACGAAGGTCGAAGATGGTGATCCACTTCGGTTGTAAGACTACAGTAACTACTCAATCTAGGCTTATTAGGTTGTGGTTAATGAACTTCCTGAACTCCTTGCCCCTATTGGGTGGAGTTGATTGGGTTCGCGAGGCCCCAGGGGATAACTTTTTTCGTGCCCCATTCGTTGAAGTTGTAAACATATGGGAGGCTTTGTAACCCGGGAATGAGGCCGTATGTTCCCCAAGTGTCGCTGGCCTCTCGAACCCCAACCAATCAGCAATCAGCCATTGTAGGTGGGGCTTCATTACCGTGCGGAGTGGTATCGATCCGGTTGATTACCATTTTCGTCCCCGATCCTTAAAGTTGTGGTATCGAAGGCTGTCCGATTTCGGGGATGGGACCGTATCCTCCGTTGACTTCACCAACTCCAGCCTAACTTGTATCAATGTATTAGTGGTGTAGCCGGGGTTTAGGGGTTCCCATACCGTGCGGGGCGGTATCGTCCGGAGAGATCGCGGTTTTTGTCCCCGAGTTATGGTGTGGTGGCTGTATAGAATAATGTGTGACACGGGCATGGGGCAGTATGCTCCCCGGGTGCCGCTGGCTCCACGAACCCCAACCAATCAACAATAGTCAATGGGTTTGGGGTTTCCACGCCGTGCGGAGCGGTATCGTCCCAAAATATCACAAAGTTCGTGCCCGCTTCGTCCGAATTGTTGATGCATGAGAATCAGTCTGATCCGGGAATGGGACCGCCCGGATTTCGCCGGCTTCACGAACCCCGGCCAATCAGCAATCAGCCAATGGAGTTGGAATTTCCACCGCCTGCGGATCGGTCCGATTGAGACGCGTTTTCGTCGCCGCTCTGTTGGATGTTGTATATAGATGTATGGAAGCATGTATGATCCGGGGATGCGTCCGTATCATTTCCGGGTGCCGCTGGCTCACGAGCCCCAGCCAATCAGCAACCACCCACTGGGTTGCCACATCGTGGGGGTCGGTATCGTCCCGGGGGGTCATTATTTTCGTCCCCGTTTCGTCGGAGTTATAGATACGTGGAAGGATCTTATTCGGGCATGGGGCCGTATCAATCCCCGGGTGCTGCCGTCTTCCCGCTTCACGAGCGCCAGCCAAGCGACAATCAGCCAGATAGGGTTGGGGTTTCCACACCGCGCGGGGGGGCATCGTCCCAGGGGATCGTCGTTACCGTCCCAAACTCGTCGGAGTTGTAGATTTATCGAAAGATTTATGGTCCGAGGATGAGGCCGTATCATCCCTAGTTCCCACCGGCCTCACGATTCACGAATCCCATCCAACCAAGAATCACTCAATGGAGTTGGTGTTTCCACACCGCGAGGCGGTATTGTCCTGGGGGGTCACCGTTTCGTCCCCGATTTGTCGCAGTTGTACCTATGCACTGAAGGATGTATGATCCAGGGATTGGGCCGTATTATTCCCGGATGTCGCTGGTTTCACGAGCCCCAGCCAATCAGAAATCAGCCAATGGGGTTGGGGCTTTCACACCGTGTTATGAGGCTTAGATTGGGTAGGCAATTGGTTAACCTTTTACCTTTAGCCCAACGGACTAAGACCCTAACAAATGGCGTCGACTGCAGGACATGGGTCGTTGGTCGTGAGTTCGAATCTCACGTCCACCATGAAATCGCTTTTTGAAGAAAAGTGAATTTCCTCATGTCAAGAACCTGAAAAAATACTTGTGGATCCCCAGAAATTGGAACCGCGTGTTGGTGTCACGCGTCGACCCGTATATATGTCCGGTCCGTTCCAAGGGGGGAGTGTTATGAGGCTTAGATTGGGTAGGCAATTGGTTAACCTTTTACCTTTAGCCCAACGGACTAAGACCCTAACAACCGTGCGAAGAGGTATAGTCCCGGGGGGGGGGGGGTCATCACTTTTTTTGTGCCCGGGTCGTGGAATTTGTAGATATATGGAAGGATTCATGATCCGAAGATGAGGCCACATCCTTCCCGGATGTCGCTGGATTCACGAACCCCAGGCAATCAGCAATCAGTCAATGGATTTGGGGTTCCGAAACCGTGCGGGGTCGTCTCGACCCAGTGAATCGCCGTTTTCGTCCCCCCAGTGTGTTGGCGTTGCAGCTGTACGGATTTTTCTGATACGTGGATGGGAACCTATCCTCCCCGGATGCAGCTGGTTTCACAAACTCCAGCCAATCAGTAACAAGCCAGTGGGATTGGGGTTTCCACATCGTGCGGGGCGGTACCGACCCGGAGGATCACTTGTTTGCGTGTTTTCCTGGCCGGTTTGCAGATATATATGTAAAATATGGAGGGACTTCTGATTCGGGGATGAGACTTTATCCTCTCCGGGTTCGACGTTTTCCCGAGGGGGAACTCCCGCCATAGCTCCGCGTCCCGCGGGCGAGAGAGGGGGGGCGCGGGGCTCCCTTTAACCAATGGAATTGGGGCTCGACAGAACTGGATTGAAAGTCACCTGTCTATTTCAGCAGTACACTTGCTCTGCTGTACCTGCTATTGTATACCAGTTGATAATATTATACCTGCATCGGTATTTATGAGTCAAATAGCACTTCCTACTATTAATACAGCAGTACGCATATACTCCTATACCAATATACCAACCAGGTAGTCTTTTGTCTCTACAGCAGCAGTGGTAGTCGGTACTCCGTACTTACATATTACATATTACATGCGTATACGTACGATATGCCAGGTACCAGGGATGGATACGTTTAGAATGACCTTCGTACGAGTTTGGTCGGTCTGCTTGAAGGCTGAACTGGCGCCTACAGACGATGCGATGGATAGATGAATCAATGAGTCATGCATTGTCAATAGTGAACGAATGGGTATGTCCTTGGCATGGATGGATGCATGAAAGAATGTTGCAGGAATCTTGCGTGCGTGTCTTTTCTGCCAGTCGACATACATCCAGCTCATTGTCAGCCAGTGTCCGTGCCGATTCTTCATCCAAGAGAGATAAAAGCGCGGTGGTCACAAAATTGCGCTACAGCAGAGATACCACATGTCGCAGCAAGTAGAGTAGACAACGCAATACATGTCATCGAGTGCGTGGATAACTCAAGTATATAAAAGGTGTGTGTGTTCTTTCTTTTAATACCGGTCGACCTCCAGTCCAGCACATCTACAGCAGAGTGGAGCCAGTGCTGATTACATACTGGTATCAATATTCATACAGCAGTAACATACCGGGTGTACGACAAGTACGACATACACACGCCAGTAACCCGAGACAAACAGACCTGAACGAGAGAAAAACGGAAGAAATACGAAGAAAAAAAAAAAACAAACCAACAAAGAACGGCAAGAAGGAGAAGAAAAAAAGTAGATACCTGGCACCAGGTACCGGTACTCTGTACATTCGTAGAGACATTAATTAATCTTCAATATGGGTATGATATATTCGTAATACACTGCTGTCTGTAGCATTGCAGCTTGCAGCAGTACTTTCTATTAATAATCCGTGGACCCTTTGTACTGCTGCTGCAAGAATGAACCGCAACATTTTGTCCACTGCTGCTGCTGTGCTTACTGCATACCAGGTACGTGGCAACGTAGTATCTCCTTGGCGTAGTTTTGTGACCACAGAAGAACTTGTATCTCTCTTCAAAATTCAAGAATCGGCACGGACACTGGTTTGTGCTGGATGTGGACGGGTAGCAAGAACATGACACACACTGCACAGCAGCAGCAGCAACCCTTGTAACCCGTTTTGGGGACGAACTACTCGGAATTTTGAGTAGTTTGTCCCCCAGTACAGGACCGCGGTTTTGAAGTTTTTATTTCGGCCAAGGCTTGGGGCTCTTACTCTCCCTCAAACTTGACCGTAAATGCTTGAAATCCAACTTGTTGTAGCACAAAGGGATGCAGAACGCCAAGATTCTTGAACTCGAATTTCCTACAGTGTGTTTCGCAAAGGAGTAAAGGGAGTGCGATTCGACTTTTTTTTTTTTTCTCGCCAGGTTGTCAAGCTACACCGTTTACCGCAAGGCATCCATCCATGTTGAAAGCACTCCGAAATGATGGGTTAAACGATAAGCTTGGGGACTGCAGGCATTCAAGCTCACCGTGCTTGTTTCCCGATGTCAACGACTCCATTGCCCGTGCCGTAGCCGTAGCACTGCCGCAACATACACATACATCATCTATTAATAGCTATTAATCCTACTGTACTTGCAGTAGTAGCCTGAATCACCGTTCAAGCTATGCACCTCAATACCAATAATCTACGGTACGCGTACTACAGCAGTAGGCATGATAAGGTAATCCCCCCCCCTACTGCTGAGTAAGAGTCTTCCTCCTTCAGCTGATGAACCTCCCAATTGGCTGTTCTACCCGCCTCCTCCAACTAAATTCTCCGTCTTCACTCTCCCTCGTGTGGCTCTATTTACGGGGGACCATAGTAAATAGGACCTACGGTGCACACCGAAACCTATATATTTACATATTTTTACCAACAACATTTGGTCATATTTACTATTATTTTATTTTATTTTGTATGTTTTTTTCTTCGTCACTTTTACTTTCCAGCCCGCTCGTAGGAGGTTTTACCCTCGACGATCTTCTGGACAAGCCGTGGTCACAGGTGTCTTCCCTTCTCCCCCCCGGTACGTACCTTTATTTTTTTGTCGCGCATAGGGTTCAGCATTCCCACTGCTCGTCGATTTTCGTCGAATGTAGCCAACTCACGCTTTCGCGCTTTCCGCTTATCAATTTTTTATGCAAGAAAAAGTCCCTACGTATGAGCATGCACTCGGTGAGGCTTGAACCCGCGAAATTGATCTTGACAGGCACGCGGACCACCTCCCTCGTAATAGCAAAAAAAAAAGCACCTACCAGTGAAAGGTCGTACACCCATGCTTTGGCCCTGTTGAAGATGCTCACGATAGTCGCACAAAGGTACAAATATAAATGTAGTCCGCCCCTGACTCTCGCGAGTGATCAGCCCACCCATCAACTTCTCCAGTCTCACTACCGTACCGCCCATCCATGCGCTTCATCGTCGATGACAAGCGAACCGCTCGCTGCTGTTGCGCGTTCCCTTCGTACGATGTGTGCGACCGGAATATTTTTATATTTTGGTCCCAACAAGGTTAGTTGTAGTACACTATTAATACCGGATATCTGATCCTTTCAGGACAGCAGTTCCGTTTTGTGGACAAACTACTTATAATTTGACTGGTTTGTCCCCGAAACGGGACTATTACTATTACTAAAGGGGTTAATAACACGTCAAATCCACTCACAGGTAGGTTCAATCGTGTGTCATGAAGCTTGGAATCGATTCTTGAGCGGGTCAGCGCAAGCGGCAGAAACCTTGTATATATAGAATAGCACACATGATATGTATAGCAGTACTGCAGCAGTACTACTGCTGTCGTTTTGGTTGTTGTGGATACAGATGCTCTCAGTGCCCGGGAGTAAAGCAAAGTATTCTCGAGATGAAACACTGCAGGTACTTCGTGTTCTCGCAGTATTTCGCGTTTACGTACTGCGGATACTTCCGGACTCGCAGTATTTTGGGGTTCGATACTCTGTGGATACCCCAAGTACTTGAAGTGTTTCAGGGTTCTCTGCGTACTCGTTCGGTGGTATTGCGAGTACCGCGAGTACTCACATTGTACCAAACTACTCTCAGCATGTCAGGTACCCTGGGGCCATCTATCTGTGGAATGTTACACGTCGATCTGGATCTTCGCGGCTACAGATGGAACGTGTTCTGTGTGTGCGTGTGCTTCAATAAACCGTTCTTTCTACCCGTCGACATCCAGCACAGTCGGTGTCCGTGCCAATTCTCCAATCCCAGAGATTCAAGATACAAGCTCTGTGGAATGTTTTTTTGGTATTGGGTACTCGTACTTTGATATATATATACCTGATACCTGGTATATATTTCTGGAGCAGTTTTTTTCGTTTTTCGAATAATTCTTATTCTTACGCCGTGGCAGAAGTACACAACAGCATTTCATCTATTAATAGTCGTGTCTTTCGTCATCAAAGTGCTTGTTACGTGCCTGTGCAGTGTGCGCACGTACCTAGCCTAACAGCTGATAGCTGTATGTTGTTCTCACATGAGCTCGTTCTCAAATATTGAGTCCGTGGTCATAGGACAGGCTCCAAAAACTGGAGCGGAAGACTACCTCACCAGGGGGAAATTATGGCCGGATCGAGTGATACAGCGAACATAAAACAGCCAGATATGCATCGTATGGCTGAAACACATCGTACACCTCGAACGGGAAAAAAGTCAAATGCTTGCTTGCTTGCTTGCACGATTTGCAACCTACTCCAATGGGACCGCATACGAAAAAAAACTGCGAAACGTACAACAAACTAAAACGAAATGAAGGACACAGTGAAATGAGATAGATGAAATAAAACAACTCGAACCAAGACAAAAAACATAGGTCTAATCAAATCCGAAGGAAAAAAGAGATGCGCGCGCGTACACAGCCAGACGAACTCAAAGAAAATGAAAGCGAGGCGAATAAGCTCAACAGGCCAAAAAAAGAACGAGATACAAAGGAAACAAGTAGACCAAAGCGAGGGAGAGAAGAAAGAATGAACAGAAGAAAGGGAAAGCAAAAAGCAGGCGCTGGGGGTAGGCGAGGGGACCCGGCCGGCCCTACGCTAGCCACTTGATGAAGGCCATCCCCAGTCGGCAGGAGTTTGAGCAGAGCGCCCCTCTCCCCCCCTGCCCTCCCCCTCCCCACCCCCGCCCTCGCCCTCGCCCCCGCCTCCGCCTTCGCCCTCGTCCGCGTCCCCGCCCCCCCTGGGTGCATTGGTATCCACGGTCCGTGTCGCAGTTGCAACCGTCGCGTGTCGCTCTTCTGCGGCGCTCTTCTCCATCTCCGCATTTAAGCCTCGGCCCCGTTCTCGACCCCTCGAAACCATCTGCCGGCCTTCTGTCCTGTCTCGCGCCTCCCTTTCGGACTTAATGCCGAACTTCTCGAGGTCCTCCTCGAGGCGCCCCGTCCAATCCCTTTCCTGTCCAAACGAGTAGCCCATACCCCCAACCATCTCCCCAAACATCACCCTCCTCCGCCGGAGCTCTTCTCTCATGCGTGCCACGAAGCCCGCGCGCAAACAATATCCTTCGTCGGCGCAGCGTCACCTCACTGCTCTCGGAGTCTGTCGTGACAACCGCGCGGGCGTAGGATAGAGTATGACCTTCGCGCTTCCGCTTCCGCAGGCCGAGGCATCGGAGGAGCGTCAAGTAGTGATGCACCCGCCGTAGCCTGCCGTAGTGAGCCGGTTTCGGGCCCCACGTGACGTACCCGTACAGTATCATCTCGAATACCTCAGCTTTCAGCAGCCGCACCTTCGGTCGCATGCGCACACGCGAAGCACGGCCATAGATTTCCATCTTAAACCGCCCGAAGGACGTCCATCCCCTCTGCCGTGGACGTGTTGCTCGATACTAAGATCCCGGTTTGCGCTGTGTGTGTTTGTTCACATTGTATTTATAACTATTCATTTGTTCGGTATATGTTTTTAGCCTACGTGCCGTTCACCGTAAAATATGGAGCACAAATATTGTGTACCAGGTAGGCTATACGGAGCATGTATTGAGAAACAAGTAAAATCGTGCGTGCTACGTGGTGTTTAGTAGAATTGTACCCCGTTCGTCTGCTGCCCGGGTACCCGACGGGTAGTACCCGCACCTGCCACTACCCGTTCAGGTACGGGTGGGGTCTATTACCCGCCGGGTAGTTGGCCCCGGGTACCCGGCTACCCGGCTACCTGGGTTCACGGTGATATTCGTGTCTCCGGTAAGATATTTCCCTCACCATACCTCCCAGAAACTCTCTTGACGGTCTTAGATAAAGCTGACAGGGCCTCCAAGACGTACTCCTCTGGGAGTATGGTAAGGGATATCGCACCGGGGACACTTAAATCACTGGATACGCGGGTACCCGGATACCCGAGTCACGTATCACTGTGCGTGTTGGAGACCCTGATAGCTCTTCTGCGATGTTACATAGGGTTTCTGCAGTACTACTGTAGGAGTATGGTGAGGGATATCGTTCCCGGGACACGTAAATCACGGGGTCAATGTACTCGGCGACTACGTCCTACCGGTAGATTGGATGCAGCACAGGACACCTGAAAAGAAGACGAGAAACAAGAAACAAACAGGCTTGAGATTTGCAGGAAATAGTAACTTCTGGAGTCGTTTTACTGAGGTTATTGTAGAACGCACGCATTCTCAAATAAGAAATCCAGCCTAGATCAGATCTCCTGTTTCTTATTTGGTCTCCCGCACTGTGTGACGTATGACTCATTGATATTACGTACCAGATATCGTACATATCATCTCATGCACCCAAGGAATAAGAGATAGTACACGACCGGAAACCGACTGAAAACAATGATTTCGGGGAGAACAGGAGAGAACGAACACAAAACAACGTGAAGATCGTCTCGTCATCGCCACAAGATCCGTACCGTTTGCTTCATGTTATTAATTTCTCCGCTCTTTTTTTTGGTGTTCCTGTCCGCTTTAATGTCCGTGAACAGCTCTCTGTGTTGTCCGGGTGCCCGGGTACCCGCACTACCCGGGTATGTGTGCCTGAGGAAACGGGTACCCGGCCACGGGTACGGGTAATAAACTCTAGTGTGTAGGTTTTAGAGTGGTCCACAAAATCTGACAATTCTTGTTCGCAGCGAAGATGCTTCGAGTATATACGCACCTAAATGACATATTATGATATGTTAGCAATGACCGCTGCTTGTAGCTGTACCGTATACGCCCTGAGGGTATCGCGGTATGTCAGCAGAGATAAGGAATACCAGGGTATATATATGATATCATACGATACCTATCCTATCCTGTTCGTTCTTCTTTTTTCTTTTTTCTATCCCCATTTATTGTCTCCGCCCTTCTTTTCTCTCTCTCCTCTCCTATATATCGTATGTACGATATTCATATATTCATAGCACAGATGCGGGATCACATATATTTATATACTAGTATTTATATATATATTCAGTAGTATTAGTAGTGTAGTGGTGTACCCATTTCAAGACCACCCCGCGACAAGCCCAAAAACGTGGTCACATCTCTAATATATACGGCATTTTCTTTTCCTGCTGAAAAAATGATCCCACACTAATTTCAAGTCTTTTTCTCGTGACAAAACGGCGTTGTTAACCGTCGAAGGCATGGAGGAGACTGGTCTTGTTCGACAGGATGATATCGAGGCTACCCGTCGGGAAGAAGTTCTCCACAATGGGCGAGCAAAGAGTGCCCCGCCGACGAGAACGACTGCCCGTCTGGACCCGTGAAGACTTCGTACTGGATAGTTTCAGTTGCTTGGCGAGGACGTTGACCGGCACCGCCATGAACGCAACGTGAAAGGGTAAAGAACCTCGCAGTGGAAGGGGCGTTCCGTGATGCGGGGAGGGGGTGGCGATGCGGTGGATCGGAGGCAGGTACTATACACAGAAGTAGTATAGTAATAAAGCACAGTAGTACTGTTTGTGTATGGGACATCGCTTTTCGTGGCCGCAGGACTATTTATTTCTTGTTCAACATGCCCTTTATTATCTTGGCCCATATTTCTCTGGTCGTGACTCAGATCCGGGATCACATGTACGTAGTATGAACATGCTATTACGGGGGTCCGTCCCCGGTGGCCTGGTAGGTGGTCCGCGAGCCTGTCAAGATCAATTTCGTGAGTTCGAGTCTCACCGAGTGCATGCTCATAGGGACTTTTTCTTGCCTAAAAAATTGATAAGCGGAAAGCGCGAAAGCGTGAATTGGCTACATTCGATGAAAATCGACGAGCAGTGGGAATGCTGAACCCTATGCGCGATAAAAACTGAAGGCACGTACCGGGGGGGAGAAGGGACGACACCTGTGACCACGGCTTGTCCAGAAGATCGTCGAGGGTAAAACCTCCTACGAGTGGGCTGGAAAGTAAAAGTGATGATTAAAAAAAATAATAATAGTAAAAAAAATAGTTAATAGGACCTACGGTTTACATGAAAACCTATATATTTACCTATTTTTGCTAACAAAATTTGGTCCCGTTAACTATGAAACCCCGTAATATGTGATATGATATTATAGCAGGTTGCAACGCGGCCGTGCCATGTTGTCCCCCCTTCCAGCACTTTGAATAACGGGCAACCAAAGACGTAGTGACAGGAGACCGCGGCTTGGGCCCTTCACTGATCGCCCACCCACGCTAGTAGTATTTCGGTGTTATCTTATAACAGTACTACAAAGTAATGCATACTACAGTAGTAATGCATACCTGGTAGTAATCAGAACCAACGATGGACCCAAAAACCAGGTACATATACGCATGTCGCCCTGTGTTTGTACACCATTTTAGGTTCTGATTAATGCTGCGTGTGTGTATGTTCCCCCGTAATGCTGCTTACTGCTGTAGTATGTGATGTGGCTAAAGAGGTGGAGGGCTATAGTAATCAGAACCCACGACGGACCCCCAAACCAGGTATCGCCCTAAGCTTTACACACCATTTTTGTTCTGATTAATACTGTATGTATGCTCCCTCGTGTTAATGGCATATATATTGGCCAAAAGAGGCCTTGAAAAATGCTCCCGAAAAGACAAGCCTCCCATCGTATTGTGACGTACTGTATTCGCTTTCTTTTGATGACTTTTTGTTGAAAACAATCGCCACAGCGCAGCAGTTTCACTCCATTGTACTGCTGTGTACTGTTTCTTCCGCGCTCAGTTTGCCTCTAGACTGGTAAAAAGTTAGTTCCAGGTAGAGAGAGAGAGAGATCTCGTGTCCGCAGCTTTTCTGATTGGTCAATTTTCTAGATTGGAATGTAGGAACCCTTTTTTTGGATAAAAAAAGAGGGGGGGCGGCGAGTGCGGTCTACTGCGATCAGAGGAGAGCATAGTATTACAGGGGACCATAGCAAATGGGACCAAATATTTTTATTACGGGGGACCATAGTAAACAGGATCAAATATTGCTAGTAAAAATGGGTAAATATATAGGTTTTCATGTACACCATAGGTCCTATTAACTATGGATCCCCGTAATAATTAAAAAATATATATGGAGATACATAGATTTTTGTGTGTAGAGTAGGTGCTATTTACTATGGTCCTCCGTAATACTATTACGGGGGTCCATAGTTAACGGGACCAAATTTTGTTAGTAAAAATAGGCAAATATATATGTTTTTATGTACACTATAGGTCCTGTTAACTATGGTCCTCCGTAATACTGATCAGAACCCAACATGGTGTGAAAACAAAACGTAGAGGGAAACATGGTTTCTGGGTCCATCCCGGGGTTCTGTTTATTACACCCCCCCGTAACAGTAATGTTGCGTTAGTGTTACATTAATTAGTGTGCTTTGGGGGAATATAGTGGTTTTCAGAAACAAATATGGTGTGCAAACATAGGCGGAAACTTGTTTTTTGGGCCCGTTGTGGCTTCTGATTACTATGTATTGCTGTGCAATACTACCAGGGTATGTATTACACTACCTGGTATGTATTGCTATGTATTACTATAGGGTTAGGTTCGTGCTACATTAATTAGCATTACAATACTATTATGGGGGTCCATAGTTAATAGGACCTATGGTATACATAAAAACCTATATATTTACCTTTTTTTACTATTATAATAACAATATTTGGTCCTATTTACTATGGTGTTACGGGGGACCATAGTAAATAGGACCAAATATTGTTATTATAATATTACGGGGGTACATAGTTAATAGGACCTATGGTATACTTAAAAAAACTATATATTTAACTATTTTTACTATCAAAATTTGGTCCCGTTAACTATGGACCCCCGTAATAGTAAAAATAGGGGAATGTATGCATCCATGCATGCATGCATGGATGTATGTATGCATGTCTGCGGTGACTGCTGCGGCGGCGGACAAGGGGGGAGACCGCACGACACCAGGAGGGTGGTAACGGTGTGCAGGGTGTGCGGGTCCAGGAGGTGGAAGGAGGAACAGGAGAGGCGGGAGGTTCAAGGAGGAACAGGAGAGGCGGGAGGTTCAAGGATGTGCAGCAGCAGCAGCAGCAGCGGCAATATCAGCAGCAGCAGCAGCAGCTGCAGCATACCTGGTACGTATGTATGTATGTACTCACATATGTATGTATGAAGTCGAAATAACTGCATTTTCCTATCAATACATAAAATATTTATAAACAATAAATACAACCGCACCAAGCAGGGTGATTATTTTTACGGGAGACCATAGTAAATAGGACCAAATGTTGTAGGTAAAAATGGGGAAACATGTAGGCTTTGGTGTGTACCGTAGGTCCTATTTACTATGGTCCTCCGTAATAATAGGTGATTGGGGACGAATTTTCGGGAGGTCGGGCTGTTGCATTGTTGGGAAAGCTTTGCGGGCTATATATGAATAAAAAGCGCTTCCCACTTCCTATTAACAGATTAATAGCTACCTACGTAGTGGGAGGACGTGCGTACGGGCGTAGACCCCACCCAGCCCCCCAAGCCCTAACCCCAATCCAGACACAGGCAGAGTCGAAACAGGCCAGAAACGTGGCTGGGGCGCTTTCGCGTTCGGCGAGAAATTTCCGAACTGCGAATAACGATTCCGAGTTGTGAACCACTACTCGTCTTCCTGCTCCTGGTCAGCAAGGAGGGATTAAAAACTATCATCATTGTACCTAGTATTAATACTATTAGTGAGTTGTACCTGGAATAGCCCGTCCTGAAACTTCTGCGCCGCCAACGCAGATTGAATATTATACGGCGGTTTATTACAGCAGTAGTTCAACGATATCGATATCCGACAATCGACTATTACGGGGGTCCATAGTTAATAGGATCTATGACACATGTAAAAACCTATATATGTACTCATTTTTACTGACAATATTTGGTCCTATTTACTTTGGTCCCCCCTAATATAAATATTAACGATGCAGAAGTTGTAACTTAAATACGTACGTACGTAGTTAAAAGTTTATTCGTAAAAAGCCTACCTGGTAGCTGGTATACATCAGCAGAAATATCTGGTAAACCGCGTCATTCAATCTGATATCACATGTGTTCTGTTTTACGGTTGTAAACATATACCTGGTACGTAGACTAGCCCCATTCTTCGTGTGCGTAGCATCGGTTAATAGCCCCAACATCGTCCCATCGTACGTGTATTTATAGCATTAAAAAAACAACAGCTATATATTAATACTGCTGTAGTACAAAACCATACCTACCATACACCCGTGTACCTGATCATATGGCAGTATCTACGAACCAGCGAGCTGTTTACTACCAGGACATCTGGTATAAAATACGGTCGGTAAGACAAAACTTCGGCTCTGCTCGTTGCCTGCTTTAGAATGCCATCCTCTTCGTATTCGATGCTGCGGCATTTAACACGCAGCTATGATACGAACGAGTGCAAAGACCTGGATAACCGCCCCTATTGGTATCCGCGATTATCAATGGCACTCGAAGAGCCGTCCTCGCCACTGCAAAACAGACGGTCACAAGACAAGCTCGTCAAACCCGTCCAAATCACAAAGCGAAATCGTCAAAATCGTTCCAAGTCTGAGCGTATTCCAGCTCGGCCAGTACGATTTTTCTGGGAGAGCCCGGGTAGGAATCTCTGTACATGAGGCCGGGGTTGTGCTCGTCTCCCACTGCGCCGTCCGAGTAAATCCACGCTGACAAGCCGTCCACCTCGATGAGCTCGCACATCTGGCACAAGTAGCACAGCAGCAACAACAACAAAAAGGATGAAGTGGTGGATAATGGCAACGATTCATCAATACCATACCGCACATCTGGCACACGTATCACAACAACAACAAAAAATGAGGAGGGGGAGGAGTAGGGGGGGGGGGGGGGGGGGGGGGGGGGGGGGGGGGGAGGATGATATAAAAATGGCAACCATTCATGCAATACCAGCTTCTACTAGATCAAGCAGTTATGTGTTATCAATACCTGATACCAGTTACGGGTATGTTTTAAACTTATGATGCTATTGATAGGATAACAGAGCTACTTATGTATAACACTAAGCTATGTACTGGTTTGGTATGTCGGCAAAAATAGTTGAGAAGCGCGGTCGGTCTCGGCAACCGTCCATCACAGGGTGGACCATGGGCAGCACGAGTAGTCTCACGCTGCGAGCTTTGCCTAACTCCTTGGATTCTAGTTCGGGATACTTAATTCACCATCATAATTTGTTTTTGTTCCTGTTTGCTCTCGTTCATACAAACTGCTTGTCTTTGGGTAGATCCTCTTCGAGCCGCATCTTATCGCACTCTTTACACTGCTCTAAGTCAATCCACTTTCTGTAATCGAAATAGAAAAAAACAAAACAAATCCGAGGGAGGGGGGGGGGGGGGGGGGGGGGACAGGTGTAATAAAGGATGAAAAAAACACGCAAAACGTCCTGGAGGGAAAACAGGTGTTGAACAGCAGTGTTGTTTCGTCCCTCTCCTGGAAGTGAGTCTATTGCGCAACGCCTACCCCCTTTGTCCTTTTATGAGGCAACACTGACGGACTAGACTAGCTAAACACTACTGTGGGCGCCTCCCCTCGGCGAGGCGTGCCTGGGTCGGAGCCGGCTAGTGATGTGACGACTAGCACCCACGGCATGCTCCATCTTTTCTGGTGACTCCCCGCGGTAGGTCGTCAACGTCCTCTTCCCTCTTATTACCTCCTTCCAGCGATGCCCTGGGCCTTGCATCAGGCGGCTTACTATCTCGATTCCTCCCGCTCGAGGAAATGGGAAGCGATCGTCTTCGAAAACACAGAGAGGCCGAAATGCAGCAGCTAACAATGGTTTTCTAACGCTCACCCCTTGTGCGGCAATACTGACGGTCATTCCACTCCCCGAGCCAGACCCGTGGGAGTCCCAGTGGTGATCGTCCTCTTCCTCTAACAGGTTGACCAGCTTTCGATCAGGAGCGATTTTGTCGCCGGCGCGATACAGCGGGACACCCAAGGCCTCGCTCACGCTCTGCGCTTCCGCCACAACCTTGGAAATCGATTAATTCAGGCAAAAGACAAGGCATGGGCCGTGCCAACAAGGGGGGGGGGGTGGGTCCGACGGGGATGGTGACGATAGTAATCGTTACGTGATTTTGGTATTCTGTGTCAATAGTCTTAAGTGTTCAGACGTTAATGCCTCGTACTACAGGCGTCCCCGGTGGTTTGTTAGGTGGTTCGCATGTCTAATGATATCAACTTCGTGGGTTCGAGTCTCACCGAGTTCATACTCGTAGAGAGTTTTTTTTTCATAAAAATTGATTATTAATAGCGGAAAGCGCGATAGAGTGGGTTAGCAGCATTCGATGAAAATCGACGAGCAGTGGGAATGCTGAACCCTATGCGCGATAAAAATGAAGACACGTACCGGGGGGGGGGGGGGGGGGGGGAGGGACGACACTTGTGACCACAGCTTGTCCAGAAGATCGCTGAGGGAAAAACCTCCTACGAGTTGAGCTGGAGAGTAAAAGTGATGTTGAAAAAGAAGAAAAAATGGTGACTGTGATCGGTTTGGGGCCGTGGCAACAGGGCGAAAAGCCGAGAGGGGACGGTGACGATTTCTGATCGTTTCACGGGTTGGGTTTATTTTCTTGTAGTCTTAATCGTTGCAATATTTTGGTTTTCTTTGTTTTGCTTCGTATAGTCTGAATCGTTACGTACATGTTCTCTCTGTCTCATAGTGTAGAACGCTCGATGGATTCATCTCTCTGTGTGTATTATATTATTTAATAGTCTAAATCGTTGACTGGACTTCGTTTTTTTTCTGTCTTATAGTTTGTGGACACATAATTTTAAGGTAATTACATCTCTGAGGGATGAGGGAAGAGATTCTATACGGACACTGGGTGTGCTGTCGACTATGTCCACGTCGTAGTGTATAATTGAAACAACGGTTTAAATTGAAGAAAACACAAAAAACAGGCACCAATGCGTACGTCATCGCGGGCGAAAAAGAACTGCTCGAGCGCTACGTGCACTTGCGCTCTATGGCCAGAACCAAACGTGGACAATGGTTGGTGTGCCAGACGTTCCACGAAGCAGGTCTCTCTACAGTCGATGCGTATCGCGATCGACTGATGAAGGTGTTGCTGATTGTTTGCTTCATGTTCAGAGGAAAGGAATGCCACACGAAAGAAACAAGTCACGCGCACAGCACGCACGAGATATTCGCTCGCTACCAGGTGGTGTAAGCAACACGCGGCGAACGTCGAGACTCATTTTGTGCAGCAATGTGTCGGGTTTCAATTTTTGATTCCGTCGATCTCACCGTCCAGCCAGAGACCTACCTACTATTACGGGGGTCCATAGTAAATAGGACCAAATATTGTTAGTAAAAATAGCGAAATACACAGGTTTTTGTGTGTACCGTAGGTCCTACTTACTATGGTCCCCCGTAATAGGTACCGCAGTAGGTATTCAGGTCTATTATGTTTGAAGGACCCAGGGCGAGACGTTGCCGCAATTTGGACCGAGTTTCGTTTCCGTCATCCAGTCCCCAATGTATTGGCATGCTACCGGTACTGCATATACTCGTAGGTATATACGCAAGAGAGGTGAAGAAAATACCGAACTGTTTTTTTCGTTTCAGATGACCGCTGCGCTTTTTTTCGTTCTATAATATACAACCATTAATAGACCGTGCATAATTAGCTCAATGCCGAATGCGCGGGCTTGCTTGCCTGCTGCTCTAGGCAAGTGTCCGGGTTGGTGCTGTAGTAGATGGAGTCCATGAACAGGGCGGGGGTCATGCTGTCCGAGCGCAGGAGCAGTCTCAGAACTGCTCTGGCTTCCATCCGACCCGACGCGGATTGCACCCCCACTAGCCGTACATTGCCTTGGAGGAGATATCTGCCGAACACGAAAAAAAAAAAAACGATGGTGTGGTGAGGTTAACCCTTTTGGTACTGCACTAAGCAGTACATGTACCTACATTTGGCCCAAGTGTTTCGTCCCCACGACGGGAGTTCACTACTGAAGGCTTTAAACTTTATTTTTACCAAACTGCCGGAGGACAACAAGATGAGAAGGAGAGAGAAGAAAAGACGAGCGTGTCTGACGCAAAGATGTCAGGAGACACGTCAGTGTCAAGCTGTCTGTCTGTCAAGGCGAATCCATATGTCTACACATATGTCCCCCACCCCACCCTGACAGAAAAAAAAGCCTCATTGCATGTGTGGAAACCCCAATTTATTTATTTTTACGTGCAGCTGTTTCACTCGTTTTATATGGAGTTCGCTATAAAATATCGAGATTCTGCAATTCAACTGCATTTTTCTGTAGATCGGACTCGGAAATGTATCAAAATGCCGAAAACAACAAAAAAGACAGGAAAACACACTATTCTGACAATATTTTCAGGCGTTTCCGGAAGAGTGGGGATTTTTCTTAGCGTCCCGGGTTTTGGCTGTCAAGGCTGTGTCTGTCAAGACATTTGCCTTGACGATGTTCTGTCAAGGGGCAAAAGTGCTGTCTCCCGACATCTTCGGTCTGACGTATCACGCAGCTTGCAAAAAGTTGAGTTTCAACCACTCAATCGGTCGTACTTTTTTCACTGCTGACGTATTTGTTATTTAAAAAAAAAAAAAATGCATCCGGTCGGGGCGGGTCGACATACTCATGCGGACGAGGCTATCATCGTGCCGCGATTGCCACGGCAGCAACGTTGGTTGTGTTCTGCAACCGAGTAAAACAATAGGGAACGGCACATATTTTGTATGTCGAAGCGTGGCGAGCTTAGCCCTTTTACTCCTGCGCTGCACACAAACATACCAGGTTATCTTAGTATAATTTCATCTACAGTATATACGTGCCAAAAACGGGCGTGCGCCTCATTCTTATCGAAGAGTTTTTTTCCCATATTTTCCATGTTTTTTTCGCGCAATTTTTTAATCTTCCAGATTTTCCTGTTTTTTTTTTCCAAATTTGTGAAATTTAGCAAACATGATTTTTTTGCTTGTGGAGAATTTCACGAATAGTGACAGAACGCCTCCGTATATTGATACATATCTCCAATTATTTCCAAACTTTGGAAATGCCGGAAAAAAAGCTCTCCGATAAGAATTAATCTTTTAGATGGGTTAATGTTTGTTTTGAGCCATCCGCCGGAGGATGAAGAAAAGGGGGGGAAAAACGATCCGAAACACTCCTTGTCGCTGGCGAGTGCTCTAGCGCTCGCGATCACGATTGACCGCTCTTTCGAGGAAGCGACCATAATGGAAGGACATCTACATGTGCCAGAAACAGATCCGAGTGCTGTATTCATAGCGCCCCTGGGGATCACCTCTTTCGTCCACGATTCGTAAGAGATGTAGACACCTATTAATAGAGGGATTTATTGTAACGACAGCCGTCGCCGTCAAGCCATCTAACTGAAGGTTCCGGCTTTTCCGTCGATCGATGATCCGGGGGTTGGGGCGGATACGCAGACCGAACACAGAACAACGCAGTCCATCACACGATTTCCACCGAGAGGCTATCAAACGGAGTAGACTTTTATTGTTGGAATTAGTTCCTCTCGGTCTCCCTTGGAACATATACTGCGTGATTATTAATCTTCCAGCGGATGAATATAAGTAATTCATAGGCTCACCACACTTCCACACAGTTTTTCCTACTGCACACACCGTACAGTCTGTACTATTGCTGCTAGAAGTACGAGAAGTCGCTCGTACGACCGTCCAACCCTGAAAAATCAACAGCTACGAAGGGAAAAAAAGGCCAATTGCCCAAGCGCTGCAGTTAAAAATGGAATAGCAAGGGAAAAAAAAAAAAACAGGAAAATATCATCTCATTGGCGCTGCGCTACAGTATAGCTAACTATAATTCGAACAGGAAGGGAAGAGCAAGTGGATGCTGTTCATTGCCGCTGTGGTTTTGCGACGCAGTGAGACGTAACCAACACGCCCTCTCGTACAAAAGCCTCACCCCATGAGAGCGCGGTTCTGCCCCGAGCAGGAGCGTCGAATTCCCATGCACGACCTCGTGTCTTCCCCCATTCGGAAGATAACCTCTGGGTCCGTTGTGCCCCTTAAGGTCGACGGCTCGGCCTGATCAACACCGTGTATTATGTGTACCAGGTATGACGATGCGGACGAATGCCAACGGATAGGATTTTAGCATACATGCGGTGCTCAGTGTTCATTCTTTGTGGTACGTTAAGCGACAGAGCTTGCGAAATTGGGAGTTGAGAAAAAAAAAGGTTCGATTTTTTTGTACGAACCATAAAAAAATGCAAGTTCCCTAGGTTAATCTAGAGTCTTCCACGCCGGGAAGTCCAAACATATCCGCAATAAACCGCCAAAATCGCCATCAAACGGTATACCGGTGTTTTCATGCCAGGTTGGTAGAAAATCAGCTTAAGGTCCAACAAACCAAAAAGGGAGATGCCGGTTTCTGTCACAGCAGTATACCATTTTTTATCAAACGGCCCAAGGCTAAAAAAACCTGTGCTGGGAAATAAAATGCCGAAGCTATTTCAAGTGACAGCGAGACACAGAGGCAGAAATTCAAGATCGTCCCAGCAAGCAGCGCAACAACAGCAGCATGAGCGAACCACAGGTACCACCCGAGTCGCACAAAGAGGCAAAACGCGTAAGGCAATAACATACCGACCCAGCAACCAGCGGGGAGGCAAGCTGATTTCTGATCATGGTGTCCAACCCGACACCGACCTGATCCCACCCGGACCTGAGTCCTCCAGACTGAACCTGACCTCCAACACCTCAGCCGGCAGCACTACCAACAGCAGGGCACCAGCAAGACAGATGAGAGGCCTCGTGTGTACGAACCCTCACGATCGTCGAAGAGCAGCAGCGGCACACATCACAAGCAATCACCACACGCACAACAGCGGCAACAGGCCGAGTCGAAAATGCAACTTCTAAGTCCACAAATATAAGAAACGTTCAAAATTTAATCTCTGTACGTACTCAATAGAGCTTAATATTCACAGACTGTGGCGTTTGTTTGGATTGGTATTAATAGTCAAGTTTAACGTATCATCGTGACAGAATACAAAACAAGACAGCAGTCCCGCACATACATGTACACTTGTGCCCACGGGCTGGACTATGCCGACGAGGGGGGGGACAACAACGACGACACCACCAGCAGCACCAGCACCAGCAGCAACAGCAGCAGCAGCAGCAGCAAACAACAACGACAACAGCGGTTACAAGAACAAGAACAACAGCAGCAGCAGTGAAACAACCACAACAGAAGCAACCACAATAACAGCAGCAACAACCTTACACCTACAGCCTACAGTAGCATGCTGGTGAAGCAATCGACAGCAGCAGCAGCAGCAGCAGCAGCAGCAGCACACACACCAGCAGTAACAGCAGCAACAACCACAGCCACTTCGACAACAACAGTAATAACCACATCAGCAGCAACAGTAACAACAAACAGTAACAACCAACAGTAACACCAACAACAACCGAAACAACGACCTTATACTATATCTAGCACGCTGCTGGAGCAATCGAGGCGACAAGCCAACACAATCATATTCCCGCCTTTCTCACCTCCCAGAGCTGTCGCACATTCTTCGGGAAATGTCGCATGTGCTCTCGGTTGGACGCATCTTTGATGCGAATATCTCGCACCGTCTCGTCCGATACACCAAGCAGCGCTCGCAAGAATCGGATGTATACCTTGAAAACCTATGCACCGTTATCAGAAATGAAAAAAAATGGACGATACACAGGGGGGGGCGTCTAAACGTTGGGCTGGCAACGTTGTTGGCGTGCTCCCTTTTCGAGCGGGGCTACGGGCTGTCTAGACAGACTAGCCATATAGCCACCTAAAAATGACGAATAAATTAAAGAAAACGAAGCCGTCCAGAGCCGCTTGGCCGGGTATGAACGAGCGTCCTCATTTTTTGCCAGCAGTCGGCGTTTCATGTCGATATGGCTACGTACGTACCCTGGTATACGATAAAAATACAGCCCAATCTCCCACATCGCGATAATAATATTTGTTGAACTTGCAGGCATTTCGCCTCTCCGCTACTGTATCCCCGCCCAGCAAGAAGAACACTAAACCTGTCCTCTTCGTGAGACGCAGCCACGCACGGGAGTACCGCACATCGGGCCCGCCACGCTGGAGTACGAAAAACTTGGAGTGGGGGTTATGTCCAACAAGGCGACAAAACAAAATGGACTACTGTTCAACAGAGCGTGTACTGTGTAGCAAAATGTCACCAGCAAAAGCGCATCTTCTGCAGTGCCGTCATACGCCGCTGTTTGAGGCAACCACTTATATCAAACACCGTACGTACACAACCCAGAACCTCGTTGTCATCGTCATCCCTTTTTGCTTAAAAAAAAAACTAGCTCACTTCTGCCATTCTAGTTAACTTGCCTCGCGTTCCTTGCGCTGCATGACGTAGTAGTCGGCCAACGCGTAAGGAGATTGCCACTTTTTCAGGACCACGGAGAGCGCATTTCGGAACGTGTCGCTTCGTACCGTCTCCTGCTCAAGAAAGTACAGCGGCACGGCGATAGATACGACAGACACATGATACGAATGCGATGCCGCGGCGACTTGAGCTGCGTGAACGTCGCGGCGCAAGCGCAATGGAGGCCGCTAGCTGTGCATACTTATCAAGTTCACACCCTGTGTCACAAATTCGCGGCTTGCTCATATTTTCGTCAGGGTGTCGCGCTACGATTTACTGCGAGTTTTTCGTTTCCATCCCATTTAATGTCTTCGCCCTTCCTTTTCTCCTGCTCCCTCCCTACAGTAGTCGTCCCTCAGATACGCGGTCACATAGTAGGCTCTGCCCCCGCCCCGGCAAACGCCTTCCATTTTTTTTCGCGAGAAGTGTTCAGCACTTTCTTCCTTCGTCGACTCGCGCCGATTTTTGTGAGGTAAACTGGACTAAAAAAAAAACTGAGGGCGGGACAAAAAGGCAGAGGGCGGTATCTTTATACCACGCCCTGATGCTGCAGAGGGGAAAAGGTAGAAAGGCGATACAAAACGCACGCACGTGCTGCCCCTGTTGTGAGGGCAATCTGCTTGGCCTGCTTGGACGGTGTTTGAAGGTCTCCATACACCGACAACTTCTCCAGCTATCGCGAGCCGATGTCCTTACGCCTCGTGAGTATACAACAACGGTATACCAGACAGAAAAAAACGGTGTATATACCTTGCGCTGAGCTTCTACCGTAAAAGTCGTGAAATACATCGGTATACCGCTTTCTGGCGTTTTTCGAGATCGACAGGTTTCCACTTTTGCTCGTAGATATGCCTGGGTTTGTCTGTTTGCTTTCTTCATTCCATCTATTTTCTTCGTCCCACTTCTCCAGCTCTCTCCCTTTCGAAATTCAGATCCGGGGCCACATAGAACCTCCCCCCCCCCACTTCGTACGTACGGCGCATATGCTCACTTTTATCACGACGAGGGTTCAGTAATATCTTCCAGCGTCGACTCGCGTCCTAATTGTGCGTACACTTCGAGAGATAATTTTCTGTCGCTGACCGAGTTACTCTTTCTCGGGGTATTGGTTTTCCTACAGACCTCTAGACTCCTAAAGCCTGTCGTCGCCGTGAAAAAAAAAAATGGACGTGTAACCTGATGGGACAATGGCAACATAGCCTACGTACAGAAGGTGTAGAACGAAACATATCGATGACGAAGACAAGTGAGATTTCCATGACTTTGGGTGAATAGCTCCTCATTCATGACACTTCGGGCAAAAAGTGCTACACGCATACCCTTATCATTAAAGTCTTATATTCTCGGCCGGTAAAGATACGCTACAATCACCGAGCGATGATAGCAGTCAGCGCTGACTGCTCGCAAGCATAGCGAGCACGGTGTATATACCAGGTATATATTCAACAGGAGCGACAGCTGGAGCCAGCCTGGCTGCTAGCTCAGTGGTTGCGGTGACCACTGGTGTGTTTTGGAACAAAAGCACAACTGTGGCCATGAGCTAAAGCGAGATCAGCACCACCAACAGTCACATCAAACAGCAACACCACCACCAACATCACCAACATCACCACCACCACCACCAACAACAACAACAACGATAACCCCCGAGCTCACCTCAGGCACTTTGAGCACGGCCGCAATTCCCGAATCCAGAGCTCGGGCAGCTTCTCGCCAGTTCTTAACGCGGCCGGAAACTTGACTCGCCGCTACGCCTTTCGTGTCCCCAGGCACACGCCCCCCCGCGACAAGGTGCTCATACCCTTTTCTCGCGGCCACTCCGTGGGGCATCGACCTTAAGAAGGTGGTGCCGAACATGGCGTGGTTGACCAACCTGATGGGAGACCAAGCAGAGAGATACCTGGTATGACATTATAACCTTTTTAGCACTGCAAAGTACACAAACATACACGCTATTAATCGTCTAATTCCAAGCAAGATTTTCCCAAACAGGAGTGCGTTTCTAAAACGGGTTCGTATTGTGTTGATACAGTACGTACTACCGAAGATGGGGAGGGAAACAATGGCGTAAAACTGTACCCACGTTCCCACGTTTTGTTTGTTAATCGTACCCACGTTTTCTTTGGGGGGGGGGGGGATTACTTGGAATTATGACGAGTAGCAGGATTGTTTTTAGTCGTAACAGGGCTATAAGTTACTACCGTGGTCTGGCGGAAGCTACCGCTACACACGTTGATGCTCAAGCCCCTGGCCCCGCAAACCACTACACACGTCGGACGATGGATGATCCACAGATAGATCATCCACAGATCCTCACCTGCCCATATAAGAAGTTGTGAAGGATCTGTACATTGCACATATCCAACCCAGGAAACATGTCCTAGATCATGCAGAGTTTTCGGCTCCCATCAATAACACGAGCTAGATCATACAGATCAGGAGCACAGCTGCTCTGAAGGAGCTAGATCATGGTCTGTAGATGATCTGTTAGATGATAGGTAGATGATACGTCCCATGTGTGAAATATTGTGCACTTTGTGTCGTATGGGCGGCAGTATCGGAATCCTTCAAACGTGATTTTCTCGAGGTTGGCCGCACTCTCTCGAGCGCCTCCATTTTCTCAACAGCCTTCACCACGTGGGTTTTTAGCAGATGCTTCGGGCGCGCTACCTACGCTTGAGGCGCTTGTAAAGGCGGCTTGCCGGGTACCGCTATATTTTACCGTACACTATTACGGGGGTCCATAGTAAACAGGACCTACGGTACACACAAAAACCTATATATTTAACTATTTTTACTAACAATATTTGGTCCTATTTACTATGGTCCCCCGAAATACCTGGTATGTTATTTGCTCTTTCTACTCTTGAGGTGATGTTGCGGCGGCTTAGAGTTTACCAAATGTGAGGTGCTCTTTCTACTGTTGAGGTCTTGAGGTGCTGTTGCAGCGGTGTGATTGGTTCTTGGGCTTGACCCCTGACGTTTCCCGAGCATGGTTCCTCTCCTTCGCAGACGAGGAAAGGAGGCTAGTGACCCTGCATCCTATACGCTATACAAATACTTACGTTGACAGTGCAATCGAAGAACGCAAATCTTCCGTGAGAGGTACGTAGCGTCGGAGATAAGGGCGACATGATATCGCGGTGTATAGACGCTCATCGCCGCAAAGCAATCACTCTTTACTCACGCACACATTCCGAATCACTCTACTTTCTTCAAGTTGCACTTTTCAATCACTATTGCTACTCCAAACTCAACATTTCAATCACTCTTCGCTTCAAGTTGCACATTTCGATCTCCCCTTCACTTCCAGTCGAGCACTATTAAAATGACTGCTCGTCTCTGTCCTCAAGCTGAACATTTAAATAATTCTCCTTGCTCTTAGTCGAACATCTTAACCACTCTATCACTTCAAGCTGAACACCCTCATCACTATATTACTATTCGCTCCAAGTCGAACTCTTCAATCACTCCCTACCTCAAGCCGAATATCTGAATCACTCTTAACCTCAAACTGACGTCACAATCCCTCCCTTTCCTTCAAGCTGAACAGTTCAATCACGCTTTTTCTCCAAGCTGGACATCTCAATCACTCTTCTACTTCAAGTCGCAAATTTGAATCACGCTTGTATTCTTTCAAGTTGAACATTTTAAAATATTATTTACTTCAAGTTGCACATCATACTAGCCGTTCACTCCAGGTTTAACATGTTAATCACTCTCCTGCGCCAAACTCAAGTTGAGCGCTCACCGGGTAACGTTTTCCCCCTCCAGCCGCTCCTCGTCCATCGCCCTCACCAGAAGTCTCAAAACTTCCCCGACCTCCCTGCAGGCTTTCATCCAGCGCTGTCGGTTGCTTTTTTGCCCCGCCACAAAAATTCCGTGTGTGCAAATAAGACCTCTCGCCACCTGGGGTTTGGTATGCAGAAAAGGCGTTTCGGGCGGCACTCCCACCCTGTTATCCTGCAATATGTGACCATTGAAGCCGACAGGTAGCTCTGAGCGTTGCCGAGGCTTCGGCGAGAAACTAGAGCCAGAGCGAAAAGCGGCAGCATAGCATAGCGGGGCGGCCAAAAACGCTGCTGTCTTGAGCGAGTTTGGCTCAAAAAGACAGGCGGCGAGTCATTGGAAGGGGGACGACTTTAGTCTTTCGCTCCCCTGATGGTGTTGCTGGTGTTGTTGTGGTTGCTGTGGCTGTGGATACCGTGATGGTTGCGGCTGGTGGTGGTGGTGGTGGTGGTGGTGGGTGCTACTGCTGCTGCTGCTGCTGCTGCTGTTGCTGTTGTTCCTGTTGCCGCTGTTGCTCCTGCTGTCTGTCGCCGCTATCGTCACCATTCTTGTCCTCCCACAAACTTATCCCAGGTACCTTGTAGGCCGTACCACACTTCAGCGGTGTGAGCAGTTCCTGCGCAAAACACCCCCTTCACATTTCCAGCTCTTGTCATTAGCGCTATCTGTTTGATAGCACGTTCATCGCGCTTTGGACCAACCGCATACAACCAGTACACCACTCACCTCGTTTTTGTCGACCAGTTCGTTCGAGGCCGCCTCTGCCACCTGCTCACCTCACCGACACATCGTGATAGCACCCGCGACGACAGTTACCCAAGGCCAAAGAGGAGGGGGTGAACTTCTCGTCAGGAACGGCGGCACAACGACAATCATCATACAGCAGCGGTACCTCGTGTGAAACCGACGCGAGGTGCTGCGCGCGCCATCTAAATCTGTGTGTTTCGGCGCCTTGACCAGGTCGGTAAAAATCTCAACGCTACCGAACGACCAAACCAACACCCGAACATATCCGAGCAAGGAAAAAAAACGATTACCACACCCAAAATAAAAGTCGGGGGCCGTTTCGTTTTGTCACTGCCATCTATGCAGTAGTCGTCTCCTGCCTTCGAGAAAACAAAGCAAAAATCTCGAATCTAAAACCCCTTTAGTGCTGCACCTCCCCTTTTTTACAAACTATTTGGAATTTGTGTAGGATTCTTTTCTTTCGCGGTACTGTAGGAAAAGAAGGGTTAGAAATCAGCGCGACAGCACATTGGCCCCTGCGAGGGCTCTCGCTGACGGGGGCAAGAAGCGCCGCGCGCGCCCCCCTTACCTCTTCCGGCAAGAGCGCCTCACACGCCCACCGCTGCATCGAGCGGATCGCGTCTCCGGATGGGTCGGCCGTAGCCAGGGCCACTAACAACGTCGCCACCCCAGTGTCTCGTCGTCCCCTCGCCCCGTTAACAGCGCCTCCTCCGGCGGGTTGCAGCCCCGCTTCTTCCAGCTCGGCGACGCCCCCACTAGTACCGACAGAAGTAGCAGGTGCAGAAGGTGATGCCGGTTCTACACCAGGCTTTATTCCTTTCCCTTCTTCTGCGAGGTTTGAGCCCTTTCGCATGCCCTTATCCCCATTTTTCGCGCCCTTAGCGTTTTTTTTCTTGCCGAAACTTTTAGTGGTCGATTTTTTCTTGACCACCTCCGGCGTTTCGCACCGCCAGGCCCACCGAGCGAGGATTTCGAGAAAAGGGAAGGCTTGTCTCGCGGCACGCAGCCCTCCTGGGAAGTATTTGGTGCCTCTTTGGACCTGCGAGAACAAAAATGAAACGGTTTCGTTGTAATCTCTTTCGAACTGCAATCACATATTATTAATAGGGGACAAACTAGTTGGGTTCAGCGTGGGATGTTTTTTGAGCAGCAAGAAACGTGATACGGTGGGTGCGGTATACTATGGTCGGCTTTAGAACGATGTGTGCGTACATAAGGAAGAGTGCACATCGACGACATACCAGAAGTATCGACTCAGATTCCATACTCCAACAATTAAAAAATACGGCAGATCTCTCAATCAATGTCATAGAAACTCGCGCTGTTTGACAGCTGCAACTATCGTCAACTAGTAGTAGCTGTGTGCGCTGATGGAAGGCAGTAATCCACACCTCCTCCTGGGTTTTCGGAGAACGCTTTTTTTCTAGGAGATCTTCGGCCGGACGGCGCAGATCTTTCACATTGTATATAGGATCTCCGGATTCACCCAATTAAAAAGTAAGGCATTAAGGCATGCCCTATCTTTTAGGCGGCCTTGGAAATTTTCAACTCGTCAAAATAGGATTTTCAGGAAAGCATGCGGGTGGAGTAGATCGATGTTAAGCTGGAAGAAGGGAAAGGAGGGAGTTTGGCTTTCGTACGTAGGTTTCCTTTTCTAGTTTCTTATGGTTTTCTTCTTTCTTTTTGGGAATGTTTATGGGTGATCGGCGTCAAGCTACTGTAGTTCAACATGCTACGGTAGTCCAATAGTCTACTACAGTCCAGTAGGCTAGCGTAGTTCAATAGTCTACTGCAGTCCGATACGTTTCTTGGCTTGGATTCCCATGGTTTCCTTCTTCTTTCTGGTAAAATGTTCATGAGTGATAAACGTTCATATGCTGCACATTGTCGGATGTCATACCCTCGCGAATGAATATATTGACGGCATACCAGATGTTGTTATTACAGAGGACCATAGTAAATAGGACCTACGGTACACATAAAAACCTGTATTTTTCTCTCTATTTTACTATTAATAACAAGATTTGGTCCTATTTACTATGGTCCCCCGTAATAGGATACCCGACAAACATTATAATGACAGTAAAACAGGCCCATGTCTTCTCATACCCGCCACCCCACCTCCTCGAACGCCCCAGTCAAGGAGTGACCGCCCTCCTCCAATCGAAGGGCTGCTCCGTGCACGTTATCGTACACCCGAGAAGCGGCGTCGTTGTGTCCGGCAGTGAACAACCCTCTGCAGAAAATCAGGACAGACTTGCTCCGCAGTTGTTGGTGAGCAGAAAAAAAAAACGAGGCGAAACAGGACAATTGGAAAAAAAACGGCGACGCTAGATCGTGAGGCGGTGCTTTTGGTGGGGTCTGCACCTCAACCCTTCGGCGTAAACTCACTTGGAGTTAGTGTGGGATACATTTTGCAGTGGTTGAAGGGTTAAGGAATGTTGAACATTGCAAATTAACGGTCATACGGCGTCAGAAATTGAGGCAACAACGATATTAGGAGCACAAGCTTACTCAGCGGAGCGCTATCCCTCTCCATAGCCGGTGCTTAGTCTATGGGGTTTAATAGGGGACTGATTATAAGGCGCCTTGCGATTAGGCGGCCATGTCGTTGGAAGCCGCGTGGAGCAATCAACACTCATTAGTCATGTGCCGAAGCTCAGCAGTGAATACTGTTACTGCTGGGGGCTGGAAGTCAATTCACGATACTAATTAGATCGCTGACGTCACTTGCCACCCGCTGTCATCGCCGCATGCAACGTTTCGATAACGTCTTCGCCATAGAAAAAAACTCCATACAAAAAAACCAAGCCATTCTCTCCCAAAACATGGATGAAGGTAGTTGCCCAGGGGTTTAGTAGCTCAGCCGCAGTTCCGATGATAATGGCCTTGAGCCAGGACTTGGGGGGCCAAAGTCATAGCAATGTCTCGTACGTCAAACTCGTGCCACACAAGCACACGCCAACCCGGTCGGTCTAGTGCGTCCAAATGCACAGCTACTTGCGAAGCTAGCTGTCTTTAGTAAAACTGAGCCGAGATGCAATGCATAGCTGTTGCTCGGCGAGTGTCATCTCGTCGGAGGCTTGCAAAAAAACCAGACGAAACAAAATGAGCCCTATTCGTGTACCTATTTTTTCTCAGGTTTTTGAAATGGGGAGCTTTTGTAGCTGATCTAAAAATATACCGGCACCAGGTATACATTTCACCCCAAGAACGATGTTTATATAAAATGTGCAAGCAACTTGACAAGCAATCTCGCCAACCATTGGAAAGGCACTTATAAAAAAAAAAGAAATATAATAGATGAAGGTATGGGATTGCAAAGGTACACGGCAGTTCTTCGGTTGAGAAGCCCCGCAAGACAGAAATCTCGGGGCCCCAAAGCACACCCTCTACCACACTGTCTGTAGTGGCCTGCTACCGCATTGTAGTGGCATGCTATAGAGGCACAGTGCGGTAGTGGCATGCTACCGCACTGCAGAGGCGTGGCTGAAACCTTCGGTGCTCGACCTTCACTCACTTGGTGACGATCACGCGCAGGGGCGTGCTCCAGGAGCGCCCTCAAGTGGAACACGAAGTCCTTCTTCGTCTCAGCGGGAGCACTCGCCTCCAGCAGCCTGGCGGTGGACCAGACGAGACCAAACTCCGCGAAGCACCGCTCGACACCCCGGACCACGAGCAGCTGCCCATGGCTCGTTTCGTATCTAGGACAAAAGCCGTCGGCCACCTACCATCAATTTGCAACGCGCACGTCACACCACGCAGCAACAAGGGAGGCGGATTGTGTGTTGTTGACAGGCGGGAAGTGCGGCAGCTTGTCAGGGATGGTGATTCGGATTATGCGAGCGTCTCCGAGATGACTAAAATTGCACTGGCCCGGACGACCGAAACGACGAACCCAATGTATCATTTGCGGACAACCACATCAGTGTTGTGTTGTGTTCCCGTCAAACCGTTAGTTGTTATTTCTACCCCAACATAAGCACAACCAATATCCGTCCGGATTCTTTGTCTTAAAATGGATACTTCGTACAAATTATGTGGTCGAAGACCGTGAGACAGTCCAGCAGTGCTGCAAATATGTATACAGTAAAACCATGCGAAGTCATCCTTAACCGTTACTATATCAATAGGGCAGCAGGACACTCGCGAACGGCGTTGATATTCGACACAGCTGGTCAGCGTCATAGACTTCTATTAATAACACAAAAAAAAAACAAAACAAAAACAGACGGAAAAAAAAAAACACCAACCGAGCGTTCGTTATGTGTGTGCTCGTGTTTGTTCTGTTGATCGATCAAATCGGCCCACCTCTGCCGCTGCTCTGGCCACGCCGTTTTTCTTGGTGGAGTACTTCAAGCAGGAGAACAACTCCGTCGGCACGCCGTCCCGCTCCTCCTTTCCCGCCCCCCTGCACAGCTCGCTCAGCCGGCCGACGAGTAAAAGGGCGGCGGCGTGCTGCATGGGCAGGTACGGGTGCTCGTCGAAGGGCATCACACTCTCCGCGAGGCTCACGGCGAGAGTCTGGAGTTGCTCGGACGATTTTGTCCATGCCTCGTCCGTGAAAGGTTGCCTGTCATCCCGAAGCAAGCACCGAGCATATTGCTGTAGGTCGTCAGTACGGTGTGCTCGTCAAAAATAGCCTAGAGAGGCGTTGACGAACCTTGGCAAACTGGTTGACCAGTGCGAGGATGCGGGGTCAGCGTTCCGAAAAAAAGTGTGGGTACAATGTTTTGTGGAGGCGCAGGTATTCCCAAGTCCCGAGTGAGAGCTCAGCTACTACTGCTGTACGTACCTTTAGAAGTGCCACAGCAGTTATTGGGGGAAACTGCAGGTACTTGGAATTAGTGCAGTTTCATTTTTTCAGTTGTACCTCTGTAGCAAGACCAGCTCTAAGTAGTACACATGTCGGATAACGCAACACTTGGTGTTTTATGTTAACGTTGGGCGTCGGCGAAAAAAATCGTAGGATTACGTTACTACGTTAACTACTTGGCGGACTTTGTGATAACATAGTGATAGTGTGTTACGATATTGGCGGGCGATCGCGTAGCATCGTGTTAGAGTGTTACCTTTATCCCGTATTGACCGCAGTGTATGTGTTACGGTGTCGGGGTATGAAGCCCATGGCGAGTAACACTATGTCAGTGTGATAGCGGAATTCCTAGTGGTTATCGTAACACACGTTGAAGGGGCAACGTACATGGTCAATCAAACGTTAACATTGTGTTGCCGTGTTAGCGACATCACGCAGCAAGTACAAAGTACCTGGAATGTATGTCGTACGTACCGGTAGTCTGTACCCTGTACCGGATACTTGGCAACTGCAACTTGTGAAAACATGAAAACATGATACGCAAACCATATGTGTCGAACGAGTACCAGCGGTATACAAGTACCCCTAGTTTTTAGCCTTGCAAATCGCGGTGTCGGTGAGAGGTACGCCTCCTTGATGTCTCCCGAGGTTTCAAACATATTCGACCTTCCCTAGCCACACACGTGCGGTCGTGCGGTCATGGCTGCAGCAACCTTGTGTATGATGTTGATCTCACACGATATGCTTGTACTCCCGTCTCTCGGTACGCCTTTGTTTCGTCATTACCTTGTCAACTCTCGCTCAAGGTCGTCGAACATGCAATGCAGAGGCAGCAGCTCCCAGGAAGGCAATCGCGCCCGCTTCTCTTCGAGCTTCTCAACAGGCGCTAGCGTGGCGTCGAGCCTAGGTATTGCCGCTCGCCTACTGCGTACGCGGACGTCGGGCAGGTGCGCGAGATGGAACGCAGCAGCAGAGGGTGTGCTACTCGTACAAGTAGCGGTCTGTACGTGTCGCGACGGCGGTGACGGCCGTCTCAAGCTGTGGTCGCGGTAGCGATGGCCGGAGCTCTGCCCAGACACTGCCAACAGCAAAGCCCAGAAGAGGCCCACCACAGCGGTAATCGACCATCGTCTACGTCCCGGGTAGAACGATGTCAGGCACCAACACATGCTGTCGGGCCGCGAGTGAGAGCTCTGCAAGCTTTGCCAGAAAAAGAGGTACTACAACAGCAGAGTGCTGTAAAGACGGTTGTAGTGACAAGCAGGAGTTGCAAGTAGAATGGCGTTTTGGACAGGGGCGTATTGTGACAGTCCCGAGTCGTTAAAACAACCACGCAAGCCGAAGATATATGATTCTCCAGCACGGGAACAACGATCGACGCTCAACTACCAACAGCAGTACAGTACGGAGGTCCGTGTCGATGTACGTGTCTACAATACTATTGTACGAGTAATACTGTAGTTGTAATAAACGGCGGCTTGGGTACAACAGGAAGTAGTATGGCTTTGCTGGCGAGTACCATGGTATCGAGTATTTCGTTGTTTATCGCGCAACTTTCGCCGTTGCACTTTACAGCATGTTGTAAGTACGTTTGCCCGGGGCCATTGCCTTAGGGAGTTCCGAGCCACCGAAGGGTCAACGGAACTTGCCCCCTCGGTGTTTGGAGTTGAGACCGCACTGTGGTCCACTGCAGCAAAAAAGGCGGGGAAGTGGTACCGGGGGGTCCTCGAAGCAGCCGAACGGTTCATGGTGAGGTGGCACGAGGATGAGGCTGAGCTGAGTAGGCAGCGCCGCGCATCTGCCGTGGGTGGTGTTCAAGGGAATGAGGGGAGGGGGGGGCAACAGGAGGAGTGGCAGAAAACCCGACCAAGGGAATGCGAGGAGGGGGGGGGGAACAGGAGGGGTAGAAGGGAATCTGCGGTGGACGAAAGTAGGAAGGAGATGGCAGACAGGGTATCAAGGCACCAGGCCGACTAGGAAGTAGAACATGCCTGTACTACTCATGCATGACGCCAACTGGTGCAGCTGGTTCGAACGTGGTCTTCCTTTGTCTTATGTTTTCCCTCTGTGATTTTCCATTTTCTTTCTTTCTCTTCCATTCTTCTATTGAAAAGCCTTACTTATTGGATGAGTCGTGGGGCGTGGGTGGATGACGAGCCTGCTTTGCTTGTTTCGTATTGTCTGACGCCGAGGGACGGGTCATAGTTGACGAACGCAGGACGGAGAAGGCAGACAGGGAAGCAAGGTACTAGGCGGACAAGCAGGGAGAACCTGGCTATTCGTGCTACTAACTGCTGTCGCTACCTGCAGGGTGCTTTGTGCTTTGGCTTGCCTGCTTTTTTCCCTTGGTTCTTGCTTACGTAGTCTTACTCTGTGTCCAAGTAGGTAGTGGTGTTTTTCTTCTTTTTCTTTTTTTTTTCTAGCTCGTTCTTTTCAAGTGTCTGCCACATCCCCTGCGGGGGGGGCACGGCGGTTTGTTTCTTCTATTTTCTTCTTTTTTTTCTCTTTCGATTTGTCTTCGATTTTGTTTTTTCTTTGTTTTCTTTCGTTTCTCTATTTCATAGAATGTGTATGCCGTGCCTGTGCTATCCAGTATGGTGACATGACATTGCATTGTCCACTGCTGTCTGTGCTTACTGCATACCTGGTACGTGGCAACGTAGTATCTCTGTGGCGTAGTTTTGTGACCACAGAACTTGTCTCTCTAGGATTGAATAATCGGCACGGACTCCGGTTGTGCGGGATATCGACGGGTAGCAAGAACGGTTTGATGTGAAGAACACACACATTATTACCCCAATACACAAAACTACACAACCAGTAGAGATACCACATTGTTTCGTATGCAGTAAGAACATCAGTAGACAATGCAATGTCATGTCATGATACTGGGTATGGCAGGCACGACGTACATAATCTATGAAAGAAGAGAGGAAACGAGCGAAAACGAAGAAAAACAAAAACAAAGAAAAAAAGAAAACCAATCGAAGGAGAAAAAGGAAAAAAGAAGAGAAAAAAAAAAACGGTCGTACCTCCCCGCAGGGGGATGTGGCAGACACTTCGACTTGAAAAAAGCGCGCTATAGAAAAAAAACACCACTCTACTTCTAAGCAGACTGAGACCATTAATAAGAACCAAGGGAAAAAACAGGCAAACCGAAGCACAAAGCACCCTCCAGGTAGCCGCAGTAGTTTGTGGTACGAGTAGCATAGCCAGGTTCTCCCTACTAGTCCGATTGGGGCCTTGCTACCCTGTCTGCCGTCTGCGTCCTGCGTTCGTCAACTATGCCCCGCCCCTCGGCGTCAGACAACACGAAACAAGCAAAGTAGGCTCGTCATCCACCCACGCCACACGACTCCTTTCCTGAGGCTCATCAATAGAAGAAGAAATGACGAGAAAAAAATAAAATAAAAATCACAGAGGATCACGCTCAAAAAGAAAAAAGATAGTCTGATACGAGTACAGCAGAGTTCCTGGTCTCTGTGGTGGAGCATGGTTAAAAAAACACAGATATGACACGTACTCGTATCAGGTCCTGTGGTATGGAGTGTGTGCGTCCTTCAACCGTTCTGTCTACCCGTCGACATCCAGCCCAACCAGTGTCCGTGCCGATTCTTCGCCCCAGAGAGATAAAAAGCTTTTTTTTTTTCATCATCACTTTTACTTTCCAGCCCACTCTCTTGGTGATCACCAAACTACGACAGAGAGATACTATTATACATTGTTGTCCCATAAGTAGAGTAGATAATGCTCTGCCATGTCATCGTATTGCATACGACAGGCACGACATACTTGCACGCTCTACGTACCATGCCTTGAAAGAGAGCAACATCGAAAAAAAACAACGAAAAAATAGAGAAAAAGTGTCGTGTCCCCCCGTAGGAGATGTATGTGACAGACAATAAGTGCAAAACAAGTACCTACTACGGCGGTCCATAGTTAATCGTACCTATGATGTACATAAAAACCTATATATTACCCTATTTTTACTAACAAAATTTGGTCCCGTTAACTATGGACCCCCGTAATAGTGAATAAACAAGTTTGGAGTATGAAGTGCGGAGTGTGGAGTGTGGAGCAATGCAGAGTGCGTCTTCCATCGATTATCCGGGGTTATCCATATGCCCAGGCTACAGGCGTGCGTGTACATCGACACGATCGGCAGTCAGCGATGCCTCCGATTGATGAATGATGCGGCTGCCGGTAATGTCGGAGAAGGTAACAAGTGTGCTTTCTCGTTATTCTATGTTGTTGTACTGACCGCAATCTGTCAAATATGTACAATATCCTCGATCGCAAGCCCTCAGGATCCCATCGTCATGTGGTTACAGATAGCAGCAGTAATATATTGATAGGGGTCGAGAATGGTGGCATGTGATATATCATTGCGCTTTCCGTGAGCTTATAGACACGCATCGGAAGAGTTGCGGGCCGCGGATGCTTCGGAACACCTCACACCTCGGCCCTTAGCGTACTTCACAGAGCTTGTTTCTGCTCGAAATCCGACTCCTATTATACTAGTATAAGTGTCTGTACGTACGTGATGAATATGAAGATATACACGCTGATTTTCTGATTCCACACGTATCGTAGTATCACGGGGGACCATAGTAAAACGGACCAAATATTGTTAGTAAAAATAGGGAAACATACGTATGGGTTTTTGTGTGTACCGTAGGTCCTATTTAATATGGTCCCCGTTAATGGTATTACCCATTTCTGACAACAAAGTAAAGACGGCAATACACATGATGTGCCCCAGGGTCGGAAATAGGTGATGCAAATTCGAAACGTTGCGCTGGCGAACATATTACTTCAGATTCGGGCGTAGCGCACCACAAGGTGGAGGACTTGGTGCGGCTTGCTGCACTACGGATTTGAAGCTCACCAATATTTTCACCTGAAATATATACCTGGTACCTGTTTTTCGCCGCAGGCGAAAACATTTTTCCACTGGCTTTAGACTGCTATCACCGCTTGTCGTAGTTTTTTTCCCCATGGCACGACATAATATATTTCTTCTATTTTTCCTATTCCTTTTTCTCTTCGATCTGTTTCTTTGCTTTATGTTTCTTTCGTTCTTTGTTTGTTTGTTTGTTTCATTTCGTTATCTTCCTTTCATATAATGTGTATGTCGTCCCTGTCGTATCCAGTATGATGGCATGTGATTGCACTGCTGTCTACTCTGCTTACTGCCTAAAAATGTAGTGTCTCTGTGGCGTAGTTTTGTGACCACAGAAAGAACTTGTCTCTCCTAACAGCAACTCAAGCGTTTGCACCTCGATCAGTTCTGTGTCTTGACCGGTCATCGGCAAGCGAGACTAAGCGTACACCAGCTTCGAGCTGATACACGCTACTTCACACCAATCCTCAATAGATTGAAGACTCGGCACGGACGACACTGGTTGTGCTGGATGTCGACGGCTAGAAAGAGTGAAGAACTCACATGACAAGCATCTAAATACATATTTATGTCAGTGATCATTGCATACATCCATGGTTACACGAGCATTGACCAAGCTTTTGAAATAACATGTTTCCAGGTACGTGCGCAGCAATTCCAAGCCCTAAACCGAACACACGCCTACATGGATGGATGAAAAGAGCGGATGAGACCCACATTTTAAGTACATTGAGCCATCATAGACTATGTATGTGAAAGAGCGGTCTCCCCTCTCTGGGGGCCGTAGCTCCGGGGGGCCCTGAGGGGGGCCGCACCTCGCCGTCGCGGCGTGCGGTGCGGCCTCCAGCCCTAATGCTTTCACGTGCACCCACCCCGGGTCATGATGTCGTGACTTCCTCTCTCAAACTCCACACTCGCCAGCTCGCCAGGAACCAGGAACCAGGAATCAATCAGCGGGGGGATAATGCACGGGCACAAAAAATAAGCCTTATATACTATTAGTACAACAATACAACAGTACCTACCCTCGAATAGTACACAAGCTCGTAGTTCAAAATAAATGATTCAACAATAATTCCAAGTAGTCTTCAAAATGTGGGACGGGAACTAGTGCGATTATCTTGTGGTGTGGTTGATCAGTCCGCATCCACAGGGTCAGTTTGGAGCGCTCAGGTCCGTGTGGGATCAGGGTGCCACGCGGGAACAGGGTGGTCGGTGGCTAAAACAGAGTAGAAGCACACAAAACGGGGACGTGTAAAGGCATAATACTACCTCTGTAGTCTTCTAGCATTAATAGTCTGGTTTTCCGGGCTGTGCGTGCTTGGGGTTTGAATATAGGTATCTCATATCACTACCCTGTACACAATTCCAAGCCGTTCTAGGCCTATAACTATTATAATATTAATAGTTGCTTCCACTGCAGCAAAAAAGGCGGGGAAGTGGTATCGGGGGATCCTCGAAGCAGCCGAACGGTTCATGGTGAGGTGGCACCAGGATGAGACAGAGCTGAGTAGGCAGCGCCGCGCATCCGCCGTGGGTGGTGTCCAAGGGAATGGGGGGAGGGAGGGCAACAGGAAGAGCGGCAGAAAACCAACCAAAGGAATGCGGGGAGGGGGGAGAACAGGATGAGTAGAAGGGAATCTGCGGTGGACGAAAGCAGGAGAGAGATAGCAGACAGGGTAGCAAAGCACCAGGCCGACTAGGAAGTAGAACATGCCTACAATACTCACGCCGCCAATTCAGCTGTTTCTAACGTATATTCTTCCTTTGTCTTATTTTTCCCCCCTGTGATTTTTCATTTTATTTCTTTCTCTTCCTTTCTTCCATTGATATCGATATATGCCTTATTAAAGGAGTCGTGCGGCGTAGGTGGATGACGAGCCCGCTTTGCTTGTTTCGTATTGTCTGACGCCGAGGGGCGGGACATAGTTGACAAACGCAGGACGGCAGACAGGGTAGCAAAAGGTACTAGGCGGGCTCGCAGAGAGAACCTGGCTATCTATGCTACTCGTACCACAAACCGCTGTCGCTACCTGGAGGGTACTTTGTGCTTTGGTTTGCCTGTTTTTCTCCCTTTGTTCTTACTCTTGCTCTGTTTACAAGTACGAGTAGTTGTGTTTTCTTACGTATTTTTCTTTTTTTTTTCAGCTCGTTCTTTTCAAGTGTCTGCCACATCCCCTGCGGGGGGGCACGACACTTTGTTTCTTCTATTTTTTCCTTTGTCTTTTTCTTTTTCGATTTGTCTTCTTTGTTTTTGTTTTTCTTTCGTTTTCTTTCGTTTCTCTACTTCATAGGATGTATATGTCGTGCCTGTCGTATCCAGTATGATGACATGGCATTGCGTTGTCCACGGTGCTTACTGCATATGTGGCAACGTGGTATCTCTGTGTGTGTTCTTCACATAAAACCGTTTGTTCTACCCGTCGACATCCAGCACAACCAGTGTCCGCGCCGATTCTTCAATACAAGTTCTGTGGTCACAAAACTACGCCACAGAGATACTACGTTGCCACGTATGCAGTATTCGTACCCGTCGACATACCCGTATGTCGACGGGTAGAAAGAACGGTTTAATGTGAAGAACACACATATATACTGGTTGTGCTGGATGTCGACGGGTAGAAAGAACGGTTTAATGTGAAGACACACACACATCATTCAAGACGGAAATCAGCAGCTAGCGGTTGACCTTTCGTTCCACGACGTGGTCAATCGACCAGTCAGTGCGTACGACAAAGAAAGGGTAATTGATATTCGCTGTACGTTATTTATTTATTTATTTATTTTTCATCATCACTTTTACTTTCCAGCCCACTCGTGGGAGGTTTTACCCTCGACGATCTTCTGGACAAGCCGTGGTCACAGGTGTCGTCCCTTCTCCCCCCCGGTACGTGCCTTTAGTTTTTATCGCGCATAGGGTTCAGCATTCCCACTGCTCGTCGACTTTCATCGAATGTACAGCTAACTCACGCTCTCGCGCTTTCCGCTAATCAATTTTATGCAAGAAAAAGTCCCTACGAGCATGCACTCGATGAGACTCGAACTCACGAAATTAATCTTGATAGGCTCGCGGACCACCAACCAAGCCACCGGGGACGCCGGTATACGCAATATCGATTACAGGTAGCAAATCTTGGTTCATACAACGGTAAAAAGGTACCAGGTACGAGTAGGTATGCCAGCCTGAACTGCAGTCTGCATAGGATAGATAGTGAACCAACTCAGCGACAGGCATTTCAATCTACTACTACTGTAGCTCAGCGCTTGAACGTCACATCATGATTGATCGCTTACTTACATCGCCCAAGGACGCGTTCTACGATAGAGGTATAACATTTCCGCTAACTATTTATAGCATGTTTTCTGAATAACGGGGCTCCTTAACCCCTTTCGTACCGCAGTCCCGATTTGGGGACAAACCAGTCTAATTCCAAGTCATTTGTCCCCAAATCGGGACTGCGGTTCTAAAAGGGTTAACCCAATCAATATCGTCGGAATGCCAATGTTATATTGCGAAAAATTATGTTTTTTGTATTGTATTCTTGGGCCACATGGGATTGTTGATGACGGTGAAATTTGACTTTTGCTGCAGTCAGTTTTCGGGTGGGTGGGGTATGGGACTCTTTGAACGAGGAGCCTCAGAAAAATTAGGGTGAACCTCCATCGTAGAACGCCTCCAAGCAAGATGTGAGCATGCGTATAGTACCACGCAGCTTGCAAAGTTGAGTATCAACTATTTAATCAGTCGAACTCACAGCTGACGTATTTCAAAATTTATAAAATATTCTATGCTTCTTGAAACCAAAGTACTCAATATCAGATATCTGGTGAATAATGTCAGGTATTGTTTAGCTTGTTCACCGACTTGAGATCTGATAAAAATACATTCGCGTTCGTTTCTTGTTGCAAGCGATGGTTGGGAGGATTGGAGAACATGCTATGACTACAACAACAGCAGTATAATAACAGGAAGCAGTGCCTACCGCTGTGCCAGGGTGCGTGTGTGCTATTGTTATCTGTTGAAGGTGGCCGTCTGTCACCGGTGGAGCAATTTGGCGATGAGGCCGATCCGTTAACCCGCCAATCTCTCCCATGTGTAACATCGCCAAAGTTCTGCCTTTCTTTGAAGATAATTTTGGTGCTACAAAACTATCGGATCGTACCGCTCCCGGCAACGCGATGCAACGTTCAGCTACCAATTCTCGCATCCTGGACTTGATCCCATCGTTCCAAACGGCTATGAATGCGAAGCTCGAAGCTGACACTGGCTACCCGCGTGCGAAGCAGTCGCCCAAACATCGGATATATGGGCCCAGCCTACTACGATGATAAGCAGTCTTGTGCCTGTCTTTCGTGCAAAACCTGGTTGCCACAACCTACGACCTAATTCGGGAACTTCTTCGGGCTTATTATGTACCAGGTACCAGGTATACTAAACGTACTACTACTCCTCCTACAGTACTTCTACTACTGCTACTACTACTACTACTACTACTACTACTACTACTACTACTACTACTACTACTACTACTACTACTACTACTACTACTACTACTACTACTACTACTACTACTACTACTACTACTACTACTACTACTACTACTACTACTACTACTACTACTACTACTACTACTACTACTACTACTACTACTACTACTACTACTACTACTACTACTACTACTACTACTACTAGGACTACGACTACGACTACAACTACGACGACTACTACTACTACTACTACTGCTACTACTACTACTACTACTACTACTGCTGCTGCTACTACTACGACTGTGAACCCTCTACCATTAATATCATTGGAAACTGGTGTACAGCCAGTGATCTATTAAATAGTGTGTACCTTCGAATGCTGCCAGCGTTGATCTTGGAGTGCGAATCCCACCGTGCGTGGTGACATCGTGGAGTCATTTGCAAACATATTTTTAAAGAAAGGAGTCAATCAACTGCTTAGAGCGCCTAGCATGGGTAGGCGCAATTCGATGCGAGTCGACGAGCCTCGGGAAGAAAGGAATGAAGTTGTCTCTCTCGCGAACAAAAATCAAGACTCTCGAAGCGTAGTGAGGAGGAGGGAGAAGGAAATGCCTCCTGTGTGACCCAGGATCCGCGTTACAACTACTACTACAGTAGTAGGAGGGAGAGGGCAAAGAAGGGCCAAAAATGTACATGGGTGGGACCAAAAAAATATATATACATGTATATGTTTCGTATATAATACGGTGTGACAGTCTAGGAGAGGGGTGTCCATTATTTTTTTTGTGAGGCTCGCCTAACATGAAGAGCTCGTCCCATACTATTGCAGAACAGAACACCTCACAAGAAAGCGAGCAATAAGGAAGGCAGGCTGGATTTGCAGGACAATAAGAAACGCGGGAGTGGCTATACACTGAAGTAAGCGTAGATCACACGCCGTTCTCCAGTAAGAAACCCAGCCTGGAACAGCTTTCCGGTTTATTTCATACTCTGAACACGTGGGTGTCCTGTCCTGTGCTGTATGTAGTACATCACGCAACAAACTGACTCAGAAAAGATACATCTATAACGTAAATACCCGACGAACGACCTCATGGGCCAAGTATAAAACGAATGCATTAGGGTACGGCAGATCATACCTATACTAATAGTAGTAATACTATTCAGAACCAAATGTGGCGTGTGGACATAGGGGTATACATGGTTTTAGAGTCCATCGTGGGATTACGGGGGACCATAGTAAATAGGACTTACGGTACACAAAAAACTGTATATTTCCCTTTTTTGACTAACAATGTTCGGTCCTATTTACTTAAGTCCCCCGTAATATGCATAGCTATGCCCCCCGGTAATAGTAAGATAGAGGAGATTCCAAATGTATTGGGTAAGTTACCCGGTTGAGGGGCCCGTCAGCTAAGTCAGAAGTATTCGGGGCCAAGGTACCATGCCCTCTCCATTGCGCTGTCATGATAGTACCACTGCAGGATCCACATCGAGGGACCACCCAGATCGGTGCATGCATCATACCAAAATGTATGAGACACGATGGGGGTAATTGCAACCCGGCGCCGGAGCTCTTGCATGCAGATACGAATGCAAAAAAAAAGGAAATCATCTGCCGTGTATAGTCGACAGTACACACATATTCGTATTGTCGTTTTCCCGCGAGCGCCCTAGGGCCGTTCTACGTCGCATCTCCTCACCCCACGCAAAATAAGACGCATGTTTTCGTTACATTTTAGAGCTCCGTGAAGGAGGCTCCAACCCTACCAATCCTCGAGCGTCATTTTGGGAGCTCTGCAGGAGTATTGCACCAGGTAACCCCCCCTTGCCACTCGCCACGCACAGTCCCCTACTACTGTTTGTACCTTACCTTAGCTAAATACCATCGGCGTACGTACCGACAATATGACTTTGACATCAATCTCGCCATAAGCAGCGCGGTGAAAGTACATTCCTTGTGCTTGCACTCCTCCTCCTCCCCCCCCCCCTCCCTTGTCGCGCAACGGCCACCCCGCCGGCGAACCTTACACCCCTTTACAGACCGGGGACATTTCTCGCATCGCCGCCGTTCCTCCGCGCTCGGCAATTTACCACAAGCTACGATAATGTCCTCTCGAGTCGACACTTCTGCCTGAATATGGAGTGGCACACGTTTTTAGTATTTTTAAACCTTCGCGTTACTGACACCCCTGTACAATATTCTCCCATCCCCTACAACTCCCATCCCCTACAACGTATGGGTCCACCCTTGTCCTTGAGGCACCCCTTCTATCCCTCTTTTTCCTTGTGCAAGTGTTCCTGTGTAACTGCAATTTTACCCTGAGCATGATCCAATACTCCAGAGTCGAGCACCCTCAAGAAATATTCTGAAAGGAGCGGGAACACCAGCCGTCGATATCAAATCAATCAACTGAGGGTTTCTTCCCAGGTCGCCAGCAATATAAACACCCCCAGGTCCTGGCATAGAATTCAGCTCCCCGCAACAATATCCAGAGTCAACCGTTACCGCGGGGGAAGACCTCACCCCGAGCCAGTTGTGCACAAGGTCTCAACACACACATCACACATGCTCCTGCTCTCTCTCTCTCTCTCTCTCTCTCTCTCTCTCTCTCTCTCTCTCTCTCTCTCTCTCTCTCTCTCTCTCTCTCTCTCTCTCTCTCTCTCTCTCTCTCTCTCTCTCTCTCTCTCTCTCTCTCTCTCTCTCTCTCTCTCTCTCTCTCTCTCTCTCTCTCTCTCTCTCTGTCTCTGTCTCTCGACGAGAGAGTGAGGGAGAGCACGCCGCACTACCGCTGTAGCTATCATCTACGTCGGTGCCACCAGCGCTCTACCCCTCTCCCGCTGGACAGTCACATGCGTCCGTATTGATGTTCAGTATCCCCACCGCTCTCTCGATGCCTCTTGCCCCCCCCGGCCGTGCCGCCTAACCGATGTTGTTGTTCGGAAGTCCACTCCACTTGAACTCTTCCACGCCAATCAACGAAATATAGATCGTCTTTGGGCGGGTGTCTTCATCGGACGCGATCCGGGCAGCAGCATCGGACGCCGCATCCTCAGCGTGGCGGCCTCCCTTTCTCTCGCTTCGCGGTCGAGGGGGTGGCACGGCATCGCTGCTCTCGGGCTCTCCCAACAAACAGTCAAAAGCCGTGCGCTCCGTCGGTTTCTTGATTTCCGCTTGTTGTGTTGCCCCTGCTGCTGCTGCTGCTGCTGCTGCTGATGTCGAACCTGCCGAGGCCGACCCATCGAGTAGCAGGGTGGCAGTGGTGTCCGGCAGTGCAAGCAAAGCCGTGTTAACATCGTTCCCCAAATCGACATCGCTGAAACCGGCGTCGTCCAAGCTGACACCGCTCAACTTGGCATCGTTCAAGCTGACATCGCTCAAGCCGACATCGCTCAGCGAGGCGGGTGGTAGGCTGATGAAAGACGATGCCGATGCTTGAGAAAAGGTGAACTCGGAGACATCGCTCAATCTGACGTCGTTCAGCGGGGTGGATGTCAGGCTGATAGACGATACCGGTGCTTGAGAGGAAGTGAACTCAGAGTCCACGTCGGATATGTTGTCAGCCCCGACCACGTGGCCGCCGGATTCACTGAGCAATCCCAAAGAGTTGGCCCTGCGGTGACGCGGTCACGACACGGAAAGGGCGTGATCAAACTGCCAGAGTGTGGTTGCTCGAGTTACATGTCGGCGACAACCGTTGCTGACTGCGCAACACCTAAGATATTAACGGCACCGTCGGTAAGGGCGTACATATCTGGCGGTTCACCGTGTTCGGTAAAAAAACAGCATTCTAAGTGAAGTCGCAGTGCGGGCGTGCAGAAGGTTTTAACCGTAGAACCCATTGGCAATGGAATGTACGGCATATGCAACACCGATTGGCAATGGAATGTACGGTATATGCAACACCGATGGCATTTTGGAGGATTTTGGTTCGTTTTGGGACGGCGCCACATGCAACCATATAATGCAAGTCAGTCGGCGTAGTATTGCGTGCGCCTGCCGAAATCGCCATTGTTTATTGAGGAGTTCTACGATAGAGGGTATCGCAATTGGGAATAAAAAGGTCTGAGCCAGCACGGCGTCGTTGCCGGGCGCCTCATGTTTCAGACCTCGATAGACCCTGACCGCATATGAGTACGGAATTGTGCTCTTCATTGTCGGGCTTAACGCGTACGTACACGTACGAGATGCGTGTAGCATCAGTGGTATTCATATGTTTGTTTGTCCCCGTTGAATTCCGCGTTATACTTTGGGGGAAATATTACGGGGGACCATAGTAAATAGGACCAAATATTGTTAGTAAAAATAGGTAAATATATCAGTTTTTACGTATATCATAGGTCCTATTAGCTATGGACCCCCGTAATAGTAGCCTAAGAGAATTTAGGATGAACCTCTATCGTAGAACGCGCCTCTCTGTTCTTCGATCGGACTGCTCACTATGTCAGGGGGGAAAGAATCGTGGGAATAATACGCCATAGTCGGTATTTTGATCGTACCCTGGTTCTTACGGCCGCTCACGCACTGCGCAATCTCCTCGCAATGACATCGGTCGCGTGTGCCCTGACTACTCCAAGGCGAGCCGATTGTGGCGGTGCGCTTGCGCGTGACACGGAAAAAAAAAACACGATTCAAGGTCTCGACTATTATTTTTTGTACTCGCCGAATCGATCCCTCTTGCCTCGACCACAGCGCGCGCGCGTCAGCGTCGTCGCTGTCGTACAACGTAGATTCCTGCTCGAGTTCGATAAATGATCCCACCGCTAACAAGCTGCCATCGATGAGGCCGCCATCATTCATGTCGTTCCCGCGGGGTACGACCTCGCCAACAGAACACCGGGACGACGCCTGGTGGCTGCCGTCGTCCGCAAGACCAGTGTCCACAGCGCCTGCCAGGAGCCCTTCCGGGGAGGAGGGAGGCGTAGCGATCGCGTATCGGGTGTCAGGCAGAGAGATCGACCGGGAAAGGTTCCGCGGTCTCCTTGGAGATGAATGAGCCGAAGGAGATGACCTTGCCGGAGAGGGAGGGGTGCCCGGAGGTGGGGTCACGTGTGCCCAACGTCTTCGGCTGGGTGACGGCGTCCGAGGTGCTTCCAGGGATACCTCTGCTCGGCGGCGTGTGAATGGGGGTTTGAGTGGGGGGGTTAGTAGATTTGACAAAACGGCAGGTTGGTTTTATTGATAAGGGCGCAGTCAGTAATTTGTTACTGGTGTCGAACCCTTCCCCCCCCTCTGCCTTGAGCGATCAGACACTGGTAGCGCCTTGGTGGTTGACGCTAGTAACACCACAAGTATTTACCGGTATACACGAAACAAGTACGAGTAGATACGCTGCGCTAACCCTGTTTGTTTTTGCCGCTGTTTCTCGAAAGCCGGCAGGGCCACGGTGATCAAAGGGTGCACTCCCGGCAATGGTTGGGGATGCGACCACGCGACGCTGGTACTACAGACGCAGCACACACCCGTCGAAGGCTCCAGGCGCTCCGCAGATATATTTGTCTCGACATACCCCACTCCAAACCACCTACACAGCGAAACGGAGCCTCCAAGCCGTAGAAAGGAAAGCCAGGAATAATAGTACGCTTCCAAAGAGCATTAACAAAGGCCGCGCTGCAGCAGGTGTACGACGAAGGAGCGGGAGTCAAGTTGCGACAGCCATGCTCACCTAGGGGCCCTGCGCTAAGGATAACATCTCCGTTGAGCCCGATAATCTGCCCACCCCCGTAGACTTGGTCCTCGTCCCCGGCCCCTGTAGCCCCACCGGCGGGTGTTGCACTATCGGATGATGGCCACACCAACGCCTGCTCGAACGTTGTGGCGGCTCCCTCGGTGGTGGGTAGCTGGCCACCGACCTCTGCGATGCCTCTTTCCCAGTCCGCCATCATCTTGTCCACCGCAAGGAGGAAGGAGGGCTGCTTGCCGAAGGGCGCTGCTGATCGCTCTGTCGGGGAGCTGACAGATTGTGGACGTTCCGTCCAGCGGACACCGTCGGCGCTGCTGGGCCCAACGATAGGAAGTTCCATCGGAGCTCCGCGAGCACCAGGGACGTTGGTGTTAACGATGTCCGACGACATGGATGACGCAGATTCGGGGCGTTCAGTGCCCAGCGGAGGCGGGATCATGGGGTACTCGCTTGAAGGGACGGATGACGTGATGCTGACAACGGCGAGGTCATCGGGGTTGTTTGACTCCGCAGTTGTGTTTAGGGCATCGGCGACCACGTCTGTACAGCTGCCGGTCTCGCCGAGTAGCTCCGCTGAGTTAGACCTAGTGTGCAGTGGTCACGAGGGAAAACGATGGTTCCGAGAGGGAAAGTGGTGTGTGTTGACAAAAGAGTACAACGAGGACAGCATCAAGGTGACGGGAAATCGACATCGGACGGGCTGCACCTGCGAACCGCCTGAGGACGTGCATCGAATGTTTATCATTGTACAAAGCCTACGGCATACCTAACTATGCACCTACTTGATATCTCGTGTTAGCGGCCTGTCAAGTCTGTGGTGAATGAGACTCACCGAGAACGCCCCCCTGTTCTCTCGACGGCGTGGGTGCAGCTTCCCTCACACCGTGGCCAGCTCCCTGCGGGCGACTGTGTCGTACGCGTGAGGCTTAGCAAGGGCGGGCGGGTCCCCGCGGGTGGAGTCCTGTCCGGGAGACGCCGGCTTCCGCTTGGCGACGGCGTGAAAAGTTCTGCGCGGGAGAGTTATATCCGGATTGGTGCATGAACCGGGTAGGTAGGTAATAGGGGGGCGGGAGGAGGGGGATGGTTGAACGCCCATCCCTTTGGTGGAAGGGAATCTCCCATAACACACGCCGAGGGCTTTCCTGTCTTCGTGCTTCAATGCGTCATATCGACAGAATGTATCTCGCCTCGAGGTTTGAGGGCGCTCCTTCTTCAATGTTCCGGCTTGAGACATGACACACGGACGCGTACACTTTCGCACTTCACACGTATTCCGTGTTTGCGGTTTTATCCGAACCTAACTGCGACCCCTCCGTGACCACAGCAGTCAGATTCCACTCCTCGATCATGGGTCCCCCGTGACCGAGAACTTCCAACGCATCGTGCGCCAACAGCACCTTACGGCTCACAAACGAACGATAGAGTGTAGGGGACAATTGCCAGTTCCATTCGAGGCGAGAATTATTGAAGACGTTGAAGCACCAGCTGCAGTATAATTTTACTCACCACGGTCGTCTACTAGGGCGATGGCCGCCTGATGGTCAGCTGCATTACTTCGGGGGGTCGCACCCAGGCGGTTCTCTTCCGCGGCCTCGATCATCTCGTCCACCTCCACGAAATCACTACCTGTTGGGGACGCGGTCCCCGCATCCAATCCTGCCGCTGATTCAGGAATGCTGGTCAGCTGGTGACCAGTCCCTGTGGCTGGGTTCCAGGAGTAAAACACGCCCGCGGCCACGTCGAGAGGGATCTGCTGAGAGAAGCTCGCTCCTGGTGGGCCGCCAACGAAAGAGGTGGAGTGGTGACGCTCCGGCGACCTTTCAGAGTCGGCGCTGTATCCATCTAGTCGAGGTGGCGTGGAAGTAGGCGTGTAGGCCTTAGGCCCTTCACCGCGAACGTGCACCGGCGATGGTGATCGGGATCTGAGGCGACCAAGGACCAGAACAGATGGCGAGCTTCCGATTGGGCCTGCAAAAACAGGCGACGCGATGCTGGCCAATGCGAGACTTGGAGGGTCGTTGAACTCTATGCTGCCGTCTGACGTGTCGCTGCCCGTAGCCTCGTACCCTTCGCTACCGACCTCGCTCGGTAGCCCCAAGGAGTTTGACCTACCGTGCGGTGGTCAGAAAGCGTGAAGGGAGCAACCAGTTAGAATTTAGTCGAAACAGTTGAAGCGCTTCCCGATCAAACGTTCTGCTGCAGAATTGACACGTACGCCAGAGAAATTTTTCAATCTCCACGAACTCTTCTCAGCTACCGTAATATACTCACCCAAAACGACTCGTCGTCCCTCGACCACACCATTGCCACCTTGGCGCTGTCGCTGACGGCCACTATGCACACCCCTTCCCTCTCTAAGAAGGACCTTGACGTCGACAGAGTCTCAGCAGCTGAGGCTTTGGCGACGCCAGCTTCCTTCAAAAAGAGGGAGCGGATGTCTACTTAGTGCGACAGCGATGATGTAGTCGAGGAACGACGGGTCGTTCGGGTGAGCGCACTACGTATCTGAGAAGATTTGGGTGGGGTTGGAGCATGGCCCTTCATGAAATACGCACGAAATTGCTTGGATTCCTTTTTCGGGAGTAGATTTTGGCTGTTCATCACCCGGTGTTTCGGAACGGCACCCACATGCGGCAGATCCCCCCCCCCCCTATCGGAACGGGCACCCACATGCGGCAGATAAATGTACATCAATAACTGCGGCGGTCATAGGTTTACCACCAGTCCAGGTGCGTCGGTAGGTGCGTACTTACACGACCCCACGTTAGAGATCTGTTGAAGCCCGAACCTGATGTTGGTCTACTAGGCCATGAACCTTTTTTTTTTTACAATCATGTTTTTTTTGCGAAGGTGGGTGTTTCGGAAGGTCTCGTTTGCGCACACGCCGAAAGTCAGTTATTGTGGGTACATAACGGTAGGGGTTGCACTTTTCGGCAAAAACATGCCTCACTGACGGAACTCCTCATAAAAAACCCTTTCGGTGCTGCACTGTCCAGAATCCTAGATCTGACCCTAATTCAAAGTACATATTTATCCCCTACTGTCCCCGAAACGAGAGTCCGGTCCTACAAGGGTTTTCTGAGGTTTACTGAGGAGCTGTTCTATTACGGGGGTCTATAGTTAACAGGACCTATGGCATACATAAAAACCTATATATTTAGGTATTTTTACTAACGATATCTGGTCCTGTTAACTATGGGCCCCCGTAATAGTAATATGAGTAAACGCCCTCCTCGAGTACACCCCCCCCCCCCCCCGCCACCCCCAGACCAACTTTTCGAGCTCGATATCTCCACAGCAAGAAGAACGTCAGCGCCGAAAATCCTATAAGGGTGGCCCTAGACAGGTCTTGTCGAGGGATGTCCGAAAACGTGTCGTTTGGTATTGGCACCTTCTTTGTGACGAAGGTTTATCGAGCTCGAAAAGTCGGTCCGGGCGGGGGGGGGGGGGGGGGGGGGAAGGGGGCGTTTACTCACATTTTTACGATATTTACCCAATATCGTTGGGTAGTTTTTTCCCAACATTTTTCGTTAGATATATTAAGGCCACTTCTTATGCAGTCGGATTTGGAGTCAGTTGAAAAAGTCCCTTCTAGCACGTTCGCATGAGCTTTTGCCCCGGAAATGTTGAAAATTGGTCTTTCTCGCCTCAGAATGTGTCGGAGTTCTCTCCAAGATCTATCAGGGGATGTTTCCCGCTTCTCGAGGGGCCCGGTTGCAAGAAGTCACCGTCCGCACTTTTCCAATATCCAACTGAGGTGAACATGATTGCGATCGTGGATCAGATCGAAAAATACGCTTTTTTCGATCCGACTGGGCGTTTGGATCGTATTTGACCGAATGGAATCGAAAAAGTGCGGTCGGCAATTTCCTGTATCTAGGTGCCTGGAGAAGCGGGAAACACCCCCAGATAGATCTTGGAGAGAGGTCGGACACATTCTGAGGTGAGAAAGACCAATTTCCAACATTTCCGGGGCAAAAGCTCATGCGAACGTGCCGAAAGGGACTTTTTCAACCGACTCCAAATCCGACTTCATAGGAAGTGGCCTTAGACCATACTCACATTGTGCATGCGGCTTAGCTTACGCGTTTTTTCACAGCGGGAGCCTCGGAAAAAATAGATGCCGCACTTACCGCAGCACGGTCCGATGCCCACTCGAAGCCGTCACTAATGGTAACAGTTCTCTTTTATCGGGCCGCCCGATATGTCACGGGGTGACCGGTGGAGAGCAGGGGAACAGGACGTGGCCCGTACTTTTCATCGACTACTGCCTGCCCCACACGGCCGATTACGCACTGCACACTGCTTCTCACAACGGCGTCGGTCACACATACCGTAGGTTTTTCTCTGGGCTGAACCGAGTGTGGTGCACATCTTAGCGGCCACGACCAAGGGTCGACTGTTTTTTTTCGAAACTCACGGAAAGGACCCTTCCTTCCTTGACCACAGCATGCGGGCGTCGGCATCATCGGTGTCGTACACCGTGGACGCCCTTCTGACTTCGACTAATGACTCTGCCGTCGATGAGGTGCCACTGATGAGGTCGCTATCGCCGGTGTCGTTCCTGCGGAGCACAACCTCGTCGACAGAAGACCGAGGCGACCCTTGGCCGCTCCCGTCGTTGGCAACGTTCTGAGGGGGTGGAGCTCTGCTCCCTCCTGAGGCACTGCTTGTCCGTGAACTGGTTTTTTTTTTTGACGGGGACGAGGGCGCGAGGGGTGGGGGGGGGGGGTACTCACTTGTTGCTTGCCTTAGTCAATGACCATTTACCATGCATCCCTTTCGAGACGGAGGCGAGGTGGGGGGGGGGGGGGGGGGGGGGGGGGGGGGGGGGGGGGGGGGATAAGAGTTGACATCATATCAACATGTCGGCACGTGGGTGATGTAATTGATAGTTGCCAACTGCCTTTGGGCTGGATGTGTTTTAGGTTTTTTTTACACGCACTGCTACGTACCCCTAAGTAGTATCCCGACTCGCTACCGTTGCAAACTTTCCACGCACCGGGCAGATCGTCGACAGATCATCCGGATCATCTACAGACAGATCATTCAGATCATCTACAGACAGATCATTCAGATCATCTACAGATCATTCATATCATCTACAGATCATTCATATCATCTACAGATCATTCATATCATCTACAGATCATTCATATCATCTACAGATCATTCATATCATCTACAGATCATTCATATCATCTACAGATCATTCATATCATCTACAGATCATTCATATCATCTACAGGTCATTCAGATCATCTACAGATCATCCAGATCATCTACAGATCATTCAGATCATCTACAGATCATTCCAACTCCATGATCTAAATCTTCCCGGGAACATATGAAAAATTCCTGATCTGTATGGTTAGCTCATGTTCCCGGGTGGGCGGCGCGTAATCTGCATGATCTGTGATATAGTTTCTGGATTGAGCTCGTGCTCTAAAATAGACGCTGCACAGCATCTCATAACCGCGCTTTTAGGAGAACCTATATTATTTGTGATAGAGTGTGATATTTCTCGACGTGTGAACGTTTCGAGTGTTTCTCTTCACGTGAATAATACCCCCATGTTTTCTACCAAGACACGCGCTCCTCTCTCTTATCTGATTGCAGCAAACAATTCATCGCTAGCAACATTTTACACTCTCCCGATAGAATCGTACTGACCGACTAATCAATTTCGTTTCCGGCCATAGCTTGACCACAACCGCCCCCCGCCCCCCCCCCCCCCCCCCCGCCAGGAAACTGCGAAGGTGACAAAAATCATCTCGTATTGAACTGTTGGTTGCCTTGTTCGGCTTTGATCAGTTGGGATCAGGCGGACAAAGCCCCCCTTCGACACAAAGGTATGGGCAACCCTGCGCGGTTTCAATCCTCATCCACGACCTCCGATTTATCCCCCGTCGTTTTTGGTGCGTGCTATGACATGGGTAACGCTTTTTTTGGCCAAACCATTTCTGACAGACTGGGTTTCTTAACCCAATATCGTTTTGGTGGAATACCATTTTCGTTTTTTACAATACGTTTCTTGATGCACCTACAATAGACATATGGGAATGGTGATCAGGAATCGTTTTTTTTTTGGTTACTTTTCTCACAGTCTGTGTTCAGTGGTGAGGTAAAGAGCGCCTTTACTATCATCAAGCGAAAAACCTCCTACAGTGTACCAGGTAGGCGCTACTCCTATCGTGTCATGCGTTTTCTGATGCCGAATGGTACGCACCGGATGGCCATTCGGTTGCCTGCTTCAATGTCGCACCTGTTTCTTCGTTAGTCGGCACCGGGACACTGCCTCCCACGGGTCCGTCCCAGTCGGGTGCTGCTGCCACGCTTAGCGCGTCCGGCGCTAAGTCATACACGATTGGAATAGGAGCGAAGTGAAGTTCAGGTTCGTCTAGCGGGAGGCGAACGGGGCGCCCGTGGTTCGGTGGCTGGGCCATGTCCTCGCGGCTGCCTCCTTCTGACGAGAGCTGCACGGAGGGAGTGTTCGCGTTAAGGTGTTCTCCGTCGGCGCGTGTGGACGGTTTCGGCTGCGACCCGGGCTGTTCAACCCCCGGCAAGGTCGAGGGGCGGTCGTCGTCCTGAGTGAAGCGGTTGGGGGGTGCAATGCTGTCCGAAGTGGGAGGGATTTCCTGTGTGGAGGCCTGTAGGTTGCTGTTGATTTCCCCGCCGCTCGTTAATGTTTTCCAGCCCGTGTAGATTCCTCCGTCGATGAGCGACCTCGCGTCCAACGATCTGCCAGGTATTCAAGAATGCCGCGATCGGGCGCGGAGTCAACGGGTGATCCCGAGAGCGAGTAGGATAAAAAGTCAACTAGAGCAAGTGCACGAGGATAACGCGGCGACCTGTGCACATATATTTGAGGATAGACAATAGCAAGAGGCAAGGTTGTGTTGATGAAAAAAATAAATTATCAACGATAGGTACTGTAGTGAGTTAACTCAGGTTATACAAAAATCGTCGCAAACAAATCAGTCCCGTAATGTGAATATGTCGGTTGAGGCATGGAGGTTCCTCAACATGTTACAACTTAATAAACAAAGTGATATGGACTCAGGTTCCCATCACTCTGCTCGGGTTGGTCGGGAAGCCTAGGCTCTTGAGGAAGAACGGAAGACCCGGACGTGACGCAACAGCCGGTCTACCGCCGTGTCTGCCGTCTGGTGTCTGCACGCGATCCGTATGCCGGCAGCCACGTCAAATGCGTCGCATATGTCATCATGGCCTCCGTTGTGTACCAAAATAGTTCGTTCAGTACAAGGCGAAGGTGCAGTCTCCTTAGTGAGAGATACAGAACGCGAGCTGCTCGTGCAAGGTTCTACTACTACTACTACTACTACTACTACTACTATTACTACTACTACTACTACTACTACTACTACTACTACTACTACTACTACTACTACTACTACTACTACTACTACTACTACTACTACTACTACTACTACTACTACTACTACTACTACTACTACTACTACTACTACTACTACTACTACTACTACTACTGCTGCTACTACTATTACTACTGCTACTACTACTACTACTACTACTACTACTACTACTACTACTGCTACTACTACTACTACTCTTACTTCAGAGATCCGCATTTGAACATGCCCTGTTTTTTATCGATGCCGCCGATTCTTGTATTACAACAACCAAATTAACAGTTCACCCCGCGTTTTTTCCAACGATGCCCTGGGTAAAAACTGAACAATCGCTTCCCCGCCGATATACTTTGTATATTTTGTCGGTCTGGTGGTATCCTCAAGGTTGTCGTTTCGGTAAGGATACCAATTGGCTGATTATCAAGATATAGTGCTTCCCGAAAGCTCAGAAAATAACATTATATGCGCACTACTGAAAAAAGTGTCTCGGAGAATTGATGTGATAGGGTATACAATCACCATACAGCTTGTGTTGGTGCAAAATCTTGATTCTGGACAATTTTTTTATTTTTCCTCCCATTTTGTTTGTCCGGGTGATCATCATTCTACTTGTTTTGGTGTACAATCTTTACTCTAACCGGAGTTGTTTTTCGTCCGTTTTTTTTTCCTTACCGGAAAGTAAAAACGAATAAAAAGTCAAGCACGCCTAGCTTATCACAGCAATTCTCCACGGCAAACAAATGAATTTGGTGTCTGGAATGTGGCGTTTAGAGCTTTCGGGAAAAAAAAACTTGACATTAGGAATTCTTATCGAAAAAGCAAACTTAAGGATACCACTGAAGCGATAAATAATAGTTTCGAAAAAAAGTCGGGAAAGTTTTTTTTTTCAGTTTTACGCAAGGGCATCGTTGGAAAAAAAAAAGCGGGTGAAATGGTATCTTGGATATTTTAGTACATCATTCGACAGCACCTACAAAAGGACAGGGCCTTCACAAAAAGACCCCTGTACCTTTGCTAGTACTACTGCTGCTGCTGCTGCTGCTGCTACTACTACTACTATACTACTACTACTCTGTTTTAGTGCTTTTTTTTTCTTCTCTTCGGTTTTTCTTCGCTATATATTCGTGTTATTTTTCGGAGTATTTGCTCTTTTTGTCTTGTTTCTTTTTCTTCTTTCTTTTTTTCGTTTTTTTTCGTTTTTTCTTCGTCTTTCGTTTTCCTCTCTGTCAATCGTTTGTTCCCTTTCGTTATCTCTCTTTCATATAATGTGTATGTCATCCCTGTCGTATCCAGTACGATGACATGGCATTGCATTGCCCACTGTCCTTACTACACAACACTGTAGTATCTCTGTGTCATAGTTTTGTGACCACACAGCTCTCTCTATCTCTACGAACAGCAATCAGCACGGACAGCGGGTGTGATGGAAGTCAACGTAAAGAAAGAACGGCCTATAAAGTGAACGTGAATTTCGCCACTCAGGTATTTTTGATTGGCAAAGCAGAAGTACACGTCGGTTTTTCAGGTTTGGTAGGTGAAGCGTCGGTTAGGAGCCAGTGGAGTTATTCTTAAGGGGGACTAGAGCGCATTGTTGGTAGGGTGACTACGCTACAGGTATCTGTTGGTCAAGAAACCAGCTCTGGTTGGTGAAGCCTTCCATGTCTGGAGTCGTTGGATTCTGGTATATAAGGATTAGAAATTTGGAACAATCGCTGTATACTAAATACATTGTCGGATGGCCAACGGTATAACATCAACGATAATAAAAAACACAGTTTGAAGTGGTAAGAACCTGGTACCAGCGCGGCACCAGCATATCTGCTTCATCACAGTTTCTTACCGTGGAGTTCGCACCAACGAATACTGTCACACACACACAAAAAAAAAACGCGTGGTCCGTCAACGGACGAGCACACGCCTCCAGTAATAACAACTCATCACAAAAAAAAAATTGAAGCAATAAACGGCAGCAGCAGCAAGCTAAAAAAATGGACTAGTAACAGTACGAAGGTAGACTCATAGAACGCTCGCAATTAGACAATTCAAGGGGGGTGGTAAGGGAAGTAAAGTTTGGGATTTCATCGTTGGGCAAACGTACATACGTCGAAACCCGACGCACACCAACGAACACCACCCCTTCGAATGGACAGTTCATACCAGGTACCTCGTAAACCACTATCAATATGACAAGTATTGACGTCGATGTCTAGCCTCAAGCCTACGAACACTACGAAAGCCTGCTCAAAATCGAAACTTTCGCTGTTGAATCGTTCACTAATATACAGGAGTTAAGCCCTGGATGAGTACGATTAAGTTAAACCATAAACTCTGGTGTCACGTTTAAGGTGCTCATGGTTGAACCGTTGTTCTCGTCAAGAGTACCGGTGCCTGAGCGGTAGGGGAAAAAAAAACACTGAATGTGGACGACATTTTTACTCCTCACTTCTTTGCCATTTCCGCGATGGCCATCTTCGACGCCGGCGCCTTCCTCGCCTCGACGCTGCCGCGCAGACCCTGTGCACCCATCTGCTGTTGCCCGCAGTACCACGTGCTCCTCCGCGGGCCTAACGCAGACGACGCTGTCTCGGGCGCGGACTGGATGCCAACAACGCTAGTGCAACGCCGGAGGGCTTCATCTTTCCATCCCAATGGCATTCCCCAGGCGTATCCCTGAACCTCGATAGCCGCCATGTTGACAGCTCTAGCTGCACGACGGACGGCTGCGCTGCGCCCCTCCGCTCTTCCGGCCGATGCAGCCCGCCGCGCCTCGGATGCACGAGTAGTTGCTGCTTCTTTCGCGGCTTGGGCTTCGCGGCGGGAGATGACCCCTCGCGCCAAGGCCTGTAGACGGACGGCGGCGCGTGCTGGCTCGCTGACTTCGGCAAATCGTTGGTCGTGTCGCCACTGGCTCCTTACCATGCGGCCCGTGCGCCAGAAAGCCTGAATAGTGACAGCGGCCTGCCTCGGCCTTCGAAGTTTTCCCTCAGTCGTGCAAGTGATGTGTGTCAGAACTTGTGCGGCAGCCGCGAGAGCCTGTCGCACGTAGACGTATCAAATGGGAAGGCAGACAAATGGGTTCAGCACTGGGAGAGGGGATTTCAAAACCCGCACAGTACACGGACTGGTATCGCCCTGAACAAAACGCTCCTGCGCCTACCCATACAAAGCGTGGGCGCGTATTTCCTCCTTGATATCTGGAGACTTAAAAAACAAAATGTGTAGTATACAGTATATCGAGGAACGTTACCAGTATAGGACAGGAAGCTGCAGTAATTATAGTGTGAACCCAAATGATTGATCCATACTCATGGTACAAAATGTACAACTTCTCCAGTAAAACACCCCAATCTCCCACCCCACCGAGAAGAACAGCTTATTACGGCGCACGAGGATCTATTCGGACTGTCGGCATACATACAAATCGACCGGCCATGTTTTTGGGCTCGAAGTAAACGGCAGATACATTGGATGGCACGACACGGGCATCCCCTGGGGTATCCAAGCCCAAGCAGAGCTGTTTTCACCATTGTCGCGCCCACCTCACTACTGTAACACAGCAGTAGCATCTTCTTTTTCGCTTCACAACGTTTTATTTTTACTCTAAAAAATGCTTTTAATATGATATTCCCACTGCATGCGACGTACGGTGCACTGTTTTCGCGTATAAATTCGAGAAACGAGATTCAAAGAACACCTGGCTTTTGTGCTTTCCTTTCGCACGCTTCGAGAGCGCGTTTTTTTTATGTCAGGTTCGTACGATAGTATGACAGCTCGCTTACTGAATGGCATCGCCCCCCGCCCCATGTCACACGACAGGCATGTTCTTTGTTCACCTTGCCCGCCTCGCGCGGTGAGATTTTCTCTGCGTGGTGCTGCACGAGCAGCGCATCGTCGATCCCGATTTCCGGGGTCTCCTGGAGAAGACGCAGGAGACTCGGCACCTTCCGGTTGCTCCGCACCGCCCAGCGTCGAAGACTTTCCACGGTGACATTGGTCGGTACGCCCTTAAATCTTGCCTTAGCATCCCCCGCCTCTTGCACGAGGCGCCCCCCCTTCGTTCGCTTACTCCTCGCGAACGCCACGACCTCGATCGCCCACTCTTTCTCTTCGTCTGTGACAGCGACGTTGCCACGACGAGCACCCGTAACGACAGCAGCACGAAGAACGGTCGAAGCGGCGCGGGGAGCGCTGCTGTCGGGCAGGCTCGATTCCACGAGGGCGACGAACAGCATAAGAAGGAAGCCAACCTGCTGCACGACTCCCACAGGCGTACGCATGAGCGGGTTTAGGAGAGCCCGCATTAGCGACGACGACAGCGGGGTGGGAGGCACCTTCCTGGCCGCAGCACTCGGCTCTTCCGGTCCTTCCGGCCCCGTTTCCTGCGGCATCCTCAGCCGCTCAGCTGTGTGGTGTACACCACCACGCTATGAATGACCGCGAAGAAAAATTGGCAGAACGCGATGGGCGCCAACGGATGTGAGCACGGGTACGAGTCAGGTAGACGACAGCGGAACGAGTGTCAGCTTTTTCCGAGACCAAGAAAGCGGGATCGTTCGTCATTGTTGTACATATGTCAGCGCCACTCGCACTCGTACGTACCGTAAAATGATGGGGAACATGTGTTGAAGGAGAAGAGGTGCCGGCCAAATTCTGGTCTTCGAACGATGTTCGGATTGAAAGCGAAATCAAACTGAACATCCAATGCAACGAGGTTGGGTCGACGCATGATCGAAACCTGCAGACATAATTCCACGACTGCAGGATGATGGCATTCCAACAACAAGGTCTACGTCAGTCCTGGGCACATCATCAACATCGCGCGTTCAAAATATTCACAGCAAGCTGGCTGCACACCACCTCTATGGACAGGAACGTTCTCATGCGAGGATATCGTTGAAAATAACAGGGAGTCTGCTACTGTCAACAATATCGAAATGCGGCAATCAGATAGGGCCCAAAGAGAGCATCGAAGGCCCCTCGTAGCGCAACTTGGACGACAGTGCTCGTAATCCACGCGCTGGCGGCGCGAAGCCGCGATATAAAACGTACTCCCTGCGCCGTTTCGGCGGCCTCCGAGGGTATGTGATGCCCCCGCGTAATTCCTTCATTTGGTGCATTCATTCTCGATCCCTATACCCAGTCCGCACAATCATGTCCACAATTCTCTGCAACACCCGCATTTTTCAACGACACAATTCGGCGATACGACGGCTTCGAGTTTCGATCACGTCGCGCACCTCTGCGCATCCGCTCTCTTTATGTCGTGGCTTCGTGCGATGACCCCAAACCTTTTGCCACCGGCAGGTCTCTCCAGATGTTTGCTCTGAATGGAGTCGCCCACCCTGCCCTTGTCGACAGTTCGGTCGACAAAGAGTTGTGATGTTGAAAGTCGAAAGGGATGACATGACGACATGACGACATTTCTCCAAAAACCAGAGGCAACAAAAATTTTGAAACCGTCAAAATCGAATATAGACGCGAGTTTTTCGTTGTCAATTCCGCCGCACATAACATCGCGAGATCGCGAGACGGAGCTTGGCTTGAGAGCGACGTATAACCAACCCACGGTCATGATGTCCGCAGCCCTTTTGGGGTGGGATGTGATGGAACACTAGTTCATGTCCAGGGCAGTGCCTTGCCCGTGCCTTGGAGACCTTGAGGTTGTTGAGGGCGCCTCCCTTGCACACAGGCAGCGAACGTATCATCATGTTGTTTGGGTTCTTGTAGTTGTTTCGTGGTTGCACTCGGTTCGTTCCTCTATCTCGGGGGGGACATGGTGACCATGGGAAGAGTACGAGTAGCATAGCGTAGAAGTTTATGCCGATACCGAGCAACGGCAGATGCCGCCCCTGGTGTTTTGCTTCGTATTACAGCACTTAAGTGCTTGAACATGACTGAGTAATGGAGAGGCCGTACGTAGCTGTCGACCTGAAGACAGCGTCGGCGCGATTGCACCGCATACACTCTCCGCAAAGGGCAGACTTGGACATACGTACAGCAGTCCTCCACAGACTAATATTAATATTAGTAGTCGTACTTCCTACACTCTGCTGCTGTTATTTGTATGTGTGAGAGATCCCGTACAGCAGTGTTGGGGGCGATGAGACCGTTTATTAATATATGTAGCTCCCCAGTTGAGGAGCAGCTTGTCAACTCACAAATATTTTGTCTGAAACCTCGAGTGTCTCAAGTAGTACCTGATACTACCCCTATATCGTCAGACGCGTTTCGCCCGCAGTGCAAGCAGCGCTCGTGCGGCACCGACCGGGAGAAGAGACGGGTAGCATGCAAGGTAAACCCGTGTCACAGATATATCATGCAGTAAGTTTTGTGGTCGAAGGGCAAAGGCACACAAGGTGCTAACGACAGGAGGACCAACTACGATCCTGATGGGCAGTTCAGCGTGATCGAACGGCTCGCCCGCTCCTCCCTTGGCAGCTTTTTGGAAGGTTATGACCAGAACTTGCACAACGCCCCTGCAACGCCGCCTAAAAAATCGGATCGCAGGTATATAGTGTAGTGAATCAACCAAGCACAAAAGGTGAAAACACAGAGCTGTGATGGTGACCCTGATTGATAGCGGGGAGGTGATTTTCTCCGATTTACGTTCCAGTCCACAAGAAACAACAAAAAAAATGGGCGGTCGGTCTGTATATGAACCGTACCGGGGCTTCAAGAAGATCCTCGTGTGGGTCGAAATAGGTTGGACGACGGAGGTATATACATTTAATAGTACAATAGTACAGCAGTAGATGTCTTGGTTTCCTGGCGACTTCTTGAATTCTGTTCAAAATCTTCAAACCATTCACCAGAACCTTCAGCGGAAGTAAGTAGAACGTTACCCCCCGGGGCCGCGATGCGTCGATGCCGTTGGGTCGTCGCTTGATTTCCCTCAATCGCGTCAAGAGTTTTTTCACGTATAAGTTACGATTATAGAGCATGCACCATGTAGGCATGTCAAGCGCGCTCGCCATCAACAACACTACTACTACCGCTGTAGTATCACCGTATGAACTATACTGCTGTATTGGTTACAAGGGATGACCTACTGAGCCAGCGCTGACTGAGCAGGCCAGCCAGTAGATTACCCCTTCGAACCAACATACTGCTACTAAACAGTGAAAGAACAGACCCGGTATTCAGCAGTGCACAGAGCGATACCGTCTGTTGCCCAGGACACATCGTGAACGTCATTGCAGTTGCCAAAGCAAACGACAAAACAAACGAACAATGACAACGATGCGCAACACCACCAGCAAAATATCAATACAGTAGTGTGCCCCTATGTAGAGCTCTGAACATGCACTCTCAAGCCAAGACACAAGCAACCCCGCTGCTTGTACGTATCATAGACCCATCCACGCACATGTAGCGCATATTCACATCACAGAAATTTCCCGTCACGAGGAAATTGAGCGGCAGGAAAAACTGCGGGCAGGATGATGATCCTTGGCGCCAGCGTATACTTTTCAAGGGGAAACACATAGTGCGTGAGTTACGTGATCATACGAACGTGTTCGTTGCGTCTACAATCGAAAATCAAATGCGGCGAAATTTTCCGCACCTGCAACTCTGCTGCCGAGGCACCACGCACGCCAGATGGTGCTTGAACAATAAAAACAACAGAGGTGCACCGCCATCCACGGCTGCGAAACCGGAGCGTCCTACGAAGCCTCTTCAGAGCCGCACCCACGTGTTGGGGAACATACATTACTTGGAAATAGTGTGAGACTTTCAATTTTTGGAGCAGAAGCAGCAGTGCAAGGGTTAAGTGCCGCCCCCGTCCGCGCCTGGCGTGCCTGGCGCATCTCTCGGCCGCAGGGCGGTGTGCGGGCAACACCTTCACCCAACAGCCGCGGCGGTTCCGCGGCTTGCCCAGCGGTCCGGTCACGACGACGAAATACCAAAAAACTTAAAATGCGCCACCCTTACGTACGTGTCGTATCCACTCAGGAAACACGCAAACGTACTTTTACTTGGACCAAATTCCGAAGTTGCGTCAAAATCTAACGTGCACCTCAGTTTATACCATACCAGGTATACGTATAGCATCTACCTGTAATATATGTACTGAATCATCTACGAGTATAACAGGGTACGGACGATCTACGCCCCAAAATATAACTGAAGGTACCTCCTAATATTGATACTATTGAAATACTTATAGTACAGGGTGTCACCACATAGTCGATCGTTGATGCGCCTTTCTAATCTCTTTGCTATCTTCTTCGCGTAGTCTCAAGTCTCAGGCCGAGTCGTCCACCTCGCCCAAAACGCCACAGCAAAACTACAACCGGCCAAGATGTCACCAAGTCTTGAGCTGCCAGCACGATATTCTTTCAGCCGATACGATCTCTTCGAGTAGGCGCTGCTCCGGAGGCTCTCCCGCCAAAAAATCCCTCTGGTCCAAGAGACACCGCCCATCTGTTCGACCATAGTCGTGGTTCATGCTCGACGAACTGCGCACGGGAGAGGGGGGGGGGGTCATTAGTGCAAGGGGAACGCCATCTCAGCGCTAGCAACACTGGAACCCCCCCCCCCCGAAACTCTCGCTAGCCCGAAAGACACTTCTCATCTGTCCACCCGTATTGGTGATTCATGCTCGACGACCAGCCGGGGGGGGGGGGTCAACATAGCAAGGCGAAGGCCGTCAAATCATGAGCAACGCCGCAAAAATCAACAGGAAAGACCAGCCAAAACTTTTGATCTGTCGATATCATCCGATTTTAAACGACCTCCAATGGCGATCATCTTGTAACCGCCTACAGATTCGATTATTAAATGTTTTTTACAGTCTGAATAAGTCGTGGTCACAGGTGTCCTCCCCCCCCCCCCCTCCCGGTACAGTAATGCCTCCATTTTTATAGTGCAAAGGGTTCAGCATCCCCACTGCTCGTCGATTTTTCATCGAATTTCGCTCACTCACGCTCTCGCGCTTTTCGCGATGAGAAAAGGCACATAACGTACATTTTTTTTTTTTTTTCGCAAACCCGCCGGGATTCTAACCCCGGCCCTCATACGCTATTAATAGTAGTATTCAGGGTTAACTCCTACACTAGTATCACAGTTCCGACCGCGATACACTGGGCCGCGGCCTCAAACAGAGTAAAGGCGTTCCGTTGGGAACAGAAAATAAACACGGAACCACATTTTTTAAATTATTATTTGAAAGATATACCTCAATCCTTCTAGGATTTTTTTTTTTTTTTTTTATCCATCACTTTTACTTTCCAGCCCACTTGTAGGAGGTTTTACCCTCCACGATCTTCTGGACAAGCCGTGGTCACAGGTGTCGTCCCTTCTCCCCCCCGGTACGTGCCTTTATTTTTTGTCGCGCATAGGGTTCAGCATTCCCACTGCTCGTCGATTTTCATCGAGTGTAGCCAACTCACGCTTTCGCGCTTTCCGCTTATCAATTTTTTTATGCAAGAAAAAGTCCCTATGAGCATGCACTCAGTGAGACTTGAACCCACGAAATTGATCTTGACAGGCACGCGGACCACCTACCAAGCCACCGGGGACGCCGATTAGGAGTGCAGCCCTATAGCTAGAAGGGTTAAGATCACCCCATTATTTCCAAAAATGAAACAGGGCAACACGGAGGGACGTCGTATAAACGTCAGTACATATTGTACGCAAGTATGGCCTTGCTCACCTGCGTGTTTTTTCGCAAAGCACGCCCTGCACGAGGGGGTGTGCCAGGATGGCATCCTGTCCCGGAACGGGTCGCTCGAGGGCCCTGCGGGAGCACGAGGCCTGGATGGCGTTGTCCCCCGGGTTGAAGTAGTGGCACACCGAAACGCCTTCGTCGGCGAGCAGCTGGAAGAGCGTCATGGCATGACATGGCATCCAAGAAAACGCATTCGGAGAGTTGGTGGCTCGTCGTTGAAGTACACAAATCACAATCTATTCCAAATAAGTATACTTGTAGGGCAATGAAGGGGCGAAATAATTAATGAAATTTTGCATTTTTTTCAAGGAAAATATATAGAGTTGGTGCCACGGCGTAGAGAGTCATGGCATTCAAGACAACGCATTAGGGACTTTGGAGTTTTGGTGTCTCGTAACTTGAGTACGCTGATATACGTGTAGGGTTCGCGTCACGGCATTCAGGTACACACGACATAACATACGTATAACATTACCACCCTGAGGAACGCATATGGGCCGATTGGCCCCCATATCAATGTCTAAAATGTCCTTAAATTTCCGGCCAGTGGCACGTGCCACGGCAGGAATCGGGGCAATGTGACACTTTTGAGGCCGCACACTTGTCACCGAACAGGGCTCAACCCTCATACTTCCCAACACATTTGGATCCAATCACATCGTTTTTCGTTGATTTGCGTATCTCATGGGGTGTATCGTGTATCGTGCTTAGTCGACAACGTTCCCCCGAAGTCGGGTGTGGGGGCGAGTTATGCTGCCCCTCAATGGAGGAGCCTCACAAAAATATGATGGGACCCCACCGTAGCAGTTGTCATCATCAATCATCAATCATCAATCATCATCAATCATCAATCATCAATCATCAAAAGCCAACATTTAACATCTAACATCTAACATCAATATCGATATCAAACATCAACATCAACACCCAACATCAACTTCAAACGTCAACATCTACATCAGCCATCAAACACGAACATCAAACATCAACACCCAACACCAAAAATCAACATCACCAACCAACATCAACATCCAACATCAAACATCAACACACAACATCTAAGTCTAACATCTAACATCAATATCGATATCAAACATCATCAGTACCAACACCTATTAATAACAACAACTTCAAACGTCAACATCTACATCAGCCATCAAACATCAACATCAGACATCAACACCCAACATCAACATCCAGCACCAAATATCAACGTCACCACCCAACATCAAACATCCAACATCATCAAACATCAACGTTAACATCAAACTTCAACATTGAAAATCAAACATCAACATAACGCATCAAACATCGACCGCGCACCTTGGTCATGGCTCGGAAGAACCAGGTGGGCACGTCGGGCGCGTCTAGGATGACCGACCCGAAAAGCGCCAGCATATCTTCGCCCTTCCATCTCAAACGGTCCACCACGTTGAGCAGCAGATAGCAGCCCATCGAGTGGCCCTTCCAGCAGAGACGTTTTCCTGCCGTGTCCGCCGCAGTCTTGATTTTCAGCACAGCCTGGAATGTCACAGAGACCGAACACGAGAGGGGACGGGGGATGGAGAGATGGAGAGGATGATGCGAAGGAAAAGTGGAGAGAAGGTGGGGTAGAAGGATGGAGGGTTGGAGAGGTGGAGTGAAAGACATACGTATTGATGAGGGGTGGAGAAGTAGAAACATCGAGATAGGAAACCATGGAGAGTTTGTTGGAGAGAACGAGCGATGCCGAAGTAATGGAGAGTTTGTTGGAGGGAACGAGCGATGCCAAAGTAATGGAGAGTTTGTAGGAGGGAACGAGCGATGCCAGAGTAAGCAGTCCGGGCTGCTGAGGTAGGGGAATTTGCCCGAGCTACGCTGAGAGGAGAAGTTCGAAACAGACGCAGCACGGTATGATACTAGCCGCAGTGCTGTTCGCTCCCACTATTAGCGAGAAACACAGCAATCAGAACCACATATCGTTCTTAAACACAGGGGGGGGGGGGGGGGGTACGAAATTTTTGGGTCCGTCGTGGGTTCTGATTATTACGGGGGACCATAGTAAATAGGACCATATACTGTTAGTAAAATCAGGTAAATATACAGGTTTTTATGTATACCATAAGTCCTATTAACTATGGACCCCCGTAATAGTATGGCCTCCTGTGATACGATGCGTAGGTTAGCAAGAACGCATCTGATACATTTCGGTCTGTATACCTGGGTCTCAATACCTGTATTTCGGGGGACCACAGGAAATAGGACCTACGATACACACAAAAAGCCTACATATTTCCCTATTTTTACTAACAGTATTTGGTTCTATTAACTCTGGTTCCCTGCAACAGTCGGGTCAAAAGGGTCGTCACCTGCAAGAAGAGGAAGATGGTGGCGTGCATGTTGTGCTCGCAGTAGGTGTACCGCCTCTCGTAGGTGGACATCACCTGCCAATAAAAAGTGGCGACAGCACGCAAACACAGAAAAAAGGCGTCCCAACACCGTTCGACGAGCGGAATACATCCGTTAGCAATGGCAGTACATTGGCAAACAGCCTTGACAACCAGCCTTTGGCAAGCAGCCTTACCAAGGAGGCTTGACGAAAATAACTTGACTATGACGGGGGTCCATAGTTAATAGGACCTATGGCATACATAAAAGCCTATATATTTAACTATTTTTACCAACAATATTTGGTACCATTAACTATGGTCCCCCGTAATAGCAGCCTTACCAAGCAGCCCCACCACAACCTATCCCACCCAATCACCGCACCCCACATCACTCCATCCCCCCTCTATCTCACCCCACATTCCATCCTATCCAACTCCACCCCCCCCCCACCTCACTCTATCAAACCCCGCCTCACCCTACCCCCCACCACGCCCCACGATACGACAACACAATGCAAGTTGGCGCAAAGTAGGTAAAAGCGCTCACCCTTTTGATGAGCCAGCCGGCACCCTCGCCGGGCGGGTCGGACGGCCACGCGAGACATACGGCTAGGCCCTTCCTCAGGGCGCGACCCTGCGCAGCGGTAGTTCTTACCCCCCCCGAAGCTGAAGGGGGTGTTGAAGCCGTGCACGAACACGAACACGTCTCGGCTGGGGTGCCCCATCAAGAGGGCCATCGCCTGGCAGTAATGGTCATCATCGGCATTGGCATCAACGTTATCTTCATCAGAGTTAGGGTTCAGGCGCGACCACCAACATCATCAGGGTTAGGCATCGTCATAGCAATCATTGACATCATCATCAAGGGCCTCCCATAATCACCACCACCACCACCACCACCGTCATCATCACCCCCACTACTACCATCACCACCACCCACCACCACCACCACCACCACCACCACCACCACCAAACCGTTAGGGTTCGGCAAGGAAAGCAAAGCAAAGCCCACCTCTTGCTCGGTGAGAGAGTACAACCCAACCATGTGATAGTCCGGGACGCTCAACTCCATCGCAGTGCCCAGTTCCCCGACGTCAAACGGGACTGCCGTTGTCGTCAGCGCCCATCGGGACCCCGCCGTCCCCCGCCAAAGTGTTCGCAAACCTGCCCCGGAGGAACCAAAAGACACGGGGACAGCGTTATGACCAAACCTACCGCATATCAGACAAAATCACCGATTTCCACGTCATGATTTTAGATATTTCAAGGCAGATATATCCCTGATCTGTATGATCTACCTCTTGTTGCCGGGTGAGACTCGTGCAGTCCGCATGATTAGCACGTGTTTCCTGGGTTGAATATGTGCTGCACAGATAGATAGATCCTGCACAACCTCTCACAACGGCAGGAGTGGAACTAGATCATATATCTATAGATGATCTATCTGTAGAAGATTTATCTGTAGATGATCTACCTGTAGAAAATTTATCTGTAGATGATCTATATGTAGATGATCTATCTGTAGATGATCTATCTGTAGATGATCTAATTGTAGATGATCTATCTGTAGATGATCTAATTGTAGATGATCTATCTGTAGATGATCTAATTGTAGATGATCTATCTGTAGATGATCTATCTGTACAGTAGATATATAGACCATGATATGTTCGAGGTGTGATGCATACACACAGGCGCTCCCACCGCAGCCCTCCAAGCTCTAAGAAGCGTCGTACAGAACCAGTCTACATAAAGGGAGCGGGCTGTTGCTGTAGGCTGTTGCCGTAAGCTTTGGTACGTACTTACAATACACAGGCGCACGTACACATACACATACACACATACACACATATCAGGTACGCAGACTACTGTATACCAGGATATGCTTTTTTTATAAGCCGGGCATAAAAAAAAGTTGTGTTATTTCAATGCTTCGCTTCTCTTTGTACTATTTCCTTCAGTAGCGTCCCAGCTCGATCGACGAATTAATGTGGAAACACCAGCAGCAGCAACAGCAGCAGCAACAACAAGCACAACAACACCAACACCAAAAACCAACAAGCACAGCAGCAGCAACACACACGCCAAAGGCGCCGCGAGCGGCGCAACGCGATGCCGATGCCTCCATCGGACCGCCTTCTTGATCACCGTGACACCTTATACGCCGCCGGCCCAGCGTCAGAGTTAACACAGCAGCATACGTATGCGTATTTTGAGGGGTGTACTCTATCGGTATTGCGAGATACCGCCAGTACTGCCAATACCCCAAAATATAGATACACTCAAATATTTTTGCTGGCCGTTATGCTCTTCGGTTTTTTGGGCTGTAAAGCCTTCAAAATTTCAGCGTCCGAATGCCTCCGAAGGGAAACCTTTTACCAGGTGTACCATATTGAATATCATCTAGGGTGTAGTCTGAGGTATCGGTACTGCGAAATACTTTGAATACTGGCAGTACTGTCCATACATCACCTCTATGAAATTAATATCAGTATATACTGGTACGTATAGAATGTTACAGGTACCACGTACTAACATCCGAATAATCCGCCGCTTCCTGTAGGCCAAAACACGAAACAACGCGTACGACAGTTTGCATGGGTCCGCGTTTTTTGTGGGCCAAAAACGAAACAACGCGTATATGTGATACTTTAGGTTGGTTCCCGTTCTTGACCCGGGCTCTCCCTCGTAAAGTAAAACGAAGAAATATCACCTGAACTCCCCTTCGACTTTTTCCAAGTTTCTGTTGGTGAAGACAAGCGTCGACAGCAGCTTGACTGGGGGATAATCCGGCTCCGGGGAGAAGACGAGCGGCGGTCGGCAAAGCTGCACAAAGAGCGGGTACTCGTCAGATGCCAGCGCCGCCGTCGCCTCCTCGAAGGTCAGCAGCTGGAATGCGGCGCGAATTAAGCATGGAAGAAGAAGCACGCCAGTCAGCGTCGTTTCGGTTTCGTCGACATCGCAGCCGTTCTCTGTTCCAACGTTTTGAAAAGAGTGTTCTCTTTTCGTTTCCCTTGTTTTAAGGTTGGTACACTGTCATCACCGGCACCCATACATCTACTGTTTCTCTTACTTCTCGCCCCTCCTGCTACTCTTACTCATGCGCTACCCCCTACTCCTGCCCTCCTGGTTTCCCCTTGCCCCTTCCCTTCCTCTTTCCCCTCCCCTCACCCTTACCCCTATCCCTCCTCTACTATTTGCCCATATGCTTAACCTCGTTAATACTCTCACCTTTTACCCTTGCCCTTGTACTTACCATTCCCTTACCTGTTACCCTTGCACCAGCCCTGCCCTTACCTTTTACCCATTTGTTTTTTCTATTTCCCTTACCTCTACCCCTTGCTCATACCCTCACATTTCCTCTAGCCTTCGCTCTCACACATGTTCTTGCCTTTCACCCTTGACGATACCCTTCCCCATTCCCTAGCCTTACTACTATTTCCCTATCACTTACCCTCACTCTTACCCATACCCTTATTCTACCCTCGTCCACGTGGCGACCCCCTTACTCTTTCCCTAGTCTTACGAATTCCCTAACATTTTTACCCCCACTCTCATCCATATACCCTTGTCCCTTGACGTATCCTTGCCTTATTCTCAACGCTACCCTAGGCTGTGCCCTTCCACTTATATATGCCCCCATTCTTGACTTACCTTTGCTTTATTACCAAAATTTACCTCTAGGCCTTACCCATGCCCGTACCCATACCCTCACCCTTCCTCTGCCCTTTCTTTACCCATGCTCTTCCCTCTATACCCTTGGGGCTACCCTTACTCATTCACCTGGCTTACTGTTACCCCAACATTTACATTCACTTTGCCCCTTACCTACTAATATACCTTCACCCTCGCCTTAATCCTTGCCTTACTCTCAACTCTCAAAACCTACCTCTTCACGCCTCTTACACTCACCTATACCCTTATTCTTGACTCACATTTTCCTAAGCTCTCATGCCTACCACTATTGATAGGCCGTACCCACACCGATACCCATACCCTACCGCTACCATCTACCCGTACCCTTCTTCCTCGTACCCTCATTCTTGACTTACATTTTCCTAAGCTCTCATACTTACCACTATTCATAGGCCGTACCCACACCGATACCCATACCCTTACCCCCACCCTCATCCCTACCCTACCGCTACCCATCTACTCGTACCCTTCCTGTCACCCCTTTTCTTACCCTGGGAGACACCTCAGTCGCCTCAAACGGGTCCCTCGACACCGACGCAACCACGCAGCCCACCAGGGCAAACGGCTCGCTCGACCCCAGGTAGTTGAAGTCCGCAACCACATCGTCGTCCAAAACCTCCTCCACCACCGCGGGGCGCTCGGACGCCAACTTTCTTCCACCGCCGCCACCACCACCGTGGTCGGGGATAGCGCCGTCGGCAGCGGCGGCGTCGCTCGTCGGGCTACTCGATAACGCGGCGGGATTGTTTCCGGTTGGTTCTTGGGCGGTGTCGGCGGCCGCCGCCCCCCCCCCCCCTCAGGAGCTTCGCTTGGTAGTGGTGTCTCGGTTTGTCTTTGGTGGCCGCTGTCTGTGGTATCGCCGCTGCTGCTACTTCCCCGGTCAACACCGACCACCGACCAAAAAAAAAAGGAGGATGCAGAGCGCAAACATGCAAGAGAGGAAGCAGTTGCAGCGACCATAAGACGCAGAACACAACTAGACTCAAACGAGCAAGAACGGGATTTGAGATGTGCAACGGGCGATGGGCGATGGCGACATGTGACGGCAAAAGCCAGCTAATCACTTCGCACCACACCACCTGATTAACAGCAGTGCACTGCTGCGTTCTCGCACCGCACCAGTACTATTGCCAATGTACTACTCTAAGGTGTATTATGATTGCAGTAGGTACTAATAGTCCCCATTAAAGGACGCCTCGAAAAGGGAAATCAGGCCTTTTTCTCTTCACCTTTCCAGTAGGTCCCATAAAGAGGGCCAAATTAGATATTACGGGGGACCATAGTAAATAGGACCAAATATTGCTGGTAAAAAAAGGGAAATACGGTACCAGGTAGGTTTTTTGTGTGCACGGTAGGTCCTATTTACTATGGTCCCCCGGAATAGGTGAATTCGCTTTATAACGGATCTTCGGGGCCCGGCGCACTATGGTCCCGCAGAGAGGGTCACCTACTGTAACAGCATCTCGCACAGCACCACCGTATTATCAAGAATGTACGTTGATGTGCGGGTTCGTCACATTAAACCGTTATTGCTACCCGTCGACATCCAGCTCAACCAGTGCCCGTGCCGATTCTTCAATCCTAAAGGGATACAAGTTCTGTGGTCACAAAACTACGCCACAGAGATTGTACATTGTTATTGTTATGCAGTGCGTTAATACTGCAATTCGATTAAATAGTAAAATGCACTGCGATTAAAACATTATTCAGCAATGCTAGCAGCGACAAGTGTCGTCCCCAGAGTCGGCGGCAGTCATCCAAGCACGTGGACACGACCGGCTATCTCTCAAGTCACCACCAACTCTTGTGCTTGCTGGATCGCGCCGCCAGCACGGCAGAGGTACATACGAGCCATCGATCGGTTATCTTATCTCAATTTCGTGAAAAAAATGAATTGCTCTGTGTGCACATAAGAGCTCGTGCGCGAAAAAACGTCTGCACCACCAGGTCTACAATATCACCGCATGGTGAAAGCAAAACAGTCGACCGTGTTTTATTTGATTCTCACTTACGGCGAACAAACAACACGACAAACACGATGTCACACCCAGTGGCCCTAACTCATAGCTGTCAAAATACCACCCCCCCCCCTCTATATTATATACCTGGAATATATATACATATAGGTTGGGTTGGCGTCGGTTGGCGACGACGCTGTAAAACACGCCTCTCGCTGCGTGAGATAGACAGACAGGGTACCGTTTTTTTTAGAACCTTTACTTCGCACAAGGGGGATGATCGTATGACGTAGTGTGTATATGGTAAGGCACCCACGAGGCAGTTACATAGTAGACCCATTGCTGCCGCTGGGAGTGGCCACACCAGAAATTAAATCAATTCATTGATGCCGTCATCCATATACAAGAAAATCTGCCTCCAGAGCGGTTCTTAGTAGGATGCAGCTCACCCTTCATGCGACTCGCCCAACACCTCACGGCGCTTCGCGCTTGGTGCAAGCAATGTCTGCCTGGCCGGTGAAAACCCGACGCGCTCCGTCCCGGCATTGTAGGGATGCGAGGGTATATGGTCATACGACTACGGTCATGCATGATAATGAGTGCATCCCCCCTCCTGCAGACAATAATCCCAACCATGTGATGTTTGCAACCTCTTGTCTCAAGACACCATGCAATCTTCCTCACTTTCCCCTTCCGCCCGCACAACAAAAAATCCCAACCAGACCTCGCCATGTTTGCCCCCCATTTGTTTCTAAAAACGAAAACACCAGGCGTACGTAAATCAATTAATTCGACGCTGCCATCCGTATTCAAGAGAGTCTGTGTCACAAGCGGTTCTTAGCAGGATGCAGCTCACCCTTCACGCGACTCGCCGATTTCCTCGCGCTTCGCTTCGCGCTTGGTGCAAGCAATGCCTGCCTCGTCGGTAAAAATCCGACGTGCTTCGTCCCGGCATAGTATAAAGGGATGCGAGGGTCAATGGTCACGCGACCATGGCCGTGCATGGCATGAGTACACACCCCGGTGCTCCGTCTCGAAAGGGACGTGTGGTCAATGATCAAATGACTTTAAGGCAAGCAACTCATGAGGAGCCACCCCCCTACCCCCTTCCGCCCCCTCCCCCTACCCCACCCACCTGTCCTCCTCAGGAAGCACCGTCTCCGTGGCAGCCTTCCCCCTTTCCTTCGCGCGGTCTCGCTCTTCCCGTTCGTCCTCGGGCGGCCGCCAGATTCCCAGCCTGAACCCGCCTGGCTTGCGCAAGACCACCTCAACCCTCTGCTTGCCGAACTTGTACGTCTGCCCCCGAAGGTGGGCCCCGAACAGGCGGTTCGCGTCTCGAAACACCCGCCCGTCGAAGATAAACGCTGGAGAACTTCTGTCGCGGTCGATGCCGCCGCCGCTACCACCGCCGCTACTTCTACTACTACTGCTGCTGCTACTACTAGCACTGGCTGTTTTAGCGGCCTTCGAGGACACATCACCACCTCCAGCAAAACCGGCGGCGACACTAGCAGCAGCCTCCGAGGGAGGCGGCGACGAAGCGCCGCTACAAGCCTCAGCGGCCGCCACCGCGCTTAGCGCAACCTTCGCGCTTTCCGGCACCCGGCCAGGCCTACCCTCCACCCCATCACCGCCACTGTTAACCCCACCTCTCACTGCCGCCGCCACCTCCGCACTATCAGAGCTTAACCCGGACTGCCGCGATGCACCACCACCACCACCACCCCCACCACCACCGTTTCTAGGAAGCCCCCGGCAAGCCTCGGGAGAAGCCGGGGCCTCGAGCACGGGAGGTGGCGGCAACGACACCGGCGCAAAAGGGTTCGCCGACACCGTCGACGCCGTCGACACCTTCCCCGCTGGAGGCGTTACCGCAAAGGGGTTTCTCGAAGCGGAGGAGGAACCACCCCCACGGCCACCACCACCACCACCATCGCGGCCACCCTCACCTCGAGAAAACCCGGGGGCGAAAGGATTAGCCTCTCCAGGAGCAGCGGCAATTGTAGACGCGGTTTTCGATGATTTTCGGGTGGCGGTGGTGGGGGTGGGGGTGGATGGGTTGGACCGAGGCGTGGACGGGATGGAGGGGCTGTATACCGTACGGATGCGGCCGGCCTCGTCGAGGTGGAACTCCTCCGGTCCGTCCCAGAGGAGGTCCGAGATTGATTCTGGGGGTGAGTTGCTTCCGAAGTCGCAGTATGTTACGCCCTGTTATGGCCAGGGGGGGGGGGGGGGGGGGGGGGGGGGTTGAGGACGGTTGTACAGGAGGTGCATGTTAAATTGGGACGCAATCGTTAAGATGGCGCGTGAGAGGAAACGGAGAGAGAAAGACAGAGACAGAGACAGAGACAGAGGTACGGGTGCGGTCATAGCAGGTATATACGCTGCAGTTGATTTGAGAAACACGCTTGCCCGCTCTATAAACGATACAAGCAGCGTTTAGTACTATTGGTGTGGCGCGGTATGGTGCGGTGGGGTGTATCACCGTGTAGTGTCAAAAGTGAAGCATGGTGTACACGGTGTGGCGAGTTCGCTGTGACGCAGAGAAGTGTGCTGCGCGAACGTGAACAGGCAGGACCGTCATACCCTGGCAAGCTCACAACCGCAAGCAAGCAGAAAATTAAGCAGAAACACATACAACAGTGCGTCACGCAGCATAGCACAGCATCACACATCGCCCCGACGCATCACGCAATATCACACAGCTATGTGACGCTTAACCCCCCCCCCCCCCCCCCCCCCCCCCCCCCCCCCCCCGAGTAGAAACGGTGTTAAGGAGTAGGAACGGTGCTCCGTCTCGAAAGGGATGCGTGGTCAATGGTCGTATGACTAAGGCAAGCAACAAATGAGTACGCCCCCCCCCCCCCCCCCCCCCCCCCCCCCCCCCCCCCCCCCCCCCCCCCCCCCCCCCCCCCCCCCCCCCAAAGCTCCGTCTCGAAAGGGGTGCGTGGTCAATGGTCGTATGACTAAGGCAAGCAACAAATGAGTACGCCCCCCCCCCCCTATTATATATATATATTATAGGTTGGGTTGGCGTCGGTTGGCAACGACACTCTAAAACATGCCGCTCACTACGTGAGCTAGACATCCAGGGTACCGTTTTTTTTTTTTTTTTTTTTTTTTTTTTTTTTTTGGCGGTCGCCCACAGCTGGTTGTCGAGTGAGATCATTTGTGCGAAGTAAAGAACCTTTACTCTGCACAAGGGAATTGATCGTATCACGTAGTGTTCAAGGTAAGGCACCCAAGAGGCAGTTACATAGTACTCCCATTGCTGTCTCTGGAAGTGGCTACACCGGAAATTAAACTAACTCTTTGAGGCTGTCATCCATATGCAAGTCCGCCTCACAAGCGGTTCTTAGTAGGATGCAGCTCACCCTTCATGCGACTCACCGGACACCTCACGGCGCTTCGCGCTTGGTGTAAGCAATGTCTGCCTGGCCGGTGAAAACCCGACATGCTCCGCCGCTGCATTGTAGGGATGCGAGGGTCTATGGTCATACGACTACGGCCATGCATGAGATCGAGTAAATCTCTCCTATCGAGTACACCCCCCCCCCCCCCGATACCTGGTATATGTAGGTTGAGTTGCCGTCGGTTGGCGACGACGCACGCCCATCACTACGTGAGATAGTCAGGGTACCGTTTTTTTTTTTTTGCGGTCACCACGGCAGGCGGGCAAATTAGATCGTTTTAGTGCGGGGAGAACCTTTACTCCGCACAAAGGGGATGATCGTATCACGTAGTGTGTATATGGTGAGGCACCCACGAGGCAGTTACATAGTAGACCCATTGCTGCCGCTGGGAGTGGCCACACCAGAAATTAAATCAATTCATTGACGCTTTCATCCATGTTCAAGAAAATCCGTCTCTAAAGCGGTTCTTAGTAGGATGCAGCTCACCCTTCATGCGACTCGCCCAACACCTCACGGCGCTTCGAGCTTGGTGCAATCAATGTCTGCCTGGTCGGTGAAAACCCGACGTGTTCCGTCCCGGCATTGTAGGGATGTGAGGGTATATGGTCACACGACTACGGTCATGCATGATATTGAGTACCCCCCCCCCCCCCCCCCGCGATAATCCGTCTCGAAAGGGATGCGTGGTCAATGGTCTAATGACTAAGGCGACCAACGAATGAGTACGCCCCCCTCCTCCCGGTTATAATACGTTGGGGTTTGGAAAAGACTATCACCGGGGGTGGTATTGAACATACCGCCAGTGACAAAAGGACACGTGCAGGAGCCCTGCCTTTGAGCGGGGGGGGGGGGGGGGGGGGTATCAGCAGTGTTTTGCGTAAGACTTAAAGTGCCAACACACCCAGGCAGTCTTCAGGGGAGAGGGGGGGGGTGCAGCGCCAGCGACATACAGCACTGCACAACACGACACAACACCGCACAGCACTACGCAGCTTTTTCATCGATACACCACGAGTATAGCTAAATAGCCTAGCCCAGCCCAGCCCAGCCCAGCATCAAAGCCATCGGAAAATAACTCACATCTGCTTTGTCCTGGATGATGGAGGACAGCGGCTGCGCTAGTCTGTCCCTTGGAGGTCGTCCGTCCTTCAAAGATGCCGCCGCGATGGCCATGTCCTCCACAGACACGCGAGGCGCCTGGCGTGAAAAGGCCACAGCACCACACAATGCGGACCAAAATATCGCGGCAGCAGTCAGCAGGCAACAAGGCGCCGCGATTACCATTGCCTCCTACTGACACGTTAGGCGCCTCGGGGTGAACCGACCACAGCATCACGAGGAACACAACAATACCCCCGCGGTAGGCAGCAGGCATGGAGGATATAGACGCATGAAAAAAGGCAGCAAATGCATGAAGGCAGCAAGACAGCACATACCACGTTCCTGTTTGCCCCATACGAAGGCATGCTATATTTCCGCCTAGAGTGGGTACTGGTGTACAAGGCATCGAACCCCTCTGCGGCTTGATTAAGGCAAACGCCTTTGAGGGAAAAAGGTGGAAAACATGTGACTTGATTGTAGTACAGCACTGGCCACATGAAGCCACCCGGGCTGCTGCGGGAGAGTGGTTGTGCCGGAAGCGCGCAGTGGGAGCCATATACGTGACTCGCGCGCAGCATGCTGATACTGCGGTGCGCTTTCCTTAGACGCCTGATAATGCCGCATGTCTGACTGTTTGCGATTTTTCTGAGCTTAACATGGGTTTCAAGACAGGAAGGCGGCAAAGGGAGTAACGAAACTCAGGAGGGAGGAGCACCCCAGGCCCGATGAGACTGCTGGCGATAGCAAATAATACATATTGCAATAGTACACAAGCGAAACGCTGTAACAACATCAATCGCGATCCCATCACCATGCCGAACCCGCAAACAACTGGAGCAGCGAGGCGGAAAAAAAAAAAAAAAAAACTGAACCTGCAGCAGCCTACTCATAGATGGATGGTGTGCGGGTTTATTGGCCTCGCACGATTTCCTAAGAGTTTTTTTGTTCAGCGCGGGGGGGGGGGCGCGGACATGAGGCCGCGAAGGAATGTGTACAACAGTATCCCTACATGAGAACAACAACCCCAGCGGCAGCAGCAGCACTGTAGTAGCAGCAGCAGACGGCAGCTAGTAGATAGGGCCACTAATTTAGACGCAGTCTAGACAAGGTATATACTTCACAGAGCAAGGTGAAACAACGTATATTGTGGACTCAAGTTTTCCTAAAACTACGTCAATACCGCGAGCGAAAACCGGCCTAGCCTGTCCAAAACCACGAAGCTACGGTAGCGGTCAAATGCACCCTCACCTGGGTGAGGACTTGTTCGAGGATGAGCCTCAGGCCGAGCAAGGCTAGAAACCCCGCCTGTATTTAAGCGCGATGGAAACGCGTCGAGGGGACAAGAGAGGTTAAGGCAAAGCGTTACCCTTCGCACTTGTCGCGCAACAAAATCGTAACTAGACCGTTGTTAGTCGTCACCAGATCGTCGTTGAATCGTCACTATGTCATCGTTGAATCGTCAGTAGATCGTCAATACATTGCCGTTGACACCGTCGACAGATTGTCGTTGAGTCGTCACTATATCTTCGAAAAGCAGTCAATAGATCGCGTCGTTGCACCGTTGGTAGATCTTCATTGAATCGTCCCTATATCGTCATTTGGTCACGACTGACTGGTTTCCTCCTCTCGCTTCCTCCAGAGGGAAACAGCAAGCGTAACAAAAAAAAAGAACTCTTCGTTGCACGAGAACAACCCAGACGGATCGCTACGCGCCACTCTACCACCTTTCTTCGGTGTATAGATAGGAGATACGCCTACTCAAATTTACTACTGAGCCAATGTTTGTACTCCCAAGTATAAATAGTAGCATTACACCAAAGCACTAGCACTAGCGCTACTAGTACTGCTGTGTATTGCCTGGTACTTTCCAAACAAACATCCCTACTGTAGAAGCATTAGCATAGCAATGACAGGAACGTGTCGACACCGCGGAACAGCAGTGGTCCCTCTAAATATATAGTGCCGTCTGCCCGCTATATATAGTGCCGGTCTGCCAGCTTGGCGCACACGGGATTCACAATTGTGGTAGTGTGTGGAGTATGTAGTGCCGGTTACCGCTATATATGGTGCGGGTATTGTTGGCTGGAGCATACATACCGGCAGTATGGAGGGACCAGTATCAATACTGTGCTATCAATAGTATACTCAGTAGTACTTTAGTACAGAGTCTGATACCTTCCGGTCATCAGACGCCACGGCTAAGTCGATAGTGTCCCCTCCCGGCAGGTCGCTCTTCACAAACTCCACAGCCGCTATGATCGCAGCATAGCTGTCCTGGCCGCCCGCAGCCACGCCACCGCTCCTAGGGTCCCATCCGGCCAGCGAGACCCCGACGAAGCCGTCACGCAAGCACACACCCGCCTGGTACCTGGGTGAATCGAAACAAGGCAATGAGTCAACCAAACGATCACATCATCAAATAGTCAAATCACTCGATAAAAGTCTACCAATCAACCTGAATCGATCGATCCATCAGACAAACGGGCGGTCACTCGATTCGTCAAAGAAGCGATCGACCGACCAGTCCAGGCAATACCATCACATGCACGATAGAGGTACAGTAGCTAGTAACACAAACACAGAAAACAACAAGTCGGCTGCAGTCTAGACAGCAACATCATACAAGCACGAGAGGGACTGTAGTTATTACGGGGGGGTCCATAGTTAATGGGACCAAATTTTGTTATTAAAAATGGGTAAATATATAGTTTTTTGTTTGTACCATAGGTCCTATTAACTATGGACCCCCGTAAATAGTAATACAAACACAGAAAACAAGCCAGCTACACTCCAAGCGACAACACCAACCATACGAGGCGCAGATTGGCAACTCAAAACATGACAAAAAACTAACCGATTAAGAGTCCAGACCATAACATCAAACCATAGGCACCGCTGATAACTACACGAGACCACCCCTCTAACGAACCTACACGAGACCACCCCCCCCCCCCTAGCATGCGCTGTCGAATCGAAGCACCACACGCAGCTTGCAAATATATATGAGTTTCGAGGAAAATCAATTCGATGTCACAGCCGTTTTCTGTTCGTCTTCATCTATAAGGGGGAATGAAAATAGTAAAAATCATACTTCGATCACGCGTACTATAAATACGGCTTCCCTGCCGTCGTCATTCCGACAAGCGAAAGAACGCGACCAACAAAACAGAGATAGAACGCACACGCAACTTGCAAATATAATTTTCGACGATTTTTTTTTTTTTCGATGTCACAGCTGAGGTGTTTATATATATATATATAAACTTCTGGAAAAACACAGTTTCCCGGTGTTGCGAACCGTAAACGAAAATGACTCGGTTTTTTGTTTCTTTCATCGAAAATGTCGGTCGATATCGTTTTATTTCATTTTTTAAAGAAGGGATATAGCCGAAACCGAATACTATCGGTCAGTTCCCCGGTCGTTTTCTCAGCAAATTCAGCCAAAATGGTCGGATATTTCCAAGGATTCGGTGTTCATGTGTTGGTACCGGATACAGTTCCCACAAAACAACACCCCAAAACATGCCTCCTTTCTTCAATAACACGCCTCACTTTTTCGCCAAGCGTGCCTGCAGCATATGGAACAGACCCGGCAGCAACATGGGCGACCTGCACGCCGCCCTTCTCCCGCACAAGAAAGTCTCATCGTCGTCCTCGAACCGTCTCCATTCGCCCACCTCGCCCAGCCCCTGACCCCCCCCCCGGCTCGAATGCGCCTTCCGCCTCGGCAGCAACGCCGGGAACATAAGCCTCCTCTTCTCCAGCGTAGCTAAGGACCTCTTTTTTCGCAGCCCCCGCGGGTCGCTGAAAGGCCTCGATGAACTCGGAGGAGGTGAAGAAGATGGCTTATCCACCGCACCAGCCCTGACCGCCACAGCCACCGCCACCGCTTCTGGCGGCGGCTCTGTCTTGTTCGTCCAGGTGGTACCCATCATCTCCTCCTCCCCACCCTCCTCCTCCTCCTCCTCCTCCTCCTCCTCCTCCTCCTTCCCCCCCCCCCTACCGCCTGACTGTCATCGGAACCCTTACGACTGCTATCACCGTCTGGCCCGAGAGGATGCGTGAACGTTTTTTTAGCAGTGACAGCACCACCACCACCACGGCCACCACCATCACCAGCAGCAGCGCCAGCAGTAGCGGTAGTCGGTGCCTTCCCCTCAGCAGCGGTGACCACTTCTTCTCCCGTGCTAGCCTCATACACAAAAGGCGTGTTATCCGCATCGCCTCGGCGGCTGGCCAGAGAGCCACCGCTGCCGTACCAGTTGTCGCTGTTGACGGAAAATTCTGAGAACTTTCCTGCCGGTGGCAGTTCGGCGCAGACGTCGGCGTCTAGCAGAGCTTGCACCAGGGTTTCGGGATCTAGAGAAGCCAGGCCGCTACAAAGGCAGCAAGGTAAGGGAAATCGGAACAGCGCACCACCGGGGAGGGGGGGGGGGGTTGATTCCTGAATGAAACAGCGACCTAACTCAAGTCAAGTCAAGCCAAGCCAAGCCAAGCCAAGCCAAGCCAAGCCAAGTCAAGTCAAGTCAAGTTAAGTCAAGCCAAGTCACGTAGCCACGCCGAGCCAAGCCAAGCCAAGTTAAGTCGAGCCAAGTCAAGCAGCCACGCCAAGCCAAGCCAAGCCCAGCGTCACAAAACAGCCACATCCCCTCCCAATCGTGCCCCATGCCACGAACAACCCTCTCATGAAAAAACAAAAATCGTGCGTAACGTACGTACTTATGCATGCGTGTTTGTCTTCACATGAAACCGTTCTTCCAGCCAATGACATCCAACACACCCTTTAATGGTGCGCGCTGCTTACTCATCTTATAGTATTGCGGGGTACCATAGTAAACAGGACCAAGTATTGTTACTAAAAATAGTTGAATATATATGAATAGTTTCTTTTTTGTGTGCCGTAGGTCCTATGTACTATGGTTCTCCGTAATAGTAGACACATTCCGGCACCATACCGTATCACCCGGGTGATAAACCGGCACCATACCGTATCACCCGGGTGATAAAGACAACACAGCCCCTCGGACGAACGCCACCATTTTCGTTGAGCCCTCCCGGTTTAGGAGAAAATCGGCTCTGAAAATCGAAGGGGGTGTGTTATCATATCACCGTAGTGTGATAGCGATACACGGTAGTCCGTCATCGCAGACTTTGAGGCAGAGACAGAGAAAACCAAAGTCGCCGTAGACCAATCCAGGCGATAAGCACAAGCAACGCCAACGTATCGGGTAAGAAACGGCCCAACAGAAAAAAAAGCAAACAAAAACAGAAAATGAGACATGTACAATGAAGCAAAGCAAAAGGAATCACGAACCTTAAGGGACCTCTTCGGGCAAAAATATGAGAGCACTGCAGGCTTTTGAAAAGTCAAATTTGCTGTTTTTTTTTTTTTTGCAGTTGCAATAATATTTGACTCCGTACCTAAAACGGCGTTTCTCCAGTTCTTAATGCTCAGACCACTTTGCTCATGGCAGTTTAAAGAAAGCGTAGGTTACAGACATTTTTTTTTGTGTCTGGCACCGGATTTATTAGACTCCTTTTTCTTCACAAAGAGTGTCTCTTTCTAAAAAACAACCCCCCATACCTCTGCTGCTACCCATAAACGAGTTTGAAAAAGGGAAGTTGTCTCAGGCTGCTGATACCGTTTTGACCCAGATTTTCGTCGACAACGCCCAACACTACTTGGGCCTCTAGTTCGACCGTCCGCAGCGTCCTACGCCGTCACAACAGAGAGCAGATACCCCACAAGAGCTCCGGAATGATCAAAATTCTTGTTTTCGGGCAACTTTATTTCGCGGTACAAACACAGAAAAAGTCTGTCCTCCCTTGCAGATCCGAGGGCCTCAACCTCAACACCTCCTAGAGGCCGTACAAAACACGCCACGTATACTTTTGTCGGGAGATCGTCTGAGGCCTAGTGGTGGACCTATCCCATGTTCGGTAAGGAGTCGTGATATATCATTGTTGTACAAGAACTATTAATAGTACCTGGTATTGCTGATGTAAAAAACACGAGGAATCTTACGTTTCAAACACGCAATCCTTTTCGTTTTGTTTTTGACCGAAGGAGCCCCTTTTAACCCTTTTAGAACTGCACTCCTGTTTTGGGGACAAGCCACCCATTTTCTTTAAGTAGTTTGCCCCCAAAACTGACCTAAAGAGACTGCAGTCCTATTACGGGGGACCATAGTAACTGGGATCAATTTTTTGTTAGCAAAAATAGAGAAATATATAGGATTTTGTGTGTACCGTAGGTCCTACTCACTATGGTCCTCCGCAACATTAGGGTTACGAGTAAGGAAAACAAAAAATCTCCTAAAAAACGAAAGAGAGCAAATCCCCACCCCCACTCACTCACCCAATCACCGACGAGAATACACTTGCCGCCGACACGACGCCACCTCCATCCCTCGCGCCTCCATCCCATGTCCCCGTCCCGCCTTCCCGCCTCTTGCCTCCCTCCAGCCCCGCCCCAAAAATGCCACCCACAACGTTGTGTCTGAAAATTTCGGGGCTGAGCCACACCCAGCCCTTCCCGCGTTCGATCTCGCCCCTCTTCGACAGGCCTTTTATGACGACCCGGCCCTCTCGGGCAAGAGATCGGGCTAGATCGGCGCAGGATGCTTCTGACGCTCGGGGACACAGCTGAACACGCAGGAAGGAACAGAAACCAAAAAACGAAAACAGAAACAAACAAAAAACGTAAAAAAAAAAAAAAAAAACGAAACAACGACAAAAACAGAAACAACAACACCACAAACAAACAAACGTAAAAAAAAACAAGTAAAAAAAACCAAGCAAAACGTGAAATGGAACAAACTAAACGCACGAAACAGAACCTAACAAAAATGAACGAACACAAACGAAAACAAACAAAAAATCGAATGTAAAAATGGAAAGCGAAAGACCAAAGAGTGCAATGGTTGCAATGGTTGCATAATCAACCATACGTGGGGACTTCCACGGCAGCGGCGGGGGCGGCGGGGGGGGGGGGGGGGGGGGTACCCGATCCAAGTGGTGGTTGTTGTTGTTGCAGCCATGTGAAGCAACGCCAGAATACGCACTAAAAAGAAGTCGTGTGGAATGAAAAGCAACTACAAAAAAAAGAGGGCGCAAACACGATTGATTGTACGTGTTGTATCTTTTTAGTCATGTCAAACTACAGGGTACGTACCTTGTACTTACACACATACCTAAGTATTTGAACTACAGTAGTACAGGACAGCAATTAACGTTAAGGAAATGAGCAATAATAAAGGCAGGCTGAGATGTACAGGAACATCAGAAATTACGGAGTCGTTCCACCCACCCATTCTTAAGTAAGAAATCCAGCCTGGATACGCTTCTCCTGTTTCTTATAAGGTGTCTTGTACTGAAATATAGAGGCCCGAGGCCGTTCGAGCCGAAGCGTTGCTTGCCACTTATTGGACAAAATGGTTGGCTACACACTGCAGACGAGACGAATAGAACCAACCATAACCCTAACTCTACCCCCAAGCAAATCAGAGCAAGCCTAATCTAGACCCTAAGCCAATCAGAGCAAGCCTAATCCCGACCCTAAGCCAATCAGAGCAAGCCTAATCCCGACCCTAAGCCAATCAGAGCAAGCCTAATCCCGACCCTAAGCCAATCAGAGCAAGCCTAATCCCGACCCTAAGCCCATCAGAGCAAGCCTAATCCTGACCCCATGAATAACAGCCAATCGGACCGAATCTCGAATAGGTGGTAAGCTCTATTGTTCGCACCTGCTGCTGCACTGCCGTGACGAAGCCGGCCCATCGCACCAGGGTCGTCCCCTCCTTAGCCCACCTTTCTATTCTCAAGGCGGCTGCTGGGTGCAGCGACGGCACTTTCCAACCATTTCCCTCCTCGGAGAACAGGTTGTCCGCGTGCGCGATCGCCTGGACAACCACAAACCGCATCCATCCACCAAAAAAAAAAAAAAATCATCCGAAACGAAATAAAAACAAAACAAAACAGAACCAACGCACAACACGAAACGAGCTGAAAGCGACCGGAGCTTCAAGACAAAAAATGAGACCCGAAGAAAAAAACTAACAAGAAGAGGGAACAAGAAATAATAAATGGTACGATATGCTTGCAAAATTGAATTTCAACCATTCCATCGGTCGTACTTACAGCTGACCTATTTTGTACAATTTTATAAAAATAAGAACTGCTACATAGGAAAGAAGACGAACACGCAGCACAACGATGCGACACATAAAAAACTCATCACTCGTACACGTCGTCTTGGCGAAAGGTATTCACAGTCGGCACCCCGAGAAAACAACATTCAACAGGAGATTTTTCCGGGACGTAAGAGCGGTCCGATCGGCATGTCCCACCTACGTACTCGACATCTCTATACTGCCCACTTCCAGATAAGAGCAACGTGTCGTTAAAAAACGCTTGCTTCGGCCGGTCACAGGTTGCTCTTATCAATATTACGGAGGACCATAGTAAATAGGACCTACGGTACACACAAAAACCTATATATTTACCTATTTTTACTAGCAGAATTTGGTCCCATTTACTATGGTCCCCCGTAATAGTAAACCCTTTTAGAACTGCACTGCCCTTAGTGCGCTGCACGGGAAACCTAAATCTTACACTAATTCTGAATGTTTTCCCCTCACAACGGGAGTGCAGTCCTTAAGGCCTCCTTAAGGCCTAAAGGGGTTAACTCGGGGTACCCACTGTGAACCGATACACCGCCTCCTCGACTACTTTCCGCACTGGAAGACGCTCAAGGTAGCTTGTGCTACGGAATAGTATAGAATTTGCCAATGATATTTAAAGCAAGGCACTGCTGCGTGACTTGTATATAGTGTACTATGATTCTAGTCGGAAAGTATTTTTTATACCAGTACACTTCTGCAAAAAGTGATCCAACTCTGATTCCAAGTAGCGTTTTTTTCTGTAACGCGATTGTGAAGTGTTAACCGCCAAGTTACGCAATTTTGTGCGTAATACACTGCAATACAGCAGCATGATGGGCTTGTACACTCGATTGACTGTTGCTGTTGTTGGTTGGTCGATGGCGAAAAACTCATAATCCGATTTTTTTTCCAGGAAAAGTTGCACATCTTGTTGGAATTTTGCCAAGGAAGCTTCCTATAATACGAACAATTTTTCACGAACTTTTTTTTTTCCCTGGGGGAACATTTTTTTTTTGTTTTGCGCAACTTAAGTATACAGTTTCCACACCTCCTTCAGGCGACCGACGTTGGTGTCATTGGCCTTCCTGCAGTCCATCGCGAGGCACCCTGCGAACGTCGGAAGCGAGGCGTCAAGGCCAGCTCGAAGTTCCTCGCGTGTCAAGTCCTGCGGTGGCGAGTGGTCGAGGACAACACGACGCAAAAGGTCCACAGCAGTATGTAGGGTATACGGCATACACCCCAGCTTCGATCTGGAGTGGTCAGCGGGTCGACACCAAGGGTAAGGTTCCAGTGCTGCTGCTGGTGGTGGTGCCGTAGTATAAGGGTAAACGATTCGTCCCAGCCCCCCCCCCCGGACAAAGTAGTTGATGGTGCACGCTAAAAATCTCTTCAGATGCTGCAGCCTTCCTTTTCATTCCGCGCGAACTTTCTCAGGCCGGCCGGGGGCGGCTACACAGCAGCAGCAGCAGCAGCAGCAGCATGACGGCGCTTGTTTCGCGCTTCCCCCGCACAGTAGGCGGGTGAGACACCAAAAAGCTCTTTTCTCGCTTTTTTAGATCGACACTCCACTGCGCCCGGATCCCAAAACCTGAGGTAGGCTAAACTAACCCCGACGGCAACAAAGGTCCGCTGGCCAAAAAGAAAAATAATAAGGTGGGTGCCATCAACCATCCTTCCGGCAGTACGAGCGCCCAGCAGCAGCACGAGGAGGATCATGCTGCTTTCGCCCGTGCTGCACGACCCCCTTGCATTCAACCATTGCAATAACTCGGACACCATGTTGTAGAATACCACCCCCCCGATCGCGCAGAGGCCAGGCCTTTGCTGCGTACTCGTCACTTTTTGAATCGCCAATTCCCCCTGCTGAAGCACAGTAGTCTCAAGAGGTTTAAAACACTACCAGGTACGGCAGTACTGTCGTCGTCGTGCACACGGTTCTGTATGGACACCTCCGGGTCTATATTACTCCCACCGTACCTCGCGGGCTCGCTCCCACAGCTTCTGCAGGTAGTCCTGCCCCACAGACCCGAGTTGATCGGCCCGCGACCCCACCAGAAGCACCACGGACCCGAGCGGGGGGTCCATTGCCTGAATAAGCCTCAGCCTGTGTTGCGGCGACCAACATGTCGACAAAAGCGAAAGGGCACAATATTACCGCCGTATCCTGCCTTGTACCGTTGGAAACCTTTTCTTGATTTTCACGAGCAGAAAAGGTGGACACCAGGTCTCCTCCCCCCGACACAACGCGAAAGGGCGTTCAGTTCGGAAAAAAAGGGGTTCGGATGTTGATGTTTCTCCGCGCGCGTCCTCTCTTGGCAGCCGTAAGGGTTGCTGAGAGGTCGAACAGGTCTATTTTCGGGTGGAGCTCGCACGGCTACATCTTTTCCGAAAACGCCTCCCTTGTTCGGTATTGGCAACCTTCCACCCTTTCGGGACTGCAGTCCCGTTTTGGGGACGAACCACACTAAATCCGAGTAGTTTGTCCCCAAAACTGACCTAGAGAGACTGCAGTCCTAAGAGGGGTAACCTCCCCGTTCTCGAAAAAATCGATTGCCGAAAAACGATCGCACTCCCGTGCAAAAACTCAACGCTCTCTATGGTACTTCCGCCTCATTTTTTACCCAACTCCAAGGCCACGCGCCCAAGGTCTGTCACTCCATTCCGTGTTCGTAGACTCACGAGACGCCGCATCAAACTCAGCGTGTATGTACTCCCTCCCACACCACAACCACACAAGACGTAAGAGAAACCTGCGCGGGGGTGTCCGTCCTCCCTCACACTGGCGTCGTCGGCAGGACGTAGCACACGAGTTTCTACTGTACACCGCGCCAAGAAAGGGTACTGTACCCTGTACCTCTTTCGAGCTGGCTTGAAGTCGGGTTCTGAGACCGAGGCTCCACAACCGCCGACCGACACTCGTGTACTTTTACAGTGGGGTACCCCCGGTAACCCTTTTAGTACTACAGTCTGACTTTGGGGACAAACTGCTTAGAATTTGGGTGTTTAGTCGCCGACACTAAAACTGCAGTTCTGAAAGGGTTAAAACCACCCGTTTCAAGATATCTTCGGGAGATCAAGACCAGGTGAATCGGCTTGTGTCACGAGAATAGAAAAAATGCTTGGACTTTGTATGGTCAGTCGATGAAATATAACACCGTATCAGAGACAAGAGCACGTTTATTTGTGTGGGCTTTTCACGGGGTGGTCTTGAAAATCGGTACCCCACTCTGTGTCCAAATCCTCCACAACTCGGACAGATCATCTGCAGATATTCTACAGATCACCTATAGATCATGATCTGTAGATCTCTCAGGGCAGAAGGATTCCTGATCTGTATGATCTAGCTCATGCTGCCGGGTGGGAGCTGTACAATCCGCATGACCTATTATGGGGGTCCATAGTTAACAGGACCTATGGTATACATAAAAACCTGTATATTTACCTATTTTTACCAACAAAATTTGGTCCCGTTAACTATGGACCCCCGTAATAGGACAATTTTCCTGGGTTTGGATCTGTACTGTACACAGATCCTGTGCAACATCTCACACCGGCAGCTTAGGGTCTAAATGATCTATCTGATCTATACATTTCGTACCTAAATATAAGGATTGCTTGCATATGAATATTCGTTACCAACGGTCATTATATTTTGGGACAAATTGGTATGAGCTACAGTATCTGTCCGATGTGTGAATTTTGCCAAATCGACCGACGCACACACGTTGACGGCAGCTCTACTATTTTCATCTTCCGGCTGACGGGAAACAATGGTAGGTCCGTCACACGCTGATAGCATATACCGGTACCAGGTTTACGACATCTGTTCTTGCTATACCGGCAGCAGCAGTCGCCTCTTATGGCATGCTTGGTGGGTAAGCGAGTTCGTTGCTTCCAAACCTGTCACAATGTGTAGACAACTCTGAAACTACTATTGCGGGAGACCATACAGTAGTAAATAGGACCAAATATTGTGATTATAGTAAAAATAGGTAAATATATAGGTTTTGGTGCGTATCGTAGGTCCTATTTACTATGGTCTTCCGTAATATTAATTCACACTCCGTAAAACGCGCGATTGAATTATCACTACTGTAGTATCACACATCTCACAATGGCAGCTTCAGGATCTAGATGATCTGCCTGTTCGACGTGTGAAATTTTCCGATTTTACCGACGCAAAACAAGTTGACGACAGCTCGGCCAACGTCCTGCTGCCGCGAGTAATTTCTCTCGGCGACACAGCTACCTATACTTTCTTCTTTTGTTTCCTTTTCATCTTCCGGCTGACGTAGGAAACAATGGTTGGTCCGTCACGCGCTGAATACCATGCACCAGGTATGCGACAGTTTGTTTTTGCTATACCAGAGGGTAACCTCGTATAACCGTATAGCCGTAGAAGCACTTCGTTGGGAAATCATTCCCAGGGTATCCTCGTACAGGCGTTAAAAGCGGTCATTGGGAAGTCATTCGTGGGGGGGGGAATACACCGCGTGTAGGTCACGGAACCCGCCCCCATCTCAACGTATGTGGTCGACGGACGGCCCACACTCGCCCACCAACAGCGGAACGCCCCCCGCAAAGCAGCACTGTATACCCCGCGTTGTAACACCATGCGACACGACCTCACAAGGTGTAGCACCAGGCAAGACAGCATCACCGAAGTGCCTTGCAACGTAAGGCGGCAGTATAAGCCGGGAGCATCTGCAGCATCTCTATTCATAGCAATCAACTACTGCTTACAGCAGTATCTTACTTTTTTTTTGGTTTACCAAATTCGTTCAACTTACTACCAGTACAGCAGTAGCTAGCGCCTTTCGATTGACCCCACGAGTATCACGATGGCTCATACTACATAGAGCCAAAAAGGGGGGGGAAAGATGCTTTTCAATGAATTTCCGAAGAATAGCGTCGATGGAAAGTCTAACATCAACCGCATATTTGCAACAGGCAACATTTTCAATTCACGCACGGGTTCTTGAGATACAACGCACCAAAAGTGGGTGCTTTGGCGCTTATTTGGGGCCCTTTATTTACTATGGGCCTCCCGCGACAGTGCGTCCGGGAATGGAGGTCCCTTGTATAGGTGTCAAGGTCCCTTATCGGAGATGGTACCGGCCGCTGACAGTCAGTGGTGGGCAAAAATGGCGGGCACAAATTTTTGAGGTCCCTCACATATACCCTTCCCCTTGTCGCAGGGCCCCTCAAGCGGGGCTACCTACTGTCTGTACTTCTTCTCTTCCTTACCAGTGCTTGATTTGTTTCTTCTGCTCGCGCTTGACGTCAGTCAAGCTCACGACCACCACGTACACCGACGTGGGGCACGCAAGGCCGCCGTCCAGCGCCCCCAACCCCCTGAACCGCTGCAAGCCTCCATAATCCTGCACCAAAATAGGCGCCGATCCGGCACCCAGCGGCAGCACGGAGGTCGCCACCCCGAGAGTTCGCGCGGACGGGTCTTCCGCCCCCTTGTCCTGCGCGTTTTCTATGCTTGTCTGCGCATGACAGGGGTACAACAGGTGGTGATATTCGGGGAGAGGGAAGGCGTGAACACGTGTGGCTTGCGTCTCGGATGCGCTGGAAAGCAAGCGCTGAAAAAAAATGGCTGCAACAAACTTTCTTATTTTTGTCGTTCTTTCTCAGCAGGCTCTTCTGGCACCTCTCTTTGTCCTGTCTCAGAGCTCCCCACTCCAACAACGCCTTCTTTTATTATTTGCCCGCGAGAATATTTTTTCCGTTGTTGTTTCTGTTTCTTAGTTGCCGTTTTTTTACGGATTTTCTTTCCATTTCCCGTTTTTATTCGTTGTTTTTTTTTTTTTTTCGAATGTTTTTTCCCATTTTTGTTTTTTACTCGTCTTTTCCCGTTTTTTGTTTTCTCCATTTTTTTGTGGCAGTTGGCTTTTTTATGTGCGATCATACGAGCATAGTGTCATTACCGCAAACACAACACAGAACAACGCAAAATCGTCCGTCCTGCACATAGCAGCAAAACAAGTACGCGCCGGTCAGAGCGCGACGACGCAAGCAAGCAGGCACGAGTTTTGGCGAGACCTGGTACGTCGTCGAGCGCGCATTACAGGTGTTAAGTTAGCCAGAGCAGTGTGGCCTATCTCAACCGTGACCTTAACGATATCGGTTCTCATCCGTCCTGCCACCCTGCTCACACGGCCAACCCACCGTACACTCTCGCCGCGAGGCGGTATTATAGCCCCAAACACGAACCTGAGCGTTTTCCGCTTGACAGCGTCGGCACCTCCAACGAATCCTCTGGGATTTACTACTGTCCCCAATTCCGAAGCGTTCTGTAACCGTCATCCCGCCACCGCCAATCAGCGAATCAGGCTCAACTCACGTTGAATAATGCGGAGAAATAGCCCCTCCCCATGGTTTCCTTAAGAGTGCTCTTGCCCACACCGGCATCTCCGAGCAGGTGTACCGTGGTGCGGCGAGTTTCCACCGGCAAGGACAGCATCCCTCGGGCGAGCTCCGAGGCAAGCGAAAGCTGAAAGGAGACAGGGCCCAACGATTGGATGGAGTGATGTGCACGGAATTGATGCGAAGCGAGGGAGGGAGGGAGATAAGGAGGGAGGGACAGAGAGAGGGAGGTGGGGCGGGAGGGAGGGGGGGGGGGAGGGAGGGATGGAGGGAGTTAAGAGCCGGCGAATGCTGGATGGAAAAGTGTGATCGAGGTCATGCACGTTGAAGAAGTGCGATAGCGGGCACGAGGGGGTATTTTTCATGAGGTATGTACGCACCCAAGACAACGCCACTCATATATCGCGAGGTAGAGGGGCGGCTGACGTGCTCAAACTCTAACCCTAACCCTGACCCTGCTGCTGTTATAATCAATTTTTAGGCACCGTCGCGTGCCCTTTTTCTCGAGCACAGCTCCGTGTTGCAAGTGCTCTCGCCTACCACGACTGAAACGCGGGTGCAGGCTTTTTTCTTGGCCACCTCTATCCAAACAAGACAATAAAAAATACCCTCTTGCCTCAACACCACAACGAGAAACACAGCCAGCAAGCACCCTCTACATGGGTGGTAAAATCAAACAACACCCTCCCAGAGCGCGGCACCACGAAAACAGACCATTCCTACACACCAACATCGACACATTGCGAGAACCTTGCATGTATGCGAGTGGCCGACGATAGTTATGCGTCAGCAGGCGCGCGCGCGCGCGCGCGGGGGGGGGGGTGATGCAGCGCCGTGTGCCAGGATTTCAGTACGACGAAAAAGCGTGGCGACTGTCCGGACAGTGCTAGGTCTAGTTGGATGGATTGAGAATATACCTGTCGAACATATATAGCTGCCGTCATCAAAACATTCAAGGGTTCCTTCAATTTTAATCCTTTTAGAACTGCACTACCGTTTCGAGGACAAATTACTTGGAATTAGAGTGCACTATTACTACTACAAGGGTCAACCCTTTTAAGGCAAACTGAAGTCCCGTTTTGGGGACAAACTACTTAGAATTTTGACTGGTTTGACAAAAACTGCACTTCTGTAAGGGGTATAAGGGAAAAGGAGGAGTGTGCGTAGCTTGCCTTTTTCAAAACCTCTTCTCCAAGCGCATTGCCCTCGCTGGCGTCCACCTCCAGCCCCGGCTTCTCTCCCAGCATGCGCAGCAGCAGCGACCCGGCTCGCTCTCCCAGGCCGCAGCGGTTGAGGGATACGCTCTGGACGGTCCTGCTCCTCAGCAGCGCCTGGCACAGGTACCTCAGGCCGGCCTCGTCGATGGGGTTGCCGTCGAGAATGACGCGGACCAGCCAGTCGTGCGAGCAGATCACGCCGGCGACGAGGCAAACGTCTGCCGTCGACGGTAGCTGAGCATCGCGCGGCAGAAAAGGAGGAGGAGGAGGAGGAGGAGGAGTAGGAAGGGCAGGACAAAATCAGAGGGGACGTTTGCGCCTTGACCCAGCTCCGACATCAAAATGGTGGCGAAAAAATTCTCTTTTGACAAAAATGGTGGAACAAATTCGACATTGAACCCTAAAACCTCAACCCCGATCGTCCGGGCAATGAAGAACGTAATGACGCGTTTGCGTGCACTGTCCACCCTCTAGTAGAAGCAGGGTCAAGTCGTGAACACTACTGTGCTGCACACACACGTCGAAAAGACAGATCACGAGCTACATCTAACATCATTAGTAGGGTCCTAACCTGCCGTTTCAAGATGTTGAGCAGGATCTGGACGGTACAGATCCAACCCAGGAAACTTGTCCTCCTGCAGATCATGCAGATCATCACACAGCTCCCACGCGGCAACATGAACTACTGTAGATCATACAAAGCATACAGATCATACAAAGCATACAGATCATACAGATCATACAAATCATACAGATCATACATATCAGGAATACTATATTTGCCCTGAAAGGTCTATATATCATGAAACGGAATCGTTGATCTGTCCGAGGTGCGCACTACTTGTGACGAGCGAAGCCAGCTGCTCCTTCACACGGCCGAAAAAACAACTAGGGACAGGGGACGCCTTCATGGGACAGGGAACACCCTGCAGGCATATGCCTTATAGGGCATGCCTTACGTTTGAGGAGGGTGAAGCCGGAGATCTGCGTCGTCCAAACCAAAATCTCCAATGACACTTTCTCTGTGCTCTCCACCAGCGAACACAGTTAGGGGTGGGGATGGAAGCGTTTCAGACGTGAAAAAGTGTCCAGTCTATATTCGAGAAACCGTTGAAAAAATTGAAATAGTATCATTTTGAAAAATAGTCTGCCATCACCCTATTTACTTGGTTCTAGATTACATTCACGCCTGCACCAACTAGCTCAATACTCGACATACCTGCTAGGAAACGTATTGGGTCACAGCGTCCGACAAACACATTCAGTGAAGAAAGAGGCGGTGATTGGTTATGATTTGATTTGCAGTTTTATTTTTTGGAAATATGCGGGGAAAATCGACTGTTCAGGTTGTATTCGTATATTTCTCTCTAGGAAAGAACGATTTGATACTACAAGAAAATCTATACGTGTCAGCCCCTCCGCCAGGACTTTGCGCACAACGCAATACAACCCGCGCGTGAATCCAACAAGTAGCCGACAACAAATTTGCTCCAGAAGTTGACCATTTTTTCATGAGTCAATTGTTGATGGAATGAATATTCGACAAAAAATATCTCGAGCTGAAAAAAAAGGACGTCCAGTCTTCATTGTATCGGTCAAACGGTGCCAGGCATGAACGCGACCGCACGCCGAGCGATTGCCATCACACCCGGTTCCATCGCTGGAGCGAAGGCCATCTACGATCGGGTCTTGATGCAGCGGGAAGCAAGTCAACCCTAGCGTTCAGATGCGAACGCATCACTGCTGTCTCACGTGAGAAAACGATCGACCAAAAATACTCTACGGTGCCACTGTGTCGGGCAATATAGGGACGTACAAATATGAAAATAAATGATTCCTTACATTTCCGGAAAGAGCGTAGGTACGTATGAGTACATACGGCAGAACCAAGCAGAACTTCGGGCCCGTGGTAAATGCAGCCTTGGCCGCAAGGCTCAAGCCCAGCTGCACGCACAGCAACAACTTGCCCGTGAGCTAGAGGTGAGGCGTGCTTCCACGGAGGTGCAAGCAGCGCCATCGAAATCCCGGTCTCGGCGAAGTGCTGTATAGCAACACACAGCCGATTGTCGACGCTGTGTGTGGGTATGTTTTTTGCTGTTTACACGCGCCCAACAGCAGTAAATCAGGACTACACAGCCTGCAACTTGATCTGTACAAGATGTGTTTCAACATGGGGGGCAGCATTCTCGTGCTGCCGGCCGCCAATCCCAAGGGGCCACCAGAAACGTGCGAGTCGTTCGCGCTCGCGCATCCGTGTCTACCCTGCTGCTCTACGCTGTGGGCTTGATTGTGCGCTGTCCAGCAGCACGCTTCGTGCAAAAAGAAAATAATAACTTTTTTGAAAGGCAGCATCGCAACGTCGACGCCCGCACAGCTTTTTATTTTATTTTTGAAAGGCAGCATCCTCGAAAAGTTTTTGGGGGTGGCAAAGTTTTTTTTTTTTCCCATCACGGATTTTGGTGGCAAAGTTTTTTTTTTTTGCCCATCACGGATTGGTTGGTGTCCTAAAGATATAAATATATATATATTTTACGTACTAAAACGAATTCATTCCCAGGTCTAACAGTCGGCAACAGTTACAAACTACCCACTGGTGGATACCCGAGGTCACCTCAGTTTCTGTCGATGCTTTTGATTGAGCGTGCGCGCGGTGTTTCTGTCTAACCTGGCAGGGCACCGTTCCCTTCGGCCGGACCAGCTTGAGCTCCTTTTGACCCTTGGAAACTGTCCACAGGTCTATCGACAGACCTTGTATTCGCGATCCCTCTCCTGCCATCAGGGCCTTGCCTGCAGCAGCAGCAGCAGCAGCAGCAGCAGCAGCAGCAGCAGCAGCAGCCGCAGCAGCAACAGCAGCAGCAGCAGCAGCGGCAGCGGCAGCAGCCCACAGAGCAAAACGAAACGACATCACATGACATGATACGACACGCGGAGACAATCAAGAGAGTTGCGACGTGCGAGCGAATACACTATGTTGGGGGGGGTATCGTATTGGAAGTTTCGAGATATCACAACATATCGAACTTCCGATAGGTCGTACTGTAGTACCGAACGTTGTTTTGCCCTCTCCATCGCCTGGCATCCCCGTGTTTTTTCATCTGACCCTGAACGAAACCTTCGTTTCGTCAAAAATATCGAAATCGTATGGGTTGTTGTTTTTTTGTTTATCGGTATCGTACCGCACTCGATTCCGCTATCGATATCCGATGTCCAACACTGCCATACACCATGCACGCGACACGAGGAGATCAAGCACGATATATGTAAGTTGCGAGCGAATACACTGCACACATGTACGCGACACGCGGGACATGAAACCAAGCGCCAGGTAAAAGCTGCGAGCGAATAAATACACACGTGTGAGTGACCCAAGCAAGGCGTCAGTTACCATGTACTGTGAAAACTGAAACCGACTTCGAACCGACACCCATCACGCCGCACAAAATCTGGAGAAAGGAAAAGTCGTGCCAACATGCAGGTGTGTACAAAACAACAAAACGGTTTAAGCAGCACTCGAAAAAGTGGTGCACAGGTGCGCACCGACGAGCACTCGATGTACAAAACTGTACGCAGCAGGAAGTACAGACACCAAAAAGGTCACAGGAAGCACCAACACAGCAGAGCATACTCAAGAGCTTCATCCTTCATGAGAGGAACAACACCAATCCGAAGAAACAAAATAACGGAAGCCCCCCCCCCCCCCCTCCTTCCCTGCCCACTCGCATTCAGACAAGCTGGGTGCAGGCGGGTACGCATGGCGCTACAGCACATCACTCTCGACGTAAATGTAAAGACCATTAGGCCTTGACACTTACCAGGTGGTACCTGGTATACATCAGGCAGGCACAGATAGATAATTTCCAATTCATGATCTATACTTTCAAGGCAGATACAATCCTGATATGTTCTGTATGATCTGGCTCATGCTGAAGGGTAGGAGCCGCATAATCTGCATGGTCTTCAAACATACTTGCTGGGTTGGATGTCGTACAGTACAGACCCTCCACAGCATTTCGTAACATGCTACAATCTAGATGATACATCTGCGGATGATCTATATGTACATGATCTATCTGTGGATGATCTATCTGCGTATGATCTAGCTATAGATGGTCTATCCGACGCATGAAAAAATTACGCTGACTCCGATTAATCTTGTAGCAGGGTCCCCTCTCAACCGTGGCGCACACCGCGACGCCCAATCATCTCTCTTTTACTACTGTGGTAGTGTGGAGGGGAGGGAAGGCCTGGACCCAAAACAACCAGAATAAAGCACGCTACTAGACCGCTTTCAGTGCGCGGGAAAAAAAAAAACGGAACACAGTGTCGGAAGGGAAGACGGGCCTAAAAACATCAGCTTCGCGGTATTATATTCTCTGCACCTGGTACACATTTTCCCCCAGGACTCTTTTTCGTTTTTTTCTCCCCCTTACCACAACGTAGGCTATTCTACCGCATAGACAAACGACCGCAAGAACAAATACCATGCCGCTTCGCTTAAACTCACCCAACGCCACCTTCCCCGCCCCCGTGCCCCCCCCAGCCCCCACGCTCCCGGGCCATTCAGATTCCTAGCAACGCCCAGCCAGTCTAGCCCTTTAGCCGCTTCCACGCCCTCCGCGAGCCCCACGAGTCCTGCGTCTCCCAGGTTGCACATGCTGACGTCCAGCCGTCTTAGATTTGCCGACCGCACGAAGTCGATGAGGAAGCGGCCGATGGCCACGCCACCCTTGGGGCCGACAGCGGGGTTGTTGGAGATGTCCAGGTCCACTATGGAGGACGGGAGGGACGCGGCTAGGATGCTGACACCCTGAGGTATGCACATACGAAAACGACAAAAAAAGTTGGGGAGGCACGAAACGGCAAACGTTGGGCACGAAAACGACGGACCCATCATCGCTGCGAGGGCATGCCTGCCTGCCTGCCTGCCTGACCCTGTGCATCAAAATTGAGTTTCTAGCTTGTTGGTTGGCTGTCGTGCCGGCTTATGTCCGCAGACACGCCTCCCCCCACCGGCGAACACGATACGCCGGATATGCGCCCTACATTTGCAACACGAAAAAAAAATGGCTCCATAGACGCAGGAAGAGACAGACTTCGCCTTGCCCTGACCTTCATGCAGCAGTATCACACACGATTCTAACGACCCGGCACAAACATCCCATCGGAGTTCCGCCACCAAGCGCCCCATTCGCCGGGGAAGCACCGCTCGAACCCGTCCACAGAATGATAAATATTCGGTTAAGAGAAACGTCGGAACGTTTCGGATTTTACAGCCCGTCCAAAAACATCCTAAAAAATGTACTACCCCGTACGTATCAAAAGTTGAAGCGTACGACAGACTGTTCAGGGGGTGCGTAAGGTGTTAAAAGCAAGATTTTGGATACATGCAAATTACAGCATAAACCGGGGTGATAAGACAGAACATTGATTTGCTCCACACAACCCAGTTCCTAAAATCACTGGGAACTGCAAGTTGTCTTTCACATCAAACCGTTAATTCTACCAGCGACCTCCACACTGGTTCTTCTTCCTGGAGAGATACGATACCATCCCCATAATTCCGTAGTGCCAGGTCACATGCTGTACACAACTACTCAACAGAGAGTTTACGTCGCAGAAGACCAAACAGCAGACGCGCAAGTGAGACGCACAGGAACGGCAAATGTACTGCGTGCTAAAACAATACTCAACCCCCCCCCCCCCCCAAAAAAAAAACCCGAAGACGATTCGACGCCAGTCAACGAGGGAAGAAAGTGCTGAAGTCTTCTAGCCATGAAAATTGCGAGGCATGAGCCGCGGAGAAGAGGGGGGGAGGAGAGCCTATCATGCTATGAGATCCGGGATCTGAGTTACGACTACTATTAATAGGAGGGAAAAGACAAAATAACAGCAGTGGAATCGGAATACAAACAAGAAACAAACTCGCCCGACGTCCAACAACAACGAAATGACTTTTCAATCAAACCTTCAAAAATACAAATACAATACTCAATACGACAAATAGGTACAACCTCCCCCTCCCCCCCCCCCCCCCCCCCCCCCCCCCCCCCCCCCGCCCGCCCGCCCGCCCGCCCGCCCGACTACCATACTCTTGTACGTACGCAAGCACAACTGTACGAGCACACATGGCGTTCTACCACACCTTTTCGCCGATGGCGTTACCCTTGAGGGACAGGGTTCTCAGCACGCGGTTCTTCTCCAGGCCCTTGGCGATCACCGCCATCGCGGCGTCGTCGACGAAGTTCGAACCGACGTCAAGCACCACCAACCTTGGCGGAGCCGCCGTCAGGGCCAACGCCAACGAGTCCGCGCCCACGAGGCTGCGCCTCCCCCTCCCGTTCAAAGTGACGCCGCAGAGGCCGGCGCGCGCGAGGCGAAGCCGCGCCAATCGAGAGTTTCCAGCGACGAGGCGACAGACGATAGGGTAGTCCAGGGTGGCCGCTAGGGGCTGATCGCTGAGGTCGATTGTCTAGAACACACACGGTTGGCAGTCGAAATAGTGTGGGATGGGATGGGACGGGACGGGGTGGGGTGGGGCGGGGCGGGGGGTGAGGAGTGGGAGGTGGGAATGGGGGTGGTGTTGGGGGCCAGGGGTTATACTCGTGGTCATGCATGGCCGTAGTCGTATGACCATAGACCCTCCCGTAACTACAATGCCAGAGACGGAGCATGTCGGATTCTCACCGATCAGGCAGACTTTGCTTATCGCACCAAGCGCGAAGCTGCGGGAAGCGTTCGCCGCGTCGCAAGAAGGGTAACTGAGCTGCACCTTCTACCAAGAACCGTCCGTGACGCGGACTTCGGCACCTTGTGCGTACCTTCCTGCAGATGGATGACGGCGTCGAATGACTTGACTCGTTTTTTCCGGTGTGGCCACTTCCAGAGACAGCAGTGGGTATGTATACTACGTGTCTGCGTCGCGGGTGCTTTATCATACACACTTACGTATATATGTATATATATGATGCGATGCGATCATCCCGCTTGCGCGGAGATAAGACACCTCCACCCCGCACTACCAGATATGATCCAACTCGACCACCAGCCATGATGACCGCAAAAACAAAAAACAAGAAGACGTAGGAAACGGAGGGGGGGGGGGGGGGGGGGGGGGGGGGGGGGGGGGGGGGGGGGGGGCGGAGGGGGGGAGGGTCTCCCTTCTGAAGTCCCAAAGAGGATAACCCCGTCACTTCCCCCCCTGTTTCGACCCTTTTAGGACTGCAGTCCCGTTTTGGAGACAAACTGCTTACAATTTAAGTGCCTCGTCGCCCAAACGTGACTGTCAATAGATACATACAATGTTTACGCTCAATGCGCAGTAGCAAAAAGGTCAAGCCCTCAAATAAGGCAAAAAAGGTTAAGCCCGCCCCCCCCCCCCCCCCCCCCACACACACCGGAAATTAAACTAACTCATTGAAGCTGTCATCCATATGCACGTCTGCCTCACAAGCGGTTCTTAGTAGGATGTAGCTCACCCTTCATGCGACTCGCCGGACACCTCACGGCGCTTCGCGCTTGGTGCAAGCAATGTCTGCCTGGTCGGTGAAAACCCGACATGCTCCGTCCCGGCATTGTAGGGATGCGAGGGTCTCTATGGTCATACGAATACGGCCATGCATGAGATCGAGTACATCTATCTTATCGAGTACCCCCCCCCCCCCCCCCCCCCCCCCCCCCCCCCCCCCCCCCCCCCCCCCCCCCCCCCCCCCCCCCCCCCCCCCCCCCCCCCCCCCACGGTGCTCCGTCTCGAAAGGGATGCGTGGTCAATGGTCAAATGACTTAAGGCAAGCAACAAATGAGTACGCTCCTCCCCCCCCCCCCCCCACCACAAAAAAGAACCCCACCTGGAGGCTTTTAGATGCGGAAGCCTCGCCGCCTCCTCCGTCCCTCCCCTGCAGCACCTGCGGCGCGAGTGCGAGCTTCGCCATGGTCAGTCCCGTCATCCACAAGTTCCCCGCGAGCGCATCCCCAAGAGCGGCGGCCCCCACCTCCGTTATCCCGGTGTTAGCCAACGACAGCGTCTCTAGCCTCGATCCCCCGTCCGGCGACAGAGCTGCCGAGATACAAACCGCCCCCGCGTCTCCAATGTGGTTGGCGTCGAGGAGAAGTGTATGGAGGCTTTCGTTGCCACGGAGGGCGTCAGCCACGAGGCGCGCGCCGGCCGAACCGATGCGGTTCTTCTCGAGGTTGAGGCTGGTGAGGGTGCGGTTCATGATGAGCGCGTCGGCGAGGAGGGCGCATCCTTGGCTGTTGAGGACGGTGTTGGCCAGGCTGACCTCGCGGATTGTGGTGTTGAACTTGATTACTTCCGCCAGGGCAGCGGTGCCCACCTGCACGTGCAGTGGTATTACAGTAGTAATAATATTCTATCTGGTAAGTAGTAGTAGCAGTAGTGGTAGTAATATCAGTAGTGGTGTAGTCGTGGTAGTCGTAGTAGTGGTGAGTAGTTGAAATAGCCGTAGTACAGCAGTATTGGTAGTAAATGATACTATAAGCAATCATACCAGGTAGCATAAACGAGCAGAAAGGGTAGTAGTGGTAGTAGTAGTAGTGGTAGTAGTAATAGTAGTAGTGTAGTAGCAGAAATAGTATTAATAGTGGTAATAGCAGCAGTAGTATTGATAATTAAAATGACAAAATACAGGCATACGCCAATAATCGACGACGAGCAAAGGCCGGGTCGGGTCATGACTCATGGGAGCAGGGATCGGAAACACACGACCAATCCTTGCGTACGCAAGGACGTCGCAGGCTTGGGGGAAAAAGGTTGACAAGGCGCTTTAGCTCCGCCCGCGGCTTCCGCCCGCTACCCCCGCTTGCAAGGAAGAATATGACACAATCAAGTGCGCCCCGGAAAAAGACAATGGTATTAAAGTCTATGGTTGACTTTTTGTAACAGGTTTTGTACAGATAAAACTGTCAGCCAACGAGACAGCTGGGTGCATGCGAGAGTATTATACGGTACATATGTCCAAGCGGCAGCAGTATCGATCGGGTCGTGCACGTGGCAAAATAGGGCGGCATTGTGCATTTCTGCTGTATTGTTGTACCTGTACACCGGCATCACAGGGTACGCTATGCAAGTATCCATACTCGTACTACAGAAGCATTACGAAATGTAGTCGAAAGGCATGCATCGGTCAACGTGGGAGCCGGAAGCTTCCAAAAGACGCCCAAAACTTACTACACGAAGCCCAAGCTCAGGCGAATGCGCGCATCGTAAACACAAATTACAACTACAGCAGTAATACTCGGTACCCGAGAGAATATTCAACAAGTTCCAACTGTGGCACGAGGCACGAGTACGTCTTCATAGATACATTTCGAATCGTTCGCTGCTGCACGAAAGAGAGAGCGGTGCTTGGAAACCAAAACCTTAAAATTCTCCAAGTTCGTACGTATCATATAACACGCATGATGTGTGATACGTGGTATGATATATATATACTGGTACCTGGGGTACATAGATGTCGGGTGGTATCTATGATGGTATAGCCGAAAGCGTCAAACTTGTTATTTTCAGGGATTTTCACGGTTCCGAACCGCACCGTCATTCGGTTTTTTCTCCTCGCACATTTCTACGGATATGTACAGTTCGGGCCTCGTTATTCTAAAACCCTACGATTCGGTTCAGTCCGGGCCGGGCAAGTCCAAAACCTTACGATTCGGTTTTGCCCTGACGGAACCGACCAGAACCGCACCGAACCTCGAGGAAAACCTTACGGCTCTTTCGTAAATCCTTGATTTTTAGGGCTGACCAATAGTGGCCAGATAGATATTAGTTGGCTAGGTATTATAGGTAGTTGCGGCGGTGCCAACTGTCCAACTATTTTATAAATTTTGAAATACGTCAGCTGTGAGTTCGACTGATTAAATAGCTGATACTCAACTTTGCAAGCTGCGTAATACGCCTCGTCTATATTCCATTTTTACCTAATTTTACAATTATTGTGAAAACCGAGCGCGCGTATTCTATAAGTGATTCCTTGTCAAAGATATAGGCCAGCGGCTCCCCTGGATGCTGCCCGGGTCAACAGGACAATTTTAAATAAACATTCTGCGCACTGATACTATATAACCCGAACTATTTAGAACATTTGGGTTTCCTCGCTTGTAGGAAGGCTTGCTTGGTACGGGGTACGTATTTCCCGGCATCTCCAAGTAGTACTTGATATTACCACTAGCGAACTACAAGCCGCGAGCACACAGATAGGTCTTCTGCAACTCATGGCGCATCAACCCATCGCCATCGACAATGTCTTCCTCGTTAGTATGTTCAGTGTCCAGTGGATGATAAGCACCTCTGGCTCGGGTGTTTGAGCCATGCTCGCCCTGAGCTGCGCGTCTATTCAGCGAAGACCATAAAAACCAGAAATGAAGCACAGATCCGTTCTGTGTGTCAGTTGGTAGCTCATCCAACACCAAGGAGGGTATTACCTCGTATTTGCCATTAATAGTTAAAGTTTATGAACCGTTCTTGAATCGCTGAATCGCCGGCGACGAATAATCTATTCTCTATGCTCCTGTCGTAGAAGAAGTCCCAGTGTGTTTTCTACCTGGTACGTTATTTTTGGTTTTATTTTAGTGTTCTGCTACTGCGTGCCGCGCGAGTATTTACCGTTACAAGATGCAACACAGTAAGAGGCCCCCAAACAGGGACAGCATGTCCATACTTCTGGTGCATCCCTTTTAAGTCTGATAATCTGAGACGAACGTAAATCTTACCTTTCGTGATCAAAACTATAGATAAACCTGGCCGATTTATTATACTTTTTCAGTGTAAAGCGAATCAAATAGCGTATTTTGGCCTTCGGCGGCGCCTTCAGTGGGATCTTCCGGAAGCGCCTCCGACGGGCCCTCCGGGGGCGCCTCCAGCGGGGCCCCGGGGGCTTTTTTGGCTCGCTATGACTTTAGTTGACTAGTTGACTGACGGAGCCAGTCAACTAGTAACTACCAGTAGAACTCCAGCCAACTCACAGCCCTATTCAATGATATTATTAATAATATCAAGGTCTTTGCACGGTTCGGAACTGCAGTTCATCAGGAGAAGGAATTCTCACCGATCGGCTAGGTTCGTTTATCCGCAAGAACATCCCAAGTTCGCTTCGGCTCGGTTCGGCTCCGCGGAACCGGGGACCGGAACCGAACAGAGCCGAACAGAACAAAACCGAACAAACCGATTCGACTCGATTCGAACCGAACAGAACAGAGCATAACACCGAACCGACTCAAACCGAACTGAACCGAACGGAACCTAACTGAACGGAACGGAACAGAACCGAACGGAACGGAGTCGAAACGAGCAGAACGGGACCGACGGAACCGAACCGAACGGAACGGAACCGCACCGTGGCGAGGAACCATAGACGGCCCTCTGGTGGTTTTTATCCGGAATTGGGAAACCAACAAACGTAGTCTTGTAGTCCGCGCTTTGGAATATGAAGATTACTACATACCTGAAGCATCGTAAGTTTCAGGAGCATGACATCATCGTCGTATCGTATCACATAGCGTGATAGGCAACGTTACGAAGACGAGTGTGACAAGCTTGACAAGCAGCAACGGGAGGGGCAGTACGAAACAATAGCCGGTGCCCTCGCAGCACGAATCAACAGGACGATACTGATATTATATTTGACAATTGCGCTTATCGCTTACCTGGTACCAGGTACATTTTTTCTTTTCTTTTTCCGCCATTACTTTTTGTTTTAGTTTCTTTGTCTTCTCTGTTTCGTTTTTTTGTTTGTTCTTGTTTGTTTTCTCTATTTCATAGAATGTGTCTGCCTGTCGTATCCATTACCATGGCATGGCACTCCATTGTCTACTCTGCGTACTGCATACCAATGTACTTGTATTAATAGATCTCTGTGGCGTAGTTTTGTGCACAGAACTTTTATCTCTCTAGGATTGAAGAATCGGCACTGACACTAGTTGTGCTGGATGTCGACGGGTAGAAAGAACGGTTTGGTGTGAAGAACACACTATTGATAGGTAACCAGGTAAGACTCGCTACTATTGATACACACTATTAATAGTAGTATGTACTGCCGTGCACAATCGTGCAGTGATGCTATTGATGATAACTCGTATCAGACGTACCAGAGTGCAGTAATACCATTAATACCTCGGGTACCACCTTTTAACCTTTTATTGCTGCTGCTGCGGCTGACGTCTGTGGGCGTCTGTGTCCCTGTGATCTACCAGTATGAGTATGATGTCACACGTCGTCAAATGACATGTTACGGGCCAACGAACATTGACCAAGGGTGATTCATCGATCACGGATTCCTTGGGCAGCTACGAAACTGCTGCGATTGCCGCTTGCTCACGCTGACGCAGAGTAGTAGTATCTCATCCCTCACTCTTCTGCTCACCTCGCCGATGGGGTTGTGCGTAAAGTTGAGAGTGGCAAGGGTGTCGTTGAATTCCAGCGATCGTGCAAGGAACACAGCGTCCTGTAGTTGTCGAAAGAAATGTGCCAGAGGTACGACAAAAAAGAAAGAGTGCAGATTTCGGATTTTCAATACGAGTCGTATTGAGGTTGTTTCAGACACATTTTCAAAATGCAGGTACGGAGACAGTTGAATAGTACGCATACTACTGCGCACCTGACAGCGCACGGCGCACCCCCGAGCAGGTTTGTACCACGCAGCACTGTATATAGCAGCAACAGCAATGCGGCAGTGTAAACTTTGCCTACTCTCAGCTCTAAGCTTGTCAAGAGCTGTTGTTCTTGTTGCACTCACATCAGACGAAAGCCTGACATTGTAAAGGCTCAAGGCTTCCACGATGGTGGAAGTGCTGATCAACTTTGCCAAGGAGGCCACGTCCAGGCTGGACAAACTCCTATCTCGAAGATCCACCTTACGCCCTCCCTGCAGAATGATATCTCCAGTGGACGCCTTGGACATGGCCATTTTACCCCTATCTGCACCAGCGCACGTGGATGGCAAAACGGAATTATCGACAAGGGGTTTCCATGTATATTTAGGGGCATTCATACAAATCTCTTCCCACCCTCCGAAGTTCCGTAGCGCCCGCACACCAGACACCGAAAACCGCCCAGCGCTCTCAGGGATCGAATCGAAGGTGGGAGAACAAAGGAAAAGAGAGCGGGGGGGGTGAAGGTGCGAGGGGATCTAGTCGCGTTCTGAGAGTGTGTTTGATAAACCCTCTGCGGAACTGAGTGTGTGGGGATCTCGGTGTCCCGCCTTTTGATAGAAAATAACCAAAGATCACTTTCCGTAGATGCGGACACACACGCCCGACGACACATGGCTGCGTTCACCTCGGAGGGGGGGGGGGGGAGGTGCAGTGCGTCAAACCTACTGGCATGACCTCGGGATCTTCATGTCCCAGATGGTACCAGTATGTCGGCCGTGTTGCGTTATTGCGTTCTTGGGGTGGTCACTAAAGTGTCGGCCCGCGGTACCCGCACAGCAAGCAATAGTAGGTACGACACCAGTGTTGATGCTGCTGTGCAGCTGTGTGTGCGTTGTGGTATTTTTGTATTTTTTCCCCGTAGTTCCCACAACCTTAATAATTCGTACGTGCCATGTTCACTCCAAACGGCATGTTCAAAGTTCCTGCTGCTGCTGTACAGCTGTAAGTGGTACTGACATTGGTGTGCAGAGACTGCTGTAGGACGCAGATCGGTTGCGGGGTGGCGCATGTTGTTGTATACCTGGTACACCGCTGCTGCTGTCGTATGACATACCAGGTACAACGTACATCAGGTTGAAGAGTCAAATACCTGCCAGGTACAGCAGTAGTATTTTAATAGTACTGCTGTACTGCTGTTTTCTCAAGCAAGTGGAAAATATGTTTCTCGTGTGGTGTGTCAAAGGAAGAGCGCGCGGAAAGCGGAGAGATAATCACACATCACACAGATCATCGATTCCCACATTCCCACTCCATCATCATTATTATATAGATCTTTCAAGGGAACACCTGTTCCCGACCTACTAACTGTGAAGTAAAATCGACAGCCCTACAGCAGTTAGTGCCTCATGTTGCCTCTGGTGAGACACGACATGTATAATCTGCGCGATCTACTGCTGTACTGCTGTACAGCAGTAGCATACGCTTTTCCTGGGCTGGATCTGTACTATTAATAGCACACGCTTTTCCTGGGTTGGATCTGTACCATGCACAGATCCCTGCACAACCCCTCACAACGACAGGTTAGGAACTACGTAATGATCTATCTGTAGATAGATCATGATATGTCCGAGGTGTACAACATTCTGGGTCAACTCTAATTTTTTTTTTATTTGGTGATTGATGGAGCGAGGGCGTGAGGCCTAGCGTTACGAACCACCTTGGCAGCACTGCCGCTCAGAGTCCGTCAAAGCGTAAGAATACATACGTGGAGGAAGTTTTACACACACACATGTAGTATTCCTTCTATAATACAAGTTGTAACAACATGAAACTACCGCCGTATGCACGTATATATTACATGATACATGATACCTGGTACAGCAGTAGAGTGCTGCTGTGCGAAAAGTTGCTAAAAACGAAGCTGTGTTACAATCCCTGGTTTGGTTTGTTTAGGTTGTTTTTTGTTTGTTGTGATGCCATATTCCCTGCCAACTCGATGGTACCCCCCTCCGCGTACCTTTTGCCATTCTGCGTCGGCCGTGTCACCTTACTGTTCTATTTGTGTGACCCTCCGCTATTTTTCCTCTTTTCTCCCTATTATTTGGACGTTTTATTTTTTTAGCCCCCCCCCTTGGTCCGTCTGCCTCTGTCCTCTTTGTGTTGGTTGTGTCGTCCTTGACCTACCAACTGGACATGTAGGACTGCTCGTTTTTGGTTTGGTGTTGCTGCTGTAGCTCTTTGTCTCTACCCTCTTGTCATCTTCGCCTTCCGTCTGGTCTTCCTGTGACGTCCTTGTGTTGGTCCATGAGCTGGACATTCGGTCCATGAGCTGGGCATACCCTAGGACTGATCATACCCGCAAACAGCAACCTTGCCCTCGGGACTCGGCCTCCCCCTGAACTCGTGTTTGCTTCGTTGTGTTTTTGTTTCTTTTCTTTTTTGTTTTTCTTCTCCCTTTTTTTTTTTTTTTTTTTCGGGCGTACATAAGATACCATGGATATGTTGCTGGTGTTACTTTGTTGCAAGTGATACGGGATGGTGTACCACAGCTCGTCAGTACGGTATCCCTCACGACTGGTATGATACAGTAACTGCCGTGCGCACTGTTTCGTCTTTTGTCTTCTCTCATCGAGATGCATTTTTTGTCACGGGCAGGATTTCAGGGAAGTGGGCTAATGTGAGAACATCATCACTGAGAGTACATGGTCCAGAATCCAGACTCCGGACGATTCGATTTGGTCCTTGTCTTATCCACTCGACTCGCCAAAAAGCAGTTATATGAGGCACCACTATGTAAGAAAGAACATATCACATGTCTTGCCGAGGCCGACTCCTATGCACTACGAACCAGATACTTTTTTGAGTGATTGAAAAAGAAAGGACACCGGCATATTATCCCACCCCATTGTTATTCGATGTGCCACCTGAACCGCCCCCCCCCCCCGCGCGGGCTTGGTGCTAGCGATGCCTGCCTGGTCGGTGAAAATCCGACGTGCTTCGTCCAGGCGTTGTAGGGATGCGAGGGTCTACGGTCATACGACTACGGCCATACATGATAATTGGTACCCCCCCCCCCCCCCCCCCGCGGCGCGCTTCCTCCGTTTCACATTTCCAGCAGTAGATATTTGCCACACCGCCGGTGTACCGGTGCCCGGTGTGGCAATCTATCTATATTCTGGCCCTTTTGCTCACGTCACGAACCTCACTCGGGTCTTGCATCTCCTGCCTTGCCCTCGGCCCCCAGACGCCACTTTTGCTTCACCACCCGCACGCCACACCCGCACCACAGGCTCATAAGCAAGAGGATTCGACCACACTTCATTAGCCCCCTCGATATTACGCACAAGGCCTTACGAGCACAAGCAGACATGAGTGGTCGCCGAGACGGCACGTTCTTCGGGGATCCCGGCATGAGAGGGTAAGCACGTAAAACCCGCTTTGGACTGCACTCCCTTTGTGGGGCCCAAACACTTGAAGTTAGACTAGGATTTAGGCTCCTGGACAGTGCAGCACCAAGAGGGTTATTAAATATAAACCCTTTGACGTACTCGTAGATCTGCATCCGCGTGTTTTGGGGACAATTACCAGCTTGCACCTGCGAAGAGTAGGATAGTTTTTTTTGCGGTACGTGCTGACCGCCATGGCCTCTTTGGAAGCTCACGAACGTTCTTCAGACTTGAGTTTTTGTTTTCGGGGGAATATGGACGCATAGCGTACAGTACATCGCATTTTTTTTACCTCAGGTGGCCCCTACGCGAGGGGTGGCCTCCGGCGGTCGGTCCTCGGAGCCCCCCCCCGCGGGCCCCTGCGAGGGGCCACGCGCCTACGGCGCGCAAACAGGCGTCGAAGCCCTGATTTACGCCCTGCTGTAGCGCCTCTAGACTAGAAGTACGCGGATGTTTTTGGGACGAAATTGCTTGTAACATGTGTGGGCTAATTTTAGCAGTCCTTTGGGACGTGAGAGGGGGAAAATATCGAACAATCGTGACTGATTGCGGCGGCCTCTGTCGGCCATCCGAAGCAGCTCCACCTGCTAACTGGGGTACGGGGTGCAATGTAGGGAGATCGGAGGTATCTGGTACCTGGTACACGCCCAGGCGAGACTGTTATTACGGGGGACCATAGTAAATAGGACCAAATATTGTTATTACGGGGGTCCATAGTTAACAGGACCTATGATGTACATAAAACCTATATATTTGCCAATTTTTACTAACAAAATTTGGTCCCGTTAACTATGGACCCCCGTAATAGTAAAAATAGGTAAATTTATAGGTTTTTGTCTGTACCGTAGGTCCTATTTACTATGGCCCCCCGTGGTAAGACCGCACCTGTCGTTTTTGTTGGTTGCTATTACATAGTCGTTTTCTGTCGCTGTACTATTACGGGGGTCCATAGTTAACAGGACCTATGGTGTACATAAAAACCTTTATATTCCTCAAAGGGTTAAAATTCCTCTCCGTTTTCGTATGACGGTTTAAACGTCACCACAGCAGAGTATTGCCGTTCCGCACCAAAACACAGTATGATAGTAATACGGGGGTCCATAGTGAACAGGACCTATGGGGTCCATAGTTAACAGGACCTATGGCATACATAAAAACCTATATATTTAGGTATTTTTACTAACAATATTTGGTCCTGTTTACTATGATCCCCCGTAGTAGTAGATTTTCACTACATATAATACCGTTGTGGCGTGTTTAGTCTATTGATAGTAGTTGACCGCAGCAGCAGCACTATCGAAAGCTCCCTGTGCGTGTTCAGGTCACTATCGTTGATATTGCCTGAGCTGCAGAGAGCTGGAGAGCATGGCAACAGGTCATGCCTCGGATTAGATCGTTCAAGGGTAGCCGTACTCGGCACTCGTCTCGCGACTCGTTTGTCACGCCCTTCCACCTGGTATGGAGTATGGACCTTGCTGTGTATTACATCGAGACGGCAATTGGTCACACCAGCCGTGTTCCTGAAACGTTTTTTTCGCAAACGAGGAGGTTTACAACAGTGTATGAATATGTCGGGCGGCATGATCGAGGCAGGCACACCTGCCATACTCACCACGAATATTTTCGTCGTGCTGACGTTCAGGGTTGTCACTAATGTTGGAATCACTACAAACACGCGCAGCAACCCATATGATACGATAGCGCATGATGCAACGTAGGCCTTCGGCACAGGTCGGCTGGACCGAGCTCGAGCTATAGGCATTAGTTAGGTTCAAATTGATGTGCACCCTATGTGTTACGGACACGGCGACCAAACAAACGATACGTCAGCGCACAGCAGTGTTGCTGCTGCTGTAGTACGAGTAGGGTCACGCTGCCCGCTTGATATGGTCGACTCCTTGCCTTGTTGTTCGGACACTACACCAAGTGTGTATGCAACCCCCCAGTCGAGCAGCAGTGGCCGATGCTGTACGTGCTCGTCTTTTTTTTCGTTGGTTCGGTTTCCTCTTCGAACTTGAGTCCTATATATGAAGGTTACAGTAGCTTGTCCCGCCCTTTTACTATTACGGGGGTCCATAGTTAACGGGACCAGATTTTGTTAGTAAAAATAGGCAAATATATAGGTTTTTATGTACACCATAGGTCCTGTTAACTATGGACCCCCGTAAATAGAGTAGTTTCACTGCTGTGCAGAAATCTCAACCTGACTCTAGTTTCAAGTGGTTTGCCCCGACAATGGGAGTGCAGTCCTTAAGGCCTGAACGGGTTACATTATAATCTAAACCTGACTGTTGTTTCAAGTGGTTTGCCCCCACAACGAGAGTGCCGTCCTTAAGGCCTGAACAGGTTACATTAATCTAAACTTGACTCTGCTTCCAAGTGGTTTGCCCCCACATCGGGAGTGCGGTCTCAACCGGTTACAGTAAGTCCCCCAAGAGGATTAACCTATCCCGTTTCTGATCGATGCCGCCGCCGATGCCATGCCACGCCTTGCCTCTCCATGCCACGCCGTCATACGGCCACAGAAATGGACCTCCCAATATCGAGGGCATGGTGACGCTCAAGGTGGACAACGTGCCTTACAACTCCAGCATCGAGGACCTTCGCCGAACCTTCGAAAAGTAAGTATTTTTTTTTTTGAAGTGCTGTAGATCGACACCCGCCTACCACAGCAGAGTATTACCTTCTTTTTTTTTTATTAGCTACCACCCTGGAAATTCAAGTGCCGTTTGGATAGTGGTATTAGTACCCAAATAATCCGTATATTTCCGGACAGAGTGGTGTCATGTTGTGTTGGACCACTGTCGAAGGTACGTCATACTGTTGTTTGCTGCTGCTGCTGCTGCTGCTGCTGCTGCTGCAACATAGCCCGCTTTTTCTCGATGGACGTGGGATGATGCGATTCAGCAGGCAGCAGTGGTTCGAGTAAAGGCTGGTCGGTCTGTCTGCGGCCCGTTGTGGTACGAAGAGCCTCATCGGACGTACCCGTGGGTAGATGTAGGTGGTCGAATGCTGACTGCTGACGCCGGAACGAGTTGCGTTTCTGCACACTGGCACTCGCATTTACCACTTGGGACGGGAATATGAAAACCAAGCGGTCCTTCGTTTTCGCCCAGGATGGAAATATATTATGAGCATTGCAAGCAGTAGACTAGGGCAGTACAAGCTGTTCCGGTAACCCCGCAGTATGTATGTAGGCTGTGAAGACCTCGTTTTCTGCTCCTGCCGGAAACTTAATGGATAGTTTGGGGATACATGTTACAACTGCTGTTGATATCCAAACGGTCCTTACATGTACGGACAGACTGGTGTACGATACTTGCCATTTACAGGTGATACCCGCCGCCTTCGGCGGCGGACCACCCGTAGGTAGCACTGCGAGTCGCGTGTATAGACAAGTAATAGTATAAGGTATCGAGGAGGTCAGTATATATGGTACCACTCTCCTGAAATGTAAGAAACGCTTAGATATTCATACACATAGTATTCATACCGGTATGAATACCCAACCGGTGCCTACGTTTTCGGGCACAGCGGTGAGAGGAGAGCAAAGGCTTGCGCCCACAGACAGGTCCTGCGGCCGCGGTGTCCTCGTGTTGTCCAAAAAAAAGCCAGAGGGAAAACGCGCGTGTAAATAATGTGTAGCAGCAGCAGCAGCAGCAGCAGTTGGGCAAATGCGCGCTAGGATCGTTCGTGGTGAGGCCTCCAGAAATGCAGAAGCTTTTCGGGCGGGATTCGTTACTTGCAAATCGAGTTGGTATGTTTCGCAGGGGTCTAAAGTGTTCCAACCCCTTTAGCGCCAAGTTTCGGGGAGAAAGTATGTGAAAATTGAGTTGAGCATTGGTTTTGGAGTGATAAGGACTGTCTAAGCTTTGGAAAAACTGTTTGCAGAAGGCGTTCCCCCCGCCCCCCCCCCCCCCCCCCCCCCCCCCCCCCCCCCCCCCGTGCTCCGTCTCGAAAGGGATGCGTGGCCAGTGGCCAAATGACTACTGTAAGGCAAACAACAAATGAGTATCCCCCCCCAAGCCCCACGGCTTCGATCGACGAACGAATTTGTCGCAGTCCCTCAGCCTCGCCCGCTCGCTCCGCATGTACTGTACTGCTGTACTTTACTGCTCTATCACGTCGATATATAGGAGAGGCCTGCCATGATGTCCTGTTCTGTCCTGTCCTGTCCTGCTACGAGTACCGGCAGTCCTGCCACCACGTCCGGGCCGAAAGTCGATCGGTGCGGGTGAACGAGCTCCAAGCGTATTGTGTTGGTGTGGCTTGTATATGGGCGAAGCCGACCTGAGAAGGGTGGCCGGTTGACGTGTTTTTTTGTACGAGGGAAGGCAGTGCGAGAGAGGGACGGAGGGAGGGCGGGAGGTGCAGCCCGGAAGCGATTTAAGACGACGGCGTTCGGCGAGCGAGCAGGATAAGGACGGCGAGCATGCTGAGAGAGCAGGCAGACAAGCAGACAGAGAGAGCGTTGGCGGCAGACGGACCCTGATCCTGAGCTGACGAGCAAACAGACAGACAGACAGACAGACAGACAGTCAGAGAGAGAGAGAGAAAGACAGACCGGCCGGCCGGCTCGAGCGGTTCGGATGCGGATTGGGTGCGGGTGCGTCGCGTTCCGAGTACAGACACGCGTCGTCGCTGTGAAGGGGTGGTGATCGTGATGGTGGTTTCGTGAGCGGTGAAGGGTCGTGATGACTGCGTGCCTCCCTGCAGTGGTCTGTGTCTCGGCCGAGGTAAAGTGCGGAGGGAGGCTTATGATGATAAAGAAGTAAAGCTTGCGTGTGTCATAGTGTACGTATATATACTGCCTGGTTAGCCCGTTTAGGTCTGCACTCCCGTTCCGTGCACAACTTACTTGGAATCAGAGTTAAATAGGTGTGCCTGGGCACTGCAGCACTGAAAGGGTCAATCTGATGCGCATGTTCATGTTGCACGCATTGCCCCTCGAATGACGTGCGTTTCGCGTGCTGTTTTTTTTTTCCCCTTCGAGTGTGTGTCACCTTTATTTTTTTGGCGAAAGCCAACAATCGGTACACCTACGCCTTTTGAGCCTGTCATAGGTGCACTACTTATTTGCAAAAGGTACTATCGGGCGCTGGTGGCCAATCAGAGAAGAAGGGAGCCAGGAAGCCTTGTCCCGAGCGCAGTATATTGTGTGCCTGTAAATGGCTCGAAAGGCACAGGTGCACCCATATTTGGCTTTTTGCCCGTAATTTTTTTTTGTGCATTTAATGCATAAATCGGGATGAGAGAACCACTACTATTACGGAGGACTATAGTAAATACGACCAAATATTGTTAGTAAAAATAGGTAAATATATAGTTTTTTATGTATACCATAGGTCTTATTAACTATGGTCCCCCGTAATAAGACAATACGCTTATTAATTAATTGGTTGCTCGACGACCTGTGTACGTAAGACATGGCGGTAACTTGCCCATTGGGTCCATTTGGAGGCACCACCGTGACACTCGAGGCCGTAAATACCTACTTTTTCTTCAACTATTGAGACAGCGCCCCCCCCCCCCCCTGTAGTTTGCAAGTACATATCCCTCTCTCCTTCATAAGGTAATACATGGAACATATTTGTTGGTGGTCGTTTTTAGTGCAAGTTCATGTCCCTCTCTCCTGCATATTTTATACCAGGTACCTGGGACTTACTCATGGCTGGTTGTTCGTTTTTGGTCTTCATGGCGGCGAGGCGTGTTGTTGGTCCTCGTGCCGTGTGCCATTGACCCGGCGGTGCCTGCAGCAGCACCGCTTGCACCCTGGCACCATTGCCGCCGTTAGGTGCTCGCTCTCGCGCGGCCACGCTCCCTGATAACTACATCCTATGCCGCAATGGCCACCCGCCTTCTTGTGCTGTCGTTCTTCTCGGCCGATTCAGGTACGGTGAGCTAGGTGATGTCTACATGCCGAGGGACCTCCGTACGGGCGAGCCGAGGGGATTCGCGTTCGTACGGTTCATGGACCAAAGGGACGCCGACGACGCCATCGACCGCCTCGACGGAGAGTTCTTCGCCGGCCGTGAGCTTCGTATCCAGGTATGGTATACGGTGTGCCTTGTTTCCCACCCAAAATAGTTTTGATCGTTACTGCTGTGGTCGTTGCTTTTATGCCGTGAGCTTTGTATCCAGGTGTGATACATGGTGTGCCTTGTTTCCCGCTCAGCAAGTAGTTTATATCGCTACCGTCACCGCATATGTAGGCCGTGAGTTTCGTATCCTAGAATGTTGTGCTTTGTTTTCTGATCACTCTGTCGAACCGTTGCACTTAGGCCGTGAGCCAAAGATCCACATTATTGTTTCTCGCGGCGCGCACGACACACACCGCACACGCAAGCACAGCAGCACAGCAGAAGAGAGAGAGGTAGGTGGTGAGGACCGATGACGGACCGCAGCCTCCGATAAGGCAACTAGCCAAAGCAGTACACCACGGACCCGCGACACGCGCGCGTTGTGGCCCGCTGCTGCTTGTGCTGCTAGACGGGGTTGTAGCTTTGTTTGTGTTCTTTGCATGTTGTCTGATGTCTAGTGTAGATTTCTGGGGGTGTGCTTCGGGCGAGAAACAGAAATAGTCGGAAGTACATGGACAGTTGAGGCACTCGTATTTAATTTAAGCGGTCAATACATTTCCCGCTAGAGTGTGCGTGGATGTCACAGCAGCAGCAACGACGGGTAGATGATGGATTCCGGACCGCAGGTTCCGATAAACACAACCAACCACAGCAACACCGCAAATGGGTGTGTGGCAAACGCGCGGCGTATGGGCTGCAGCGTTGTAACGTTATGCTCTGTGCATGTTGTCTGTTGTCTACGTGGTACATGTTCTGGCTGTGTGCTCATGAGGCAAAACATAGAGAACAAAGTCTTAGGTACGTACTTCCAAAATATGGTCCCTCGTAGGTAGTCGTCTTATCCACTCCCGCCGCAACAACAACTTTGAGCGCGCGCCACGCGCTCCAGAGTGCACGCGCCCGGCCCGGACCTCGACCAATGTGTCCGGTCGGGTTTCCCGTGTCGACTACCTAGCGTTTTGCCCAAACTTGCTCGTACGAAGAGATATGTTCGAAAAAGTACAACATTTCCCAAAAACATAACTATGCATATGCTTTGTTTCCGGGCGAGGTCGAACTATGGTAGACATTATTTGAACTTGTCTGGTCGTTAAGTCCGCGTGATGATGGAAGGGTTTTTTTTTCCGTCCCAGCCTCCAGCTTTTAAGCTTTGTTTCCCACCCAAAAATAGTTTTGATTACTATTACGGGGGTCCATAGTTAATAGCACCTATGGTATGCATAAAAGCCTACATGTTTACCTATTTTTACTAACAATATTTTGGTCCCGTTAACTATGGACCCCCGTATTAACTGCTGCTGTCGTCGTCGCGGTTGCACTTGCTCTAATTTATGGTCTGATTTTCATGAACCTGACCCAAGAGATAGTATGCCCGCTTCCTACTGTAGTGACACCCACCTTTGGTAGTAGGTGTATGTCGATGGGTTCATTCGTTGGTTTGACGTTGCCGTGGCGCTGGCTGGCCTTTCGGTGCTCGAGAGCGAGAAAGCCCCGCACCGTCCGTCCGTCTGCCTGCCTGCCTGCCTGCCTGCCGCATGCTCGTTAATGCCAGGTACGTTGTATTACTACGAGCGAATGCGAGATTCTAATTTGGCGACGCCAAAATAGTAGGGTCTGGTTTCAGACGGCCTGAACCTCCTCGCTGTAGCGGGTCTCAAAATATGGTACGGCGTTTACCAACAACTTTTTTTTTTTTTTTTTTTTTTTTTTTTTTTTTTTGTCTCCGGGTTGTCCAGAAAAGTCGCCCGCAGACCATCAGCAGCAGTTGCTCGGTATCTCATCAGTGTACCAAGTGTCTCGGGTGGGAACGGATCGCTGGGGTACAAGCGCTGTGCTCTGCCGGTATCTCGCGTGCTTCCTGTTGTCCGATGCCGTTTACAACGTCCGCGGACCAACAGCAGCAGTTGGTCGTTGTCGCATCAGCGCGGACGCGCAGCCTGAGCGCAGTGGGCCAACCCGCACGGCACCACGAGGCAGAACAGCCGCCACCGAGGCCGTGCGTGCGCACTCAATGTCGCGGATGGGAACGGCTCGCTGAGCTAAACTTGCTGTGCTTGGCATGTCTCTTGTGCGCTTCCTGTTGGTGCGATGTTTTCTACAGCATAACCTCTACCTTCGAACCAACTCAAAGGGTACTCAAGACGCACGCTACTTCTGTTGCTGTGCGAGTATGAGCAGATGATATTTTCGAAGGTGTCGCGAGTCGAGGACGGTGTAGTTGTACGCCGAAGCGCAGGGCGATGGGGTATGATCGGCGGCGGGCAGGCCAAGGGGGGCTGGTGGGGTGGGGTGTGATCGGCGCACTCATATGCTGTAGTTGCATGTTCAGCTTTTCTTACCCTGAACATGTGATACCTGTGTTGATTTTTTTTTTTTTTTTTCATCAACACACCCAACATTAGTTGTCGACAGTTACAATTCCCTGGTGCCCGAGTTCATAGCGACAGCCATGCTTTCTTTTTATTGGTAGAATACACGTATTCATACCGTATTGTATACCCTGGTAAGACGCAAGGTAACTCCCTCTCGATCGAATTTCCAAGTTAATTTTCTTGACATCAGGGAGAGCGCAAATACCAAGCGATGTGTCTATGGATGGGTTTCGACGAGATGTTTCCAAAGCCACTCACTGCTGTTACTATTTCGCTGTGTGCGCCCCCCTTGCTTTGGAGATGATCGGCTCGAACGTTTGTCCCAGGGGGTGTGCTAGCTAGCCTATCACCCGTGTGATAGTGTTGTACGGTATTCCCATCGCGGTAAAAAATATTCGGAAGCTAAGCTGAATGCGTGACTGAGCCAGTCTCAACCTGTTGCCTTGTCTGATTCCAAACGCTGTGTGCACGTTCGCGCGACACTTCCGCGACCGCTACGCCATTCGAACAGTACGCCAAGCGCAGGAGGCCCGAATTCAGCGCGGGCGGGGGTGGCGGCGGCGGTGGTGGTGGTGGGGTACGGAGGTGGGCACGGGGGCGGGTATGGAGGCGGATATGGAGGCGGGTATGGGGGTGGCGGCGGCGGAGGGCGCTACGGTGGACGCGATGACAGACGCGATGACAGGCGCGACGACAGACGTGATGACAGGCGTGATGATAGGCGTGATGACAACCATCGCCGTCGCCGCAGCCGCAGCCGCAGCCGCTCCCGAGGACGCCGCTCCAGGTAAACAATCTCGCCTTCAGGCGTGTGCTTAGTAGTAGGGTAATATACCGTATACTTTTGAGATACTCGCGGGTACCAAACCTGGTTGTCTTGGTCATACCTGGTATTTGAGTAGATACCCGGGTACCAAACTTGGTTCTTTTTGTGGTACTATACTCGGATAGATACTCGGGTACCCAACGTGGTCGTTATGTTAATACCTGGTACTCGTTAGGTACCCGGGTACCAAACTTGGTTGTTTTGGTCGAACTCGGGTAGGTACCCGGGCTCCAAACCTGGTTGTTTTGGTCATACTCGAGTAGGTACCCGGGTACCCCCAGATCATATACCTTACTATTAATAGACATACCTCTTGCAAAGTTGATAGAAATGATGCTTGAGCATGGCGGCGTCAAATGCTGCCCATGTTGGTGGCGCCGGTGGCACGTCAAGTTTAGGCCAGAGTCCCTCGCCACGCAATTGGGCCCAAACGACACTATATTTTAGAATATTTGTGCTTGGTGTTCGTACCAAACGGTATTATCACTGTGTCTGTTCTTATTTTTTGTGGATATTACCGTTTCTGCAGCAGATTCCGAGGTTTGGTCGCAAATCGGAGAAGCTCGCTTGTCAGTATGTCCTGACATTTGCCACGAAGGTGTCTTTCGTTACGGGGGACCATAGTGAATAGAACCAAATATTGTTCGTAAAAATAGGCAAATATGTAGGTTTTTGTGTTTACCGCAGGTCCTATTTACTATGGCCCCCCGTAATAGGCACTGGCGTGCGCCGCTATTAAAAGTTGGGAACTGGGGGTTGTACCGCTACATAGTGCCTAGTCAGTTGCTTGTATAGCTGTAATCGTTCAGGGCTGCTGTAGTCCTCGATCTGATAGACCCAGGTATTGTTCGTATCAGCAGTAGTGGTCATGCCATCCCGTTGTCAAACACGACGACCCCAACTTTCCCCCCCCCTTCTTATCTTACACTTACCATCGTTGATGTTCTTCAACGCAACGACCCTCCCCCACCCCTACCCCTTCCCGCCCCCGCGACTCGCGCACCGCGCCATGGATCGTCGACGTTTTCCCTCCTGCGCCCGCCCGACATGAGAACAGGAGCCGCTCCCCGCCTCCGCGCCGTCGCTCGCGCTCCCACTCTCCGGTCGCCCGCCGCGGGGCACCGCTCCAAAAGCCGCAGCCCGTCACCTCGGCGGGACCGCAAGCGCCGTGACTCCAGTGCAGAAGACGGCGGCGGCGGCGGCAAGAGGGTCAAGGAGACCCCCACCCGCTCGCGCCGCGATTCCAGCGTAGACGGTGGCAGCGGTGGCAGCGGTGGTGGTGGTGGTGGTGGTGGCAGGGGTGGTCGCGGGGACCGGGACGAGGTGAGTGTTTGCGGCGCTGTTGCGGTTGTGTTTTGGTGTTGGCGATTTGTTTTTTAGCGGGTGTGTACTGGAGTGTGTGGTTTTGAGCGTTGGGTTTTGGTCGTTGGTTTTGCGCGTTTGGTTATGATGTTTTGGTTTTGAGCGTTCGGTTTTGATGCTTTTTGGTTTTGAGCGTTCGGTTTTTTGATGATTTGGTTTTTAGCGTTCGTTTTTTTTTTTTTTAATGGTTTGGTTTTGAGCGTTCGGTTCTGACCCTTCGCTTCAGTCGCATGGCGACCTAACATTTTAACGATATGTTGTTTGTGTTGGCCTCCTCTGTACATACGTAATGAGGGTAGCGCATCTCGTGAGAGTTTGCCTCGGCAACAGTTCGACTGCGCTCCGATATACAACCCGTGCCAGGTGAATATACTATTTGTAGCTGCAAGCACAGGACCCCGCCATGTATGCAGATGTGCACACTCAAATACCGTATATTATAGTGATGCATGTGCACCGCTTTACGGGGAACGAACGGCCTACCCTCGTGCTTCTCTTCGCTGTTGGATAACCCTCAGGATGACAGAAAGGACGATGGCGGCGGCTCCAAGTATCGCGACCACCGTGACAGCAGCCCGCCCATGAACGGCGGCGGTCACGGTCACTCTCGCCGCGACAGCAATGGCGGTGGCGGGGGCGATCGCGACTATGATCGCGGCAGCGACAACTAGGCGCCGCGTCTTTCTCGAGGGGGTCGATCCTACGGTCGTCCGCTGCCTTTTAAGCCCTGCTAACCCTTTTGGCAGCGTCTGTCAAAAACAGGTCGAAGCTATATACAAGTTCGGTGCAGTTACCCATTTTGCTACTCCAAAAAATTGTCACATTGATTCCAAGCAGCCTGTCTCCAAAAGCGTGGGTGTAGGTAATGCTGAAGGGGTTAAATATGTGCGTCGAGGGGCGATTGGGTGTGGTTCCATGTTTTTTTTTCTTGTATTTCCAGTATGCACCGGATATAGTGGCAGCGATGAGGATTGAGGTTGACCCTCAGTGATGGGGGGGGGGGGGGGGGGGGGGCTGTACTCATTATCATGCGTGGCCGTAGTCGTATGACCATAGACTCTCGCATCCCTACAATGCCGGGACGGAGCACGTCGGGTTTTCACCGACCTGGCAGACATCGCTTTCACCAAGCGCGAAGCGCCGTGAGGTGTTGGGCGAGTCGCATGAGGGGCGGGGGGGATGGTGTTGTGGTGGGCTCTTGAAATGTGGGCATCAAAATGCCTTTCCGCTCCAGGCACGGGACGCCTAGCATACGACATCAGGCGGTGTTTTCGATGGCGGCTTATTCGATTTGTACCGGCACTCTTGGCGTGGAACTGAAGGGTGCCTGTTGCCGGCAGTACTATTAATACTGTAGTACTGCATCGCCCGTCTGTTGTGGCTGGCATACTGTATGTACCCTTCGATGGAGTGCCCCAGGTGGCTCATGACAGCGCCACTAAGGAAACAGAAACTGCGTACCTGGTGGCGCCCTATGGGACTCGATTCTTGCGTTCATGGACGGGGAGGTGATTATCTGAATTGTTTGTCGTCACGCACAACAATTCAGGAAGGAAAAACAAAAAAAAAAACAAGCGAGCCCCGAGGCAACCCCGCGGTGTATGGCTGATAGCTGGGGGTGAGGCATGGTGGTGTCGTGGTGGCAATAACATGGTAGCGAAACGTTTCCGGCGGGCTTCCTGTTGACGGACGTTTTTTTAGTGGATGTATCTGCTAGGTAGGTGAGGACGGGAGGAGGTCGAGTCGATTTGCCTTTATGTTAGTAGTATAATAGTAGTTGCAAGCAGAGTGGACATACATTCATTTCTCACCGCGCATAAGCTCACCGAGTGCGCGACACTATGAAATAGTACGTAGATATCGCCACGCATGATTCGTTTCGACCTGTTTCACGCGTGATTCGTTTTAGGTGAGGGCTTCCGCCATGCACAAGTCAAGCGTGTGGTTGGATGTACGTACGTATTATAGATGGGTCTTGAGAATTTGGCCTCCGTTGGTCGGGGATCCCGTTGTGAGACGGCGTTTCTCACCGGGGGTGGTAGGGCTGTATAGTGTTTGTGTACGGCAGATCGTCGGTGTGTGTTGGCTTACTAGTAGGTTTCGTCGTTGTTGTCGGTGCTGCTGTTGGTAGGCATTATTACACAATATTATACTGTGGTACTCTTGTAGGTGGAGTTGGGGTTTGTAGTCAGGGGATAGTCTGGTTAGATCCCCGGGTTTCGTAAGTGAATGTGGATCATTCGGCAGGAATAACGGATACTGCGGATGAATGCTTGCTGTAGCACGTACCCGGTACGTCGTAGAACATCGCACACAGCGGTCGCAAACAATATAGGAACGTGTTCTAAATACATTTCCAAAGTATCTCATCTGGGTGAGGTCCTTTCAGCGATGCTGGCCCTGAGCTGAGTGGTGGATGGACGCGTCTGGCCATAATATCTGCAGAGCTTGCGGGTCCGGGTTCAGGAAATTCGAGTCGTATGGTACATATCGAGGGCTGGGTTTGGTCTTTCCTTGGGTCAGGTATGTTCTTGGTCTTCGTCTTGGCGGGTAATTTAGGGGATCTGCTTCAGATAGGTTTTTGGTTGGATGGATTCCTTCGTCGTGTTTGCCGCAAAATGAGATGGTGTGCTCCTGTGCTCTACGAATCAACAACTACTGCTTGCTGTTTTGAAGTCCAGGAAGGAGCGTGTGGGACCCCCTGCTTGTCGTACTGGCTGTAAGTTGCAGTTAGGTGATGCTTGACCTTTCTTCTTTGTTCCCTCTGTTGGTTTGCCTCTTCTGTGGCGTCATCAAGTTTCGTCGAGTCGAAGCTGAACTTCGACTGCAGCATTCGCCTATTGCAAGCAGTACCAAAACCTTCTCACTGAAAGAAGTCCGTCCGCAATTTCGGGGACATACTATAATAGAGATTAAAGTTCAATACCACGTTTTTTTTGCTGTAGCATAAGGGCGGTAGCAAATACATGAATTGCCGTAGAATACGAGTCGTAGGGTTTGAGAGTACAGCCAGTAGCATATGTTGCCCTCGTCATCAGTGCATAATCCATTAAGGCAGAGGGAGAGCATGCCCGCAGTTGTATGATTGGTCACGTTTTTTCTATAAAGGAAATTTGCGGTTGGTGGAAATTCCGTGGTCGACCGGCGATTCCATTGTGCATGCACCGCACTCACTTATATATACGGCATACATACGGACGGTCTGATGTTTGCGTGAAATTTGAAGGAAATCTCGCAAAGAGAGGGCCCCTCCCCAGTAATTGGTCGGTCGATGAAGAGAGGGGCGGGAGATCGCAAGCCAAAACAAACCGTCGATTCGATAAAATAAAAACCTGGTGAAACATTTTGTTACGAAGCAAGCATAATTATGAACAACAGCCGTCGACGTAAAGTCAACTTACGTTGTTGTTATTCCTTTGCGTGTGGATTGTGGAGGAGAGTCTAACTCAAGGGGGCGACCAAACCGTACGTACGAGTCGAACCGAACTATTGATTGGCGAAAGTGGCACTGATTGCTTTTATCTGTCTACTGCAAAAAGTACCCGGTATGATATATACTCACCTCTTCCTCGCACGCCGTTGCCCCAGTTCTTCTTTAGAAACATTGTGACATCGCCAAAAAGCCCACAGCCGCTATTTTTTTCTGGCTCTAATTTCATTTAAAGTTTGTCCACATAAACCGTGGACGATGCAGTCCTGAAAACCGCTATCTGTTTCATCAGTACTTTCCCTCCTTTTGTTTTTTATAAATAAGAGATGTACCAATACTATCACGCATTTTAGAACGCTTGAGTGTTGACCACTCACAGCTAATGACGTGCACTCAAATGGGTACGCAAAAAAAAACTGGACCCATACTACCCCCCCACCCCGTAGGCCGGGCCATTTTTTTTCCCCCCCAAACTAAATACAGGTTTGGGTTGATTTCGAAGCCTTATCAACCCTTGCACATCGATACGAGTATACATGCCACATCTAAACCGTGTAACCGTGCGCTTTTGTTGTCTTGTTATCAAAATCTGAGTTCCAACTTGAGTAGACCAGCGCGCACGTCAAGCACATATGTACGTCTGTACGCATGTGTCCAGTGTGTGTATTAAGTGTGTCGGCAAAAAAAGTTGGCAAAAAGGCCTGCTTGAGAAATAATGTATTTGATCGAATTCGGCGTGTATTGAAATATGTATGGTTTATAGACTGCAAGCAAGACAAGTTTAGAGTTTATACTTGGGTACATAGGTAATAGTGTTGTTAATGTAGGTGTACGGCGGCGGTGTGTTTTAATTTGATTTTTTTTCTGTTTTTGGCAGGGGAGATGGAACCGTCCATTCCACAACCCATGCTACTTGAACGGACGCCAAAAAGGCAGAGGATACATACATAACCACGTCAACTTGCCACGAATTCCTCCGGACCCCCTCGCCCAAGTTTCGGCCGTTGCAATTATCCTCCCATGCCCCGTCCCTGGCAAGGCGCCGCCCCCGGATGCCCCTACGTCCCCTATTCATTATCATCCGATGATGATGAACCCTCCTTCCACTTCCTCTCCGCCAATACTGTCCGGCCTCTGCTATACTTACAAACACAACTTCAACTTTTTTTTAGACGTCTGTCATAAGGATTATTACCTTGGGCTGGGTAGTTGACACCTTCAAATTTGACGTCGGCCAGGTCACGGGGTCGAACCTCACTTCGAACGTTTCTTTTACAGAAACGCTTGCGCGTGCCTAAAACACATCTCCCTGGTTCTCCAGGAAATGAAACGAAGCGGGTAGGTCAGCGTACAGACGTATATACGGTGCCGACGCCCCAAACATCCCGCCGTTCAGAGGGGGAGATAGTGTTACAAGGATTACCCTGGGCTGGGTAATTGATCGATCTTTTACCCCTATAGCTCAGTAGGTAACACCTTCTCCGGTCATGCGGTCACTATTCCTCCCACCCGTTCCCGCCCCCGCCCCGCCGGCTTCTTCTCCTTCTTCTTCTTCCTCCTCCACCTCTTCTTTTTTCTCTTGTCCTTTTTCTTCATCCCATTCTTCGTCTTCTTTTTCCTCGTCGTCCTCCACCTCGTCCTCTTCTTCCTCGCTCTCGACATCGCTGTCAAATTCAATGTCAGATTCGCTGAAAACGCCGACGTCGCCCCCGGAACCTCTGTTACCCTTCCTGTCTTTGGGCAAGATTCCTCCCGTCTTTTTGCCACGAACTGACGCCTGAGTTTTGTGCGTGCACCAACTGCTCCACCCCTTCGTTTAAGATCCATGCGCCCACACCTTTCTTTTCAACTTCGCTGACAAAAATACTCACAAAAAACCGCAACATGTTGACCGTCCGAGTCCTGGGTCCTCACCTTCGCGGCTGTGGCGTGCTTGGTGTCCACATGGCTCTTCATACAGAGTACATCCATTCCCAATGGTCAGGACATAATAATATGCACTTCAGCGGCGCATTTGTACACGGTGAACTCGAGGAAGGTGTCTGTGGCGTACTAAGCTCATGTCGCCTGCACTACTCATGCGCGTGGGGCCTATTAATAGACTATAGTCTGCCGGATTGTTCGGTCTATCATCAAGTGACTTGTAATGTATAGGAATTAGCGTTGGGTCGTTGTTTTATATAGGATTTAGCATACCAGGAAAATCCCCCCTGGCGGGCCCAAAATAAAAAAAAATGGAGTGGGTCCAGGAATATATTTTTTTGCCTGCCCTTGGTGTACCAGGTACAGTATGTATGATTTGTTTACTCACTTGACATGTAAGGAGCGCGCCCGATTAAAAACTTTCCCGCAATAATCCCTAAACCTTGCTCACTCCTGAATCGCATCGTCACGTCACGGTAAATGCCACAACTTCACACATTGCAGGTAGTTGGGCGACTGTATTTGCGTACGAGGGCGGCGTGATGGCGTGCGTGCTGCCGGCGCGATGCAAGCAGGATATGAGGGGAAAGGAGGGGAAGGGGGAAAGGAGCGCGTGAAACGCGAAATACCAACAAAAAAGGAGAAAACGTTTCATCGTAATTCCGCCGCATTCTTGCCTGCCTCGTGCTGGTGCCACTTGCCACCTGTCAGTTAGGAGTAGCTCCGCACCCCCATCCACGCCTCAGCGCCCCGAACACTTACGTACTGCACCGTGCTGAAGTGCTGGCATCGAATTTCACGAGCAGGAGATAAGAAAACGCAGCAGCGGCGAACTTTTTGTGGTGAGCTTTCGCTACTCAACTTTGGCAACTTGGATCACTCGAACAACAGAACCAGCACGCGAGACTCTCTACCTTCCGACTATGGGCGGAAATATAATAACCGGTTCATATTTGATAACAATACAAAATGGTTATTATATTTCATCCGGTCAGAGTGGTACGTACCAGTACCAGTATTGTCACAGCAGTACAGCTAGCTGTACTCTGTACCTGGTGGTACCTGGTGTTTGACAACTCCAACTGCAGCAATGCACACTCTTTTATTTCATGGGGCCACGTCTGACACCTCATGGCGGTTGCTATTAATAGCTGTCGATTGATCCGACCGGGTCACATGTGCCCGTGACGCTAGTCTGCCCTTACGTACTGTAGCTCATCAGGTTGCTGCGTGCCCCTGCCACACGTCTATCAGACTCTTCGTAGGATAAAATCGTCCCGGCGGGTTACGTACGTCACCTCACGATTAAGAAACTGTTTTCACCTTTTATACTCGTACTGCAACTTGTACAGCAACAGCCGCCACCAGTAAAGCAGCATCCGTGCCCGTACACGTAGCGGTGTGCATGGAAGTAGTCGTAGGCGTAATTGTATCGTACCATAGCTCTCAGCGGTCAGACGCTCGGTGACATACCATACGCATGTTACCTGCAGCCGGTGAGCAGAAGCTACAGCAATATCATAGCATGCAGCAGTACCTCGTACTGCTGTAACAGCATCCGTGTTTGACGTAAGAAACCAACCGGGGGTGATATTTTTTTTCGCGTTCAGCTTTTTTTTATCACCCAGGGTGGTCTCCCGTGGTCCGGTGGTATCTCGTAGCGTACCCTGGTGATAATGGACATACATACAGCTCGTTCGAGTTTTGCTTTTTCACCACCGGGGGGTGGTTTCGCGTGGGGGGTGATTGCAGTACGACGAGCAAGATTTGGTGCATTTGGCACACCCGCCCAGGCCGCAGAGGGGGGTGATAATGAGGGGGGTGATACCGCAAAAGCCGCGACGATTGGCACCCTTTGACGCTTCCATGCAGTTACCCAAAGGAGGTGAAAAGAGTAGGCGGGGTGATACCGCAAGCCGCTGCTGACGGGGCAATGAACCCTGCTGCCGGGGCTTGAGGCGCGACGAGCTGCGCCGGCACCGGAGACACTCCTGTGACTGGCGCAGAGCTCGCTGCTGTGGCTGGCGTGTCACGCGTTGCCGTGGCTGGGTGGACTGACAACGCTGCCGTCAGAGCTTGAGGCGCAAGGTGCAGCAGGGGTAGTTTGAGGACGGACGAGGGACGACGCAATTGTGACCCCGCTTGTTGGCTAGAGGCACGTCAGCAGATTGTATCGGGACAGCACAGGCTTCGCAGGGGCCACGGCCATGGTCCGCTCTTGCGGAAGGGCCCAGCCCTCTGCCCCTGTTCGGTGTTGTTTTCCATGATGCGCGGCGCCGAAAGCTGCCGGTACTACTTTTTTTTTTGTCTGGATTCCGGGCGATATTACGTTTTGCATTGTTTGGAAGGCGTGTCAGACCAGGGGGGTGGTATCAAACGTACCCCGGTGGTAAACCTGGCCTTTTTGTCGTTTTGTTTTTTATCACCAGGGGGGGGGGGTCAATGTGGTAGGGTGGTATCGAAGAGAAGGGTGATATCTTACGCTAAATACCGTACGAGGTGCCATGGCAGCAGCAGACAGTTTTTTTTGTCTCCGTTCATTATATTTGTTGCAGACTTGTTGACACATACCGCCTTTGCAGCAGACAGACAGTTTGTACTGTTTTTATACATAAGAGTATTCCGGTATACCAGGTATGTTTCCTTGAAAATTCTGCTGTTCGAGTAGACTATTCGTACAGCGGCAGAGATAACCGGCCACCGATGATGGGGACGCTTGCTTTAAGCCAGGCCAACAGCGAAACAAACCCGAGTGCCTACAGCATTCAGCACGTAAGGGACACGCTGAACCAGTTGTATATCTATAAAGGCTCCGTCTATGCCTGTGCGGTCATACAATAGAGCGCCGGTGCTATTGTTGCTGCTGCTGTTGTTTGTTGTTCTCACATTTGCTCTCTAATCAAGAAGTCCGTGGTCACGGAAAGGTTCTGGAGCCTTTTAAGGTCCGAAAAATCATTAAAAAAAAAAATCAAAATTCGGCTGGAGAGCACGACGCTTCCCACCTAAAAATACACGAGACGAAGAAGGCGCACGCATGAAATAGAATCAGTGTGTAAACTGAAGTAACATGGCGGCGGATGTCCACTCAACTACAGCATAGAGTTCCCCCCGTTCCCACAACTAACCAACTCGTGGCTACTGACTACAGCGGTTGCTGTCTGGAATGCTGCCTGCACCGTACGAAACGCGCGGTAGTCGTGAAGACAGATGGGAACACGCCTGCTGTCTGGGGTGCTGTCAGAGTGACGACTCGTGGACATGCAGTGAAAAAGGAGCAATCGAACGAAAAACCACCCCACGAATAATATCAACGATCGCCATCTCTTCCCGGACTGTCTACTAAAGGTGCAGCACACTATGATACCACGTCCCTGATAATTGCGGGGGTCATTCCCCATCAAGGGTGTACAACTCGCCAACACTACAAAGATCAGTAATGTAAATAACAGGTGCCTCGTAAAACAAATCAGAAAAAAAAACGATGACTGCTACTCTCGTGATGGTGTGCTCGCCGGTCGTGGGTCTCCGTGTGCCGTCTTGCTGCCGTTCTCTATGGCCGCCTCATCGCCTTAGCCCCATCGGCCCGCTCCTTCGCACGTCCTCTCGTTGCTACTCCATTCCAGTGGGTTCCTCTTCTCCCCCGTCTGAAAAGCAAAATGCTCCTCGCACTTGCGGTTGTGATCTGAAGAACAAAAATTATCGCGCAGGATGAGTCCAATCCGTCTCTTCCCCGTTCGTCGACGCTCTGTCTCCCCCCTCCTTCGTTGTCGAATCCAGCCTCCTGCCGGCGCAGTTAGACTGTGCCGTAGTTTGGCCTGTGGTGGCGCCTGCCTCCGCGCACGGACATCCCGATTGAGCATTGCTGCTCTGCCGCTGCTGCCTAAAAAAACGCGCGAACCGTAGGCGTCCATGCCTGACGCACCACGTACGACTCAACTTTACTGCCACGCCTAAGCCTCGCGGCCGCACCCAGCAGCAAGGATGTATCCGTCCTTGAGGATGAGTCCGGCCTTACACCCGCCACAAAGACTTACCCCACTCGCTACAAGCCTGATAGGACATGCCTCGCAGCATGCCTTGCTGAGGCAGCGAGGGGATCAGAGTAGAGAACCATATTCCTTTTTGTACAGGTGGCATATACCCCTTTGAGTACATAAAACAACACGCGTTGTTTGATACCGCCCAGTCCACAATACGCTACTTTCTACTCTTATAATTTGTATTCCCCCTCCCCTCTTTGTAAAGATTCCGATTGTGTTGCTGACGTGGCCGGTTGCTTGAGCGTCAGTCCGGTGAATCGCAGTATTAATCCGACCCCTTCCCCTCCCAAGCAGTTGCGATTTGATGTGCGACTGCCCAAACGCGAAGTGTTTCTGCTTTTTATCTGCTTATGCCCCTTGAACCTTTCACCGTGTGGATGACGGCGCCGCCGCTTACATCGTGTAATGCCACTCAGTCATCGATTCCCACTTCATGGTCCAGATCGCCCAAGGCAGATGTATTCCTGTGTACAGTAACTCATGCTGCCGAGTGGGACCCGAATATATTCTGCACGATCTATATAGCGCATGTTTCCTGGGTTGGATCTGCCCTATAAGGCAGATCTCTGCACAACCTTCTCACAACGGCAGATGAGGAACTAGATCATCTATCTATAGATGATGATCTGTCTGTAGATGATGACCTATCTGTAAATCATGATATATCTGTAGATGATGATCTATCTGTAGATTATATATCTGTAGACGATCTATATAGATATGATGATCTATCTGAAGATGACGATTGATCTGTAGATCATCTGTCCGAGTTGTGAAAGTTTAACTGTACACTGGACTCTTATCAATTTCGCTTAAACCGTAACAAGAACCGTGGTACCGGCATGGTGCTCGTGCTTCTACAGGTTAATCAGTATCTACTGTCCGCGCTGAAGACGGCCTGTCGCCGGAAAGCTGGCGACTCGATCGGACTATTAGGTAAATCATCAGACACATCGGAAAATGTCGCTAACTTGCGCCAAGCGATTGAGGAAAGAGATGAACAAGCTGCAAACCTCCCCGCCGGACGAAGACATCCGCTTGAGCGCAGACGAGGACGACTTTCGGCAGTGGAAGGCACACATCAGGGGGCCGCCGGATACACCGTTTGCGGGAGGTAAGCATACGAACGACGACCCTTGATTTTTTTTCACGAAATATACCCGTATCACATTGTCGCACCAGGGTGATGAGATAACACACCACCTGGGGCTTATTTCCGAGCCGATTTTCTACAAAATAAGAGGGGCACGCGCAACTAGAATGGTGGCTTTGGAAGTGTCTCGTCCAGGCCTTTTAGGCAAACGCATCGCTCGGTGGTTGCACTCTCACTGTCGTCGAGAAGATCAGCTTGGAAATTCATCCGATACGGTGTGTCATCTCATCACACGTTATATCATGCGTGTTACCAGGTATATACACGGTATCGTTGACGCGGTGCTGCGTCCACACTGCTTGTGGTGGACGGGCAGAAGAACAGCATAGCGCTGTTTCGACAGCAGTACACAGTATGCCACCGCTCGAGCCACTGTAATGAACGGTAGGCAGTAGGTTGGTATTGGCTTTACGATGCGGTAGACATACCTTCAACAACCACCGACATACCGCCAACGACAATGCCCACCTGGTATCACGGAAAGGTTATTTTCTGCTATTTTTGTGGACGCCCGACGCAGAGCTTGGCGCAGGCGAAGCCCAACACTTTCTTTTGGCGGTGACACTACTGTAGCTGTGTACGTGTAGACGAGCAGTGAGAAAGAAAGGATCGCCCTTTGTTTTTTTTTTCGAAGCACCGCCGTCAGGATGTCAACCGTCAATATCACCAGGACATGAGCGGCATGACACCGCACTTCGCCTCGGTCTTGTACACGAGGTAGTAGGTACATGCGTGTCCTATCCAAACTCAAACGTGCGCTCTTATGTTCGATTCGCCAACAACGCGCATGCATCCCGTGCACCTATCAGGCGTCTACGAGCTGAAGATTACCGTGGGGCAGCTCTACCCCATGGTGCCGCCGTCAATGATGTTCGTCACCAAGATCTTCCATCCCAACATTCACTTCAGCGTGAGCCGTGTACTTCATATGAAAAACTACTCACCCCGTAGTACGCACGATCGAAGCACCACACACAACTTGCGAAGAAGAATTTCGAGGATTTTTGCGATCTCACGGCTACATATGTATATATATATATGTAAATATATTTTCAAACATGATGTGCTCTTTGGGCGAGGGAGCTGCTCGTGGAACATCGATTCTTATCGGTCCTTGAATGTTTGAGGTCAGCAGTTCCGATACTCTTGGAGATGTTCGCGCCCTGTCTGGATCAAGGCCAGGAAGTGTGGTAGACCGCGGCACGGATTACCCCCCACGTGGTAGCTGGCTGTTCCCTCCCATCCCTGCCACTATTAGGCGCTGCTTATGTATGCACGATATTCCCCAAACAACGTGCTGCTTATAAAGGAGGGCCTTAAGTTGTAATCAGCACCCCCAATCGACCCAAAACCTTTGTATATACAGTATCGCCCTATGTTTATACGCCATGTTAAGGACGGATTATTCTCTTCTCCCGCAACAATGACCAGTGGTCGTTTCAGCGGGAATTTACCACCAGGTATGAATACCGAGTATGATACGGCAGGCGTGTTCAAACCCACTCGGCAACCTTGCCGGCTGTATTCCTGGTGCGACACGGCGGCGGGCGATTCGCGTGCTTACTGACCCTCGCCGGCGCCCTCTCCCATCCTTTTTTTTTGTCCATGTGAGCCAGACTGGCGAGATCTGCCTCAACATTCTGAAGAAGGAGTGGTCTCCTGCGTGGAGCCTCCAGGTGCGACTCTAACAGCAGTGTAGAATCTGTGCCGGTCGTAACAAAATAGCTAGGGTAGGAGACCGGCATTTTCGGGTTAAGTCAAGGCCTCTTTATCCCCTCCTTGAGAACTGCACCTACGTTTTTTCGGGAACGAACTACTTGCCTATAGTGTGGGCGTGTTGTTGAAGTGCAGTATGGACTAGGCCCACGAACAAGGGATACCGAAAGTAAGAAAGTAAGGTTCGCGTCCTGGTGGACGCTAAAAACAATAGAACAAAAAACACCGAGCTCAAAGGCGAGCGTTTCACTACAGTAAATCCTGCCTCAACCTTTTTAGTACTGCAGTCCCGTTTTGGGGACAAAACTACTTGGAATTTGACTGGTTTATCCCCTCAACGGGACCGAAGTTTGCCTTAAGACGAAGGGCCTATGCGCAAAGTCGCTCAAGGAGGATGTCACAACGAGTTTTCAAGGCTTGCTCAGACTACCGTAAAGCGCGTTGAGTGTCGCACGGGAGACCCCCGATCGTTTTTTGCAGCACTCATTTTGTTTTATCGACAACAACGAGGAGGGTGATATCAATAAACGTCGAACAGGGCATATTTTCGGAAGGCTACCTCTCGACCAAGATCTTTTCCGAAAGCAACCCTGCCTGTTCGGCATTGGCAACCTTCCCCTTCGTCTGAACAAATCGAGCGCCAAGAAGCGGTCGGACCCCTCTCCGTGCGAACTCAACGCTCTTTACAGGTAGTAAAGGCTTAAGCCGTATTATACTGGTTTTGGTGAAGCGGCGGTCAGCCAAGGGGGGTAAAAAACCGCGGTCTCCTACTGTAGAGTACCCTTTTGTTTAGGTCGCGGTAGAGCGTCCCTGTGTGCCAACGTTTTTTGTTTCCGTTTGGAGCACGTATAACGTGTTTCGAACCGTAGGTGCCACCTCGTTTGTGTCTGCGGTTTTGGTTGTGTTGCTCTTGTGTGTCGCTTCGTGTCCACCCCATGTTTGTTTGCCCCCACAAGGCGCCTTTTTCTCTCTCTCGGCAAGGCTTTGTTTTCTTCCCTTGCAGTATCTTTCTTTTTTTTTTTTTTTAATCATCACTTCACTTTCCAGTTTAACTCGTAGGAGGTTTTACCCTCAGCGGTCTTCTTCTGGACAAGCCGTGGTCACAGATGTCGTCCCTTCTCCCCCCCGGTAGTATCTCGTGAGGAGAAATTGTCATCTTTTTTCAGCCATGGGTCGGATACTGTAGATCACGCACAAAGTACTGCTGTAGCGCTATTAAGGGCGAGCATCCTAATCAGTACTACAGTAAGTATGGTGTGTAAACATATGGGGATACCCGTTTTTTTTTGTCCATCGTGGGTTCTGATTACTATGTATTACTATGTACTACTACGGGGGTCCATAGTTAACGGGACCAAATTTTGTTAGTAAAAATAGTTAAATATATAGGTGTTTATGTATACCATAGGTCCTGTTAACTATGGACCCCCGTAATACTATGTATTGCCATGCGCCCCCCGCAATAGTGTATACGAGGTATACCCGCTCGCCTTGCGCACTAACTAACTTACATAGCTACATCGTCACGCGAGTGACATATCGGTCATTGCCCGCACCCAACGTAGGTGCAACCCATTCCTGCCACAATGACGCGGTGAATCTTCATGCTGTCGTGGCCATCGATTTGTCCGTCGACTTTAACGGTGACTGCGCGCGTAGGCTGCCGTGAGTGACCAGGTAGGCTGTCGGATAGTGCTACTTAAAAAGTATGCCTACAGCCACCGACATACCAGTTTTGTGTGCTTTCGGGTTCGAATCCAATCTCGAATCTTGGGGTGACATGGGTGCATGGGGTACTGGACTGTGCAAGCCTCCACACCTCGGACAGGGGTCGTGATCTACAGCAGATCATCTATCTAGTTCCTCATCTGCCGCTGTGAGAGGTTGTGCAGGATCTGATATCATCTGCATAGTACTACATACCCTACCCAGGAAGCATGTGATGCAGTTGATCACGGGTCCCACCCGTCGGCAGCATAAGCTACTGCAGATCATACTGTGCACGGCCGGGGATGTATCTGCCTTGAAATATCAGCTGTAGGTCATGGCGTAGGGATCGATGACTTGTCCGACGTGTGCAAGCTTTCCACACATACATATATACCAGGTATATCTTGGGTATATAGATGTATACGCGGGTTGCTTGTGGTCGAGTTCAACCCAGCAGAATTGCTGTAGTCCGTGTGCCCGGACGGCAGTGACGTTAGTGACGTTAGTGACGGTATTGACGGCAGTGACGGCAGTGACGGCAGTGACGAGACGCTTGCTCGACAGGGGCAAGACCTTTTTTGCCTCATGAGGCAGTATTTTCGGCAGACGGGGCTCCCCAACTGAGAGGTTACCCAATAAGGCATTAGCGCATTAAGGCATGCCTTATTGCTGGAATATCGGTTGGGTTTACCCTATTTTTTCGAGATATACTATTTCGGGGGACCATAGTAAATATGACCAAATATTGTTGGTAAAAATAGGTGAATGTATAGGTTTTGTGTGTACCGTAGGTCCTATTTAGTATGGTCCCCCGTAATACTACTGCTGTAGCCCATGGCAGTGTTCGAATTACCCAATAAGGCGTGCCTTATTACGGGAGTACCATTTTCGTTATACACTATTTTTTTCGATGTGTAGCTACTGCTGTATGTAGGCCATCGCAATTTTTATCGGGTTGCTCGCTTGCTTTTCTCGAGGTCAGGTGACTTGATAGTGACTTACTACTAGAACATAGCCCTTTTATGTGAGGAGCCCCAGAAGGTACTGCAGTAGGTGCACCCCTGTCGAAGCAGCCAGTCACGCTCGCAGCCAAGTTTTACACGATACCCCTGGCACTAAAATTAGGAACGGGAAAAATTAGGAACGTGACTCTCGACCACCCTTTTTGCATACTCGGCGAAGACCCCCACTGATTTTCCTATATGCTGTGATATCTACCGAATGTATTGCCTACCTGCTGCCGTAGACTAGTCTATTCAGCAGGGAGACTGGGTGTGCTGGGTGGCGATGGGCGGAACACACGCGTGCACTGCTGTAATCACTTGCGAGGTGTGTTTAGAAGCGGGTACATACTCCGGGGGTACTCGGGTACCAAACCTGGTTGTTTAGACCTTACTCGGGTATATGATCGGGGGTTACTCGGGTACCAAACCGATTGTTTGGGCCTTACTCGGGTGTATACTCTGGGGTAATCGGATGCCAACGCTGGTTGCTTGGGCCTTTCTCAGGAATATACTCTGGGGTACTCGGGTACCAAACCTGGTTGTTTGGGCCTTACTCGGGTAGAATCACCAAGTACCGCCAGAGTAAATACCCTACAGTACGCATTCCCCAATAAAGCTGGGGTGACCCCCGTGAACGAATGCTGCGACACCTATTTTTGTGTCACACTAGGGTAATAAGATAACACACACACCGGGAGAATTTCGGAGCCGATTTCGTCCAAAGCTTGGGGAGCGCACACAACGAAGAACGTGGCTCTGGGAACATCTCGTCGATATGTTTCCTTAGACGCGTCGCTCGGTGTATTCAGTACGCTCTCCCCGTCGTCGAGAAACCCAGCTTGGAAATTCGTCCGAGGGGGTGTGTTATCTTATCACCCTAGTGTGCTACGGTCTACGGTAGTACAACTACCATTTGGATTGAATACGAATATGCAAACGGAACTTATATGTCGGAACAGAGCGGTAGGGAACCCCTATGGAGAGGGCTAAAGAGACTTTCGAGACGGCTGAAGCAACCGACCGAACGACCGGCCCACCGACCGACCGACCAGGATCCAACGCCCGCAAGTTGACAACAGTTACGACCAATATCGTGCTGCGCTAGTTCCCAGCGACGAGGGAGCATTGCAATCAGAACCACGTAGTGTGTGTAAACATGGGGGGATACCTGTTTTTTGGGTCCATCGTGGGTTCTGATTACAATGTATTACTATGTATTACTATGCCCCCCCCCCCCCCCCAATATACTCTCTTTGCTATCTTTACATGCACTGCCGACCTGTTTGCTTCTGTCGCTTCTGTCCAGGGTGCCTGCAGGGCGATCTTGGCACTTCTCGCCCACCCGGAGGCCGACAGCCCCCTCAACTGCGATGCAGGTCAGCGCTATATTTCACCTCCCTGAAGGGAACACGAAATCAGGCGGCGGTCTGCTATATAGCCCACAAAGGCGCCGCTTGACTGAACAATGCCTCCAACTCCCAATGCCGGTGTGTCGCTCGCGGTGCTTCGTGACCGCCAACCACGCACTCTGCTTGTGGCCTCTTAGTTGTTCGAAGGGCATGGTTCTGGTGTCTGGCTCTGTGATGGTTTTTCCGTACGTACGGGTGATAAAAAAACATATGCGGCTTGTTGTTTGTTTGCAGTTGACCGTTATCGTACATATGATATTTATAGAACGCACACAGCACAGCTTGCAACTACCAGGTATGAGTCTCGACGAAATTTTCCTCGATCTCAAAGCTGATGTTTATTTTTTGTACTTGTTATAAAATACGATACAACACGCTATTACGGGGGACCATTCGTCAGTAGTAAAGAGGACCTACGGTACACACAAAAACCTCTATATTTTTATCTATTTTTACTAACAATATTTGGTCCTATTTACTATGGTCCCCCGTCACAGGGTGGTAATATAACACACCCCTCTCAGACGACTTTTCAAGCGAGAGATGCGTCTATGGAAGTATCGGTACCACGCGCAGGTCTTTCCAAAGCCACCACTTCTCAGTGTGTGTGCCCTTCTTGCTTTCGAGGAATACCGGCTCGGAAATACATCCCCATGAGCGTGTTGTCTCGCCAACGTGGTACTGTATACGGTGCGCTCGCAGTTCAGATTTCTTTGTTGGTCCGTTCATTTCGACAGGCCGATGGCTTGATGGCCAGCTCTATTTATGTTGCTGTGCTCTGGGACCACCCCGTCGGGACTCCCCACCCTGCGTCATCACCTTACGAAAACCGATCGATTTTGCTCGTGCCCACAGGGAACATGGTTAGGGCAGGCGACATGAGAGCGTTTCGCTCTGTGGCCTGCTTGTACAAGGAAGAGCTGGCTTCCAAGGAGTGGCCGCCAAGTTGTTACCTTGGGAGTTCGTGGTGATAAGAGAGCATGCATATAGATATATACCAGGTAGATATTTGGATGCACCCCATATTAGATTTTTTGTCTGCCAATTTGGTGCACCGTCGTTCGAATATGTACTGCCTCGATTTTATTTCTGGTTCTGTCGTCGGGAGTGGCCCCATGCAGAAAATTGTTTGTGAAAAAAGTCGTCGTCCCCTGATATATCGGCCGGGTGCATGGATTTGTGGTTAGGTTAGACGTGTGCTTCGGTAGGGGTATATAGCAGTTTTTGGCCAACACGTTTCTGACTGCGGGGTCTTCTTTAGAACACCAAGGAACTCAAGCCAATATCGTTGGAACAGCAGTTGTGGTTGTACACGTTTGTCGTTCCATACCTATGAACAGTGGGCCATCGGGTTGCGGTTTCTTTTTTTGTTCATACCTGTTTGGGGGTCCATGGCTCCACCGCTGCCTTCTTCTCGTACACAATGATAGCATCAAGCTGAGCCGGTGAGGGCCCTTTTGAGCTCGTGGCAGGGTTTCAACCCCATATTAAAGGCAATGCAAAGGTTATTACGCCGCATGAATCGGCAATTTATGAAACACGTCATTTTTTGGGAGTGGCCCCTTAAAAGCCATAGGGTGTTTTTGGGTGACCTACTATTAAGAATGACTTACTAATAGTACAAAGCTCCTCAAGCGAGGAGCCCCAGAAAAAATGTACTGTACACACGTGCGCCCCTGCTGAAATAGCCTGTGTTCGTCAGACAGCAAGCACACGCGTTTCTCGGTGAATGGCCCTGCTTGCACGCACCTGGCACCGGAGTATCAGTTTCCGAGCATGCCAGAGCTCGTCGATCCTCAACTCTGCCGCACGACTACCGTTGCGCCTTTTTTGTGGTGTGGGATTCAGCGCGAGTCGGAGAGCTCAGGTTTTTTTCCGATTCTGAATGTATTGGGCGATTTTCGCCAAGGCTCGCGCACTGCCGCTCATTTACGGCAAACAATGACGGTGTTCAGTCAGTCGTGGACCCATGGTGTGGCGTTGATGAATGCTACAGGGAAACACACGACATGGAAAATGATGTTGCATCCCATCATCCTCGCCCCTTAGGGGATAACGCCGAGAAAGGTGATATTACCAAAAATTGTGTGAGACCGAGGACCCCGTATTGAATACAATACGCGTTTTATCTTGTATTCGCCGTTCATTTGTTCAGTACTACTGTCCCGCCAATATGTTTGTTCGCTGACCTTCTCTCTTGGCTTGCGACTTGTTGTCTGCTTGCTATCCCATGTTGCTTTCAGCACGTGCTGTGTAGTGCAGTATAGTTCGTTTCCTTTTGGGTGCCCCCTTTAGGATTTCACACACTTTTTTGGCAAAAATTACTTGGAATTAGTGTGGGTCTAATAATCGATTCTCGCTCCATGTAGATTTTTCAGGGCAGATGTTTTCCCGATATGTATGATCTGTGTGATCTAGCTAATGCTGCCGGGTGGGAGCCGTATAACCCACATTATTTAGGACATGTTTCGTGGGTTGGATCTATACTACACTGATCCTGCACAACATCTCAGTGAGGACATGTTAGGATCTAGATGATTTATCTGTAGATAAGTGTCCGACGCGTGCAACGTTTAAGGTGCTAAAGTAGTTAATGTCCACGGACTACCTTGAGGGTCCCGCGCCTTCTGCTAGCCCCCAGCCATCCTCTTTTATCTCGCTTTACTCTGCCTCCATTTGTCACATCACCCGCCGTGAAGAAAAGGTTCCGCGCGCGCATCATCAGCGTGTTTGGACACCGCATATGCTTGCCGATTTGGTGCTATACTGCACCCTCTGGGTACCTTACATCAGACCACCGCCTGGATAAACGCGTGCTTCCAAAACAACGACAACCCTGCGGTTTTTGCTCGTGATAGAAAGTTTCTGCATTCAGTTATCCTGCCACAGCGGATTCCTTGCCATTCTCAACGGCGTCCAAGAAATATACATACTTCGAAGTATATATTTCATGCATCAACTTCCTTCAATTCACTCCATCTTACCCATTTTTCTTTGCGTTCGACCGATACGCCTTCCCTGCGCGTGTATTCTCCATCTTGTCCACATCCTCCTCAAACTCGACTCGGGGACGAAGCGACGCCGCACCTCTCTATCCGACGGTGTCCCCTCTCGCATGCACATGCGCAAACATATTTGACACGTTCTACGATAGGACGTAGCACATTTGAGCTAAATTTATTGTGACCGATGGGGCTTTGCGACTGAAGAGCTACCCGAAATCGTTTGTTTTTACGATGATGTTTCGTTTCAGACTTACTGCGGGCCATGGGATTGCTCACAGGATTAAGCGCACTTGTCTTGAAATTTAGTCTTTGGGTGAAGTATGTATTGGAGCTCTTCTCAAGCGAGGAGCCCCATACAATTGCAGGTGCACTCCTACCGTGGCGTGTTTCGTTCGCCTTCGCTCTTTGACTCCCACCGTCTGCATGATGCTCTGTTTATTTTTCACTGACGGCACGAGGGTTTATCCTTCAGTTTCTCACAGGTGTTGTTTTTGTCGGACCCAATGGCATATATATGCACAAGAACCTTATGTTCCTTCTATGCCGTGTTCTGGCATCTTGTCTACCTCCCTTACCTACGCTGCGCGGAAATACTGCCCCCTCCCTCACCCCTAAATGCCTCCATAGTTTACACCCTCCTTGGATTTCGTTGTCCATTCCATGGACGATTGCTTATCGCCACCCCGCCACGTCCACGACTTGCTCCCCCGTCGCTTTGTTTTAGAATTTCATCGCTCTCGGATAGGCCGTAACAAACATCTTGCTCACAATAGTAGCAGCCCCTCTCCCCCCCCCGGTCTCGCATCCGCCGGAGCCCTGAGCGCGTTCGCCATCGCTTCTGGAAACTCGATGTCACGAAACTGAACCCTAACCCTCTTGCTATATAACGAGACAAGGACCACCATCCCAGAGACTTTCACCACCACCGTGACCCGGCCCCTGCCCTGCTGCCCTGGGTCAAAATTCCCACCCACCAAAACCACACCCAACAACCATGCCAAGCAACAGCCAACCACCCAGTACACCACAACCACACAAAAACAATACCACAACCCCCACACCCCCAAACTCAACCAACGACCACAAAAACCCATACAGCCAATCCGAAACAACGGACCATCACAAACCGAAACCCAAGGCCACAACCCCCAACCGAGATGCACAAGCACCCGACATCAGCACCCACCACAACGGGCCCAGACATAGCACAACAACACTCATCCCCAAACACCACACACAGCCGACGAACCCCCCGAACACAGACCCACACAACACAGGCCACAACTGAAGCACACCACCAACAGACACACACCAAGTGCCCAACCGCACCAAGCAATCTCACACTGACACCCATGCTCAAGGAACGGCACCAACAGACCGTGGACAACCGCCACCAGGCACACGGCCAACATCACCCAAGGAAACCCGCCACAACCACCATCAGGTGACACAAGGACAAACCCCACCTTCGAAGTAGGATGTTTCGTCCCCCATCGCTGTCTATATACGAGACAAGGACCTCCATCCCAGCGACTTCACCACCACCCCCGGCCCTCCCTGCTGCCCTGTCAAAATTCCCACCACAAGCTGAGTTTTGGTCCTCAGCAAATGCCTCTCTCTGGTCCCTGGTACCTTACGTCATCCCTTGCTGATAACAATCGCAGCCCCCCAGCGAAACTTCCGCTGTACCAGGTATAAAATACCTGGTAACAGGCGCCTGGTATGCCTGTTGGCCCCAATTACGTCGACCTTGGCGCCGGGTCCGACTACTGTAGGCGATGGCCAGCTAAATTTACTTGATCTTTCGCACCACTCCTCCCCTCCGGTGCCGTCTTATCACTGCCCTCGGACCCCACATGCGGTCGCATGGGTTGCCTCTATAGGCATTCAGGTCACGCACTTTCGTGTTTTCGGGAACGGCGACTCTCTTCCCCCCCCCCCCACCGTCACCCGCTCCTTCCTGGCACTCCTCCCACACCCCCCTTGGGACTTACATGCCTTGACATGTCAGTTCGCGCGAACTATTGTACACTGGGCCCTCAATGACTTTGCAACCTGATATTCACACATTCTACCCGCTCCCCTTCTGCCCCCCCACCCCATGGTGTTTCTAACGTTCTCATTTTCCCTCCTCCTCCTTTCCACGGTCGACATGCATGCCCCCCCATCAACATGTGCCCCCAACCGTGTCGGCACAGAGCCAAGTAAGAGCTTCGTTGGCTCGAAGCTGGGTTGAGGCAGCGGCGGCGCTCCAGTTTGGCCCGAATACACATGTCACCGCGTTTCTTCCTCATAGATGCCTTGAGGCCTTTATATACCGGGACTTCGATTTATGACAGATTGTCGTTTATAGTAGTTTTTTCTCCTCGCTCTACGCGTACGCCCGTACTCGCAGAGTAGCCTACGTAAAGCTTGCTGCGCCTTCATTTTTGTTTCGTCTTCAAGTGTCAACGTTTCACCCTTGTTGTCTGATGCACGGCTGCAAGGCAAAGCTACCCTGGAAGTACGACGGGTATGGGAGGAGGTATGAAGATGATATCTACGCGGATTTTCAATCCATTCTCGGCGTTTTCCTGGTTGTATGTGCAACATCCTGTTCTGCTTGTCTGCACTGATATTCATATCATACGTGCACGTAACGCTGGTAATTGAGGGTACGTCTCATGTTCCTCGGTAATTAATTTCTGCAGACGAAGACAAGCGAGGTATGCTTTCCGAGCGCCAAAATCACGTGTTGCTTCGTATTCAAGCTCCAATGACGCCATATCCACATCCGGCTTGTCTGCTCTTGTAATGCCATGCGGCTGCGTCTGAGCCAACTCTTGTAATCATCGCCACCCTTGCACAACAAGACGGCACTCCAGCAGTAGCAGGCACCTGGTCTGGTGTATAGACGTCTCCCCAACTCGGTATGGGATATATATATATATATATATTTTTTTTTCATCATCACTTTTACTTTCCAGCCCACTCGTAGGAGGTTCTACCCTCGACGATCTTCTGGACAAGCCGTGGTCACAGGTGTCGTCCCTTCTCCCCCCCGGTACGTGCCTTTAGTTTTTATCGCGCATAGGGTTCAGCATTCCCACTGCTCGTCGATTTTCACCGAATGTACAGCTAACTCACGCTCTCGCGCTTTCCGCTAATCAACTTTATGGAAGAAAAGTCCCTACGAGCATGCACTCGGTGAGACTCGAACTCACGAAATTGATCTTGATAGGCTCGCGGACCACCTACCAAGCCCCCGGCGTACTATGGATGGGATACGTTGGTTGTATGGTATATGGGAATATGGGAAAACTACCGTAGGTAGTATGGTATGTGTTGACGGTATGGTACGGGAAAAACACAGTATATGGTATGGTATGTTTGTGGTATGGTACCATGGTACGATGTCGTGGATGTATTGTATGGCTAAATTTGCCTTGTGGTATGGTATGTTTCAGTATATAAGGTCCGTAAGGGTCGAAAACGTCGTACGAATATCAATTGTAACGAGCTTATATATCGGCCATTGGAAAGTGTTCGAAAATATAAGCCTTGCGGACAGGCAGACAACAGACAGACAGACAGACAAGATTGCAGTTACCGCAGCTGAGACTCAGTTTTACAAACTGAGAATTTTTTATGGAACTCCGTGTTGCGGTTGTGGGGAGATAGCCTGTTGTATGCGGATGATGTGCGTTGTACAGTGCGATGCTCTCTGATGAACTGTGCTGATGTTCGTGGAGTATATGCAGTAGGCGGAGATCAAGAGTATAGCTGAAAGGTCGTATTATTATCTTCCGGCAGGTGGGCAGATGTTGAGGGAAAACGATGAACTGACGAGAGGGGGCGGGGGCGACCTCTCCTTCCTTGCTCGTCTTGCATTCCCAACTGCTCCGATTATATCATTCCTATTTTATCCGTGCTCACGTGAAGAGCTGATCTACCTTCTGCTGTCTGTTGACCAACGTCCCTCCTGTGCCGAGAAGCAGAACAGGAGCAGTACTTGTACCTGTCTTTGACCCACATACCTTCTCTGTCCCTCCTATGACCCAGCACTTATCCTATCAGCACTTCTCAGTACAGATTACGTAGATCTCACCTCCGTACTGCTGCTGTTGATTGGCCTACTTCTGTGCCTATTCGCCTATTCTCTCTTCCTAGTTCTCCTATTTCCTCTCTCCTATAGCTTACATTCAAACCAAGACAGATACCGTGAAGACTCGTTGGAGATGCAATTCTCCAATATACGGGTCCAATTGACTACAAGTACCCTTTTTGAACATCCTAATATTTTCCACTGAAACCTTTACTTCCATACTAAACTTCAATGAAACTAATACCTCCATACTAAAAGCTAGAGGAAACCAATCTCACTTGCCCCCCTAAGTTCATTGTCACCTCTCCATCTTAGTTGTCCAATGAAATAATCATGACCAGTCTGAGATTGTTGGTACTCGTACGATTACTATATAGCAGTTGTTTCTTAGAATTAAAGCCTTTTCTGATACTAAATCTACTCATCAAATCCTAGTACTCGTAATATGCTCTCTGTGTCCTGTACCTCGGCAATTGAACTATCCATCCCCATCAATAACCAATCCCCTAATATATCTGATGTGAGTGAACCCTCCATCAGACATTTTGACTCAGCACAGCAGTAACACTGTCCAAGTCTGAACTACTTACCACCATTCCACCCTTCCACGGGATATGCGATCAATCAGTGTGTATCACAATTGCTTGTTTCACAGGGTCAAGACTTACTAAAGCCTATCTCCCTTGACTGCGATCATAAATTTCCGTATTGTTATCCTTCCCTTCAGTCTGGTTTCAGCGCTTTGACACTGTCCAGCACTACACCAACCAACCCTTCTAAACCTTAAACGGAACCTGGTATGCAAAAACTTCTTAGAACCCTTATAGCCGTAACATGTACATGCCAACACCAAGTCCCTACTTCCTCGCGAACAGTAGTGAGCTTCCCCTCAGAAAGATGTACATTGTACCTCTTCCCAAGGTCCAGCAGCTTGATGATATGCGGTAGTTCCTTGCTTTCCGCATCCTCAGCCACCATCACCACTCGGGACAGTTGCCAACCTGCACGGGATGTTTTGAAATAAATGTACGATCCAATAATGTCACGTTCATATATTCCCGGTCTACCTCTGGTATCACAGCAGACTTTGTACCCCGTGACAACATATCTTTCACCTTTTGCACACGCAAGTGTACGTTTGGCTAGTTGTACCCTGTACCTCCTATATCTAGCATTTTCTCCTCCTACTTGTACTGGTTCTCCGGCCCAATACCTAGATACCAAGCTTCCGTACTGTTCTAAATCCGTTTCATGTTCCCAAGTTTTTTATGGTAACTTCATCCCAACTAGTATAATATTGGACTGCGTTTTTCCCTCCCAAACCCCTAGAAATGCGGTGTTTAGTTATATGGGTGGGTGTGATACGATAGTGGTCCAATTCCACACTAACACCCTCAGCGGTGAGATGAAAATGGGGTAAACGTTCCGAATACTTATTCAAGACACAGCTGCTCATTGCCCATGGCAGGAATTTCGGTCCTTCCTCTCCCTCATGCGGATTATAACACTTTTTACACCTATACTCAGATACTCTCGCATTGATTTCCCTGCCTGGTTCATCCTTCCGAACTTCCACCAATAACAAATCAGGGCCAGCTTTTTTTCCACCACATGTGGTACGTGGATCAACAAACAATATTTTGAAAGGTCCTGTCCAACACTGAGCGAATTTCGCAGTCAGAGCAAATTTCTTACTTCGATAATCAGCCTCACTTGTTTTTAGAACATGTTTCCGGAAATAGTACTCTTATCATCGTAAATCCACACCCAACTTCCAACTTCATACTTGGGGCGTCGATTTATCATCTCAATAAAATTTTCGTTGGTTGCTTCATGTCTGGCTTTTATCAGTCTATCTTCCTCCTTAACCAGCTCATATGCTTTCATTTGCCTGTCTCTCATTAATTCTAAATAGTCCAACTGGTCCTGTTTCAGACCCTGATGTCCTTTTACTCCTCTCCCTTCTAATATCGTCATAGGTAGCCTGGGGTATCGGCCAATGTGTACTTCGTTCGGAGCCAATCCAGTCCCTCTACCGACGCTATTATTGTGGGCTGCTACCGCATGCACGAGCACTTCGTCCCAGTTTTTCTGGTCATCCGCTACCAAATATGACAACATCTGACAAAGGGTGTGGTTTAGCCTTTCAACCATTCCATCCGTCTGTGGATGATAGGAGCTTGTAAATTTCTTAACTGCTCCCAACGTTTCGTATACTGCTCTGCTAACCTGGGATATAAATTCGGTGCCTCGGTCTGATAAGAGCGTGTGGGGGCAAACCCATCTTGGAATATAATCATCTACTATCCGAGAGGCACATCCCCTGGCGGTCTTCTCTTCTTTGGTCATCGCATATCCCTCTGCGTGCCTACTAAATAAATCTACAATAAGGAAGACATACACATTGCCGTTTTTCGTTTCTGGCAAAGGTCCCAATAAATCAAACGATACCATCTGTCCCGGACGACTAGGTAGGAAACTAAAGGCCATCTGACAGTACCTCTTGCGCTCTTTCTCGCTTGGCACGTATAACATCTTCTAATCCACCATTTTACACTATCAGCCATTCCGATCCACCAATAATAACGTTGGAGTAGGGTAAGAGTAACCTTCTCACCCAGATGAACAGCTTCCTTGTGGGCACAGTCCATTACCCAAGGCCTCAACAACAAAGGAACATATGTCCTCACAGGCTCCTCTCCTAGCAGACGTTCAAACCGTCCAGGATTCCTGTCGTCACGATGAGCAGGTTCAACAGCAAGGCGTTTCACCAACAATTTCTTGGAATCAGTGAGCTCTATTACCGGGGTCCAAAGTTAACGGGACCAAATTTTGTTAGTAAAAATAGGCAAATATATAGGTTTTTATTTGCACCATAGGTCCTGCTAACTATGGACCCCCGTAATAGTAGCTCGCCCTGTGCCATTAGCCTTTTTACTTCCGTCTTTTCTACTGTCTCAGGTATCGCCTCATCAGAAATGTCTCCAACCGAGATATTTGTATCATAAAATTTATGGCAGTCTTAACCGTTTCATCTTTTTGCTGTGCAATGGACCAATCACCAGCCTTTCGCTCGCACAACTTTTCTCCGAACTCCCTCGCCTCCTTACTATCAATCCTTTCTTCCGGAAGTTCTTCGTCGCTATCATTCTTACTTTGGCTGTTTATTACTGTTACTTGTTGGTTCTCTTTCAAACCTAAAAAATTATGTCCTTCCTCCGTCATTGGACAAGCATGCAATATCACTCCAGACTCCCATTGACCACTTACTACACATGTCTGTTGTACCAGAGGGGTATTGTCCGGTACAGCAAATTTTCGTTGTTTTCCTACCTTTCTCGGTTCTAGCTTCGTACGCTCGCTTTGTATCACCTGCCACTTGAAAGCTGACTCTTCGTTTGTGGTAGGTGGAGCAGTCCTCAGTTCTCTCTCCCCCACCGTAAAAATAAACTCGGGGTCTAACTCGTTCGGCTTTCGTAAGCTTGAAGTAGCAGGTTCCATCAGATGTGCTGTCCTTACTCCACTCGCACCTACTGGTATAAAATAAACGTCAATATCTGCTGGGTCAGATAAACGGACATCGGGGTGGCTATCAGCTTCAGTGGCCGGCAGGGGTAATCGTGACATCAAATCAGCGTTCCCGTTCAACTTGCCTGGCCTATATTCCAAAGTATACGTATATGCACCCAAAAAATCATACCAACGCTGAACTCGGTTGACCTTAGTCGATAAACTCTCCAAATTTTTCAGAGGTTGGTGGTCACTTACTACTACGAAGGGAATCCCGTGAAACAACTGCCTACTTTTCTTGACTGCCCACACAATGGCCGCACATTCCAATTCTGTGGCACTCCAATTACGTTCATTGGGCAATGTAGTTCTACTTAGAAAACACAAAGGTCGGGTAGACTGGTCAGGCTGTACCTGTTCAATTACTGCACCTAACCCGTCAACAGATGCATCAGTAATTAAACGGAATGGTCTTTCTCCCCCGTCATTGCTGCTTTAAAATCCGGGAATGCTAAAACATCTGGGCTCGCAAGTCGTTTCAGCAGAAGCTGTACGATCTCAACATGTTCCTTGGTGAACACGAATTTAACTTCCTTCTTTAAAAGGTTATTCAGAGGTCGCGTAATAGTTGCCATCTGGGGCTAAAATTTCCGGTAATATGACAGCGCTCCCAATACTGAACGTAGCTGGCTGATATTGGTAGGCATCGGCAACTTCGTCATAGCTTCGACTGTATCTGGGTCTGGCTCCACTCCTTTAGCCGTCACTCGGTGACCCAAACATTTGATGGTGCGTACGCCTAAATATGCTTTCTTAGGTGCCAATTTCAAATCAAACAACGGAAGTCGTTCAAAGAAACTCTCCAGATCCCGCACATGCCCAGTCCCGTTCTTCGAAAAACACACAATGTCATCGATGAAAAGGCGTACACGTTGTAAACCGTTACATACTCTCAACATGATCGACTGAAACCAGCCTGGACGGGACGCTAAACCCATTAGCATTACTGTCCACTCATAGTTTCCAGCTTGCGTACAAACAGCTGTCAGTGGGATAGAGTCTTCATGTATAGAACACTGGAAAAATCCACTAACCAGATCCATTTTACTAAAAACAGTCGCTCCTCCGAGGTCAGATAATAAATCATCCACTGTCGGCAACGGCATGACCGGTATGATGGACTGGGCGTTCAGCCTCTTATAGTTGCAAGTTAAACGGATACGGCCATCTGCCTTAGCTATAACTACCAACGGACTGAACCAATTGGAGTATGACCGCCGTAAAATTCCTGCCAGAACTAATTTGTCAATTTCCGTTTGGACTTTCGCTGCCAACACTGGGGAATGCCGGTATGGTCGCTGTTAGACCGGTTGCGCATCTTTCTTCAGAATAATGCGAAACGGGTCTATAGTGACATATCCCAAGTCAGTGCTATGCTTTGAAAAACGGTGTGCGTATTTATTTAACAGATTTCCCAGATAATCAATATATGTAGCCGCCCAAAGACACCCTTCAAAATCAAAATGTATCGCAGCAAATGAACAGGAATTTTGTTCCACAGCCGCAAAAATACTGCTCGTTGATCCGGATGCAAGCTAGACAAAACCTCAGGTGGTGGTTCAGTATCACGTGTTTCCGTGATTCCGTCTACTTTCCCTACAACTGGTAATTCATTCGGAATTATGGCTGCATTGTCCAATTTACATGGTTCCAGGCGTTCTCCACCTACTCGCACAACCTCATGTCTTTTTGTACCAAGAAACTACCCTCATTCAATCGTTGTATAGTTATTTCGGAAAAACCTGACTCCACGATGGCTTCCTGTGGGAACCACTCCGGACCAAAACGTATATAATAAGAACCTTCCTCGGCATCAGTGCCATCGCTGTTTGTCAGACAAACCTTCAACCAAGACATAGCATTCGGCAAACGATGTCTATGACTGGCTACACGGAGTGTGACTTTGCCCTTTCCTTGCCCTTCGATCATTCCTATAGCGCTGTTAACCCACGTTGTGTAGTGCTGATCGTCTGACTTGGAATCGTTTCTGTTTTCGACAAAAGTTACACGTGTCTCGGATACACTGATATCTTTATACTCTCTAGTAGGAAAATGGGACCAAATATCCCGTCCTAATAAAACAGCGGTTGTCATGGCGGTAGTCGGCACGATGTGTGCATGTACTACCATGCATACCATGGGAGATAAACCTGACCGACTGTTCTTATTTGCCGCCATTTGTATGTTCAACCTCACATGGCTACAGGTGTGAAACGGTACTCCATGGAAACCTCCTCAAGTTTTCTGATCCACAGTTGTCAACCCGTCCTCTCAGGCGGCACCGCAGGCAAGCATACGCAGCCATTCCTTCTCTTGAATGAAGGATGCAGGGCTTCCCGTGTCCAACAATGCCGTACAAGCGTGGGTCCTCAGAGCCTTGCTACCCGCGAACAGCTGAACTTGCGTTGTATGGTGCCTCCAATCCAGCAAAACTTCACCACCGACAGCTCGCGTAAACTCCGATACATAATCAGCTCGTTCCCCAGTCTTTAATAAACGCATACGAGCAGGGGGAAATACAGCAGAGGGTCCATCAGAGACTTTCTTCGCGGATGCATCCACGGCATATACACTATCTTCACCCGAACTCACTTTCAAACTTTTGCTGGTACCCGATTCACGGTTGCTTCCCATGACAGAAGATGTTTCCTCGGGCTCACTCCGTTTTTCTACTATTTTTCTCAAGCCCGGTGATCTCGGAAACCGTCCACTTCTACTCGGCGTTTCCAGATTCAAGACTTCATCTATTTTAACGGACGTACCTCCAACTCGTACTGGCGGGGTTCGTCCGGTGCGGGGAGCACTGGGTGTACCTTTGCCTGGGTAACACCACACTCGATTATACTTCCTCGCTCTTTTTTCGACAACTCCCCGTGCGCTCTTTACTTGGGCGGGGGTCGACAACAACTTCGGGTGATCAGCCGAAGGGGGCGCGCTCAACTCCCCTACAGGAGTAGACATTGACTTGGGTTCAGTTTGACTACTATCTGTTACACTCGGCTCTTCTATGCCGCTTCGAACATGCATTTTAACCGGGGCCTATTCCGACTATGGATGCAGCTCGGACGGTCAGATCTCGTCGTTCTACTGCTAGTGACGGGACGTGTGCAAAGCGGTGGTACGTGAGTGACGCTCAACGGTGATCCGGGGGAATTACTTCCATCACGTCTTGGAAGGCGACAACTTTGCTCACTGCTCTTATCGTTCTTAGACAGGTGACATCCTGTCTCTTGGTCCAGATCCACAGCGTGCAATGTAGATTCGACCGAACTCTCTTGGCGTGTCACCTCGGGTAGGCTCTCACCAGTAACTGTACTCACACCGATTCCACCTGCAGTGCGGGGCAAAGGGAGAGGCGGCCGCGATGCTGCCGGGAAGGGGGCCAACCTACCGTCGAAAAATTCGTGGGTTGCGATTGTTTCGGTTTGCACGTGCTCGTGCCCACTGGCAAAGTCTATCCTGCCATCTGCGCCAACGTCGTTCCGCCTCTTCTGGCGCACCTTCGCCAACAGCGGGATGAATCATTCCAGAAAGGTTGAGAAATTTAGCGGGACGCTCTCGCGCAAAATGGTTTTCTTCTCGGCAGTTGAGGCAGAGGTTCCCATATGATCTGCGGGCAGCATCCCTCTCCTCACGAGAATTAAAACAAACGTAAAACGGTGGGTCTTTACAATTTTTTCCAAATCCTCCCTTTTCTCTCATAATCGCATAAACCTTACAGAACTCCTCCTCCTCGTCCTCATACGGATCGACCGTGACTGCCATGACCCCCCTAAACTGTCTACTGCGAAAAGCCTGATTCTAAACTTTCGACCGAGTGGCCATACCACCACCACCACCCAGACGGACCGACGCGGTCGCTCTTGTTTGATTGGGCGCGAAATCGTCCAAGGACAACATGAGCTCATCTACGTTACCAAACGGTAAAGCACGCAAATTTCTCCCTGCAAAAATCTGTGCGCTCAATCCGGCGTACTGATCGTCTACCCCTGTCTTTATGACTATCTGCATGGTGCCATCCTCAGGCGCGACATGTCCTAAACACCTTACATTTTCTACAAGCAGGTGCCGACTGAATTTTGCAACGCCTGCATTACTGCCGCAGGAGTTGCCTTGCTTAGGCCTCGGCACACAGTCCGGATAACATTCTGCAGGACGTCCTGTCCTGAGTGGCCCTCGTCCTGTAATCTGCCCCCCTGCTTGAAAGCCGCCGATATCATGGCTTTCAACGATGGCGCCTGTGGGGACGCAGCACGCACGGCACGCATAGTGTGGCGCTCAAGGCTTTTCTCCCAATCTCGTGTCCACAGAACAGGGTGCGGGTCATCACAAGCTAAACGCAAACTCGACGCGGCATCTCGCAAGGCAGAGGTGAATTGTACCAACTCAGAAACATTATGCTCGGAAGCGAAAGGCAAAAATGGTATGGGCATGAGTACGCTAGTATCCATGCGGGCGTATGCGCGACGGATCGCAGCCTGCCGCTTGGGGCTCGGAATGTCAAGGTCTCTGATAGAAGCTACGGTCGGGACGGAAGGCGGTACATCTGCTGTAGCTACCGTTGGTGCCGGGACAGCCGGTGTGCTTAAACCAAGGGCAGGGGCAAGAGAGGTATTTTCAACAGAAGTCAGTGCCGGTCGTTCTATCTCGGGCAAAACCACTACGTCACCCTCGTCACACCTTCGGTAGCCCTGGTGACCCTGTCGACCTCGCTGAGGCCCTTGACCATCCATCGGCGGGCCGTGGCGGTGGCCGTGTGGCCTCCCCTCGAAACGGTTGCCCTGTGGCCCTCCGTGGTCCGGCGGGGGCACGCGTAGGTTGAACTGAACAGGCGGAGACGCGAACACGGGCGAGAGGTCCCTAGGAGGCGCAAGGGGCGGAGTCTCCGTAGAAGGCGCCGCCCGCTTGGTAGATCTAGCCATGGCCCAAGCCTGGTCATGGGAGAGGTGTGGGAGCGTCCGCGTAATCACCGAATACAGCCGTAGGTCCTCAATCATCTCGGCCTCTCTCCCGCTGCCAGCCGAAACCTCAACAGCGGCAGCCGCAATTCCCGCAGCCGGAGCAGAAACAGCAGCAGCAGCCGGGACCGAAACATCAACAGCAGCCGGGGCAGGAACATCAACAGCCTCCAAAACCGGAACCGCAGAAACGGGCGCTGCAGCAGGGGGAGCAGCAGCAACAGGCGCAGCAAGGGCAGGTGCAGCAACAGCAGGAGAAACAGGAGCTGGCGCGGCAAAAACAGGAGCAACAGGAGCAGGCGCAGCAAAAACAGGAGCAACAGGAGCAGGCGCCGCGTGGGTGCCGCAAGAGCGGATGCCGCCGTTACTGTCGCGGCCGCTGCAGCCGAGGCCTTCGCGGCGGACGCCGAAACAGCAGCCGCCTCGGCAGCCCTTGCCGAGGCCGAGATGTTCTTCCGTGCTACCGGCTTCCACTCCCTTTTGGAGAGAATCGGGCGGCCAGCCTCCTCCGCCGCCACGACCGCGCTTCCACTGGCCTCCTCCCGAAGTCCACGTTGTCGTACTGTTTCCTGGGCCCCCACCTTGGCGGCCCTGCGTGCGTTCCTTTCAGTGTCCGCCATCGCGGAATTTGTGTCCGCCTGACGAGCCAGCCGGGCCCGGGCGGATGCCTCATTCCCGCGGTGTTCTTCCAACCGCTGGTGTTGGGCCCGCCTCTCGGCGGCCTCCTTGGCCTTAAGGGCCCGTAACGTCTCTAAGTCCTGAGCCTCCGCCCGGCGACGGCCAGAAGATTCTGCGGGTTGTACCAGGATACCCCATATCTCCTCGAGCACTGGCCCGTTTTGGCTACACTATGGCTTCAATGGTAGCCTTACACCATGCTCAGACTCTACTGGTAGTGCTTTGCCGATCCGGAGCGTGCAGCAACCACGGCGCGGCGTTGCAAATACGGTATTTTTTTTTTTTTTTTAAATTTTGAAATACGTCAGCTGTGAGTTCGACTGATTAAATAGTTGATACTCAACTTTGGAAGCTGCGTAATACGCCTCGTCTATATTCCATTTTTACCTAATTTTACAAGTATTGTGATAAACCGAGCGCGCGTATTCTATATTGATTCCTTCTTAAAGATATAGGCCAGCGACTCCCCTGGATGCTGCCCGGGTCAACAGGACAATTTAAAATAATCATTCTGCGCACTGATACTATATAACCCGAACAAGGGATACTGATATGATGTTGCAACACACATGGTGAAACCTTTTCATTTCACAAATATTTATAGATTGATGGAGTGTTATTGATTTGGTTCTAAGTGTGAATAATTATTCCGGAGATGAGCTGCTGCTGTTCTTGTTACTGCTGTTTTTGTTACTTCTGTTGTTTTAATAGTATGGTTCTGAGTGTGAATAATGCTGCTGTTCTTGCTGCTGCTGTTTCTGCTACTTCTGTTGTTTATATGTCTACCAGGTAGATATTATTTTATATGGCTTTTTGCGTAGACTCGAAAGTAGTGAATTCAAGATATGTATGTATGTGTCAAGATATGTCGAAGATCTATGTCAGGTCGTACTGGCGGGACACGCGTGTCGCGAATAAGGCTTATTTTTATTTGCGACAGGAGCCAGAAGATTCTGCGGGATGTACCAGGATACCCCATATCTCCTCGAGTACTGGCCCGTTTTGGCTACAGGATGGCTTCAATGGTAGCCCTACACCATGCTGAGACTCTACTGGTAGTGCTTTGCCGATCCGGAGCGTGTGCGGCAACCACGTCGCGGTGTCGCAAATACGGTAGGGTATTTGCGACACGCGTGTCGCAAATAAGGCTTATTTGCGACACCGATCTGAACGTTTTGCGGGTGCTCCAAGAGGCCAGATATCTCCTCGAGTCCTGGCCCGTTTCGGCCATGCGATAGCTTCAATGATGGCCCTGCACCATGCCAACACATCTATGGCGGTGCGGAGCCAATCTGAGGTATGTGCCGCGAACGTGACGCGGTGTCGCAAATAAGCCGCTTATTTGCGAAAAGAAATTACGACAAGGTGTCGCAAATAGCATTACCCATAATATTATTAGTACGTAGACGGGTCGGGTACCTGGTGTGAGAGTGAGGATTTCGGCGAAACTCATACCGGTGTGCCTGGTATTATATTTGCAAGCCACCTGTGATCCTGCGACCGCGCGCGCTACCGGGTCTGTGGTTTGTCCTTATGTGATCGTGAGTGCTGCGAGTACTACTAATGTAGTACCAGAGGGTCCACAGGACGATTCCACAAAGGTGGCCAGCCTTGCGCCCTCCCCATTGTCGAGAAAATAATCTCGGAACTTCGTCGAACAGGGGGTTGTGTTGTCTTGTGTTCTAGACAGCGTTACACTTGTGTGATACAGGCTAGGCTGGTCAGGCTGGTCTGTGGTAGATTTCATATTCGATGCGAGAGGAAGGGCGTGAAATTAGAAGGACGAAAAGCTATACCAGTCTTTTTACCGCACCTTGGACCTGTCTTGACGACCCTGCGTCGCTGCGTCCTCTCGCTCGCGATTCAACTGCTACAGCAGAACTGGTCCCAGGTGCACTTTGGACTATACGGGTATAACGACACGTGTTGATCTAATTGGTCAACTTCTCGCGTACATTAGTTAAGTGTTCACCGGGATGCATAGTCCCCTTTTTCCTTCTCGTATCTTTCCCCTTGCACGTCCCTTTTGGCTCATGCTTGGGGTAAGTATGTATGTGTCTGAGCTTTGGCTCCCCATTTTATTTATTTATTTGGGATTCTTCTCCTTTTCTTTTTCTTTTTCTTTTTCTTGTTCTTTTTCGGTTTGGTTTTTTTCGTCGCTTCTCTTTCTTTATGGTGTATTTTGGTTGCTGGCGTATGTATGTATGTTGTGTCGGCCGCACCTAGTGCGAAGGCATGGTATTACGTAGGCTATTAATGCATTACGGTGTGTTATCTCTGTGTCGTAGTCTGTGACCACAGAGCTCGTATCTTTCTAGGGTGAAGAATCAGCACGGACACTGGGCTTGCTGGATGTCGACGAGTAGAAGAACGGTTTAATGTGAAGAACACACACATACATACATACAAAACACATATTTTCGCGTACCTCGATAATACTCCGCATACGGGTCCAATTGACTACAAGTACCCTTTTTGAACATCCTAATATTTTCCACTGAAACCTAGACTTCCATACTAAACTTCAATGAAACTAATACCTCTATACTAAAAGCTAGAGGAAACCAATCTCATTACACGTTGTGCAGCAGCTGTGACGATACAGCAGTCATTCCCATTGCGTTGCCATGATCAAAGGCAACAACGCAAATATCTGATTGGCAGAGTGTTCCTTGCAGCGGGTGGAAAGCCGCCTTCGCCGCCGATGAATGCCCCCGTCATTTTTGTGCCAACCTATGGGAAAAGCGAGGTTGCTGGGCGAGATTCGGCAGCAAAGCAAAAGGCGAGCAGGGTGCTGCCTCCGAAGCCGATTGCATCTCAGCCCAAGCCCAGTCCATCTTCGCTGTCTTCGCTGGTGTTCAATGGAAACATCGAATACATCCAGGTATATTCTGCCCTCTTATTTACATCCCGCTCACCTTTGCAGCGTGTCACAGCTACTTATTTGCGATTGTTTACGTCGAAAGAACCCGCGACCTCGCCGTTGAAGTTTTGGGTCAGGGGTTGGTTTTGAAGAACTCTGGACAAATTTGCAAATTTGCAAATTTAAATTTGAACGGAACACATTACCTGATACCAGGTATCAGGTACCTGGTACTTCGTATATGAGCTGTCTCCTATACAAGCAGCTTATACCTGATAAAACATGCGAAGAGGAGCTGTCAAGTATTAGCTTGCACCCACGGGAAATATGGTGTCATGGCCCATGTGGCTATCCGCGGGAAATGTGCGGAAGAGCTACTCCCCATAGTTCATTCACCCTCGCTGTTAGCATGTGCAGAATAGCTTTTAATACGAGGTGTCTCTGTACAGCTCACACACATGTATAGCTCACACACGTGCCAACCATGTGTATCTCATGCAGCTCTTACAGATAGACCACCCGCGAGAAATACGCGCAGAAGAGCTACGAGTACATATCTCCACATACACGTACTCGTAGACCACTCTCGGCAACATGCGCAGAAGAGCTAATAGTATATCTCCTACACATGGTAATCGTAGCCCATGCACTGCTGTACCCCGGTAGATCTTACAGATCACCCGGAAGAAAATATGGGCCGCATCCCCAGCAGGGCAGCTACCTGCGGCACCATCGTCCACATCAATCGCTTGATTTGTGAGATGCACAGGTTGCTCATCGCTGTTGTTATCATCTGTGGCCATATTACTTGCTATTAATAGACCTGCTGCCCCCGACAAATACTCTACGTAGGGGATACTACTGCTGTGGTGTTCGTGTAGTTTCGTGTTTGTGGCAGCTTGTTGGTGCAGAAACTCGAGCAATCCGCTGGTCTCCTCTCGTAGATGGATCTCGAACAAAACCAGAGTAAAAGACCTAGTGCCAATGGAAACGCGAAGTCCAAAAGTTTTCTTCTTTCAAAAATATTGATTTGAAACTACAGCCGAAAATATCCTCGTACCGTCGCTGTGGGAAAAAAAGGAAAAAATGTTTGATTTTTTCTGTCTTTTTTTTCTAACGGCTGCAGGCGGCGCAATTTGTTTTCTCTCGTCGCAAATTGTCAACATGCTGATAAAAAAATCAGCTCGTGCGATGATAGACGCTCGACCTCGATATAGACTCAGCCCACGACCAACCCGCTCGGTATCGGGCAAGGCCAACGAGTATAAATGACGGCATCGAAGATAGAAAGTGGATTCGTGCTCTAGGGGGCGAGAGCTTGCCGGCGGCGTCCTGCGATATCCTCCCAAAACCTGAAAAAAAGCCTGTTTTTTTACTTTCGAGACGGATCAATATTTTTTTGTCTTGCGTTTTGTACATACCAGCGGCTAATTGTTTTTTTATCGTACGCCTGGCCTGCGCCCGCCACACGTCACTGGCCATTGTGTGAAGAAGGTGACCCAAGGGTGGCTCGGAGCCCCTAAGAAGCGCACTCCGTTCAGAATGACGCAATCGTTGGTTTTGTCGATCGATGTCTGTCGAGGACCCGGAATCTCGCCGCTTCGAACCAAACATCCGCCTGAGTTTTTCTGAAGCCGATCTTGGCCCAACATTGGCTCCATATTTGCTTCTTTCGGGCTTTTCCAAAAGTTTGGAACTTTTTTTTTTTCTAAACGTGCCCATGGGAAGGGTGTTCTAAAACATCTTGGCGGGTATCTTTGGAATTCAAACTTTTTGTGGGAACTTTGCGCTTCCATTGGCATAGGTCTAACGTCGAACAGAAACTGGAACAGAAAAGTTTGAACTTCCGGCCTTCATTTTTGTGCAGAAGACCTGCAACCTCCGGCAGATCGCATCCCACAACCATGTGGTAGCGCATGTGGCCCTCACAGACCACTCCTGGGAGTTATGAGCAGAAGCGCTATCCCTCATAGCTCACAGCTATCCCTCATAGCTCACCGCCAGCAAACGTGTGTAGAAGAGCTGCCAAATCTTGGTGCGGAGTATCTACGTACGTACCCAGCAGCGGTCCCAGTATCTCGTTGGTGTTCAGACCCATCCGTGTTTCCGTGACTCCGTTTACTCAGACATGGGAAGCGGCGGATCAAGCAGGTCGGGCGCTTGAGGCCGCGCGACCAGATGTACTGGGTTTCGATATTGAGTGGCAGGTTTCCTTCGTCAAAGGGCAGGTGAGCCACCCCCTCCCCTATTCCTCCCCTCTTTTTTTGCCAACACTGTACATTGCAGTTTTGCTAGGACTGGAGTGCACAATATAGTTTGCTAACACCTTCCGGACTGGCGCCATTTTGCGTACGTACTGCAGCAGCTGTATGGTTCGAAACTTATACCTGGTATAGCAGTAACTCTTTGTCCTCAGACGCCCGCCAGTTTCGTGAGTGCAACGGCAGCTGCAAACTGTTGTTTATCTAGATAAATTCGTCCTCAGATGATGTACTCTCGTAGAGACGTGGAAGTTTAAGTTTTCACTAACGGCAACAGCAGATAGACGTAAATCCGAGGCACATGTCAGGTGCGAGTGCTTCCGATTTAGGGCGAACTTCGACTTTTGAAGAGTATTTGTAACTTGTCCTGACGTAACGCAGACTTTACACTTGTACCAGGTATCACAAACGTGTAGCTACTACTATAGTTCGATTGAATCTTTAAACCGCACGGGCTACCGATTCCGGCGCAGCTCTCCAGGTACGGAGCGGCCGTGATCGATCTCGCGGCCATGAGCCGCTGTTGGTTGTGAATACTCGTGTTTGTGTGAACGGGGTGAGCAACGAGTACCACTACCATCGACGCTCCACATGGATTAATGCAGACTGCGCCGATAGCTTTCGAGTGCAAGAACGCTATGGTTTCTCCGGCCACACATGAAAAATTCATGGCCCCCTCCCGTCCGATACCATCGCGCGCTGTGACTTCAAACTTTAAGGCACCCGCCCCGACGGCCACCCTCCAGCTTTGCGCTCCAGAACGCCCCGAAGCTGCCGCCCCGACCTCCGTAAAATCGTCACCAGTCTGGGGCACGGCGTTCATCTTCCACCTCTTCCACATTCGGGGGCACCCCTCCGGCGAAATGCCTTCCAACGGGGGGGCGGAGGGGGCACGCGTGGAGGGTAAGGAGCTTGCCAGTGGGGGCTCTCGTTGTTCGGCGTACTTGCCGGAGTCTTTGGTGCGAGTGCTCTCGGACCCAGGCGTTTTACTGGCGGGGGTCGGGGTGAACGGCGACGTGTGTCGGCTGGAGAAGGAGTATGAGCAGCTCAGAACGTGTGGTGTGAACGGGGTTGTCGATCTGTCCCAGATGGCTAACATGAAGGTACAGCAGTTTGACACAGGAAGTTAATGCCTGTCGCCTCCTATTTTGGCTAATGAGGCTCGCGGCTTGTTTTCGTATGAACGTTGAGCATAGATTCTTGAGAGACTATTTTGTAGGATTTAAGAGTGCCGTTCCTCGCCCAACACAAACAAATAATTCTGTGATTTCTTCAATCATTAAAAAACCCCAGCCTGACACCATTCAAGACCATTTGTTTTCAAGACAAATTGCGCAGGGTATAGATACGCGTGTGCCACATCGCGCAGGTTTTTCGACGTCCCTTTGTTTCAGCTGTCGACTTTCCTGTGTTACTTGTGGTAGCTGGTGTTACGTATGTACGTAGGTGAAATGTGATTGGCTACTGCTGCGATTCCAGGTAGAGAGTTTCAGCTACTGCTGTAGCTGTCGTAACAGGCGAGAAAAACTTGAGGTCGTGTTTGATGCTTGCGATTGTTTACAGTGTCGACCGGGGGGGGATTCTGCTTCCTCGCGCGCACTAATGCGTTGCGCCCGCGCGAGGATTCGCGTTCAATCATAACCGTCTCCGTTATGTATTGGCTGTTGTCATTGTTGTTGTTGTTGTTGTTGTTGTTGTTGTTGTTTTATCATCCCGTTCTTTTGTTCGCCCTTCTTTTCTGTCTCCCTCCTTTAGCTTTACAGACATGATCGTAACTCAGAGCCGGCGTCGCAGATAGTAATAATCTCCCCGCTCCCCACCACGGCTCGTGCCCTGCGTTTTTTTTTAATTGCGAGATGATTTCTGCACTTTTTTCGCTCGTCGACTCGCGTCGAATTTATTACTGTTTGCTGCTGTCTGTTTTTACTAAATTGTTACAAATACGTAACCAGTCTTGAGCCGTTTCCGATGTCACTTTTTGTTGCTCCATGCGGCGCTCACGGCACTACTAGTTGTCGCTCTGTTGACACCCCTTTATTTTTTCACAGCGAGCGTGCGCAGTGGTAACATTACCATGGACGATCGTGTTTGCCACGAGCAAAGCTCGATCAGTCATATTCCGCGCGCAAAGCTCGATTAATCATATTTCCTGGTAATGGTGCTCGATCAATCATTTAGTTCTTCCCAAAAAAACAATTTTGTTGTCGTACTCGTACATACTCGTATTGTGTTGCAGATTTTTCCAATTTTGTAGATTACTGATGTACCAGAAATTAAAAATCACGGGGGATAGTAATCCATAGTACTGACAGTTGTAGCACATGCTAATTGTAATACTTTCTATAATGATACATTGTAATGCAAAGTAGTACATACAGTAGTAATACGCAGTACTACGCAGTAATCAGAAGTCCACGATGGACCCGAAATTTATGTATCCCCCTATGTTCACACCCCGCCATACTTACTTGCAGTACTGATTACTTCAACATGTTCGCCCGTAATATTATTACGGGGGTCCATAGTTAACGGGACCAAATTTTTGTTAGTAAAAATAGGCAAATATATAGGTTTTTATGTACACCATAGGTCCTGTTAACTATGGACCCCCGTAATAGTAGCGTAGTTTTGCTTTTGGGTTGGTGCCGTGTACATACGGCATTGTTGTATCGATGCACTGACATTTTTATGTTTTCTTTTCGTTTGGCGCGTGCGGTGCAGCCGTTTACTATGCACGATTTCGTAATCCTCACAGCCTGTCTTCTGGCCTCAGAATCGATTTTGGCGATGAGTTCATGCGACAACAACCATACCAACAACGACAGCCCCCGCACTGTGAGACACCGACCGAAGTCCCACCACACAAAACCCCGAAACGTCACCTGCAAGCAGTAACATCGCAGTGAAATCAATCTTCCAATTTTCCAATGCGCGTATGTCGTGGTGCGCGACCAGGAGGACCCGGACTTGCGACGACGCGGCATGTGGTCATTGGCTGACCTATGCGCTCAGGTGTTAAACCTAGACCTGGCCAAGCCAGACGCCCTGAGAAGGGGCAGCTGGGAAAAGCGCCCTCTCAATGTGGACCAGCTCTTCTACGCCGCGGCGGACGCGTACGCTGGCTTAAGGCTATGGCAGGTTCGTCCCGGGATATAGCTCGTGGCGTTGCATGTACCCGTTTTTTGGCCAACGTCTTGCGATCACACAAAAAAACGTGTGCGGCGTCGTCAACCGCCTATTCGTACTATTAATACTGTACAGCAGTAGTCTTACCATTACCTTTTGGAACCTGCTGTTGGATACGTAGCAGGTATCGCGACTCTATTGCGGCCGAAAAATGAGAAGGGCGGTCTAAGTAATATAATACTGGCGTGAGAGCACAGCAGTACGAGCAGTATCATACTGCGCCGCGGGTAGCTGTGTGTTCAACGCGTTGGATGATCCTCAACAAGCGAGGCCTAATTTTCTGTTTTTTTTTGTGTTCCCTTCCATGACGGTTCCCCTCGCACAGGTGATGCAAGCGATGCCGGACTTAACGATCCAGCGATCGTGTCCTCCGAGCGATGGCAGAGGTGTCCAGTCCGGAGGCGTGGGGCAGAGGTCAGCAGATGGTGACACTGGTGGTGTCTCTGGTGCTGTCACAGGCGATGGCATGCGCGATAGCCCTGGGGAGGACAGTGGGCACGACTGCTGCAGCACACGACCAGCAGCCGCTGCTACCGTTGAGGAAAACAAAGGTGTGAATGGTGGCGTGATTGGTGGTGTGATTGTGACGTGATTGATGGCACAATTTTGGTGTTCATTGGTAGTGTGGTGGTGGTATGATTAGCTGTGAGTGGGTGCGATGGTGATGTAAGGGCAAGAGGAGGGAAATAACGGTAGGGCTTGGTGGGGGGCAGCTCCACTTTTGCTCAAACATGTCCGTTGACGGCTCTCTTGCCTCTTAACGAGGAGCAGAAGGATGTGGTGGTCGTGTAAGGACAGCCGGAGCAAAGGAACGGTGGGAGTTGGTGCGGGCAACGCCATTTTGTTGTGGAACATGTCGATTGTTTGCCGAGGAAAATAAAGCTGTGGTGGCAGTGTAAGGACAAGGCGCGGGGGGGGGGGGGGGGGGTAGGACTTGGTGGGAAAACGCCACTTTTGCTCAAACATGGCGGACAGGTTCCAAGGAACACCTCACAGTACCAGTGATGGTCACACGTGTAAGGAGACATGCCAAGCAACGGAAAATATGCACACAAGAGTGCAGGTTGGGCCTAGTGCTCCACTTTAAAACCTAGTAGTTTGGTGTCAGTCAGGGCATGTTTTCTCTGTCGGGGGGTGAAGGTACTGCCTCCTGACATGTTTGCTGTCAATTACCAGTACATGTCAAGTCTCGAGAAGTTTTGGTGGGCCAAAACTTAAAAGATCACCGTCAGCTTATATATATATATTTTTTTTCTCATCACCAAGCCCCACCTTTAAAAATAATGTATTATATATGTAATCATAATGTACGAAACGATGTTGTACGAAACAATGTTTGCCGGGGTTGAGCAACAATGTATTCCTTGGTTCGAATGTACCAAACGATATACACCGAGATTTTTTTTTCTTCGTTAGTGCGGTTCTAACGCACGTCGGGTTTATAAAGAAAATGTTATAGTGTCAACTTTTCTTACCGCTCCGCCCGTAAATGTTAGAACATTTCATGTTGAATATTAATGGATAAACGGTCCTTACATTTCGGGACAGAGTGGTACTACCGCAAAAAGAACGTTGAGATCGCACTGGGGTGCGATCGTTTTCCGGCGCTATTGATAGTTTTCTCGACAACCGGTGAGTAAGGGTGCTGAAGCCGAAAATTATTTTTTCGGAAGGCTCTAGACCAGATTTTTCCCAGAAAAACGTGATCGGTAGGGACAACCTTCCCGCTCAGGAATACTCGAGCGCTATAAAACGACCGTACCCTTGTGCGAACTCCACGCTCTTTTTACGGCAATACTCTACGTCCTGCTGTAGCTAGGAAAGGGTTAAACATCGTTTTTCCTTCGCGGTAGCCCTCTTGACAGCCCTCTTGAAAAACGCCCCCCCGTTCTATTTGGTTCGTTTGGCTGGCTCGGCCAGCAACCGGCATCGGCAGGCGTGCACGACAAGTCCGATTGCCGATGTCCAAGCTGGAAACCCATCGTCTGTGGCACGAGCAAGGTTTGTCGGTCGAGGCTGTAGCTGAGGCAAGGCGCAACAAGACTTCCACCATCTTGGGGTACCTTGCCGGTGAGCCACCTGGATGATTTTTTTCTAGCGGCGTGTTGATGATTTGCTGAAAAACCCGGTTAGGTACCAAAACTGGTTGTTTTTTGGTCGCACTCGGTTTGTACCCGGGTGCCGAACCTGGTTATTTTGGTCGTACTCGGGATGTACCCGCGTACCAATCCTGATTGCTTTGGTCATACTCGGTTAGGTACCCGGGTATCAAACCTGGCTATGTTGGTCATACTCGGGTAGATACCCGGGTATCAAACGTGGTTGTTTTGGTCATATTGGGCTGCGTACCCGGGTACTAAACCTGTTTTTTTTCGTCATACCCGGGCCCGGATAGGTACCCGGGTATCCCCAGAATATGTATGCCCTACTCTGAATAAGCACACCCTTGGTTGTTCTTTCTAACGCCATAAATTTCGGAAATACGTGTATGTCTGTAATCATGCGTCGCTGTGAGCCGGAGCCGCGACCGAAGTTTTTTTTTTTTTTTTTGCCAGTGTGGGTTATGAGGGTATGGGCCAAGGCCAAGAGCAGAGTGTAAGCATATCTCCAAAGAGGTCTTGGTCTTGTTCGGTTTTTCTTACCCGCGTCGATTATGTTGGCCGCCGACTGATCTGTCCTGCTGCGCATTCCGTGGTACGTGGTCCCAGTATTATTCGAGGGGGGGGGGGGTAGAGGGGGGTGCGGGGGTGGGGCGGATGGGAGGTCATTATCATGCATGGAGGAGGGGGGAGGGGAGAGGGGGGGGGGGGGGGGGGGTAGTTGTCACCCGCTGCTGAAGGGTTTACTACGACCCGTTTAGTGTCTCCTGGACATTGTGTACCAAATATTTCCCAGGGGATGTGACTTGGGGGGATGATAAGTTTCCATCCCCGTGTTTATAATTGTTATCACGTCATTCTATCTAAAACCTCATCGACACGATTTACTCCACGGTCGCAAGACAGACTAAAAGGATTCTGGAGAAAAAATCGAGGACTCAGAACCATAGCAAAAAATGCTTCGAACTATGTACGACTCGACGAAAATCATTCAGACATAATTTTAACACGGGGTATATTATTTGGGGAATATTACCGCTTGCAAGGGACAGATGATGTTACCCTTTTATTTGAAGCTCGTCGTGGCTCTGTTTAACGCCTTGCAGATGGGTCAGATTCATCTGAATTTATGGCACGACCCTCGGAACCGTGCCGATCCTCCTCGCCTGCCTGCACCCTCATGCATCCCCATCACCCTTGGCAGACTGCATCGAAGCGGGCTTACCATACGACTGGAAGCGGGTCAACATTGCTTCCGACACAGAGAAGGAAATTGTGAGAGCCCTCCTAGCGGTATTAGATTCAAAAGCAGCTGCGTCAGCAGCAGCAGCAGCAGCAGCATCAACACCAGCAAAATATGCAGCAGCACAAGCGGCAGAGGCTGCGGCCGCGACAACACGGGAGGGCGCGCATGCAGACTCTTTGCCAGAGGGCGGAGGCAGCAGCAGCAGCAGCAGCAGCAGCAGTAACAGCAGCAGCAGTAGTGCGCCGGCGAGCACGCCGCACGATGGAGCCCAAGCGAGCACAACATGCGGACATCGCCCAACCGGGGCGACGGCCCCAACCGCGGATGACTCGGGCAACGCTATACCGGTAGCCCCGACTGAGGCTTCGGGGAAGAGGCAGCGGATTCTCGCGGGTAGCTGCGCTTCACGCGGGCCTGATTGTGTTATGGCGGATGGCATGTCTCGGCAGAACTTTTCAGGGCACTCGCAGGGGCTTGGAGTGGGTGCTCGTGCGGATGCAGGAGAAGTTGGGCCGACACAGCAATCAGCGGAAGCTTGAGCGAGGTCGAACTGTGTGCGGCAGCGAGGGAAAAGGGGTGGGAGTCTGTGGGTCTCAGAGAAGTGAAGGATTTGGCGCCCGCCGTGGAATACTGGCAGATTCGGATGGTTCTCGCTAGGTTCAGATCAGGCTGGTATGGATGTGAACGCTCTGAGTCGTAGTCCAGTACAACACGTCCGTCCCCTTGAACGCGAAACCGCACCCGGTCACGTTTTGGAGCCAAAACTTGAGACTTGAAGAGAAGATACTTTTTTTTTCGTTAGTCTCTTTGGTGCGCTAGACGCACGTCATGTTACCCTGCCTTAGCTGTGCGTTATTACGGGGGACCATAGGGAATAGGACCTATGGTACACACAAAAACCACATAAAAACTATATATGTACCTATTTGTACTAACAATATTTGGTCCTATTTACTATGGTCCCCCGTAATAGTGCGTCATGGGGCATTGTCCGAGTTGACGTTGGTGATGTAGCTCTACCCTGTTGTAGTTATTTTGTTTTTGTGCCGTAGGCATCTTGCTTGCCTATTGATGAGAGGGATGCCTTCTATCTCGCGCGCGGGAACGTCGCGCGGAACGTTATGCGTATGTGTACTGGATGCTGTTTGTATGTCGGCGATAAAAGCGTCAGGGCTCTGCTCGTTTGTTGTGCTTCTGAATTAGCAGCTCATGCCAAAAAAAGCAGGACGCTTCTAAATATTTTGTCATGCTTGCTTCCGTAGTAGCATCGCAGTGCGCGATCCGAAGATGATGGTCGCTCAAAGTCCACATGAACACATGGCTTGCTTGGGTTGAAGAGGGGAACTATTAACAGAAACATGTATGTGCAGTACCTCTGCATTTCCCGAGATGGGAACACTTTGCGAAACATATTTTAGTCGTTGTCGAATGACGGCAAGACGTGGAGCACATGCTGAATGGTACCCCTACTGTACTGTTGCGCACCATCAACCTTCGCGTGCGTATTAGGTTGACCTAAAAATCACGATGCACGTACAAGGCATCTTTTCGGTTTTCATGAGAGCAGTACTTGTGGTACCGCACGCCGCCCTCAATCAAGTATGCTGTATACCATTATGTTTAACTGTTGTGTCAAACCCTGCTTTCCATGTCCTCGTCGTTCGTATACCGCACCCTTTACTTGGTAGGACATCGCCGAATCCTAATTTTTCATCACCCCCTCCTCCATCAGCGCTGCAGAGCCCACGCTACTACTGCTCGCAGTAAAACAACAAAAAAAAAACATCAAGCGAAGCACCAGCCTGCGTTTGGAAAGACTTTGCGTGCCCACCGCGCAGCGAACAAGAAAACACCAACAACACAAGACAGACTACAGTAGATGGAGCACGTGCTGCGTGTCTCCCGTAGCTCTCTACGCACGAACCGAGAAGCGAGGGTGCCTTACCGCATGCATGCAACCCCCCACAAGAGAGAAATCAGAGATCCCTCCCATTTCTTGTCTATCTGCGTCCGCCGTTTCTTAACGCACGCCCGTCTGAATAAAGCGACGTATATGTATAATATATCGACCCCACCCCACCCACATGCAACACCTCGAAAGTTTTTAGTGAAGCGAAAATTGGAGCCTAGCTCTACAATTGCTGTGCTACGGAACGCCCTTCCCTGTTTTGGTTCGTTGGAAAAACACATGCTGTTGCAGCGCAAAAAAGCGTATCTTCATCAAAGCACCCTCTCCCTCCCTGCAGCAACTCGAGCGTGTTTATAATAGTGACAACGCGAAAAATGTAGCCCAGCTCTACAACTGATTTGTCGAAAAAGCAAAAGCTGGCGCAGCACAAACATCCGCCTCCCGCTTGAAGCACTCTGCAGGCAGCAATTGTGGCCTCGATATTCAGCACATCGGCTACTATAGTGGGCCTGCTGGACCAACCTATCCCGTTGTGGCGCGCTCAAACATTAATAGAATACTGCACACAGTCATTATACCATTGCATCCATGCTTTTTAGTCGGGGAAAAAACGATAAGACTACCCTCGACATCAATCAAGCCTTTCCGTCCGCTCGAACGAACACAACAAGCAGTCACACCCTGTACCCAGTCCCACACGTGCGAAGACCACTACTTCTGTGAAGGCGAAGTTGATGACCGTTCCTTGTGACAACAGATTTGCACCAACTTTTACTGAATGCTGTGCTCTCCTCTCTTCCTAGAAGCCTACCCCTAACTTCGTGATATATGATTTTACTCGCCTTGCCCCTCCGGCATTTCGAGCGTTCGGCCCCCCCCCTATGATATCGAGTACACCTCCTACCCGACAGTTTCAACTCTATTTTTGATCATGCCCTCATTTTCCAAGCAACATACCATCAACTCTTTCATATATGACAGTTTCGAGTTTACTTTTGACTGTGCCCTAATTCCAAGAAATGGAGCACCATGTAGCCCCTCTCAGGTGGGCCCACTAAAATATAACTCACAGTAGTCCTGTTTGGCATACTTGTAGCCGCCGAAACACAAACACAGCACACGCCATGACATTAAAAATACGCAGTGTGATCAGTGATCCGCCAACACAAGCATACACCACACGGGATCCCCAAACTTCTGCTGTGTTGCTCACAGTGATGCGCCCAAACACACACCACACAGCATGCCATTTGTGATGCAGTGTCCTCCGCCGAACCACACAACACACACATGCCACTTGTGAAAATCGATCCATCCGCCAGAGCAAACAAACACCACACGACACGATGGCTTTTGCAGAGTGTCCAGAGATCCTGCAGAGCAACACCACACCGAATGAAAAAACTTCTGCAGGGTAATCAGAGGCCCTCCAAGGCCACACTACACCGCATGGCACAGAGCTCGCAGTTGTGATCGAGAGTGTGATCAGCCAGTGTGCTGTCAGAGCTTTTGGTGACAAGTTTGCATGATACCGCTTGCTTACACCGCGCGGTCTAGCGCAACGGCTCGCCGCCCATGGAGCCAAACATACGGTTGAGGCGCTCGACATCTTCTGCGGAGGCTAGCTTGGGCGTTTCCCTTGGACTCGGCACATCCTGTGACACAAGTGCAGGCGTGAAGTCAACGACGCACGCCAAGGGAAATCATCGTATCACAGTTAGCGAGAGACACGCGAGAACGAAAAAAAACCCCCCGTTGCATCGTGTAGATGTCCGGCAAACGTCGAATAGCGCAACGTATACTACCGACTGCGATGCCATGGCATTCGAGCAAAGGGGCGAGGGACCCAATCTCAACAATCCCGCCGATCGGAAGCGATTCCAACTGAAATACGCTGCACACACACGCGTCTCGGTACTTTTTAGTGTCTCATATACCTCTTTTATACCGTGATTACCGACCCACCACCTCTTGACGCACCCAACAACCAGCCATGGAGCGGTTCGGTGGTATTGATACATTTTTGGGCTTGCTTTGCTGACTGCTATAGATGATACACGCAGTATAGTCGTGTCTGATACAAATGCGTTCACGGGGTTATTTGGTTGACGGCTTCGTAGAACATATCAATAGGCAACGTGGCGATAGTTCAGGAATACCTCTCTTATGCCGAAATGAAAGGACTGTTTCTATATCATTAGAAAATTCCAAACGGTTCTTACATATGACCATTTCATTAGCCTTCCAGCAATGTACAATGAATCATTTCTCTCAGTACTATCTGTAGAATAGAACGGTATTCACAAGATATCACACTAGGGTGATATGATAGCACACCCCCTCGGGTGAACTTCCAAAGCTGGTTTTCTCGACCACGGGGCGAGTGCAAACGCCGAGAGGCGCGGTTATGGAAAGAATATCTCGACGAGAACTTTACGAAGCCGCCATTTTCGTCGGGTGCGCTCCCGCTGGTTTTGAAGGAAATTCGCTGCGAAGTTTCGTCCCAGGGCGGGTTATCTTGATAATAGTATAAGGTACTTCGTGCACCTGAACCCTTTCACGACTGCAATACCGCTTTGGGGACAAACCACCCAACTAATAAGTAGAGTGTCCCCAAAACGGGACGGCAGTTCTATTAACACCAGTGTTCAAGCTGATATAACAACGTACCGAGCACCACCACTCTCCCAATCCATTCTCCTTACTCTCGTACGTACTCACTTGAACACGCCTCTACCTTCCTCTACACAGTTTTTTCAGTCTACATACTATTGATACAGTAGCTGCACTTGTGTTGTTACAACCTTGTTTTTCTATAAATTAAATTTGCAACACACCTCTGGGGACTGTCGCACGCCGTCGGTCGGCGAGGGACGCTCGGCAACAGCGGTGTCTCCGTCAAACCTGAGAAAAGAGAAATATAAATCAATCGAGGGTGGGCACAGGGCAGGGCGCAAATAGAAAAAAAGAGTCAATTTCGACCGAAAGCGTTGACGTCAAAATCAGATTCGACGATCAAAAACATGAAAGCTCATTCGTGCATGAGGCTGCTCATTTTTTTTTTTGTGTGGGCGCACATCTATGTAGAAACGACAGCGGCACGCGCCAAACAGCACCGAAGACGGTAATACCTGCCGCACGCAACGATATGTTTCCACAAATCCTCTCCCTTGACAGCTTAAACATGAGATTTGCACGACGCTTGGGACACGCACGTTTTGTGAACACGTCTAAGCGAATACGGAGAAGATACTATCCCGGCCAACCATCCACGCCAGTCCCACGTGGGTCGGGTACACACTCAAACTGTCTCGGCAGAGTCGCTCGATGCAAAGCCAAGACTGCAAAGGTGTGTTTAATAGGGTGCCTACCCGAGTATGACCAAAACAACCAGGTTTGGTACCCGGGTACAAACCCCAGTACCACCAAAACAACCAGGTGTGGTACCCGGGTACATACCCGAGTATGACCAAAACAACCAGCTTTGGTACCCGAGTAGCTCAAGAATATACACCCTACCCCGAAACACTGAAACTTAGCACACACATGGCGAAACTAACCTTGGTGGCTTCAGCGGGCCCTCCTTGGCCTTCTGCTGGTTCTGCATCGCGATTCGCCTCTTCTCTGCCTGTTCTTTGTCCGTGTCTGGCGGCAGCTGCTGCTCCAGTCTCTTTCGCAAGCTCATCATCGCATCCTCCGCCTCCTGCACACCGATCGTTCGCCACGCGAGGCGGTCAATAGGGAAGAGACGCAGCGACCGTACAAAACACAAAAATCAGCACGACTCTAAACAATAGCCCATTAATTGGGCTCCCGCTTATGTGCAGGAGCGTCCTGCACAAAACTTTGTGCAGGACGTGTGTCATCATTTTCAACCTTGCACGTCGGCCAGACCAACCCAACCCCAGGCCAAAACCCTAACTCTAACACTAACCTCAACCCTTTAGGGGGCTCGAGGTCGGCAGGGGCAGTCACGCGGCTCCGCCGGGTGTTTTGGTGGCGTTTTTAAAAAAAAAAAAAACGCCGGGCGGTCGGAAGACCTGCCTTGACCAATAAGACCCGCATCCTGCACGAAGTGTTGTGCAGGACGTTCCTGCACATAGGCCGAGTCTTAACCTTGGGACCCCGAGACTGCGACCAAGACAATGGTAACTTTGGTACTATCAATCGTATCCAATACGAGCAGAGTGAGCGCCCAGCAGTATGTACGGGGACGATCATGTTGCGCGTACTGTACGACTTTCTTGCATCGTTACACAAGTAGCTCGGACAAAAGCCTGTCTCATCTCCCAAAGACGCACTGGCCGTCGCCGCTATCGTCAATTTTTATCGAAAACTTTTCCCCTTTATAAAGTTCCAAGAGGGTTAACCACTGCTACGAAGTACCTGGTACGCCTTTTAAGACACATTGATTTACAGCTTTTTTTATGAAGTTTCGTCTGATGTCTGCTGTCTGCGCCCGCCCGTGTCGTCCTAATTCTCCTGTGCGTCGTCGCTCGGACGCCAAAATGATCATCCCCCAAAACCAACCAAGCAGTGGCCGATACCGATGCTGGAATGGTATTTTTTATTTGTCGTTACAATTTCGTTGTCAAGTGCCGAACAACTAAAAGCTGTAACCGCGCCGCGTTCGTATGTACCTTTGGGGTTTGGTCTCCGATGTTGAGCCGCACGAAGCCCTCGCCTAGAATATCGTCCTCATCTTCAAAGTTGTCGACCGCTTCAGCTGCCGCTCCCTGTGCCTTGAGACCGTCTGCCTGCAGCCGCGGGTTGGCAACCTTCACGGCAAACACCCAAGAAAAATCCAACAGCAGCGGCAGTTTAAACGGGACGAAACGGCAAAGGGGGGGTAGCCAATCGGCGTACATACGAAACAGTAGCAGTACCAAAAGTCGGGAAAAAAAAAAGGAGTTTACTAGGATTCTGTCTCCCTAGCCAGGCGTCGGCAAGGCGACGGCGGTAGACCTTTAGCCTCTTCTACTGCAGTACTACTAATACAACGGATATGGATCTCTTCGTAAAAGTAAACCGTGCAATATATATATCGTGCTCATTCAAGCGGCCAAAGTAAATATAACACGACTTTGATACTAAAATAGTGCGCACGGTAGCTCAACCTGCGTAGCTCGCGCGAGATGCGCGGCGGTGGCGAGCGGCGGGCGCACCCCGCTCTGGCCTCTGGCACACCTTACGCCGCCGTGCTGGAGTAGTACGTAGCGTGTATTATAGGTTACAGTTGGCCTTCGACGTTACAGCAGAATTGTGTAAACAAATAAGTTGTACGTATGCTCCAACGTGTACCGTCGTACTCAACTACCAGCTATTAAATACTACGAACTGTAGTACTGCTGTATACCTATGTACAAACCAGGCTCTAAATAAGTACCGTGGTACCTGGTACCTGGTATACGAGTACCGTACACATAATACCTGGTACCTGGTATCTGTATCCTTTGCTGCACCAAAAAGTCTGGGCTGGGTTCGCAGGTTCGCAGAGTTGCAGAGACAGATCTACCCGTAGCCCGTAACCGTTTGGTCGTGCTCTGGTCGTTGGTCGTGCATATACACGTGTACACGTACCGGTGCCCGACGTACGTCAGTATAAAATGTTTCATTTCCGGGCAGAAAGCGGTACAATCTCAGATCACAAGATCGCACTGCTCGTACCTCGTACTGATCGCGCAAAGCCGCCGCCTCGGCCGCGGCCTTGGCTGTTGTCTGCTTGTACGACATTTCCTCTTCCGGGAGGTAGCCCATGACGGCCTTCCGAATCATCTTCCTCACCCGCATAGAGATGCGCGACAGTCGCGACGTCGATCCGCCCCCCCCCCTTGAGATCTGCTTCGTTTCACCGCAGTAGTACGAAGACCGTTTCAAGTTTGAAGGGGAACATCAAAATGGTTCACGAGATGACGAGGTGGCGATTGACGTTCATACACTTTAGGATTTTTGGAATTTGGGATCATACTGGATACCTGGTGGGATGCAACAGGAAGGCTCACTCGTACCTGGTACAGCAGTAAACTGCCTAGAAAAACCCGTAGGAATAGAAAATCCCAGCGTGTACGTGTTGACTAGCTATTAATCGTGTTGACGCACGGCTGACGGTACAGCAAGGACGAGCTTCGAGACTCCAGTAGAGAGAGTTAGAGTCGTACGAGTACGTGGCGTTTTTTTATGTAGCGATGAAGAACAGAGAAAATAGAGCGGTGCTGCACTGACTCTGTTTGTACGTACATACCCTGTGTATTTTCGTATTTTCTGTGGGCAGGGAAAATGCGTTTCGACGTGGAAACGTGGCAACCGTTCATGGCTTGGGAAACTTGCCAAGCAAGGTTTGATGTGTACACGACATGGGCGGCAGGACTCAACCAACCCAGCATCGCTCGATAAGGCAAGTACCGTCACGAGCCACCACCCCACCCCGCCTGGGGACTGCGAGCACTCGGGGCGGGATCCAGCTGCAGCTCTTTCGCGTTCTCTCTGGGAGGAGGGCACGTGGCTGTTTTTACAGCAATGTCTGTTGACGAAAATCATGAAATTGAAGTTCGAGATGGATTTAGGTACACACAAGTACGACTGCTGCATAATAGGAGGGCACTAGCATGCCTACCACTCAACGATACGCTGACGTACCACCGAAGAGCAGAAGTAGTAGACGACCCACAACGGACTACCCATAACGGGAAGGGGGGAGCAGCCCCGACCGTTTGTCGGGGGGCGGTTATTCATCACCCTACAAGCTGTACCCGGGGTGGTGGCGAAACACGAAATGAGGATCATCAGTAGTCCGGTGGAGAAACGAGAGCATGTATGATGGGGGCCATAGTCATGCAATCACTACTCACCCCGTCGGTGCCCCATCTCCTGGCTGGCGAGCCGACATAGAAGCTTGCCGCCTCCACACCTCGTGCATTCGCCGTGGTGCAGCTTCGGGTCTGCTGGAGAGGGCGCTGGTTCCCATAGCTCGGCTTCCCAGTGCAGCAGCGGTTGGTCTGCAAGCAGGAGCCGGGACGAAGAAGCCATCCACACATGTCGGATGCGCCAACACGCTGATTAGAACGGCGACGAAGGAAAGAGATACCCTTGGCGACTCCATATCTATATGCTGGGAAGATCTCCGCCCTCTATGGAATGACGCGAGGTGCTGGCTGCGTGAGCTGAGTGCCAAAATGAACCACGCTTGCTGGTTGATTGCGGAAACACGGAAAAAAAAAACACGTGTCACTCGATCGATTCCCTGCACGCATACGTTTGAGTCCCGCGCCCCTAATAACGAACGCCTGAACAATGTTGGGCATGTTGACATTTTTCATTTCTCCCCGCGGTGCAGCGGTGCAGCAAGCAGCCTGCAGACAGGTTGGACTGTTCACGTCAGTCCTCGTGATGCCATCGCTCGTCATCAGAGCTCCCCTGTTCGCAGTCATCATGACTTCCACTGCATGCCTCCGTTTTGTCAGAACGCTGCCCCTGAACGGTGTTTCAGGCGGACAGCAGCGCCATGCTTACGTGGGTCAAAGAGTGTCTGTAGGCATTCCCTTCAGGCTTTTGAAGAACAGAACAGCAGTGCAGTCTTTTTCATGCACCGCAGCTCGCAGTACCGACTCCCGACCTGCTGGTGCAGTGAGCCCAGCGGAGCGAATCTATCAGCTTGCGGGGAGGGAGTTTGAGATAGGCAAGCCTTCTATTCTCGCCAAGGTTGGTGCTAATATTTTTGTACTCGCGTATGTCGCAGTTGTGTACCCGTGTTCGCGGTGCTGGGCACTGGGCATGTTTTTTCGTTTTTTTCCGTCCAATCAAAACAAGCAAATCTTGTTTTGTAAGTTTTGAAATACGTCAGCTGTGAGTTCGACTGAAATGTCTGTACTGCTTGCCTCTGCAATGTTTTGTGTGTGCAGTGTGAATGGTACGTAGGGATTTGGCACGTCGTTTTATAGAGCCAGTGTGATTTTGCTGTTGCGGCTGCCTGGTTGTGTACCCGGGCGAGTACCCGTCACAAACGTTCACTCGGATAATTCTGAACGTGAAACCCGAACCCGTCGCGGGTAACCCCGTTTTCAGACGAAATCAAACAAAACCAACGAGTACTCGGGTAAACCCGGGTTCTCAGACAACCCGTTTTCGTTTACGGTCATCCAGGGGTATCACAAGCGGACGACAGCAGTGCGTACTGCGATTTGATGTCGAAACGAGAATCATAACCTTCAAACAATACCAGAGCCCATAGTATTAAAAAAATAGAAACTGACTTGCAGTAGAAATAAATGCAATCGGTTTGCCTCTACAGGTAGTTTGTGCGCATGTTGCATGTCGTACATACCTGATACCTGGTATATGCCTGGTACGTACTCGTACATGGTATTTTTTTGCGCACCTGCACATTGTGAGTGTATGTACCCATCCAGAGAGAAATGCCGTATGATACGAGTACATAGTGACGTGCGGCATATGTATGGCTACGCACGAAGAAGCGCAGATACCCCCCACCTATGTATGCCCCTGAACTCAGCACATTCAGGTAGCGAAAGGCAGATGGACATTATGTGCGCCACAGCTATTACGGGGGGGCATAGTAAATATGACCAAATATTGTTCGTGAAAATAGCGAAATAGGTTTTTCTGCTTACCGTAGGTCCTATTTACTGCGGTCTCCCGTAATAGTAGGTGGCGTTCCCAGGTCTCCATGGCGGGCAGGCGCCATGGCGCAAGTAATGAAATGAAAGCCTACGAGTAAACATCGGTAGTAACCCCCCAGGATACCGACGATATTGGCACAACAGAAATGCGTATGAAAACTAATCAGTTGGAATCCTCTGTGAACACCTTACAGAAGGCATGGGTATTCTGCTCTGAAGAATGGATAATACACCTGGGGCCTGGGGACCCCGTTTTGTGTCCATTTGAGAGGTTTCTAGATATATTGTGAGACTATTTATAAACGGGGACATGTCAAACATACGGGTACCCGGGTACTCGAATCCGCTGAGTATCAGGGTTTTGATCACCCCCAAAACCCGCGGGTTTCAAGTGAAACCCGAACCCGTCACGGGTTTTGCCTGTCCGGGTTGTACCCGCCGAGTACCCGGGTTTCGATCATCCGGGGTACACCTCTACTCGGTACGTCTCTTCACCGCCAGACCGGAGGCAGTCAGCGTGAGCTCGAACGCTTGGGTCCTACGCGCAGTGCAGCGCACTCGGCGCGGCTCTCCGCGGCGCCGGACCACAGCAAACCGCACTTAATCTCGGCGTTTGCTCAAATCTCTGCACGCACAATATATCTGATTTTTTCGCATAGTAAGACTGTTTCGATTTGCGAACTTCACAGCTGAGAATGCAATCGCCGGGTCAAATTTGATGTTCCAAACCTGAACCGCATAGGAAACAGCTTCTGAACAGTGTTGTTTCTGTCCACAATTTCTTTGTTTTTGAAGGTATTATACGTCTCAAGCCGATTGCGGCGTCGGTGACATGAATCCCGAAGTCCACCACTCTGGAATACCTTGCCTGCCTGTATACACGAGCACACGGCCAATCTTGGGCGATTTCGTTAACGTCTTCCACCGCGACAGTGGCCGTGAAAGTTTCCTTGACTGGCTGGCGCAGCGAGTATAATATCTACTGACTGAAGCTGCCAGTATTCGTACATAGGGGACGGGGTTCAGAGGGAGGCACAGACGAAGCCGTAAGAAGTGAAGAGGACCTAAGCGGTACTACCATCCTTGCCTTACTACGTACAGTGCGGTATGGTCACATCATTTATCTCCAGCCGCCATAGTCGTCGAGAACCTACAGAGTAGTATACCATGGTTTGTCGGACCCTTCGATTAACAATCGGTGTATTTGTGGCGTTTTAGCACTACGGTTGGATACGTTTACAGTTTAAGTACAGTACGTACGTATCCGTAGGCTTTTCCGCGCGTTGCACTATGACCTGTAAACACTATCGCCGTTTACAGCTCAGTAGTGCAATCACGCAATTACGCCATCACTCAAACACGAATATCGCGAAACCCGTGCTTCAACTGGCCGTCCTGACCAACGTGGGTGTCCCGCACAAGGTGCTTTTCGACGAGGTTGGCGTATTTGACCCTGAAGGCAGTGGATCAGCGTCGCTGCCTAGCAAGGCCGGACCGGCGGGGGGCGCGTCAAATCGAAGTCAGTGTCTGCCAAGGCATTGAAAGCGATACTCAAAGGGGAGGATAATCCCCTTAAGCGCGAGCTAGTGCAGCTTGTGCTCGATTGGCGGAATGCCGAGGCCGTGCCCAAACGAGGAGGGTTCGTTGCTTCCGGTGAGGAGATCGCCGCGGGTTGGTTCCTTTTCAGTTGTTTTGCTGCTGCTGCTCCTCTTAACTGTTGGCGATCGGCGTGTGACTTTGTTAACTGCCTTCTAGGCACTACTGAACACGGATTTTATTAATAGCAGGATTCCGGCGATGGTCACCAGATACCAGTCTCGTGCTACAGTACTACTCAGTTCTACCCTCGATTCCCAAACGCCGTTCCACAGAGAAACTCACGACGGTTCCCCCCGGTGTGCGCTCAGGTGCCAAGGTTGCCGACGTGCCAGCGTGGTCAAGCTGCCTCATCCCCGATCACGACGAACTAGTGGTGGACCCTTCCGCCGCCCTGTCTTGCTCATCGATGGGCACTACATCATCTACCGGTCCTTCCATGGTATGCCACACCTCTCCGCGCCAGACGGGACACCGGTGGGGGCTCTCTTAGGCTTCTGCAACGTCATCAATAAGCTCGTGAGATCTGCAACGATATTGTTGAAGAGAGCGGGCATTGCGCCGTTCCCTATATGCCATGTGGTCAATCTTCTTTCTCGGGACTGCTTGCACTTAGTACAAGTTTTGCTGTTTTTGTCGATACATCGGGGTTACCCTTGGCACTACTCGTGGTAAGTCCGTACTAGGTAGCGTGTAGCCGGCGGTAGTTTGCAGACAGAGGGGAGATTATCGGCCATTGCTAGTACACGGTATTACGTACCATCGTTGTACAACAGTAACGACATGCAATGTACTGCGGCAGGCATCTCTATTTTCTACAGATATTGGACTTTTTACCAATTAACGCCTTTTCCCCCTCTCCTCGAGTCTTGATTTTCTTTTTCTCGGCCCTTTCACAATTTAGGTTTGATCGTGGCGATAATCCAATATGCGAAAAACGCATGCATAGGCACACTCCCACGATACCAGAACACTCTTTTTAGGGCGAGCATGCTCTTGGTGGTGTTCACATTTGGAGCATTACCCCCGCGACTCTCTATCGTCTGGGACGTAACCCATCCGGACCTATGTAACCCACCCGGAGCAGGTACTTCGGCCCTGGGTAGACGGCATCGAGCCGCGTAGGAAGGTAGTCGTCGCCTTTGACACGGTGGGGGATAACTTCCGCCATGAGCTCTACTCCGGCTACAAGGCAGGCCGGGCAAAAGCTCCAGAGGACCTCCGGTCAGTGAAGAATGCGCCCCTGCCAATGTTGATACGTGTTCCCGTCACACACCTGCTACAGGTACAGGACACCTACTGTAGTAACAAAACGAGCAATACCAAAGGTAGGCTTGCGATTCACAGGAACTTTAGAAATTCGGCAGCCGTCATGCTGAATGAAGTTGGTGTAGAACGCACCCATTCTCAAAAATACGAAATCCAGCTTTCCTGTTTCTTATTAGGTGTCCTGTACTGACCGTAAGCATCGCGCTCCTCACGTGAGCTAGCAGGGTCGTTTGTGCTTGGCCAAAGTTGGTCGCTGATGACGCCGTCTCTCACTTTGTGCAGGCCGCAGTTCGCTTTAATTCGAAGCGCGTGCAAGGCGTACGGCCTGGACATTGTTGAAGGGGTCGGCTTCGAAGCGGATGACGTCATTGCTTCTTTGGCGTTGGAGGTGCGCGTGGTCGTTGGTTTGGTCGTTGATTTCCGAGAAGTTGTCAGTACACAAGGGTGGTTGCACAACTAACAATAGCTGCGGCGTTGAATACCCGGAAGTCTTTAGTCTACAGCACGAATTTTCTTATATGGTGGAAAGGTATTGACCTGTCCTGTCGAGCAGGCTTATCCTGAAGCGACGCAGCGTTTTGTGAAGTCGAATTGCTGCTGCTGTTCCTTGGCGTTCTCGAGGTATCTTGTCCTGTTGTCACCAGGAGAAACGCTTTTCGAATGTGTCCGAGTACGTTTCAGCGGCCAGGGTCTGCACATTAGACATAAGACCAGGCAGTATTAGCTTGGACCTGTACATGCACGCCCATATGATTGCAGCATATTTGTATGATTTCGTTTCCCATCCAACAATGTGCAACGTGGTTGTCAATCACTAAAAATGACGATGAACAAGAAAATTAAGACCACTGCGATAGAACGTAAATGTACGACAAGTCAAATCTTATACGAATCATACTGTATTGTTGCACGATTACTTCGTCGCTCTATTCGTGTACGAATTGTAGCTAGAATTAATCAGGCCTCTCTGCTGCGATTAGCGGGAACCTCTCGCCCAGGGCTACTGTACGACTCCCGCATTCAATCAACGCCGCAGTTGTAGCGTCGATCCCGATTGAAGTGGTATATTCTCGATCTGTACAACCAAGAGGTTTTCTCCAACCCCGGGGACAAACTTCTTGCGTCCCCGCCTTTGGGTTCCAAGCTTACTGGTAAATATCTCGGGTTCTCTCGTCGGTCGTCGAGTTGCAGGCAGTGACAGCTGGGGCCACAAATGTTACCATCGCCAGCGCCGACAAGGACCTGGCGCAGCTTGTTACGCGGAGGGTCAACATGCTCAACGTTTACACAAACGAGAGGCTGGGCCCAGATGAGGCGAGTCACACACCAAGGTTATCGTCGGGCTGTCTGAGGTTTTTGAACTCCTGGAGTGGAGTCCTTCAGTGCCGTTATGCTTTTGATCAGAGCGGCTCTTCAGGTTGCCGAGGAAAACCCTCCCTTCATATTTCATGCCCTTGGCAACTGCTGTAGTACACACAACAGCGTCGAGTATTTGCATGCCCGGCCTTTTTTTTAATGTTTGCTTAGCACACCATACAGAATACCAGGTACCGTGTATGGCAAAGTACCTGGCATGTGCCATTCAACTGCAGCTTACAGGGTTCGTGTGGCGTAATTATTAGTGGCTCGTGCCACAAACCGCTCCAAACGCCCGACCGCATCTGCCTTCGCAAGTAACCTCACCCAGAAGTAAACTGCGTGCGTCGCTTATCGTGCCGGCTCTTCGCTGTTGTCCTATCTTGGCGCCGAGAAGGTGCTTTCGAAATTCCTTGCCCCGCCGGGGAGGCTGGCGGACCTTCTGACGATAACGGGCGACAAATCCGACGACATTGTCGGAGTGGACGGTTACGGTCCTGTCAAGGCAGCCAAGGTGAGGGTGACCCTGTGTCTGACTAAGGTTTGTTTTCTCGATGAATCGCAATTCCCATAGCATTTAGCGATATTATTAACAGCTTCGTATATATTTTCGGTAGAAAGACTTACCGTAAGAGCCTTGAGTGCGCACAATTAAAGGGGTGCGATCGTTTTGCAGCGCCCGTTTTCTCGACAGCGGTGAGTATGAGGGTGCTAAAGTCGAACGTCACTTTTTCGGAAGACTCTCTCGACCAGATTTTTCCTCAAACACCTTGTTCGTTCGGTGTTGGCAACTTTCCCGTTCTGGAAAAACCCCCCTGTGCGAGATCGATGCTCTTTACGGTACCTATTGAGTATTGAGTCCTTTCATTCACACAGGTAGTTCTTGTGAATACCGCATCAGTAGAAGTTGATGGACAGCGCAAGGAAAAAGCCCTTTTCCCTTTGAATCCTGAACATGTTTTGCCCCGCGGGCCACTGTGTCGTACACTATAATACTTTTTTTGTTTTTTAGGTGCTGGCCAAGCACGCGACGCTTGAAGAGGCGGTAGATGATATTTGCGCGGAAATGACCAAGAAGAACGTGGATCCGGTGAGTCGGCTTCGTGTCACTAAAAATTATTTTTTCTTCTTCATACGACTGGCATTTTTTTCTTTCCATGCCATTTGCAATCTTCTCCCTTCTTTCTCTTGCTCTCTCCCTTGTCGTGACTCAGATCCGGGGTGACATAGCATTTCCCCCCCCCCCCCCTACACAACGGCACGCACCGTGCTTTTTTTTTTCTCGAGAAGGGCTCAGCTCTTCCTTCCCCCGTCGAGTGGCGTTGTATTGTGCTCACGCGCGCTAGGCGCCTTTGGCGGTTGGTGTCTTTCGAGAAAACAAAATCCACATGGACAATCGATCCCTTGACATCAACGCTAATAGCAGTATTCGAGGTTAACCGCTAGACCACCGGGGCGACCGGCTAATAGCTTCGTTCCGTGGTACTCTGTCGCTGATTGCGCCAAAAACTACACGCGTCGTTGATCCAGTGTTATCAGCTGCTTTGTCTGGCGCAGGATGTGCTGTGGCCCAGAGCTATCTCGTGCCGTGGTAATACGTACCATACGATTCGGAAACCTTACATTCCGATGTTGATATTTGATACCAGGAATTCACCAACACGGTACGGGCACGTTCGGTTTGTAATATATTGTGCCTTTGACATTCTTCCCAGTCCGCCTCATCCCTGACCCACGACCGCTGTAATACACTTGCGTCTGAACCAGGCGCTTGTGGAACAGACCAGGGCGCATGCATCGCTGGCGAGAAGGCTGGTTGAGTTGTCTACAGCTGTGCCTCTTGACCGAAGAACCGGCGCCAAGACTCTAGCGTCAGTCGCGCCGTTCGCCTTGCAATCGGGAATCGGAAAGGGTACGGAGAGATTGCTAGAATTCATGAGAGACAACGGGCTGCCGGACCTGGCCAATCGGACGTCTAATATATTGGGAATAGATACTGGGGAGTAATGTTTGCATTGTTTTGCTCTGTATTTGTAATATTTTGCTTGTCCACCAGCTGGATATACAAATTGGACCACCAGCTGAACATAAAACATTTCCCTCGAATCTCGGGATCGGCACCGAAGTGTTTATGCTTTTTTTCTTTATAGTTTTGCCCTCATACTCCCCTTCTCTTGGGTGTTGGCATGGCGATATCTTGTGTTTGTTGGACTGCGAGTGAAACAGGAAGGTAAGGTCACCGTCCCTCGCAGAATACCCTTTCTTTCACGTACTGTGGCAACGCCAGTTGGGGCACACAAATAGAACCCCTGGCAAACAGGGTTTCTAGGGTCTCCGCATCGGCGTCAAGATCACATGTTTTTCTTCTTGGCTTCGTCTTCAAACTCGACCGCGAACTGTTTTCGGACGTACAGTAGTAGGTACGTATATACTGTTTTTGTTTCCTGGCGTTATTTGGTTTGCAAGTGATATATGATGGCATACCGCCCACCACCATCTGTGGTGCGGTTTCTTCACGATACCCTTCAGGTTCGCAGTTAGAAGTACTTGTTATATACATTATCCATACCATACCCCCTGTGTTGAGTGTTCACGTTTGAAAAGGTACGCGGGGCATGTTGGATAGCAGCCCTCGTAATACATGTTGGGCACACTCCAGTTTCAAGCAGTTATTTCTAAGAACGTTTGGGATCCTCTAGGTTTTGTGATTACTCCCGCAAGTTCAAGATTGAAAATTCTCACGACCAAGCGGGCGCAGGAAAGCGTGGTGTGTCATACTGCAACATGCACGTCAGGAAATGCTTCGCAAAGTCGAGGCTGATGCCAAAGGGTACGAGCAGGCGAGCATATATTGGCAAATGTATTTACTTACGAGAACTTACAGAATAAAAACAACGTTGGCCCTGTGCAGCCATGCGGTGAAGGGATCGGTGCACACGGGTGTCTTTCCGTCACGGCCGTTCCACTGGTGACCCGCTGACTGCTGTATGTGGTCGCGTTCGGACGCAAACGCATGGTGTTGCCGAGTGTCGACCAAAAATGTGCAAGCAGCATGTTCCTCGGCGACGACGGGAGGTCGTTTCGACAGAACGAGAAAGGGGGACGAAAAATATGCCACACATGATAGACTCAGCAGGAGCAATGGTGGTCATGTCCACCTGCTGCCTGTGCTGTAGCAGAGCAAGTCAGGGGGCACCGCGCCCGAGAAATAAAATGTTATGCTCAGCAGCGCCATCTCATTGAAAGCCCAGCCACCCGCCAGCGGTGGCGGTATGATAACCACCACCACCACCGTCACCGCCACTTGCCACCGACGACCACGCAATCCAACAAAAGCTAGTAGAAGGCCGCACCAATAGCTATCAAGCTATCAGGCCACGCTACCCAACCTAAATATAGACGGTACCGGCAATAGCAAGCTCCCCAGCTACGTTTAGAAGGCGTCCGCGATGGTGACCTCCACCTCTACTCCGGGCTCGATGGAGATGGACGTGATCTCCTTCACGATCTCGGAGGGAGAGTGCAGGTCGAGGATGCGCTTGTGGATGCGCATCTCGAAGCGGTCCCAGGTGTTGGTTCCCTCACCGCAAGGGGACTTGCGCGTGACGATCTTCAGCTTCTTGGTGGGCAGGCGCACGGGGCCGGACACCTTGAGCTCCTTGTCAACGGCGCCCTTCTTCAAGTCCGCGCAAACTACAACCGCAAGTTGAGATAGTTACGGGCGGAGCACGAAACAAACACGAGAGAAAAAATATCACTGCGATTCTTGTTGGATCGAAGGTAGGTGGAAGGTGGAGAGAGCGGGACGGCGGTACACGGGAATATCTTGCGCATCGGGCTTCAAAACGAACATACAACATCCGACTTTTCGTTCATTTTCACAGCAACATCATACCTTTCGCGACACGCAAACAGCGCATCACATTTATCGTACGTAGGGGTGGCTGAAGCGTGCGGGAGCACGTCCACGCGGAGACGCAGTGACTGGTGGTCAGGCTCTCAACAAACTTGTCACCGCTCACGAATATCTAGGGTCGAACATGGCCGCGAACACGTACGCAATACGTATTGAAGCATGCAAAACAAAACGTTTTGAGCTCACAAAGGTACACGGTACGATCCATGGGAATCTATCCCATCCCCGATCGGCAGCGATGCACATTCGGCCAGGAACGTTTACCAACATACCTGGTATTTTAAAATCCCAATAGTAAACTTTCATTGGGCAAGTAGTGATGTTCGACTGGGTTTTATGGGGTTAACGTATCGTAGTCCGTTTTGTCTCGTACGCAGGGTCTCAACCACCAGAGTATATAGTGTCGAATAACTGCTGAACTACCCTCCACTCGGCGCGAGCTTGCTGCCTTCACACCCATGACAGCGTCGAAACAAGGTCGTGCAGTCCAAGTGTGCATAATTTCCAGCAGTACACGTGGACGCGCACAGCTTCTTCAGTTTTTAATATACAACGATTTCGTGTTATTATTAATAATAGCCCTGCAACAACAGCTCATGGTCAACGCAAAAAAACGGGCACCCACACCTCTACGCAAACAGCCCTGAACTCAGCAGGGGCCCGGGGCCAGCATGGCTGCATACCCAGCTAGATAGGTGGACTCGCAGGAGCATACGCAGGTAGCAAAAGACACTCGGTGACAATATGTGGTGACATCCCAACAGGTACCCATGTTCCATGCATGCTTACATATCAAGTAGGAAACCCGCTTACATCCTACGGAGGCACAGACGCTACAAGCTATTAATAGCTCTGCCTCAAGAATTCGGGCAATACAAAGAGTTACGAGCACGAGGGGCGAGGACGAAGAAGGACCAGCTTACCCAGAGCTACCTTTTTCGAAGATGGTCGGAGGCACAATACCTTGTACCGAGACCCACAAAAAACTCGCAGATTTCGCACCATAATGTTGATAGTCACGTCTACAGTACGTACTGCTGCGTATTATTATCTTATACTGGTAGTAAAGGTCAGCCGTTTATGAGCGCATCGACGGCGCGGTAAACTTACCCTTCTCGAGGTTCTTGACGTTCTTCGAGGTGAGGGTGATGCGGATGCGGTGCACACGCGCCTCCTCTTGGCCGTGGCCCTTCACCTTGGCGTATCCAGACATGGTAGAAGGAGACTGGCTAACGAAAGAGAGCGGCCGGACGAGGTGCAGAAGATGATTCTTCTACAGTAACCTGAGCCGCGAGGCAGGGCCACAAGCAGCAGAGCAGAAAGCGTCAGACGTCAGACACCACACTTTCTTGTTGGACAATTAGACATGCCATCACCGCACGTACTTAATTGATACTGGTACCTGGTAATAATATTAATACCTGGTAGTAAACAGCGAGGGTGCTCGTTCGTTGGGGACAATCCTACGTGTACAAACAGCAGTACGACCGTCGGGTGCATTTGGCGGCAGCGAAAAATCATAGCCGATGGGATCAACACCAAACAGTGCAAATTGCAACAGCAAGCAGTACGTTTAGGAAAAACCAAGGGCGCGTGCGATGACGGTGCTACGACAGCGAAGTGACACCTCTACCGAATCGTACCCTCCCTCCCAACAGCTGTATACGCGCACTCCCGCACATTACAGACTTGATAAATGCTCGGAGAGTTCTTCGAGGAACGCAGCGCTTTTCTTCTACGTATACCAGGTATTAATACCATACTATTAATATCTCGGGTGCAACAAGAGTACGTACGACGTCAAAGGCCTCGTCTCTTGAGAAGACAGGGACACATCGATAACACAGAATGCATCGACTCCGACAGCTCCGCGTGGCATGTTAGCGAGTTGAACAATGCGCTGATCGAACAATAACAACTGCGAGGCTGGTCAGCACAAGACGGAACAAAGGAGCCCTCAATCCAACACCACCCCTAGCCTGCACCAACGCAATGAATATCCACCATATACTCGGACACTCTCGTAAACCGTGTGGAAGAGAGGTGACAATAGTCAAGCTACCAAGCGAGGTACCTCCTCCTTTATCTTCGAGCAAGCGGTCTATGCAAGCCCATCTCCAAACTTCAGGGAGAATTTCACGAATACTAGATTCTGTAAGCCGACATTACTATCCTTCACCTGATCCGGTGGCGTTGAAAACAAAGATGCAGGGAGCGTGTGTGGTGGCTAACAAATCACCACAAATCCATATATGCGTAGAGATAATGTGGCTTGTTTTGAAAAGGATGCGGGGATGGAATCCATGCACATTTCGGTCACGAGTGCACAAGAGAGTTGCGCCAAAAGGTGCGCGCCGGTCCAGGTAGCGCAAAAACTACAACGGCGGAGAGAGCCTTGTGGGGTTTGTTTGGGAGAGCGGGTTGGGCATGCAGCCGTGGAAGGAAAATGGTTCTGCTATCAGCAGCGAAGAGGTCAACTTTCTTGTGTTTCGGTACCTTCAGGAGTCTGGTGAGGGCGACCCAGCAGCGACGTCTTGCATTTGCGCGACATATGTTGAGATAGCATCGCCGCCATTACCTGGATATGACTCCAGCGTACCCGTCTCCACCGCGCAGTATTTATCGCTTGCCTCCTGGAAGGGTTTTGCTATCGATATTATGCCGCTGAGTTCTTCATGCCTTGCACTTCGGTGGGGCTAACAGACCAGGAGCCCCAACGCTACGTACTGGTGCACGCGTTGGCGCTCGCAAGAGTATCATTCGTATCAAATCATTGAGATCATGCCAATTCTCTTGTTTCCCCCCCCTCTATGTGCTATAGAAGAGCGCTCGCAAAGGTATACGGCAGCCGTGGCCCGCCGTATCAATGCTCAGACCCTCTTAACCCCGATCCCGTGCCCTTGCAGGCTTCTCCCACTCGGCCTTCACGTTCGCATACGAGAGTCAGATCACCAAGTCCAGCGTTGCAGAAGCACAGGCAAGAGCTCGGGTTATTATTTTCGTGTCGCCTCTCCTCTATAAGGCTCTCGGTCGTGGTTGCTCCGTTCTGTGTATCGCTTGTGGAGCAGGGATGGGGGGGGGGGCGTGGTATGTTCGGAAGCTTGTCTCTGGGCTTATTTCGCGAGCTGTGTTGCCAACAGCTGGGGCACTGGTGAAGGCCTTGAAGCTTGCTGACGGGCGGCTGGAATTTCCGTGAGCCTTTCGCCGTCGGTAGGTGTTGGCGTAGCTTTTGATGTCACAGCAGCAGTGTGGCCGTGCGACGTACCCACAGCAGTAGAGCAGTATGTTCAGGCGAAATTCGGGTATTATACGAGTACAGTATCAGGTACCCCTCTATTCCAGGTATCATCTGCATCATCTGCAACCTGCAACATTTGCGTTCGAAATCGTTTTTATACTACTATTAATAGTACTGGTATCTACTTGTAGTACTGGTATCTACTACTGCTGTAGATCGTAACAAGTCCACTCTGGGCGGAAATTCAAACATTTTTGGACTGCAGTCCCGTGTTGGGGACAAAACTGTTGATAGTTACAATTTGAGCAGTTTATCCCCAAAACGGGACTGCAGTTGTAAATGGGTTGAGGACCGTCCGCGTATAAATAAGAAGACAAAACGTTTTTGCTTTTCCGCCCAGAAGTGGTCCCATACAAAACACTGGGACTGCTCTGTATCAGGTACGTGACTATTAATAACGTTATTTTGCGTATATACGCACAGCGGTAGTGCGACGTCCGTGCATGGAGGTTATGTTCGCGCTTTGCACCTGGCCACGAGTTTTTGGAAAGCTTTCCCTCTCCCTCTCCTTGGGCGGAATCACTGGCGATTTAATCCACGAGCAAAACAGTTGACAGGGCAAAAGCACACTCTCGGCATCCGCCCGTCTATATCCGCCCATCCGACTATCATCAATACAACAGCAGTACGAGTACATGCGGAGGATGTTGGGCGGCGCGGAAGCTGCCCCAAAGTAAAGCTATCATGCACACTTGTCAGATCACGTGATTGCGTACGTCGGACGTACTCGCAGTCTAATTACATACAACCGGACCAGGTATTCGCGTTATTCCGGTATTTCACGACGCACAACAGGAGTCAGTAGTTACGAAATAACGGATACGTCGAGTGCCGATTGCAGCCGGATTCGATTGCGGTGATTCATCTGGTACTATTCATCGCGGCAGGTATATTTTGCGGCGGCGGGTGCTTCTTTCCTATTCGTATTTCACAGCGCTAGACTGTTGCAATGCTGCCTGCCATGCGTCATGGGCTCCGTCCTGTTGCCGCAGGTCGCCCCAGGCATGCTCATCACCTTCTTGCAGAAGGGACTGGCCTACGTGGGCATCGAAGAGCATCTCAACGAGGTAGGCTGTTGGCGTGGGCTTCTCATTCAAGCGCCGCTCAACAAACACCAAACACAAAACACCGATACGTTCAAATACAAGGTATACAGCAGTAGTGTAGACCCACGAATAAGAAAGAGCCTAATAAGAACATAAAGCTCAATTTAAGGGGAAGCCAAGAACCTTGGATTAAGAAATCGTGCTCAGCGGCGAGCGCTACATCAAATCTTATACAATCGCAGTCTACGCCCAAAGTCAAACGAAGACGGTGTCACGACAAGAGTGTAAGGCGTAGACTTATTACGTAGGTGTTTCGGTTTGGCGCGCCCATACTGCTTTATGCCGGCTCCGGTATGGTGGTGTGTTGCTACTGTACTACTGCTGTACCTCGTACACGTGCACCCATCGTTCCATCCGTATATTCACTCTGGCTGTATGTACGTATTCATTTGGCTCTGCTGGTGGACCGAGCAAAAGTTCCGCCACCTTTTTCGGCATCGTCTTGTCGAGATGAAGGTCTAAGAGCCACAAAGTGGTATCATACCATGACGTTCGGCTTTCTTAGCCTCTTGTGCCGGATAAACCTAAGAACCCGAAAATTCTGCTGCTGCATGATATGCTGTTGTAAAGCCTGTTTCACCAACTCTTGCGCGGTGTCTAACGGTGCTCACGTCTTCATTTTTTTCGCTGTCATGTTGTCACCGCTGCTGCCCTTACACAGCCTGCCTGAGAACCGTTGTCTGTGTTACTCGTATACACTCATATATGCACCAATCAGCAGGACGGCATTCCTTGTTTTGCATGTTCAACACTTACATACCTGTTACTGGACTTGTTTAGTCTGTTTGTCGGTACTTGGGTGCCTACAGCCGAGTAGCCTCAATAAGAGGGCCATTCCACGGGAGGATAAATATATATATATGAGCTCTGGTCTAGCCCTGCATTAAGTAGACTAGAGCGCTACCCAGTAGACTTCTATCGAGTTCTGAGGATACGTCCCCCCTCTGGACCTCTCGACTATCTCGACTGACTGGCGGTACATCCAACGTGGTTTCTACAACAGCAGCACTCCCATTATTTGTTCCTCGACTGTTTCTCCAAGCCGCTTCGTACCACGTCTACTACAATAGCCGTTGGTGAACAGGTCAACCGAACGCGTCCAAAACGATGGTGTGTTGCCTCAATCATGTGCCACGTACCACTGTTGCCATCGCTCTCGGCGGCGTGTCTCTGCCGAGCAGGACGGGTCGGAGTCTCGGTGCGACGTCGACTTTTCGTTGTTAAAGGCCCACGTGTGTGGCATCAAGCCCAAGAGCAACGATAAACCGAGCCCAGAAGACGACAGTGGCAGCGCCGGTGAGGAGACTCTCGAGCGCAAACGTTTTAAACGAGTTCTAGTACCCTCTTACATTATATACGTGGGCTCATTATTGCCCTCAAGTTCTGAAAAAGCGCAAAGTAGACGTGCCTGATACCAGGCAGTCAATTTGATCGCGGCTCGTCTCGGCACGACGCGAGCCGATTCCGTTTGTGTCCCGTCTTTACGCTATGAGTATGCTATATGCAGCTGTTGTCTACTTGTTTTGCGTGTTGAGATCTGGAAGGTTGCACCATGGCGGCAGCACGCAGCACCAAAACAGCGTGCTGCCCGGCGAATGCTGCTGCTGTCGCTGTTGCTGTTGCTGATCTTGTTGTTACTGTTGTCGTTGTATGTCGTCGTCGTGGTCGTTGTTGTTGTTGTGGTCGTTATTGTCCATCTGTTCGCGTTGATATTGCCGTTTCGTTTTCACTGGGTATTTGTTTCGGTTCGCGTTGCTGTCTTGTTTTGTTGTCGTGGTTGTCGTTGTCAATTTTTGCACGCTGCTACCTCTGTACTTTCTGAAGGTGGCCCTGCCGGAGAAGAAGGGGTCAGAGGAGGAGGTCGAGAAGGGGAAGGAGCTTCAGGCGAGGGAGGAGGGAGGGATCCCAGGGGCAACGGGGGCGGCAGCGCAGGCGGGGGGGGTGCAGACGGCAAGGGGCACTGCCGTGCCGCATCTTCAGGAGGGTTGGCCACTGTGGGCGGGGGGGAGAACGGGGAGGCGATGGAGGTGGACACGGGAGAAGAAGGGGACGACGGGTTTGGACAGGAGAATGGAGGGGCGGGTCCGGCGGGGTCTGGGGTGGCGGTTGCGGTCCCAAACGGCGACGCTGGCGCGAGTAGATTCGAGGATGGGCTGCTGTCGAGAACTGACGAGATTCCGGAGGGCGATGTGGCGGTGCTGAACAATCACCACTCTGAGGTAAATTTTGAGCGAGATGGTCAGTGTTTTGTTCGCAGCGGAACGGCACATCGTGGGGTGCATGTGGCTGACTGGCTGGTTTGATTTGCTCTAGAGAAGGCAGTGGCTCCCACTCCCTGCTTTGTCGTGTGACCACTGCCAGCTTTGTCACGTGACCTTCACTTTTGTTGTTGTTGATTGTGGCGTGCCTTGTATGAGTCGGGCTGGAGACCGTCAGCCCGTCTTTTTGTTGATGTTGCTTGAGGCGTGCTTGGTGTCACACGCACACGACGTTCAGTAGACACAACCGTCCGAGTCTTGAGGCGTCGCAGTCGTCCGCCTCTCTGTCATGCCTATCACCTATGCAGCATACCTCCAAGTGTGTAGTAGTGCTTCCAGGACACGGTTGGGTCTTCAGCTTTTTTCGTTAATGTTTCACACCTCGCACAGATCATCGGCAGGTGGTCTACAGATCGTTCCCACTTGATGATCTAAATATTTCAAGGCAGATAATATATTCCCGCTTGTATGATGTACAGCTTATGTTGTCGGGTGGAACCCGTATACTCTACATAGTACCGCACATGGTTCCTGGGTTGCGTCTGGTCTATGCAGAACCTGCACAGCCTCCCACAACGGCAGGCGAGGAGCTAGATGACCTATCTGTGGATGATCTATGTGTACATGATCCGTCCGACGTGTGCATTCTCTCTTGAGAAGGGCATTCTCTCTTAAGGGATGACGAAAGGTCCCTGTTCTAAAAAATACGCTCCTTGTACTGCTTGCACTTGAGCGATACCAGCATAGTATAGGTATACATGGCGCCCCTCGTTGGAAGAATTGTACCGGAATGGTGATGATCTTTATTCTTTTTTTTCTTTTCTCTTTTTTACATTAGTTCATTTTCCCGGAAGTCTAGGCCATGGCCACAGATACCACGGGGTGCCCTCCGTGTTTGTTGCTTCTGTGTCTGATATACACTCGTATAGTGCCCGGTGAAACCCGGGCATAGGAATGCTCGGCACCTTTTAGGGCTGCTCTCGCGTTGTGAGCAAAAATTAATTGGAATAGAATCAGGTTTAGCCTTATGTACGGCGCAGTAGTGAAAGGGTTAATGGTTGCGTCGCTGGGTATGTGCCCTTTCGTCACGTGTCTTTGAACGCTCGCACGGGAAAGGCTTGTTGTAATACATAGCCATCGGCTACGTGGTGTTCGCCGTGGCACATATACCGGTATATCGCGCTCGACCGTGTCTTCGTGTTATGGTGTCCTCAGCAGATTCGGCAGGAGAATGCATATTTAAGCTATCTTGTGTTGGTATATTGATAGTTTGGTGCCGCACTTTGCCTCGTTTTTCATATTCGACGGGGGACACTATTGAAAGCAGTGCATGCGGTTGTTGTGTACTGTCTTTGCACATAACTCTTTGTGAAAGTGCCCCCTATGGCCTTTCCCCGCCGCTTGTTTGGCGCGCGTAGGCCCATTGAAACTCGCGTGGCCTTGTTTGCTGATTGCTAGTACTGTTCGATGTGGCTGCTGCGGGACTGTTTTTGCTCTTGGATCGACGGTGACGTCCTGTCGTGTCTGAAAATACTCTGCCCTGTGTGTGGTGGACGAAGGTGGAGTGATTTAATCGATGGACAGGTCTCTCCAGTTTTGATGACCCTATAATATGTACCTGGTACATGGTACCAGGTATGTACCTGGTATATATTATATACCTCGTACCTGGTCTATTGTGTATATATTGCATGTATACTGTAGATAGAGTCGTGCTACGATAGGTGTAACGCCTCATCTTTCGTAACTCGATTATCATACGAAGTGAAAACTGACTGAGTAGTATGTATGGGATAGGCTTGACCCGATGGCTATTAAATAAGTGTATGTCGAAGTTTAGTGTGCAGCACAAACGGGATACGTGTCGGGTGGTTCCTATGTATATACTCGTATGTTTGGGCGGCCAGAGAGGGCTCTTCACCTGTTGGGGACTGCACTCCCGTGGTGGGCCGTGGTGGGGACAAAACCCTTGGGATTAGAGTAGGATTTCGGTTTATGCACAGCCAGTGCAGTACTAAAAGGGTTAGTGCCCGTGTGGTAGCACGCGTCTTCGCGCAGTCTACCGTGTGAAGCTTTCACCGATCGGACGGATCATCTACAGATCATTCCCATTGCATGATCTAGATCTTCCAGGGCGGATAGATTACTGAACTGTATGGTCTGTCAGTAGCTCATGTCGCCGGTTGGAACCTTATAATCTGCATGATCCAGGACGTATGTCTGCTGGATTAGACCTGTACTGTACGGATCTTGCACAGCACCCCAGAAGACCAGGTTAGGATCTACTGTAGATGATCTATCTATGTATCTGATATATCTGATCTATCCGACGTGTGGAAGCTTTCAGCTGTTGCCCAATCGCTTGATGGGGTTCCAATCAAGCGTCCCTGCACTCACCGCTATCTCACCGTTACGTGGCTACCTGTCCTCTTTCAGGTCTTCATGTGCGCGTGGAACCCCAAGTTTGACCTGCTGGCGTCAGGGTGAGTTGCTGTCGATGTGAGAACTGTTGAGCTGTAAGAGCTGTCAGATCTGTCGAGCTGTAGTGGCTGCTGAGCCTGCGAAGAGCTGCATGGATCAGCGCAACAACTACGGTGCGTACCCCGGTTTAAAAGAGGGCACGCTAAGATAATACCATGGTAATACGGTCAAGACAGGCCAAATCGGCTGGACCCGGCTACACGACAGAGAGGAGAGAAGGCTATTAATAGCTATGAGAGGTGTTTCCGCCTTGTGCCATACCGCTCTTCTGTCGGAGCGCCCTCTTTGTATTTACTTGTGCGACGAAGGAGCCGCACGTGTTACGGTGTGTCAACATTCAATGCGTCAACACAAGGTACTATTGTAGCTTGACCATTTTTGGCCGTCCGTTGCCATCATGAGTCGTTAATTTTTGTTTTTTCACGAGTTGGTTATTTGTCGTATTGGCATCGCCCCAAGGATGAGCTATTCGACTACATTGCTACGGGAGGGATATACCAGGTAGTAATCGTCACCAAGTATGGTGTGTAAACTTGGCGAGATATATTGGTGTTCGGTCGCATCGTGGTTTCCGATTATTACTGCTATTAATAGTACTGGTACCAGGTACCTGGTATGTATCACTATGCCCACCCCGTATTGGTAGATGGTGACGAAATGCGGCATCGATAGACTAAGTTGCTACTGATAGAATAGGACAGCTTGGATGTATCGGTGCGTCTTCTACCCATGCTGTCTATATACCAATTTGCTAATTCTGTGCTCTGCGTATGGCATGACGTACCATGTACCGTTTCCCTTCTTGTTATTTATGCAGGTCTGGAGACTCGACGGCCCGGATTTGGCAAATATCTCCCAAAATACGGTAAGAAATGAATCGGTTCGGTTTGTGCACGAGCGACGTGTACGTGCACTTCGAACTACATACGTGGAGTAGTGCGTAATGATGCCGTGTATGTATTTACAGCCGTGATATAATTCCGTAATACTTTAACAATGAGCGGGATCTGTCGCGGAAATATTGGTATTAATAGTGTGTTTTCTATGACAGGTGTGTGCCTTGTGCTTGGTGCCCCGAGACGTCCGCCGTAAGTTCGAGAGCCATCCCGCACGAGCTGTTCATTTTTCAAGGGCTCGATCTGAGGGCTGCGCTGACTGACTCGTAGCTGTGTGTCTAGTTGACTATGTCTTGTGCGGTCGAGCTCTGCGCACAGAATTGGCTTTGTGCGCAGTGTTCTTAGCAGTTTCCGTGTTGTGTGTCTAGCTAAGAAAGATGGCCGACTCGTAGAGTGTAATTGTGTCGTTTTTTGGCTTGGAACTGTGGTGGCACCGATGAATACTTGTAAATGCTGTGTATCACTATCACACAGGTGACAAGATTGTACACCCCTTCCGGCGAATTTCCCAGGTGACGTTCTTGACAACGGAGACAGTGAAAACGCCTACGTAGCAATGCGTCTATGGAAATATCCCGACAACATATATATGTACAAGGTTCCCCTCCGGGAGGTGCCGTATTAATAGGGGAGTGGCGCAAGAGCGAAATAATAATAATACTCGTATGAAACCCTGCACACTAGTTTAGGAGTAGCATTTGCACCCACGCATCATTTTAACGTGAAGAACACACAGACAACATATTTTTGAGGACAGACTATATTATACTGATGTTCGCGGAATTAGTGTGGGATCATTACCACAATAATAATATATAATAGGGTATCGGTAAGTGGAGATATATTGATCCAGCTGACTCGCTACGATTAATTCGTAAGTACATAAAAGTTGCGCGAGGTCGAGGTTGCGCCAAAATACTTTGTGACCGGCTGAGTAATAAGGTGCAGCACATACATACATACTGGTACTACAATATATATGTTCCCCCAAGATAAATGTTTCTGGGTGCTCAGGGTAATATCAAGGCTTCACAGGTAAATGCTCGAGAACAAATCGTGGTCCGAGTACTGAGAGTATTGGAGTACTGGCGGCAAAACTACTGCGAGTACTGAGAAGGCCCAAATACTGAGAGTAATGAGAGTGTGAGCAGTACCGAACCCCGAGAATACAGGTTGCTTAAAGTATGTACCCGCAGTAGTATCGAAACACGAAAAATGTTTTGGGGGTGAAGGCAATATATGCGCAGTACAGAACCTGGAGATACTGAGAGCATTCGCAGTCATGCATAATATTATACTTCGAAGTATCGAAATACTGGCAGACTGCTTTGAGTGCTCAAGTTGTCTCCAGCGAAAGTAGTTTGCTCCAACTCCCACTCGTGTGGGACTATCTGGGTGTGTTTTGTGCCGAACGCTGGGCCCGAGACTTGTCGACACGGTGCACAAACGGTTGAAGTATACATCATACTCGAAGTATACTGGGCATATTGAGGGTATTTCATTACTGCGAGTACTGAGTCTCGCAGAAGAAGCAGCAGCACGAACACTACCAACGGACGAAATACTGCTATAGACTAGTACTTACTGGTATACTTGTAGTACCCGCGGTACAGATTCCCGAGATTCTTGAAGCACAACAGGCGGTATCCATGCCAGCAGCAGTAGCGAACCCCGCATTAGTGCGGGCCCGAAGAAAGTATACGCAGTAGTATCTACAGAAGAACCTAAAAAAACTGCGAATACTCGCAGTATCGGTATCTCGAGTACAAAAACCCCGAAATACTGCGAGTGAGTGTACGAAGTACCTACGGTAATAGCAGCAGTATTTTCTCGAACATACTTTGCTTTACTCCCAAGTATTCGGAGTAGCTGTAAAATGTTGAGGTATGAACGCACGCCACACGCAAGCGCGCCCAAACTCTTTAATTTGGGCTAAAACACACAAGTAACATGTACTCTATCATATTATACACGTTCAGAAAAGCAAGGTGTGGACGAAAGTATTATTATTACTGTCGTACGTACTCTGTTGTAGTCCTGGTACAAAAATAGTCAAAAATGAAATTTAAAAAAAAAAACGTGGATGGTGCGAGTCGAACCTCGGAAACGAAAATGTTATCCATCGCAGTATAAACGTATACGCTAGAACAGTGCTCTCGTACAACTGGCATGTCGTGTTTTTTACGCAATCTAAAACACTTTGCACGATCTCCTACAGCAGTAGAGTAGCTTGTACAGGTACGACTGCATATTCAGCAGTACTGCTGTAAAATGCAACGGGTGGAACGTACGGGTACTGATCCCCTTTCAGCTGGCTCTAGGATCTATCGGTCAGCAATGTAGGACACACGGCAAATCAGAACTTCTGTATACAGTACTGCTGTAAGACTTATATTTTGTACGAACGCTGCTGTACAAATGAGCCGCAGTACGATCATCCATATGCGCAAGGTGTGCCCACTGCTGCTGCTGGGCAGCAGGGTTGGTTGTGGTGCTGTAGGAAGCTGGAAGTAAGCACGCTCTGTGCACTGCTGTGGGTATTGCTCTCTAGGCGGTGGTCCGTGCTCCGTGCAACAACCCAAAAAAAATGCATGTATGGGATAAACGTCTATACTGCGCGCGATAAAATTTTCGTTTCCGAGGTTCCACTCGCACCATCCACGCTTTTTTTTTTTAGTTCACTTTTTTTTTACTTTTTTTGTACCAATAAGACTACAACAACAGTACTATTAATATTAATAATAATACATTCGTCCACACCTTGCTTTTCTGAGCGTATACGTAGTATGCTATATTTTTTTTAAAATAAATTTTGAAATACGTCAGCTGTGAGTTCGACTGATTAAATAGTTGATACTCAACTTTGCAAGCTGCGTAATACGCCTCGTCTATATTCCATTTTTACCGAATTTTACAATTATTGTGATAAACCGAGCGCGCGTATTCTATATGTGATTCCTTGTCAAAGATATAGACCAGCGGCTCCCCTGGATGCTGCCCGGGTCAACAGGACAATTTTAACTAACATTCTGCGCACTGATACTATATAACCCTATTGTAATACATTAAGTTGTGTGTGTTTATTTTCCACTTTTGGCTTTTTTTGTACCGACCAGTACATTCATCCACCTTGCTTTTCTGAACGTATAATATGATGTTGTAGTTTCTTGTGTGTTTTTTTTACCCAAGGAAAAGAGTTTGGGCGCGCTCACGTGTGGCGTGCGTTCACACCTCAACATTTCACAGCTACTCCCAATAGTTGGGAGTAAAGCAAAGTACGTTCGAGATAATACTGCTCTTATTATCGTAGGTATAATACTTCGTACACTCGCAGTATTTCGGGTTTTTTGTACTCGAGATACTGCGAGTACTCGCAGTATTTTGAGGTTCTGTCGATACTACTTCGTATACTTTCGGGCTCGCACTAATGCGGGGTTCGCTACTGCTGCTGGCGTGGATACCCCCTGTTGATGTGCTTCAAGTGTCTCGGGGTTCTGTACCGCGGGTACTACAAGTATTCTAGTCTACACAGTAGTAGCAGTATTTCGTCCGTTGGTAGTGTTCGTACTGCTGCTTCTGCGAGAGTCAGTACTCGCAGTTATGAAATACCCTCAATATGTCCAGTATACTTCGAGTATGTGAGTATCGTGTATACTGCAACCGTCTGTGCACCGCGTCGACAATTAATTCTCAGGCCCAGCGTTCGGCACCAAACACACCTAGATAGTCCCACACGAGTGGGAGTTGGAGCAAACCACTTTCGCCGGAGACAACTTGAGTACGAAAAGCAGTCTGGCAGTATTTCGAGATACATACGCATTTGCGAGGAATAATATATATATGCATGTACTGCGAATACTAATACTCTCAGTATGTCGAGGTTTGTACTGCGTTGTACTGCGCATATTGCCTTTAATCCAAGTATTTCGTGTTTCGATATTACTGCGGGTACATACTTTCTTCCCGTATTCCCGGGGTTCGGTACTGCTCACACTCTCATTACTCTCAGTATTTGGGCCTTCTCAGTGCTGGCAATATTTTTGCCGCCAGTACTCCAATACTCTCAGTGCTCGGACTACGATTTGTTCTCGCCGAGCATTTATCTGTGAAACCTTGATGTTGCCCTGAGCACCAAGAAACTTTTATTTTGGGGGAACATATATATACATTGTACCAGTATGTATATGTGCTGTACCTTACTCAACCGGTCATAAAGTATTATGGCGCAACCTCGACCTCGCGCAACTTTTTTGTATGAATTAATCTCTCCGAGTCGGCTGGATCAATTTATTATCCACTTATCGCTACCCTATTTTATATTATTGTAGTAATGGTCCCACACTAATTCCGCGAACAGCAGTATAATAGTATGTCCTCAAAAATATGTAGTGTGTGTCTTCACGTTAAAATGATGGGTGGGTGCAGGTACTACTTCTACACAAGTGTGCAGGGTTGCATACGAATATTGTTTCGCTCTTGCGCCACTCCCCTATTCATACGGCACCTCCCGGAGGGGAACCTTGTATTATATATATATATATTAATATATATATTATGTCCAAAGCCGCTTTTTTCGTTACGTGTACCCTCCTTATTTTGAGAGAAAATCTACCCTGGACATCATCCCAGGGTGTGTTACCTCTCTGTCCCGAAATGTAAGGACCTTTTGGATTGAATATTCACGTCAGAACGGTCCTTATACATGTGGAACGGAGTGATATGATAATGATGATGATGTTGATGATGTTCTCACATTAGCCCAACTTCCCTGGTATCCTGCCTGTGGTCGCAAAACAGGCTGTAACTAAAATGCACGTCGATGGAGGAGAAAGCAAACAAGCACGAAATAGTGCGCATGCCAATCATATCAGTCCGCGAGGAAAACGATACCAACGAGCTGTGGTAGACCATCCCGTATCACTTGCAAACAAATAGCACCAGGAACATATCCATGGTATAGTATGCGCACTCGAAAGAAAAAGAGGAAAAGAAGAACGAAAAAACAAACGCGAAGAGAGAAAAAAAGAAGAGAGGAAGGAAAAAAAAGAGGAAAAAATAAAAGATAGAAGAACGAAGCGAAGCGAACATGCGTTCAGGGCGCAGGCCGAGTCCCGAGGGCAAGGTTGCTGTTTGCTGATACGATCAGTCCTATGATATGTCTTGCTGATGGACCAACATAAGGACGGCGCAAGAAGAACAGACGGAAGGCAAGACGAAAAGAAGAGGGTGTAGAGACAAAGAGCCAGCGGCAAACAGAACACGAGCGAGCAGCCCTGTGTCCAGTTGGTGGGTCGAGGACGACACAAACCGACAAGACAGACGGATAAAGGAAAAACATACACGAGTACGGTAAGCGGTATAAAGTTAGTACAGATATATATACGTGGTGGCGTATATAACTTTTACGGCGTTGGTTGCACCGTTCGTGCTGGCAGGGGGTCGAAAGTGGCGGAGGAGGCCTCGCGAACGTCCATGGTGCTAAAGCACTCGAGGGAGGTGGGGGACAAGAACAAAGACGTCACCACGCTGGAGTGGAACCGAGAGGGCACCCTCTTGGCCACAGGTAAGCGACGACGCGTGCCAACGATGGGGGGTTTATATCAAGGGTAGCGTTTTATGTTGTTGAAACGTTTCTATCTGCTGGGGCTTCTTAAGGGCACTGAACAACTACCCAATATCGTTGGAATACTATTCATACCAGGGTTTTCCTTGTTCGTTGTGCACCGAGGTCATCGGGTTGCACTTTCATTGTTTCCCGAAGTCAGTGTTTGGGTGAGTTGTGTATACTCGTAGAGCTCCTGTACTGTAGTCAAGTGAGGAGCCCGAGAAGAAAACTTACCTTGTAGGTTGCATGTTCCTTTTGTGGCATGTGTTCGGCCCCGGAGCTGGGATGCGGGAGAGCCGACACGCTTGAGGCAGCTTTAATGTCAGCGTGACATTTATACCAATATCCCACGGCAGCGGTCGCTAAAGTCGCCCTTCCTTCTGCGGCCGGGATGCAGGCGGCGCAACAAGGAGTCTTGTCGAGTAGTTTGATTGACCGTGGTCTACATATGGCAGCACGCAGAAGATGCAGGGATGGCGTGAAGGCAATCAAACTGTTGGCGTAGGTCTGGTCCGCGTGGTGTTCCGCCGGTATCGGTGATGTTAATTGAGCCTTCGTTTTTTTGGTGATGCTTGCCGCCAGGGTCGTACGACGGCGTGGCGCGCATCTGGTCTCAGGATGGAGCGCTGCAGCACACGCTCGAGGCACACGAGGGTCCGATTTTCTCTCTTAAGTGGAATGACAAGGTGATGCACATGTGGTAGATAGTGCCCTTGTGCTTGAGAAGAGATTCATGTTTCAATTTCACTCATTTAAGAAGGAATCCACCCACGTTTTGCGTGCACATGTACTTGGAAGCAGTGTGGAGGACTTTTTGCGATAGGTAGAATGAGGGTTATAGCCTTACAGCAGTAGGAACTCCACCCATGCTTCGGCCCAGAATGTGTGGAATTCACGTGGGATCGTTTTTGCTGCGTTTTTCCCTGTTTCGCCCGATGTTGCTGTGTTGAAAAAAACTCGCCGCCCAAGTTGACCGATTGTTGCTGTCGTGCAACATTGTTGTTGTTGTTGTTGTTGTTGTTGTTGTGCCTGCACTGCACTGCAATCGCGACGGATGACCTTTCTTTGCCGAGCCTGTCCTTTGTCTTGCATTAGCCTTCCTTCTGACATTGCTCGACTCAAAGCGATGTCATTGGTCAGTGCGCTACGCGTGCGCCCAGCAGTTGTACGTGCTGTATGTGCAGTATCTGCAGTATACGCCGTATGGGCCCGTCAACGAGGAGCACCTAATCCGAGCAAGCCTTAGAATTGTGATGTGATACCGTCCTTGTTTAACCTTGAGCACCTATCATCGAAGTATCACACGCAGCTTGAAAAAAAAAGATTTCGACGAAACCCTCCATCTCACGGCTGTTTTTTTTTTAAATTTTATAAATAATACCACAGTAGGATCAGTGTAGTGCCCTCGCCGCTGAGCACATGTTCTTAATTCAATTTTCTTAGCGTCTAAAAAAGTGGGCGTTTATGTTGTTAGGGTCTTTCCTTTTCGTGGGCCTAGACTGTATAGTCAATGTTGGTTTCGCCCTTGTTCTGTCCCGTTTGTTTTGACGCAGGGAAGCTTCTTACTCAGTGGCAGCTCTGATAAGTCGGCGATCGTGTGGGACGTGTCGAGGGGAGAGGTGCAGCAGCAGTTCCGCTTCCACGAGGCACCCACCCTGGTGAGTCAGTAAATCGGAGTGACGCAAAACATGATCAACACATACTGGGGGCGGCTTCAGAGATGCTGAAATATGGCCAATCAAGTGTGTCTTATTTCGTCTGTTGATGTCAATGGTGCCGCTTTGAAGGTACACCACAGCAGTTGGCGGGAGCGCGTATGCAGCGATGTTAATGGACTTGTGGTACTCGCTTGCTTGGGCTTTGACGATACGGCGCACTTGCGGTTTGGTGGCATGCGGGCTTGAAAGAGCAAATGCTGTGTTCGAGGCTCCTCGCCCCCCACGCCCTTCTCCCACCGATCGAACCAGGTTGCACCATACTCAGTTGTGGATTTGCTGTTTGTTGCTCGATCATTCACTTTGCTCAAACTCCGGTTCGTGCTTCAGGTATGTACGATATACCTGGTACCTGATACCAAGCATGTTTGCGGCATTGAACGCTGCTTCGTGCTATACGATATACCTGGTACCTGACGTGTTTTGCGACGTTGATCCGCTTTGTGGCCGATGTTTCGCCGAAGGGTTTCTGTCCGATGCCCGGCTACCCTGAAGCATCCCGTTCGTCTTCACTGCGACGTTCGCGGCGATGCTCACTCGGACTTGACGGTTGTTAGCTGTGTGCTCTATTTATGGTGGAAGGGTTCTCACACTTCATTCCGCTGGGGTATGGCTGTATTTTTGACCGTTCGTTGAAAACGGTGATGACTACTGTAGCTATATGACCGGGATGACTGACTTGTGAATATGGTGGCCAGGTTGCACTCATCGGACAGATCATCTACAGATCATCAATTCCCACAGTTCATGATCTAGATCTTTCAGGGCAGATATATCTAGTCCTGATCTGTAGGATCTATTTATAGCTCATCATCTTGTCGCGTGGGAGCTGTATATTCTGTATGATCTAGGACATGTTTGTTGGGTTGGATCTGTACTATATAGGTCCTGCACCATACCCTCATCAAGGCGGGCTAGGACCGAGATGGTCCACTAAAGATAGATAGATACATGGTGATGTTTTCGAGGTGTGCCAGCTTGTGCATGGGGTGGACATTTTTCGGAGGCGAACGACTGAATAATTTGAGTTTGTTGGCTTCACATCCACAGCTGATCGTGTTCTCCCTTCTTCCTTCTTCTTGTACCGTCCGTTTGTTGCATGTATCTTGCCGTATCGCACGACAAACGAACAGGATGTGGATTGGAAGGATGACCTTACCTTCGCCACGTGCTCGACGGATAAGGCGATCCACACCTGCGTCGTCGGGGAGGAGTACCCTCGCCAAACCTTCACCGGTTAGTACTGCCGCTCCATCTTATACCGTGCCATACCGTTCCATTCCATGCCGTACCATGCCGTACCGTACGATATCACACCATCCCATGCCATCCCATCCCGTGATATGCCATACCGTACCATACCATACCATGCCATACCGTACCATACCATACCTTACCATGCCATGCCATACCGTACCATACCGTACCATACCATTCCGTACCATACCATACCATACCATACCGTACCGTACCGTACCATACCGTACCGTACCATACCATGCCATACCATGCCACTTGGCCTTGTCTTATCGTGTACTAGTGTTGCCTTGTCTTGTGCTGGTGCGACGACCCACTGTTGCTGTGTTGGCTTTTACCTGGAACGAACAGGACACACGGACGAGGTGAATGCGATCAAGTGGGACCCCAGCGGCCAATTGCTCGCCAGCTGTTCGGACGACTACACGGCCAAGGTTAGTGTGTTAATACGTTCCGTACATTTTGACCGAATTAATATACCTGGTGCCAGTACACGATAGATGGTACTCCTGCACACCATGCGAGCCCTGCCTGCGCGCGGGGTGAGGGGGGCGTCCTCGATATCATGTATGGGCCGTGGTCGTATGAACCATAGCGCGCGGGGGGGGGGGGGGAGGTCTCATGGTAGCACTGCACCGCGGCGTACTCCGGTGGCCTGTGATATGTTGTTCGTCTGCAAAAGGCCTCTTGTGTCTTATGACCCTTTTGGCATTTAGAGGGGACAGTTGACGATAGAATAGTGACGATAACGGCATCGCTCACTGCGTCATTGGGGATGATGATACATATATATATAAATGTATTCCGTTGCTATATATTATATTTCGGTGTCCGAGTTATTGCAATGGTTGAATGCAAGGGGTGGTACAGCACGGGCGTAAGCAACATGATCCTCCCCGTGCTGCTGCTGGACGCTGACGCTGCTCTTGCGCAGACGGTTGATAACGCTACTAGTTGCCATTTTTTGTGGTCGCTATCGAGAGTTCCCTGAGGGGTTGACAGTGCCAGCACCTTTCTTTGGGTGCAACGCCGATTACTCGACACTCTATCGGTCGCCAGACTTTGCAGGCGGGATTTTCCACGTCTTCCTCACTCTCCACGTGCAAACCAGTACACCAGTATTTAACCAAGTATAAGCCCCCCCCCTCGGGGTGATGGTTGACTTTGAATTGTGATCCCGAGGGGCGTCGCAAGCTGAAAAGGGAGAACGCAGCAGGCGTTCGCTCCTTGTACCAGCTACTCGTACGTAGCCACCGGGCAAGAACGGAATGAAACGAAAATAGCTCTTGAAAGCTAAAGAGAAAAGACGTAGCCACCGGGCAAGCAACGGAGCAAGGGACACCGACCGACCAGCCCAAACGAGTATACGGTTGGTTCCACAACAAATTCCTGGTACAAGATTTCCCTTCGGAGGCAAAACAAGTAAAAACGCAAATCGATTCGAAGAATTGGGGTATTGAAGTCCCGGTGCGTACAGATGACAAGTTATGAAACACTTTCGCGACCCTAACCGTGAATAGAAAGAACGCTTGGGTAGTCTTGCCTATACCACAACGTTCCTTATATTTTCGGACAGAATGGTACGTATTGTGCTATCAACCCTTTTAGGACAGCAGTCCCGTATTGGGGACAAAAAATATGCTTTTAATTTGAGTGGATTATCCCCAAAACGGAACTGCAGTTTGCCCCAAAAAGGTCAATGTATTCGTAACTAATATATACAATGCGTTGCCATCAAACAGGTTTAACTGCTATTAAAATTTATATCCCATACGACCCGTGCTACGATAGAAGACGTACCTGGTAGCACGTTTTGGCCGAAATATTTCTGACTGACTGGACTCCTTGTCGCAATACCAGGTATTTGTTGGCATACCAAGTTTTTTTTTTTTTTTTTTTCGAACTTTGTTTTTCGTGGTGAACTTACAGTAGTGAACTTACAGTGGGCTTTAGGATTCTCCATCGGGTCGCACCTTTACGGTAGCTTTTCTTGTGGTCAGTCTTTGGGTTGAGGTATCGAGCTCCCTTAAGGTCACGTGAGGAGCCTCAGGAAGTTTACGTGCTACAGTACCTCTACCTACCGTTGGGTTGATCCAAACCCTAGACCTACAGTAGTCCTAACCCCGCATTTTTACCTTAGGACGATATATAGAAATACCTCACCCTGCGTCGAGAGGAAGAAAAAGTATGCTTCGCGGCTGTTGCTCATTCTGTTTGACACGTGTCTTGCGTGCATGCATGCCTTTCACGACACTGACGGCTGCCCGTGTTCTTCTGGTGACAGATCTGGAAGATGGGCCAGACGTCGTGCGTACACAATCTGGAAGAGCACGACAAGGAGATCTACACCATCAAGTGGAGTCCCAGACCGGAGAAGCAGCTTCTGCTTGCTAGGTAAATATTTCCTCGGTTATATCGTACGCATTACTTATTACCTGGGCTTTGCGTACTGCTGTCAAACAGTTAATGTACGAGTAGTGTTGTTGACTGTTTTTTTATCCACTTCAGAATTATTGGAGCTTGTCTTATGAGCACGAACTATTTACGGGGGGCCATAGTATCACATAGTGACCAGAACCAACGATGGACCAAAAAAACATGGTATCCCCCTGCATGTAGGCACTACATCTGGTTCTCATTACTGTTAATGTGTAAACAAGGGGGACATGGTAGTCAGGACCAAATATGCTTCTTAAAAATGCTGGAATGTATAGATTTTTGTGGGTATGACGGGTCCTGGTTACTACGGTCCCCTGTGATATATGTCTCGCCTGTGATAGATTATGACGAGAACAACAACACACAGCAGTAATTACTGTAGTCGACCGTGCATTGTTCGCGAGTTCTGCCCGTTGTTTAAACCTCTGAAATTTGTTCGAGAGTATAGTTCATAGTGAGATGATGACTGCCCGCCGCGCATATTCAGAATCCTTACGATGTCACCACTGCAGTACACCGCCCTAACCCTGACCCTCTCATGAGAAAGAGAGAAAGAGCCCAACAAGAAACTTAGCCGTATCACTTCCGGGGCAATAAGAAAGTCGGGGGTTGTTTATTCTAAGTTTTGTGTGATACGCACCCTTTCTAAAAAAAAACAATAAGAAATATATGATAGCCTGGGCCAGCATCCCGGTTTCTTGTAAGAGGGCCCGTGCTCTGGGCGAATTTGTCGCACTCGCCATGTGTATGTATGCGTGGCAAACTCGTAGTGCGGGCAAATATGTCGCCGAAAAAGAGCCGGGAATCGTACGCGATTGGACGCCTCCAGGCCGTCGTCCCACAAGACGAACCTATCCACGCTTGGGGCAGATCATCTATAGATCTACAGATCATTCCTTCTTCATGATCTGGTTCTTTCAAGGAAGACGTGTCACCGATCTCTGTGTGATATAGCTGATGTTGCCGGGTGGAACTCGTATAATCTGCATGATCTCGAGCATGTGTTTTGCTGGGTTATGTCTGTTCTATTCATCTGAAGACCCTGCACATCTTTTCACAACGGCAGATGAGGACTGAATGATCTACAGTAGATCATGATCTATCTATAGATGATCTGTCTGAGGTGTGAACCTATACCTAACCATGGCCCAACACTCGCCAGGGCCTAACCCTAGCCATGGGCTAACCCTAATCACTGGCTGACCCTAGCCATGGCCAAATCCTCACTATGACCGGATCTTAACATCGGCCCCACCCCAACCATGGCCTAATCCTAACCATAGCTGTCGGTGCATGCTGTTCTCTTCTCTCTTGCCCACATTCCGTCTTCAGTGCTTCTTTCGACGCGACGGTGAAGCTGTGGGATGTACATGCTGGGAAGGTGGTCTCGACCCTTCAGAGGCACCAGGACCCGGTGTACAGCGTGGCCTTCAGCCCATCAGGTGTGCTTACGGAGGGCGCCTGCTCTTAAATATATATATATATATATATTATATGCGCGACCGTAAGAAATTGAGGCTCGTTATCTCACGAAAAAAAAAAAAAACGTAAATTTTGACCGAAGAAGAGGTGCCCAGGGTTGGGTGCCATACTAAATATTAGATATTAGACAACAGCAGCCTGTGCTCAATGGTGGCATTAACGCAAGAAATTGAGCGTCGGCGCCAATTGACGTCTCACTATTTGTATTTGTAGCAAACGCCTTCTGTATACCTAATGTTATACCTGGTGTATTGCACTACACTACGTAGTGTATATATTTTGGGACTCCAAAGGGGAAACGTGCACACCTCGGACAGATCATCTGCAGAGCATTTCCACAGTTCATAATCTTCAGAATTTAGATCTTTCAGGGCAAATTTATTCCTGATCTGTATGATCCGTATGATCTAGCTCATGTTACCAGGTGGGAGCCGTATAGCCTGGATGATCTAGGGCATGTTTCCTGGGTTAGATCTGTGCTATACAGATCCTGTACAGCACCTCAGAACGCCGGCAGGTTGAGATCTGAATTATCTAGATGATCTGTCTGTCGACGATCTATCTGATCTATCTGTAGATGATCTGTCTGTCGATGATCTATCTGTAGATGATCTATGTGTAGATGATATGTCTGTAGATGATCTATCCGCAGATGATCTGTTCGACGTGTGGATGTCAACATGCCGGAATTCCTCCCTTTTGGACTGCACTTCCGCTTCGGGGGCAATTAACTCGGAATTTGAGACATATACATGTTTCTGTTGTTTTGTGTGTACTAACTGTACAGTCCAGTGCCACGTAGTACTCTGAACGGGAATATAATATTCGTTTGATACTCATACCAGAGTCCAATCGGGGCTTATTTTACCGGTCAAGAGTGATAGTGAAAGGGTTAACTCACGATTGCAGCATCGCCCACACGACGCAACTGCGGCAGCTGAGTGCAAGGGATAGGAGATGCGTCCAAACCGCGATGTAGGGAGCTGCAAGACCCGCGTGTGGCATGCGATGTGGCTATACGCGTCTGTGTACTGCGGTATGTACGCTTTTCCTACAAGTAGGCGCTTGATTTGACCGCACTCGTCGCTTCTTGGGTCGGTATATTATAATTAAGATAGCCGAGATTTACGTTAGTCTCAGAAGGGTTCGTAGTTAAACCACGGTGTCTCGGAACACAAAGACTTAAAAAAAAATCAAACGACCCTTACGTTTCGGGACAAAGTCGTATTTCGTCCCATTCATATGGAGGCGGTGAAAGGCCACGGCGGGCAGGTAGGTGTGGTTCCCGCATGTGGCCCGTGTGACCTGTTGTGTTGCGTTTGCGGGTTTTCGGTGATCCGTGACGCTGACGGTTCTGCTGCGCTCTTATGTTGCTTCTACTGTGCTCTGGTGCTGCTTCTGCTGTGCCCTGATGCTGTGCCTTGCGGTTTTGTGCTCCGTGGTTTTATGGTGTTGTTGTTTTGTTGTTCGTGTGTGTTTCTTGTGCTTTTCAGGTGACTACCTGGTGAGCGGATCGTTTGCCGGGCATCTCTACATCTGGAGCGTCAAGGACGGCACTCTCGTCAAGAGCTACCAGGTGACTCATCGTCTATCATAACTGTACAGTTTTGGTTCTTGGGGGATGTCGTTTTTGTTTTTTTTGCCTCGTGCTTGGGGCATACGGCAAGCGTCCCTCCGGCGTTACCTTCGGGGTTGTGCGCTATTCTCCTGTTGCCTCCTTTCGTCTGTTTTCTTGTTGCGGTTGGTGATGCTGGACGATTCCTTAGAGCTAATACCTCGATATGTATATTAACCAATCCGCCGGAAGATAAAGAAAAAAAAAGGTGTAATCGACTACTTGGTTAGGGGTCAACCTATGTACGTATATAGCGTCCACACTTGAGACTTACGTCGCGCGCGCTATCTTAATGCCAATAGTCGAGTTGCCGCGCGCTGACAATGAGCCGTTTCTTCAGTGCTGCAGTCCCGTTGTGGGAGCAACAGACTTTTTTTAGGGTCATGTTCAGGGTTCTATCCGGTGCGGTACTACAAGGGGCAAGACGCGCCGTAGGGCAAGGGCAAGGGTACGGGTAGCACCTACGTTTGCCTTCTGACGCTCCTTTCTCACTTGAGGAGCTCCGTACCTATACGCTAGAACAAACGAGGGAAAAACTGAAAGCGCAACCCGCTGTAACTATTAATAGCAGCTGTACCTGGTATGATCGAAAAAATATATAATGGCACGAAACATTTAGATGTTCACGGCAAGAGCTACTATTTGTCAATCACCCAAAAACTGACCTTCGGGCTTATCCCGACGAACAGCCAACCCCATGACCTAGGTGTACAACGAAGAATATCGTGCAACAATAAGGCACGCCCCTTAGAAGGCATGCCGTATTGGGTAGTTCCTTAGTTGAGGAGCTCCGTCAGTCAGGCAGAAAGGTTGCCTCATGGGGAAAAAAAGCGCAGAAATATTTCGACCAAAACTGCTGCCCCTATCGTAGAAACGCGTCCACCATACATTTTGGGAATTTGTGTGGAATACATTTCTGCAGTAGTAAAAAGGGTTTCTAAAAGTGTTTATCGCGTTGCCCCCCACCCCTCCGCGCCGGTGCTAATTGTATGTTTCGATTTTTGCAGGGAGAGGGTGATATCTTTGAAGTTGCGTGGAACTTCCGAGAGGACCGCATCGCGGCGTGCTTCTCGACCAGCATGGTGGCCGTCATGGACTTCCGCATGTAGTCCATAGTCCGTAAATTCAGACCCAAGTGGTGTTGATCGAGCGGCCATCGTTTGCACAGCGATTGGCCTTTCTGCTGTGATCGATATTTTCCTCCCGACAGATGCATTTTGCTGTTATAGTGCGAGTCTACGCTATTATAGTGCGAACCTACAGTACGTACTGCACGGAGTGCCGCTGGTGTGGCTTGCGATTATGTTGCGAACCTGCGCTTTTTTGGTGCGAACCTACAGCAGCACTTACCCCTAATTTCACCGCTAGCGTGGCTTGCGGCTTGGTACAGTGTGGAGTGTTGAGAAGGAAGGCGCCCTTGTTGATATCCGTGTGATAACATAATAGCCTTCGTGATGTCTAGTCTATGTATGCAGAGCGACGGGGCTTATTGGTGTGGGCGCAATGTGGTTATCGTCGGGAGCCATGTACAGTGCGGGCGTGGCGTGTGCCGGTGTTTGAACTTTTGTTGTAACGGTGCCCTCTGTTTTGCCGAAACGCTTTTCGCTCACGCGAACGCATAAACATCTCGTCATAATATGAGTGCCTCACTCCCAAGGCGGCTTTGCACTGGCCGCTTTTTTCTTGTGCACCATTCTCGTGTAATATTTGTATGATAGCTTGTTGGACCTAATGCTAGCAACGTGGACGTGAGCACCGGCGCTGCCTTTCTGCTACGAGTAGCATAGTGCATATACCAAACGTGTCGGTGGTTTTGCAGTAGATTCAGTGCTCATTGAACTCGCCTTTCTCCATAACTTCTATGTTTTAGATTTTTTTTTTTGTCTTCTCTGCATCGACGTTTTACGTACGTGTACGAGCATCTTTTCTTGGGGGATCCTCCGGGCTTCTTGGCTATTTATCAAGACTCGAATTCGCACGCATTGTAATGCCTGACTCTGATGAGCTCTGCTCGAAGTGCCTCGTTTTTTTTTTTTTTTTTCAATTCCATGAGCGCAAAAGCTTGTCGTGTGCATTCTTGATAATATTGCAGAACGACGGCGCGGTGCGTTTTCCAAGACTGAGCTAACTTACAGCTGCTGGTACCGGTATGGACCTATTTAGAGGTCGACTGCCGACACTTGTCTGGGTCCACTGCATATGCAGTACTTTGTTAACCCCTGTGGGACTTGATTAACTTGATTTACAATATTATATGGGCCGGCCAACAAGAAAACACCCACGGAATCTGAGCAAGCCTATACAATGTCATTGTGAATCCACCCTTGTTAATATCTCAAGCATAGGCTGTTGTATAAGTATGATTTAGTGCATAGCGCTTGCGGCTGACCACTTTTTAATTCAGTTTTCTTGGCGACGCTCATAAAATGAGCCTTATTTTGTTTTTATTATCGTAGTGTTTTTTTTCTTTTTCGTGGGCCTAAATACTGCTGTAGTATAAAGGGGATTACGTGTCGATGCGTACATAGATTATTTCGGTATCGACCACACCAGGCAAGCAGCCGGGGCTGATGGCGTAGGGATTAGGGAATGTGTCCGAATTTTCGCAATTTATGGAGTTGTGCACCACGCGCTAAGTGGTGGTATACGGTATTCGAACTGCGGCCCGCTATTCCTAGACTGATTCGATAATATCATGGACCTTTAGGACTCCACTCCCGTTGTGGAAACAAAGCACTTGGATTTAGTGTCAGATTTAGGGTTCTGTGCGTTGCAGTACATCTGATGAAATCGCATTTTTTCGTGTTTTTTGGTGCAACTCACACGCGAGTGACATCACATTAATGGTGTATACCTGTAGTAGTTTTCCTTGCCCCGCTCGGATGTGTTCTGATTGTGAATGGTGAGACGCATGGTAATATCCTCTCTCGAGTTAGCCAATATTGCCCCCTCGAAATTGGTACAGCATAATACTGCTGTACGAGCTGGTCCAGCCTCACTACCTATTTTCACTTGAACCGTTTAGGACTGCAGTCCCTTTTTGTTTTTGGGGACATATCACTCGAATACTATTGTAACTATTAATAGTTTGTCCCTATATACTGGGAATGCAGTCCCAAAAGGGTTAATCGTCGTTTTCGCGATCGTTGAGAAGTACGTACATATCATATTTCGACCCCAGATTTTACTGTTGTGACATAGCGTCGTAGGTTAATTCGTATATAGTTTGGGGTCAATGAGGCCTCCTGCTACGATCAGCCGGAGACTCTCACCCAGGGATACTACTCCCGCGTTAATTGCCTGGCAATCAACGCGGCACGTCGTCGCAGTGAATAGGTACCCCGGCTAAATACACACTAGCAAAACTGATGTCGTTGCCGACGGCCGAGGCCGATACTCTGCTGCGGCCTCTGCCATCACCGGGAGAGCCGAGGTTGCGTCTTCCCCCCGAGCCGCCAATAAAGGGGCGAGGCGCTCGGCTGCTTCCACAATGGTGAGCTTGGAGAAGTTCGCCCCGTCGTGGTGGAGCACCCGCGTCAGGTCCAAAATGCGTGGTTGCCCACGCAGACCCGCCTTGGTGCATGGAAGCTCCCCGCGCACCCAGCCGGGTTCCAGCGGGGAGGCGCCCGAAGCCATCGCGGCCTCTGACATAACTCTGTTTTCCCTAGCCTCTTTCTACTCTGTCGTGCTGTTGTCGAGCTGCGGTGTCGATCACGGAGTGGGCTTTAACCACTGCCTCCCAGTACAACTAGAGGATTTTTTCCGAAGAGGGGTTCGCCCTGCTGGCATCCCCTATCTTCTTTTCCTTCGAGATTACCGGTGTGCTCCTGGGTCTGTGGCGCGGTAACTCGAAGTCAGCGCTGACTGAGTAGCTCAGTGGATTATCCTTTATAATTCGAACATGTCTTGACATTAAAAGCCGTTCTTTCTACCGAACGACATCAGCACACCCATCAATCAAATGTCCTTCTTGGTCTTCGTCCTAGAGATATATGCGAGGTACATATTGTGTAGTCACAGATGGAGACAGAAAACACCAAGATCATTAAAAAAAATTGTCGTGATAAAACGCCGACGCACCCGGTACGAAAACACAGCCAAAACAAGCCAAGCACAAAAGTTTAAGGTGCACCAGTAGTACATGAAACAAAACCTAATCCTGGAATTAGACAGAATATATAGTACTATACTGTATATGAGTGACCATCGTTGGAGCTCATCCTACAAATTGTCGGATATCAGGGATAACATCAACAGTACAGCAGTAACTCATTATCAAATTAGTGCAAGCATACAAGGCGTAAACGCGGGATAACACCATCAATAGTGCATTATCAAATTAGTGTATGCACACAAGGCGTAAATGTGATGAAGATTGTTGCTGCACGAACGATGCAATGTACGGAGGGAGGGGCAAAGACCAGGACCGGAAGAAGAACAGAGGATAAAGAGAATCAAGGCCAATCAAAAACATCAGGTAGAATTCAAGGCAACAATAATAAATAGCAGATGTTTCCGTCTGCGCTACCTAACCCACAGTCGAGCTGGGGACTGTGAAAGTGTTACCTACTGAGCTATAGGGGTAAAAGATCGATCGATTACCCAGCCCAGGGTAATCCTTATATATATCACTCTCCCCCCCCCTGAACGGCGGGATCTTTGGGGCGTCAGAACCGTATACGTCTGTACGCTGACCTACCCGCTTCGTTTCATTACCCGGGGAACCAGGGAGATGTGTTTTTAGGCACACGCAAGCGTTCTGTAAAAGAAACGTTCGAAGTAAGGTTCGAACCCGTGACCTGGACGACGTCAAATGTGAAGGTGTTACCTTACTGAGCTATAGGGGTAAAAGATCGATCGATTACCCAGCCCAGGGTAGTCCTTACTTATTATAACAGGACCTTGCTACACGATCTATCAACTCCTTCCTGCTCTCGTCGACAGCGGTCTCAAGTGCCAGGACAGCAGCGGCTGCCGCGGCGTCCCCCTAGGACAACAGGCGACACAATACTATACGAAAAATACTGTGAGAGCACGACATATACATCGGGGTACTGTAGTAGCAATAACACAGGTTCCACTTTCATTATTTGTCGAAAAACAGGTACCGTGCCCTACGATCTGTCATTATCTTTCTGCTCTCGTCGGCATCGATACTAGGCATCAGTACGGCTGCTGCCCCCCCCCCCCTCCCCCGCTTGCCCTCCTCCCCCCCTCCCCGCCCTTCCTCCCCCCCGGCCTTCCCCCGCCCCCCCCCGGCCTCCCCCCTGTCCCCCGCCCCCCCCGGCCTTCCCCTCCCCCCGGCCTTCCTCCCCCTCCCCCCCCCCCTACCTCCCCTCCTGTGTGGTGGTATCACGTAGCTATGAGGGGGTGTGCAATCCGTACCAGTATGAAAAGATAGGCAAATACCTATACCACGCGTATGAGATCACGTGACGTGCTAGTAACGGAGATGTCTTAGATCGTACATGTATGTATGTTTGTGCTTTTTACATTGCGCCGTTCTTTCTACCCATCGACAACCAACACAACCATCAGTGCCCGTGCCGATTCTTCAATCTTAGAGACAAATACTAGTTCTTCTTTCTGTGGTCACAAAGCTATACGCCACAGACACATAACATTTTTATGCAGTAAGCAGAGTAAGCTGTGTATGAAGATAGATGCATGATTCAGGGGACAGTCAACTGTCGTCCCCTCTTGATCTCACTCTGCTTCTGTACCTAATTGAGATCTCCGTAAGATAAGTAACAATAAGAACTATGCCTAGAAGAAGAGTGCCCTGACCAGCGTCGACACCCCTCTTGTCCTCCTCTACAGGGCACCACAACATTTGGCGTCGTCGGCAGGACCACGTCATCGCTGTGAACCTGGCCCACCTTGTTAAAAGCTGCTACTAACTGTATCTTCCTGGACTACCACCTCCAACAGCTCAGCTTGTGAGCATTCAATTTATTATCATGTGGGGCATTTTTTTTAGCAGTTCCAACGTCTCGATCTTGTTTTCGTACCCCACAACAACAAGCAAGCATTAAACCGGCAACATGATCCCTTTCTTGTCGCCTCTGTTTTGCCTTCCTCTGCTGCTTGGCGCCGTCATCATCTCGTCCCTCTATATACATACGAAGTCGCTATGAAACAGTCCGCCGCTTCAATGTGATTCCTAGAGTTGGTTAGTTTTTTTGCTGTCCAGACGTCTTTTCCAAGGAGAAGGTTAATCAGAGGGTCGACTACAGGATGATTAGGTTTGTTTGTCGGCTGGTTTTCCTATTAAAGTTGGAACCACACATACATATGCGGGCCGCACGCGGGTGACGCTACTGTATGTATATAAATTACTCGCAGGCTCGTACGTACACATCACTAACTCATTCGCAGACACGGCAACAACAACAGCAGCAACATACGCGGCATACATCACCAGGGGTGCACGCAAAACAAGTAAACGATACCCCACTACGAACACGTAGAACGTAGAGTGACCTTTTTCGAGATCCGGACAGGGGGTATATACTAAAACCAAGTAAAACAAACCACTAAAAAACTCGTCGTAACTTTGTCCAGAAACCCCACCGCACTGACGTCGTTTTTGCGTTTGTCATTTCTTTTGTCGTTTCGTTGTGCAGTGCTGTCCAGTGTTCTCCTGGGAAAACCACATATTTAATAAAAAACTCGTCGTAACCGCACTGCTGTGACTGATGATCGCTGTCGTTTTTGCGTTCGTTTGTTGTGTCGTTTTTTTAATCGTTTTGTTGTGCACTGCTGTTCTCCTGGGAATAGCTGGAGGAACATGGTGCAACAAAGCTACAACTGCTGTCCCACAGCAACGAAGCACCCCAGCAAAAAAACAGGTCCCAGCAGCAGCAACACAACGCAGGAAAACCGCATCGCGCACATGCAACAGCGCATCACCAAACAACGGTAACACCGCAACGCCGCAACACTGCTTCCACACTGCCACACAAAGCTGTTTTACGTACGTTTTCGACGGTTTCTGGCTTATATTTCCCGTGTTTAGAAACAGTATAACGGTTTTCATCCCCTGAATAACTACCGCCTCATTTCTAAGAGCTGGCAACGCATGGCAGCGAGAGGCTTGCCTACTCAGCAGCAGCAGAGGTTGAGCACCTCCAGCAGCAGGGTAGCACCATGGCAAGTACCTCAGCAGCACCTCGTGTTGATCTACTGCATGCACGAGTACCGGCGAGCTCGTGGTGATGTTGGAACCTCTTGATGTAGCGGCAGAGTGCGTTCTGCTTCTTGCAGCCATCACGGCAGAGATTTTGCCTCAGCCACAGTAGCAGGCAGCAGTGGTGTCGCTGTGCTACGATAACCAAGTGCCGTCGCCCACACTGACTGTCGATGGAGTGGCGGTGCAGGTGGTGATGCCTGAGTCCGATCGCTTAGCTTTCCAAGCTGTTGTCATGGTTGCGGGTTCCTGACCTGAGCCCTCTCTTTCGTCCTTCCCCTTCTCCCCCTCGTCTTGCCCGTGTCTTTCGTTTCCCTGGGGTTTGTGTGGTATGATATGGCTTATTGATGGCGTATTGTGCGTGGCTCTGCTTGGCCTTGGCTCCTCTGGCGCGGAACGCTACAGCCGAAGCAAATCCACGACATCAGGGACTTCCTGCAGAAGGCTCGCCGGTAAGTGCTGATTTCTAGTTGACAATATCATCATAGAGTGCACTTGCACACCAATAGAGCTGCACTCTCAGCAGAGATATTTTATCTCTCTGATCTTGCGCTCTTGCTGTCTCCGTCGATTTATTCAGACAAGCGGCAAGCAGCACGTGCGAGTACCAGGTGCCAGGTGTCGTACTCTGTACATGGTATAAATGGTGGCCCCTAAGCCAAAACTAGAGCCTGAAGCTTAAACGTTCACGGAAAACCCAGCTACATGCTACACAGAAATCAACGTGGTCATGGCTGAGCTTCAGCAGTACCTGGTTTAGGTTTGGGTGGATTGTGATGTGCGTTTACCGACGCTGGGAAGGCCGGCATCCGATACTCTGGACCCCAATCACTCACAGAGTAACTATACACAAGTTGTAGAAACATGTACCACGGGTAACTTTTTGGTTGGAAATGTAAGAACCGTACGTGTATCAATATGTATGACTAACGTTCCTTATATTTTAGTCCAGAGGGTGTACTTTATGATGTACTACAGACAGGTACTGCTGTTGGTACTCTTGCACAGCAACGAATACCGGTATGCTTGTTCCGCGAAAGCTGAGACTCGCGCTGGGTGTCATTCTTTCTGACCGAGCGGGTTTGCGATGACTTTACACCTTGCGATCGTATGCTCGTGTTGCTGCACGTGGTGTACCTGAGCGCCAGTGGTCGATAGTCGTGACTTCGCCGTGCCGCTGTAGAATCAAGAGTAGGAAGTTTTCCTTACCACGGAAACGTTCGTACCGTGGGTACGAGTCTTCCGTTGACTGCTCGTGCTGGTTTCTCTTGCCCTCTACCCCTGTACCTGGTCTACTGGCGCACAGCACACAGCTCACAGGAGTAGTTGCCCGCCAACAAGCATCACCCAATCTGAGCAAGCCCCAGAACCTTGTGTGACACTGAATAGCCTTGAGCATAGACTATTATGTATGTACCAGGCACCTGCGATAGAGTAGGATTTAGTGTGGCGTTCGCCGCTGAGCACGATTTCTTGATCCTATTTCCTGTCGCCCTCCAAAAAGTGAGTCTATATGTTTGTGTCAGGTTATTTCATGTTCGTGGGCTTTTCCTGTCCAGGTGTAAATGTATAGGTTACAGCCGGCAACAATATGTGAGCCGTTGCAACACTGTACCTGGTATCATTCGGCTTCCGGCCAGGCCCTCTCACGAGAAATAACGAAATACCTGGCTGGTACCATCGTACGTAACGAAATAACCCCACTAGAAACTCGGGATGAGTTTTACGGGGAAGGCGATGTAAGTTTTTGGAACGCTAAAAGTACGACAGCAGTTGAGAATATCCTGTTTTGGCTAAGGCTCGCGGCTTCATGTGATGTCAAGATATTATAGCATATATAATAGGCTCTTGAAGGCCAACAATGTAAATGATGTAGAATTGCGGTTCTCGCTGAGCACTAAAGCCTACATACCAGGTACCAAGCATGTATAGCTGTAAATTCTTAACTGGTAAATTACAAGAATTTTTGGCCTGAAATTCTTAACGGCGTCCCAAATCCTAGACCTAGACACATGTCGGGTACTGCTGTATTGCACTAAATTTAGTAGCGGAATGCAGCACACCCTTTGTTTGTTTCAGTATATATTGAGTCTATCCCGGGCCAGTATCGCGGCTTCTTCGAGAAAACGGGTACTGCTGTGCCAGGTATATTTCACACGTCTATACTCACCTGGCGTCCTCGAAGAGTTCACCCATATAGTACCAACCTGGGCGGTTTATCACGCAAGATGACACCCTGCGACGGATGTCAAAACCGATTTTCTCCAAAGCATGGGCGGTACATGAACCGAAAGTGGTGGCTTTGGAAGTATCTCGTCGATATCTTTCCATAAACGCGTCGCTTGGTAGATACACTCTCCCCGCCACTGTATCGAGAAAACCAGCTTGTGAAATTCGGCCGCGGAGGTTGTTATCTTGCGTGTTTGCTGGTACCCTGCAGAACAGGTACTTATAGAATGGTAGGTATACCCTTTTTTGGAGGCCTGGTACACTACAGAACAGGTAGAATGGTAGGTATACTCTTTTTTGGAGGCGTTGCGCCTTGTTGGTGCGATGTGCACACGGTCGTGGCCTGGAGAACCGAGAAGAACAAACAGCTCTCAATGTATTTTGCAGCGTCCCCGACGACTGTTGTACAAGCCTGCACCTACTGTGTGACAGTCAGAAACACGCTCAGACGGTTCAGCGGCCACCTCATGATTTTTCAACCGTTTACCGTTTTTTATTTAATTGCCAAGTGAGGGTTCCGAGCGAACGCTGGCTATGCAAGCTGGCGGTTAGTTTTGGTATACAATAAGCATACCTACTGGTGCTCGTACAAAAGCTTATGTTGCTGAGCGTTCCGCACCAAGTGGGCAGCTTTACAAACAATGGCCGTTCACCAGTTTTGGAAACCCAGGCCTTGTGGATAACGCCTGATAGCTCTACCAACGGCCATTGAGACCGTCACGCAGGTCGACCTTTCTCGAGTCGTAATGGCGATTCGTAGAGCTAAAGCCATACTAGCATGCGTCGTAAACGTGTGATTCGTTCTACAGTATGTGGCTGCTGCAAGTTACTGTGGACGTTTTCGAGGCAGTCTCCACTGCAGGGAGAAGAGGGGCGCTGTGGATGACGCTTGGTGCAAGTGCTCCTGTTATCCTTGAGTAAGCGACGGCCCTTCACAGCAGCAGCAGTAGACACATCCTGTAGAGTGTGCATCATACCGGGTACATATAACGCGCGTTGCTGTTAAAGCCCTACGAACTGTCGTGATAACCTGGGAAACAGGTTGAGCTGCGTAGCGTGACTGCAGTCGTTGTGTTGATTATTATTGTTCATGTTGCAATAAGGAGCGCCAACTCCTATTAATACCAGGTATGCACCAGATACAGATGCCAACAACTGGCAAACCATGTTTTTCGAAACCAGGTTTTCTAAAAGTCTAGACGTAGAAGGCTCTTTCGCCTTGAGAAAGCGTGATACTATTTTCCCTTAAATCCTCGTTTGACTTCGGAGAGGGAAAGTCGAGGCAAAGCAATGACGATTACAGCAACGGCCTCTTCGCGATCGAGGGCGATACACGCTGGCGTCTGAGTGTCCATGCAAGGAGTCGAACGTCACGGGCGTGACAGTATCCTCACCGTGTTTGCTGGACGCTCACGCTGCTCGTAAACGGTTGACAACGCCAAAATCAATGTTGGTTTGGTCGCTATTTGGGGGTCCTACAGGCGGTTACATTTTTTAGGGCAAACTGCGGTCCCGTTTTAGGGACAACCAGTCAAAAATATAAATATGTTGTCCCCAAAACAGGACTGCAGTACTATTAATAGAAAGATTTTAACCCCTCTGAGGCCCCTCTGATAGCGACCAAAGCAATAGTTGGTAACTTCGGTGTTATATCAATGCCTCCAAGAAGCGTGAGCGCCCAGAAATGCGAGCAGCATCATATTGCGCACGTGCCGTACGCCTCCTCGCCTTACCTTAAAGTCGGGCGCCAATTTTCTACCCAGCCCCCAATCGCGCAGTTGCCGTCGTTGAGATCGTCCATTTTTTTACTGCGTCAATTTTGCCCTCTGATGTCCAAAGAGGGTTCTTTGAGTGCGGTATAGATGTGAACGTCATCTGAAAAGTTCGCTTCCATCCCCGTGCCGTATTTATTGCTAAAGATTCTTCGACACTTGGGTGTAGCGATATTTCCCTATTTTCTATTTTCCCTGGTCCACTCTTGAGTTAGAAAAATGAAGTACGCGGCAACTTTTGCTTTTGACTCCTACTGGATGGAATGTTAGTGCTTGAGGCAGAATACTTGTGTTGCTGTACAGGGCAACTTTGTTGCCGTCGAGTACTGGAATAGTTTCGACTTGAGGCAGAAATACACCAGCGATATCTGATCAACCGCGGGCGTTACCCCTCTGTCCCGATGTCCCGTGTTGGTGTTGCGGTGGCTACCGACCGCCGAGCCTTACCTCTCTCGGCATCAAATTCTCCGTTTCTGTTGACGTCGGCACCTTTTTTTTTTGTACGGTGTGTCTCCACGTTCTGCTGCCACACTCACGTATAGTATACCTCACAAGGTATGACAAGATACCCTCCCGGACGAAATTCCAACCCGATTTTGTCGACATGGAGCGTGCAAACGCCAAGTGGTGCATCTTTGGAAACGTCTCTACGGGGATTTTAGGGAAGCCGCCAGTTTCGTTTCGTGCCTCGTCCTCGTTGTGGACAGAAGCGAATCGGAAAATATGATCAGGGGGTGCGTGTTGTTGTGCGGTGTTCGGTACTTTTGCAAAGGACGTCAGAGTACCATCCCCAGTGAGTACAAGTACCTGTCCTTTGAGATTTCGGTACCCTTGGGAATCGCCGTTACTCAGTCATAAAAGCTTCTGGTACCCTGGGGGCTTGCGAGGGATCGGTGTTTTCAGCTCGCTGTGCCCTGGGGACTTGCGTGGAGTCAGTTGTTTCAGCTACCGATGCTATGACGTACTTACATCTATGACGGGGGACCATGGTAAATAGGACCAAATTTTGTTGGTAAAAATAGCGAAATATACAGGTTTTGTGTGTACCGTAGGTAGGTCCTATTTAATATGGTCCCCCATAATAGGAAGTACTCGTACCCGCGAGTCAAAGACTGAGTCCCAATGGCGGGTACTCTGACGACCGTCGGTGCTTCGAACACAAACGCCTCTAGCCTGATTGCCTTTCGCGCGCTTACGGCGTATCTGTTTTTTTTATTGACGTGATATTTGTCCGCTCGTGTGTACCCCAATGGTTTGCTTGCTGATGTCTGTGTTGTGTGTGCTCAGCCGCGATGCCAAGTCTGTGAAGATCAAGAACAACAGGGCGACGCACTCGACCAAGTTCAAGATCCGATGCTCGAGGGTGAGAAAACAACTTACTGCTCTTGTCCCAACATACATGAGTGCCGCTTGTATATTTATATTTTGTTTGAATGATCTTTACATTTCCGGCCAGAGTGGTCTACAGATCTATTGTGTTCGTGCGCATGGTCCATTTTTTATGGCTACTACGTAGTCTTCAGCAGGTGGCATATTTTCCAACCGAGTCTTGGTTCTCGTTAGAGAACAGGGGTTGGCTCTTACTATTTTCTCGGATGACTGGCAATTTGTTTCCTTGTTTTTTCGCCGTACGAAGCTCTAACGGTAATGATTTTCATCCTCGGCATCAACGTCTGGAGAAAGACCGAAGAAATTACCAAAACGTTTCCGTCGTATTATTAGTACATGGTCGCAATAGTTCAAAGTATACAGCAAGCGCCTTTTGTCACGTGTAGGACCACGCCGACGTGCTATGGTAGGGCATGAGCAAGCTCTCCGACAATATTTTTTGTATTCGAGTTGCAGGTTCGTTGTCCTGTCGACAACCACGGACTATTTCATACAAAATAATGCTATATTGGTGACGTCGAGATCCGTCGCACTTCCGTTTTGGAAATTGGGGTGAAACTGCATTCGTGCGCAACCCTAAAGGTTGATGTTGTCGTTCTTGGTCGAAACCACTGGCGCCAACAGAGCTCCCATGTAATTTTGTTGGCCCTTTGGAACGGGGGGGGGGAGGCGCGATCATGGGCGCGACAATTTGACCCGTCCTTGACGTATACGTGCCCGCCTGCTTTATTCCAACCGCAGCCGCTTTTCGCGTACGTTGATGTGATAAACTGTGGGAATACTTGATCCACGGGGGTTGCGCGGGAGAGGCAATACCTCGAGAGCAAGTAGGATGCGATGGTTGACGACACTCTTGCCCCTCGACGGACAGACAACCTCCGCATCAAGGAACTCCCGACACTCTTAACTCTTAGGGGGGAACATGGTAACCAAATCGAATATGTCGCGTCTAAACATATAGGGAGATACATGGATATCGGGTCCGACTTGGGTTCTGATTGCTATGGCCGCCTCAATATGTTCCAGGTATTGTTGCGGGAGAATAGGGTAGTCTGAAATACAGTAGTGGTGTCTGAACGTGAAATACCTTTCCTGGTCAAAGCTATTAGTAGAATAGACGGTAAAACCGACATATTTTCTTGGGAGATTATCAGGTCGGGGTGGGATGGGATGGGAGCACGATCCACGCTCTGGCGCATTGCGTTGCGAACAACGTTGGACTGCGTACTGCATACTATTAACAGGGTGTTGCGATGTGTTCGAAGACCTCCAATCGACATCTGTCCCTCTTTTTTGGTTGTCCGTGTCGCCTTGTTTCGTTCTTCTGTTGATGCAGTACCTGTACACTCTGTGTGTCACTGACAAGGAGAAGGCCGATAAGCTCACGCAGTCGCTGCCTCCTGGCCTGCACAAGAAGCAAATCGACTAAAGCCGTCCATGTGGCGCCAACCTGGCTGCTGGGCTCGCGGAAGGAGGTTGTCAGGATGGGGAAGAAGGCTATCTCTACTGTGCTAGTTTTTACCGTAGTGCGATGCACCGTTCTTGGTGATTTCAGCCGTCCGCGAGCATATACCAGTTGACATGCGGTGCCGGACATGGTGGATGGATTCCACTGATTTGGGGGGTGCTGTGCCATACTGGCTTCAGCTGAGCTGACTGCTGCTCGAGAAAAGGAACATTTTCAAACAAAAAAAAACTGCCCTTTCGATGGGTTTCGGTGTTTGGAAGGGTTTTTGTTTTGGCGCACGGGCTTACATGCCTATGCCTACCGTGCTGTCACTTTATTGCGATGCTGCACGAGCATATTTCATGGTCGAGTGGCCTATCATGCGGTCCACGTAAAAGACGAGACAGACCGAGGTGCTTTTAATGAAAGCTACCTGGTATATACCTGGTTTTTGATTTTGAGCCCTCCTAGTGTACGCTTCTTGGGCTTAAGCTCGTCGTTGCGTCACCCCCGCTTGCCATGCAAGAAAGAGAAGACATTTGTTGCCGCACACACGCGTATCCGTGCACACCTCTCCCACTGGGTTCAGTAAAAACCCGCACTCTTTTTTTCCAGAGGTAGTCAGATACAGGAAGTGTGGCGGCGCAATGGCACAGGGCTGCACACTCTGGTACAATATTATGATACCAGTTGATTAATTCTTACGTGCACCCAAGATACGCTCCATATTACTAGAAAATCATAAAATCAAGTTCCAGGAGACGATGAAAAAGAGAGCGAGCACAGGGAAAACGTAGATCATCATCGCCTTTCGTACACACTTTTTGTTTTGTTTTTAACGTATTTTGCTGTGTCGATGCCCGCGACCCGAGCCCACGCCCGGCCAAAACTCGTGCATGAGAGCATTGATGACCAAATTACGATGCGAATATATATAAAAGCGAAAACGCGTGCGAGCAGTTTTCTGTTGCACCTCCTCTCATACCACTTGAGCTATCAATACTACAAAAAAAAAAAATGCATCAGCTTCCTTTTCACAGTTTTCACATGTCTCCAGCACGAAAGCTGTACGTTTATTTCGCCAGGGTGTGATGAGGTGTTCCATATTCACAAGGCACAGTAATAATACGACGCCCACCCCCGGGCGCAGCTTTTCACCAAGTTTAACTACTATCGTACACATTATTCCTTTTTTGTACGCAAAAACACGTATAGTTCAGGCACAGGTTCTACTGGGTGTTTTACATATGTGATACTAACTCGAATTCTACAGACGAACCTCGACAGCTCTGTCTGGCCACTGGCAGCTAGCTGGGCATGGTTTACGCCATACGTGAAACATCTTAACAAATGATGCACAGTTCGGGGCAAGAAAGTGCATAATGAAGGTTTTTGTCCGACCCAGGCATCTCTACAGTGTAATAGACAACGGACCTGTGATTGTAAAATGAAGTACGATGAACTATTCCTCACATCCCAACGTGGACGGCATCTGTGGTGTCAGGAATCTGTTTTGTCGCGAGATATTGATGATATAACCCAGAAATGGCTGATTTTGTCACCTCTTCTACCGAGTTACCTGGTATGTTTTTTGTGGGTTGTCCCCAGTGTACTTGATTTTGGTGTTGATTTTTCTTTTTCTCGGCGCTCAGCATCCAAACCCACACCAGGTAGTATTTACTGTCACGAATAGGGTTGTATAATCTGAAACATTCGTGTCAAAAATGGTACTTTGAAAATTTGTCCCGGATGGCCATATGATGTAGCTGGTATACATCACACGTAAGTTGGTTTCACCTTTTTCCTATTGTATGAGGTTGACGATTTTTTCAAGCGTGTAATTTTCTACTTTTTTTTTGCGAGATTATTCGACTTCCGCGTTACTCGAGCCTGTCCTGTGACACAGACTCGATTTTTGGCGATGAGCCAAAGAGAACAATAACACCAGCTGTTTATTGCTTTCACTCCAGGGGCGCTTCCAGCGGAGCCCCTCCACCACACGCGGGGGGAGACGATTGGTCCAGTATACCGACTGCTGACGACGCGGTCCGTTTCATATACCAGTTTACTGTGTCATCCCCCCCCTGCTGCTGGATAGGTGTGCAAAATGTGCTATTACCCTCGATGAGAAACCGCCCCCGGTGATACACGAGGCAAAATGGCCATCCAACACATGCCCTTTTTCATCGGGGTTCGTTAGATACCACCTCGCCGTAGGTTCACCGCGCCGGGTGATCCTAAAATGACAACCCAAAACAATCATCACCCAGAGTGGTTTTCAGGTCCCAAAACAGTACGTACCTGTTATGACTAGGCACAGGGGACCAGGTAAGACATTTTCAGCTTAACTGAGTGTCCTCCGTAGATGGTATGATGGGATAGTTTGGTATTGTACGGCTCTGGATGTACTTAGTGGCCAGGGAGGTGGGTCGGCTCTGTATGTAGTTAGTGGCCAGGGAGGTGGGTCTGCCCACCCGTCAGTCCCAAACTATGTTTAGCTCGGGCTCCAGGCGTGCAGGAGGAAAATGAACTATTATTAATAGTTGAAAAAAACACTCTCTGTTTGCCATACCTCGTGCTTCCAACTCGAACGTTGCTACCCATTCGAAACTGCTGATCGTATTAAAAACGCAGGCATGACTTGTTATTGTGAAGGTGTTACCTACTGAACTACAGCATATATTTTTAGGGGTAGAACAGCGATCGATTACCCAACCCAGGGTAACCCATAAAACACTCTACCCCCCTCGGAACGGCGGGATATTTTGCAGGGCTTTTCGCGGGTCATGACCCGGTCCGCGGGTCGGGTCACGGGGTGTTCAAAATGTCACGGGCCGGGCCGGGTCGAGTCAGGAAGTGTTCAAAATCTCACGGGTCGGCTCGGATCGGGTCAAGAGGTTTTTCAAATCTCACGGGTCGGGTCGGGTCAAGAGTTTTTCAAATCTCACCGGTCGGGTCGGGTCGGGTCAAGAAGTGATGAAAAGCTCACGGGTCGGGTCAGGTCATGATCCGCGAAAAACGGGTCACTCGCGGGTCGGGCCAGCGTGACCCGCGAGTCTTTATCTGCTGACCCGCGGGTCAGACCCGCGCATCCGGCCCGCGGATCCGACACTCAAAACACTTCCCGCTCTCTTACCCAAAGGCTTTTCTCGTACAAAAACACAATAATACTCCTTTAGTATCATATTCAAACATTAAAACACTGCCAAATCCATGTACGCATGCCCCCCATTTATACCCACTTCAGCCAGGCCACATATCGCTTGTGGGCACAAATACGAATATTAAATTGTTTTTGAAGTGTCGACCCACGGGCCGGATCCGCAGGTCGGACCTGCGGGTCAAGATAAATAGTCTCGCGGGTCAAGGTGACCCGACCCGCATGAAACCCGTGTCTCACGGGTCAATCCGAAGGTGGCGGGTCGGGTCGGATCGGGTCGGGTCAACAACTTTTTAAATCTCGCGGGTCGGGTCGGGTCGGGTCAAGAAACGTTCAAAATCTCGCGGGTCGGGCCCGACCCGACCCGATCCGTGAGATGTGCCCTGACCCGCGAAAAGCCCTGATATTTTGGACGCCGGTACCGCATAGGACCGTACTTTGAACTACCTGCTTCGTTATATAGTATCAGTGCGCAGAACGATTATTTAAAATTGTCCTGTTGACCCGGGTAGCATCCAGGGGAGCCGCTGGCCTACATCTTAGACAAGAAACTACATATAGAATACGCGCGTTCGGTTTATTTCAATACTTGTAAAATTCGGTAAAAATGGAATATAGACGAGACGTATTACGCAGCTTGCAAAGTTGAGTATCAACTATTTAATCAGTCGAACTCACGGCTGACGAATGTCAAAATTTATAAAATACCTGGTGAACGGGGATATATGGTTTCAGGGACGTATGCGCAAGCGTTTCTATGACAAAACGCTCGAAGTGAGACCCGTGTCCTGCCGACGACGCCAAATGCGAAGGTGTTAACTACTGAGCTATACTCGTAGGGATAAAATATCGATCGATTACCCAGTCCAGTGGAATCTTTATTCCACAAGTGCTGCACTTCACTTGCGGTCTCTAGAACGGATTCAGAAAAAGTGTCTGTCTGTCGGATGAGTGTCACTCTGTGGTCACCTACGGACAAATTTCTTTCGAAACGGCTACGTACGCCCATGCAGCGCGCATCAGGTCGAAGCCCCCGCGGAGGCGATCGTCATGGTCCAAACCACAACTCATCGGGTTCCCCATGTGTGGAGTAATCAGAGTTGACTTCCAGCATCCCAAACGGGGTGACGGGACGAGCAGCAGCAATCGCTCGCCCGAGGCCAGCGGAAAGAATGTTTGTCAACTCTATTTTTAAGTGGAATAAGATAAAATTCTGGAACTGTGCTACGAGCGACCAGCGACACAGCAGTGGCGAAGGCTTTCCTCTGTTTCTCCCTCCTCCCCGCTTCTCTCCGTCGGTCCCTCGCTCCCTCTCTCTCTCCGTTCCTCCCTCCGTCACTCCCTCCCTCCCTCTCTCTTCCTTCCCCGCCCCCCCCCCCCATCTTTGCTTCCTTGGACTTTCCTTCCTGGTACCTGATACCTCTTACGCTGACGTTTGCAAAGTTGAAAACATAACACCGCTTTCGCAAATTCGCAAATTCTTTGAGCAAGAACACCGTTTTCGAATTTTCGTGAATCTTTCGGTCTTTACTCCGTAGATTTTTCAGTACGGTGGGGGTCCCACTTGAGTGCGGTACCAGCGTGCGGGGCCCCACATAGTAAGTGCCGTGAAAATCTCTAGACCAAAATTCATCGCACTTAAGTGCGGCTGCCGCGCTCAGGTGGAACCGGTCCCGCTTTAGCCTCCAGACCTCTTCGTGCCTGGTACAGAACAGCAGTCCCAGCAGGAGCAGGTAGTAGTACCTATAGAAACGAGGTGGCATATACCGCCTCGCTCGTACAAACTTGGAAGTATAGTACTATGCAAACGTCTACAAAATAGACGAAGAAAAAAAAACATGAATTCGTAGCCGCAATACAATGTAGTCCGTGGTCGCAGGACTGGCTCCAACAAAATCTCTGGAGTGGAAGAATATGTATACCACGGGAAAAAATAAAAAAACCCCCCAACGATAACGCAACATGATAACTGAACCACATCGGATACCTCAGAAAAAACCGAAAGGGAGATACGCGCACGTATCAGCTACAGGCACGCTGTGCGAGTCACCATAGAAACCGACAAGACCGCATAATACCCAGAAAAAGACAAATTGAAAGCAATTCGACGTCAAAAATTCGAAATCGAAACCGAAATAGAAAACAATAAGGGAAGAGAGAAAAACAAGCAATAACCAGGAAGTAAAACAAATGAGAGAAAAGCAGATTCAAGCAGCTTCTCAGCGCGAGGGGGTGCTGAACAGAGGCCAAAATATGTGCTGTGTTCCAACTCCTCATATCAACCCGACTAGCTCAGTAGGCAACACCTTCATACAAACCCGACCAACTACGTACAGAAATGGTTACGACTACACACACTTGTGGAATTAGCACGCCAAACCGCTCCTTGGTTGGGCAATAACAATCACATTGTGTCTTGGCGTGCTGCACCTCCTGCACTACTACTGTTGTCCAGACTATATCGCTACCTGTGGCACTATTTCTGATGCCTGGTGAGCATCAGACGTCTTTTATCACTTGGGTTGAACGACCATCAACTCTGCCCCGTCCTCGCTAGCGAAGTTCTCCTCAACACCGCCGCCCGCCCTTCCGTCACGCCAGCACGTGTCACCAGCTTTCAAGAGCCCCCCCGACAACTTATTTACATCCCTCATTAGAACAACGAGATACGGAGATACCGACGCAAGTCCTTCTTCCGCGGCGAGCGTGCTGTAGACGTTTTCTCCAGGGGCAACAGTGACCCGGTAGGCGCGCATGACATCGTTTTCTAAGCACATTTCACGGCTTGCCGTGCTGGCCAACGGGGGAGAGGGGCTTGTCGATTTCGGCCGATCTGCCTTGAACTCGATGTCCATGCAATTCAGCGTCCGGTTCCCCACGCAAACCTGTTGGGGGTGGTTGTGTGCATGAGTCACAAATCACAGAGAGTGTGAAAAACAGGGCTAGGGTCGATAGTAACGGGGCTCAGCTTTAGTCTTCGCAGGGCTCCGAAGAACTCGTCTTTTGGTGTGAAAATATCCGCCATTTAGATGTGATGCTACGATTAACGAAACTTTTGCACCGCATCAATCGTAGAAGGTGCTAGCTTAATACTTCGGAGGACTTTCGCCAATGATGCTAGACAGCGGTACACTGTTCTAGACGTCCTCGACTTCCTGTCAAGTGCAAAGCGCACGAACAGAATGCTCCGAATACTGCAATTTCTTCACTGTTGTGGTGCTGTAGGAACATACTTTGAGTGACGACGGCTTTGTTGTTCGCGTGCCAGGGAACGACGACGGGCATATCAAAAGAAAATCAGCATCTTCAATTGTGGAATATCAAGCGAGCACATCTTATACGCGGGCCATGACGAATCTCGTACGAGGTTCGGTACTACTGCTGTAGCTCTGCACTATTTCGAAATTACTGCTTACTACAGCAGTATTAATGCCTCGTTGTACGTGTAAAGAAAACTATTCAAAGACCGGGTACCAGTCATTTGATAGAGGGGCTGATGGGGTGACGATATTTCAGCATAGAACAGACATCATATATTGCGCTCGTGATTGCAGTACCTTGTGGATGATCGGATTGCTCAGATGGTCCCCCCAGTAGAATGCCCCCGCTTCGAGCTCCACATCGAACGGCGCCTTACCCAAAACCTCATTTCGGATCTGTGGCACCGCATGAGAGCATGTACAAAAACTAGATAAACTATCATTTCGAGTCGTAGTTGGTGTATGTCACGTACAGGATTACTTACATGCACAACGCATAACGAAACTGTTGGCGAAATGGGCGTGAAAAGAAGCAGTCGTGTTGTTTCGACCGCTGATTGCAACTCGTACAAACCACTGCGGGCACATGCGTGTACGATACCAAGCAGCTCTCACCAGCAGGAGGACGCAGTTATGGCAAACGTCAACACGATTCCACCAACCCTGCCGCCCCAAAGGTCGTACACTGCTGCTGTGCGCGTAGTCACCCACTGTGTGGTCTAGGGGAGATAGACGTGTAGCCTCTAGCATTTACCTACTGAGCGGTTTGGTCATGAGTTCGTCCTTCGGTGTATACACGTCACACGAACGGTCTCGAAACTATCCATTCAGGAGTGTAAACTATTACGGGGGTCCATAGTTAATAGGACCTATGGTATACATAAAAACCTATATATTTACCTATTTTTACTAACAAAATTTGGTCCCGTTAACTATGGACCCCCGTAATAGTAGGAAGCACCTACACCTACACAAAACACAAGTTCGACTACAACCGTACAATAGTTCTACTGTGCTTGTACGCATGCTTAGGCATCTCAGGTACGAATAGTGCTTTACCTACATACCAGTAGCAGGTATGCGGTAGTACAGTAGTATGTCGCTAGTCTAGGCCCCACAAGCGACAAAGAGGACGAATACGGCAAGGTACGAGTCACGGCGACTGCAGCATACCTGGTATAGGCACGCGGTCGTCTTTATTGATACAGCGTTTTGGTAAAATGCGTATGACATATACAAAAGGTGCTTCGTTCCGCGGGCGGCATAATAAAAGTACATCAAATTATATGAAGCGGTCAGATGTCCATGATTGACTTCATGATTGTAGACACGATAGTAGTTGCGAACTGTCGACTTGACAGTGCCAAGAGTCCCGCCGCCATGCTTCGGGAAAAAGTAGCTCGGGCGCCACATATGTGAGTACAACACCGTACGTATTCCTTTTGGAGGCTCTCCCTCCACAACCGTCCAGGGTGCTCCTCCACCGCCACACCTCCACTATTCATTCTATTAATACTACCTCCAGAACTCGCTCCGCCAGAAGCTGGGGCACCCGACTTGGATCGCTTTATAGCGGGGACGAACGGTAAATCGCGGGCATGCTATTATACTCATTGCTCCGAGCTTGCACGTGTTGTGTTGTCGTGCGGAGAGCGAGCCTACCAGCTTCAACGAAAGAGATTCTGTCTCACTGCTGAAAATTCACCCCTGAAAAAAATAAACTGGAATTATTTATCTTGAAAGTAGTATAGGATCGGCTATCTCTCAGTTTTGACGGAATTTGGGTTTCGAGTAGAGTATTGAGCATTCATTTTTCGTTTTTTTTTGGATTTTTTTTTTTCGTAAGGGCCCGTCCTAACGAGGAAAAAAAACGAAATAAAAAACGAAGAGCAGAACTAAAGAGTACGTGAATCTTATTGGCCAAAATAAAAAACAAGTAGATCCCGATACATCCATTTTCACAATTCTTTTTTTTTTCCAAGCCCCGGAGCACTTAATTTTTACGAAAGGGGTGCCAAATAAACGAAATATGGGTTACCCAGGGTCGAAGAGGAACGTAGGAGGAGCTTGCAGCGTTGAGATGAAGCTCCGATAAAGTTTCTACGACCGGTTGGCAAGCGCACGTTGCCGAGGTACTGCATGTGGCTGCCACACGGCTTGTCTGCTGACGGCGCGAGCATGTATGGGTAGGGCATCATCAGGGCATCACCACGGGGTGCCCTCGCAAGAAATCGGGGGTTCAGGAAGTGGCTGTGGCGGTATACGTTTCGACAAGAAATCCACTCAAAATTCAAACGTCTGCCATCAAACAACGATGGCCGATACGACACAACTTCTAGAGCACTTCGGAGGGAGCGGGTTGGACCACGAGAACCACCTGCTGTGGAGGGTGCCTCGCGTGTGAGAGTTATGTCCATCCACGATCGTTGTCGAGCGCTGTCGCCGGGAATCACGTACTGTGGCGGTTGGGTCATTCTGAAAAATTGCACTGCGTACAAATTCGAGTCGGCTTTTTTTTTTTTTTTTTTTTTCTTCGTTTTTTTTCTCGTTAGAAGTCAACGTGCTGTTTTTTACAAGAAGCGAAAGTCTGTTCGTATATTTCGTTTCGTGCTTCGTTTTTTTTGCCTCGTTAAGACCGGCCCTAATATAACGAAATTAGTGTAGGATCGGATTAGTGTACTATAAAATCGGCTATCTCGCTCAGTTTTGATGGGATTTCGATTTCAAGTCCAGTTTTGAGCATCCATATTTCGATTTTTTTTCGGATAATTTTTGTCGGATGTTTTCAGATCTCGAATGTAGTGTGGGATTTTTGTAATCTTTATATTACTGTGGGATTTTTTATCTTGGATTTGATGCGGGGAATTTGATCTTGAGGTTGGTGTGAGGGAGCAAACAAAGCAAAAACGCAAAGAAGCAATTATTTTTCCGAGGAAAAAAAATGGGGCATGATAAGACATATATAAAACTAAAGAATATCACGATATTTGACGTTTAAAGCAAAATTATGTGCCTCTCGAGTTTTATACGAACGTTGGGTATAGGCGATATTAGTGAGTTTCGGAAAAAAAAAAAAAAAAAAAAAAAACGCTCAGGGTCAGGGTTTGTCGAAGTCTCGCCGCATAAAAGACGTTGACGGCTATTTTTTTCCCTGAGCGGATTCTTTTTTTTCAGATGCTCAGGGTTACGGGCTGCGAAACAGGGTTTTACCCTGAGCAAAGAAGCTGCTCAGGGTGATGGTCATGGCACAGACAGAGCACAGGTAGTAAAGGATGCCTGTACCGTCACACAAGCAGCCCGGGACTGACACTGACTCGCCGCCACAGCTTAGGGCGACAAAGCGCGCCATCTCCTAGAACCAGTCGTCGTTTGGTTCGTGATTCTTTGGCGGCAAGGAAGTACAGAGTAGCTTCGGCAATCTCAGCAGGCAAGGAGGTGGAGCATGCATCATCTATCTTTAGAAAAAATGAAGATAAGCAACCTAACAACCTCATGCCGCGTGACGGTGAGGAGGGCGGTGATGGTGTAGAAGATACGCGAGGCGGACGACCACTCGCCAAAGCGTTGGGGCAACCGGGCGCACCACCTCCTTCATCAGCAGGCGTTTGGTTGTGATGGGGCTACAAGTTCTGCTGTAATCGCAGCAGGCGAGGTGAAGTGAGCAGGAGCAGCTCGATAGAAGCACATCACGCTGCACACGAAACCGAAGACACGCAACCTCGAGCTGGGTGGCGGCTTGGAGGACAGCGACGGTGGAGATCGTGTTATAGTGATGGAGGAGCGGGAGGGGCAGGTCGGGGCGAAAGGTGGTGGAACACGCGGCGGTCGACTGCACGATGCTCGAAGCTTGCTGTGAAAAATGGGCAAGCTTGAACGCAGGTCCACGTCATTTTTATTCCTCCTCCCACCCTGAGCATATTTTTTATTTTTTTTCCAAATCCTGGAAGCACCAACCATGAGCACCCACCCTTTTTAGCCAAGTTTTTTTTTCTTCTTTTTTCCGAAACGATCTTTATATTTTCGGGATACGTAGTCCGCAACACACAAATATCGCCTTGGGGTAAAATTACCCCAAGCATATGTTTGTGTTCTTTTTCTGTTCGTAGAGCCGAATTTGGCAGACAAAACGGAAACAGCCAGTCCCCTCTGCTCGCTGCTCGGTCATCCGATCATCACCTTGCCAGCAAGGAGAACAACAGTAGCAGTGGCCGCCACGACTTGGTTGAGTGAGTACGGCAGGCGGGTGCTCCCTTGGTCAGGGAGGGGCGGATGCCCGGGATGCCCGGGTTCAGCGGCACCAGCACAGCATACAGTGCTCCGGCTGGGTGTCTCCCTGCCGGAGTTGCCCAAAAGTCATGTCCCCAACACGGCATGCCCCACCCTATCCGGGAACAACCGAGTAGCGCCAACCGGAACTTTCGTTTTTGGCGGACACGTCTCAGCACGAGCACGAGACGCGTCCGCGCTGCGGGCTCGTCTATGCCGAGAGCCAAGTCCATGGTGTACTCGGGCGCCTGCCGAGCTACCTAGAGAAGCAGCAGCTCCAGCAGCAGCCACGTCCTCCAGCCCATGCGGTGTTCTACGCGTTTGTGGATTTTCTGACTATTTTTATTTCACCCATGTTTTATCCCACGTTCTTTGGCAAAAAACCCGATATTGAGTTTTATATCGAGGGACTTGCGTTAACGAATATCGCCATATTGAATTCGGCGCAAAGAGTCGAAATAAAATATCACCCTCTCTTGAGTTTTATATATGTCTGGTAAGCAATCTCGCAAAGGAACTAAAGAACGCAAAAATCGTAGAGGCGACAATTATTTGTCGTAGACTCGCTGAGCGCGAAGCAGGTGATTTTATAAAAAACTAAGAAAGCACGTCAGCTATGAGTTCAACCGATCGGTCGATACTCGACTTTGCAAGCTGAGTGAACCGTTCGCGCGTTTTCCATTATTTCCCTCGCGATTGACTACTGGCCAGAGACTCCCCTGGATGCCACCAGGGTCGACGAGACGATAATACTTACAGCTGGCTCGATTTCCAATTGATTTCGGCCAGTACCATTTCGCGCACTGAAACAGCAGATCGACACGTGAGTATAATCAAGTGAAAAAAAAGACAAACAAACGTTTTTTTATCCTCCGCCGGATTGGTAAAAATAAAGCTTAATTCACCACACTTCCACGTTCCAAACGTGTGCGTGAGTAAAAGTTTGTTTATAGAGCCATTTAATCACCGCAGTTCTCACCTGGGCGTTCTCGAAGAAGACGAAAAAACTGTCTTGACTGTGCCTGTGGAACATAGTCTCTTGGTGCGCAGGGCAGCCCGCCTTGATAACCCTTACGTACTTATTGTCCAAAACCGTGGGGTGGAGGGGTTCGTCGTAGACTTCCACATATGGCACCTCCACGCTGCCGAGAGCAGTCGTCACTACGCTCGTCGAAGTCTCCGCGGTTGCCATGGAACCCACTACACGTGACGATGTCTACACACAGCAGCAGTAGTAGTGTACCTCAAAACGCCAGCAGAGATGTTTGGGGGAAAAATGCACACAGACGCAGGCAGCATGTAACTAAAAACCTCCCTCACCCGTGAGTGACGTTACAGAAACCCAACAAGTATCGTAGCGTAGACAGCACAGAGCAACAGGTACGAGAGGGTGGTCACAACGACGGGTATAAGGACAGATGAAGTACACACTTTCCCTCTCTCATAAGGCCTTCCACTAAGTCGAACACCCCGCGAGATATTTGAACAACGAACAACGCAATGATGGTGCATATACCATAGTCATTGCCGTTGGTGCTGTGCGTTTGAGTTCAGTCCCAGTGTGTTCAAGATGTCGGTTCCTCTACTGCAATTCAAAAATTGCGGACTTGACACGATTACGTTAGCATGGTGAGAGATGGTTTGCAAAGGACAGCATGATAGTAGTGCAGAGGAAGGAACTTGTGGGATTACGCAATCATAACGAACGTAGTGTGGCATTCCTCGTTGCGTTGAGCTTCTCATCTTTCCACGTTACCGCTGCTTGCTGCTGACTGCTGTAGACGATGATGCGAGCTCTCAAGCGGAGTGCAATGTAGTCTGCCAGCCGCAAGAATGACGCGCCTAACATACTGCCACCCTTGCGGTTTTTACGCCACAGGCAGGGGAGCGAAGCTTGTGGTTATCGACTGGAATTCAGGGAGATTATTACACCGGTGAGGTGTCCCAAGTCTATATAGGCTGTTTGTTCCGTCTTGGATATCATTCATTTTTTGAGAGCAGCATCGTACTCTCCGCGGCCCCATCACCGCCCACCCACGTAGAGTGAAGCTGCGCCATCATCCACCATCTACCGGTACCGTTGCCGCCGCGTCACCACCCCGCGGCATGTTTCCTGCTCCATTGATCAAACACACCGCCGTACGTCTCAGCTCTCAATCAATCTTCACAGCAGCACGAATTTATGGTTTCTGGCAGTAACTCTCCAAACCAAACTGGCTCTCGCCATGGATACGTTTATACATACCTGGTAGGCCGTGCTACAGAGAGGTACTATAGTATTCTGTACGGGTACCCAACCCCGGACAGTACTGCAAAGATGGTCAAAGCACCAGTATTAGTGAGTACCAGTCTTTTCAGCCTTTGGTACCCATGGGACTCGCGAGTGCTCAAGTCATTTTAGCTCTCCGTCCCTGGGGACTCGCGAGGACCCAGTCATTTCAGCTTGTGGTACCCTGGGGACTCGCGAGGACTCAGTCATTTCAGCCCCTGGTACCCTGGGTACTCAGTACTCGATTTTCGAAACGGCTCGGACTCGCGAGTCAATGAGGGTCCCAATGCCACTTGCTGGAACTCTGACGACTTTTGCAGAGCTGCAACGGTCGCCAGAGTTCCAGTACCAATTATAATACAATTATTCGTGGATCGAGTCCGAGTCGTTTTGAGTCCTCAGTGTACCAGAATTGCAAAGATTGTCAGAGTACCTATATCATCGTTGGGGCTCAGTCATCGAGAGCCCGACTCATTTTGAAGTGCTAAGTCCCCAGGGTACAAGGAGCTGAATTGGCTGAGTTCTCGCGAGTCCCCAGGGTACCAGAAGCTGAATTAACTGAGTCCTCGCGAGTCCACAGGGTACCAGAAGAAGCTAAAATGACTGAGTCCTCGCGAGTCCCAAGGGTGCCAAATGCTGAAATGACAGAGCCCTTGCGAGTACCGAGCCAAAGGTTCAAACAAAAGAAAACACGCCTTTTTATGTGCGCCCAATACGCAAACCTGATAAAAGTCGTCAGATTGGTAGCACCAGTCATCGGGACGCAGTCGCGAGTTCGAGTCATTTTTGACTCACGAGTGTGAGTCATTTTTTACTCGCGAGTCTGAGTATTTGCGAAGGATTTTAGCCAAAATCAGGTATACCTGGCCACTTTTCGGCCAAAATCAGTTACATGCTAAAAACAAGTACAAAACACACCCCTGGACCCCTGCTATTGGCCAGGCTGACATCGTAACTGATTTTGGCTCGAAAAAGCCAAGGTGTCCCTGATTTTTTCTGCTCTGTCTAGCTTTCAACTGATTTTGGCCAACTTTGAACCAATCAGAGAGGCCATACGTACACTGTGTTTTCTCTGCGTCTGCCCTCCCTCGGTTGAAATTCTTCTGTGTTGATGTATAAAAACTCTGCACTCGTACGTCGTACGTAAAAGTACGTATATACATGCATACTCGTACATGCGTACGCTGGTTTCACTTTTCCTCTGTTGGGGTGTGCGATGTGCTTCAGTTAATTGTTGTGTGTACTCTGTTGTTTTCAATGGTCACAGCAGTCTTTACAGCACCGTGGTCACACGGCATTTCGTCTGCACCATCCCGCGTCGGGGTGGTCTCAGGTTTGGTACGCCAAAATAATTTCGTGCCGCGCAGGCGGTTCCGCAAGGACGGTCTGGAAGCTTTAAAGCTGTCAACGGGGGGGGCGCGCCAGAGTAAATACTCTTGGCGCTCCCGCCGTGGCGAAACAAGCGAAGCATATTAATAGTGACTCTCTGCAGGTCCAAGTGGAGCCCGTGGTACCTACGCCCCAAGAAAACAAGACAATTCAGATTTTGGAGGCCATGTGGCACGCTTAATGCTTTAGGCGCATTCTTTTTTTACCGGATTGTCATGGACATTACACCGCTCGTGGCGCGCGTTTTTTACTCGGTTTTAGCATGTACCTGATTTTGGCTCAAACGGATCAGGTATACCTGATTTTGGCATGTGCCCATTTGTGAAGTACTGAGCCCCCAGGGTACAGAAGATGACATGACTGAGTCCTCGCGAGTCCCCAGGATACCAGGAGCATAAAGGGCTGAGTCCTCGCGAGTCCCCAGGGTACCAGAATCTGAAATGACTGAGCCCTCGCGAGTCGGTCCACAGGGTACCAGAAGCCGATATGACCGTCCTCGCGAATCCCCAGGTAGCTGAAATGACTGAGTACTATTAATAGTGAAATCCAAGGGTACCGGGGGGTGAAATGACTCGTACTCACTGGTATTGGTACTCTGACGACCCTTGCAGTAGAGTACTGTGCATATACCTGCTGCATGGTACCGGTACTTGTATCATATCATCTGGTCCCCTTTACGAGGTTGTCGTGTCCTTGTTTTTCACTGCCTGTTTCCGTCTTTCTTGTGGGCAACCTCAACCCTCAACCACGCCCGCTATACAGAGAAGACAGTAGTCTACGCGTCATTTTTTGGTATTTAGTCATTTGTGGCATATGGTTTCCCGCCTCCTTGACTCGCACCAGGTGTAGTACTGAAGTCTAGGGGGCTTCGCCACGGCAGGCCGACGCCGGTAACGTTCGAGGATGTAAGAAAACCGAGGCCGTAGGTGTGACAGTACTGCCAAGGGTTGCATATATAAATTTTAAAAGTCTGATCAGGTTGTTGAGCAGAGAAATACGAAGATACCGTTCACCGTGCACTCTACACCCCTACACGACACAGAGCTTCAATTTTTCATAGAATACAGGCAGCATGGAGCTCCGTATCCACCCGGCTCTACACGACCCGGAGCTGCGGGTAATTTTGCCCCACGCCTCTTCTCTCTGTCATTCGATGCCTGGTCGCTTGTGGGGGGAGCGCTCTCGCCGCCCAAATACGTAACATCAGCAAGCAGCTGCAGCTCAAACCCATTATCTGTGCTGTGCCCGTCGTCTTCTTAGTGCTTGGCCGCTCGTTGCATTTCCTCTCTGTCCCAGCCGCCTCTTAATTTGTTAGCGCAGCTTCTAGTTCTACCGACCAGCCACCGAATCCATCAACTGCATCTGATCTACTTGCATCCTCGCCGGTCTCGGGGCTGTCAGAGAGGCTGTCTCCATCGACCATTCTGTCTACATCTCATTGAAAACTTCCGTACCCGTATCTTGAACAGGAAACAATCCCAGTAGTGCAATTTCTAATTGGGTAAGAATAATCCCAAACGCACACACGATAGCGAGCCCGGTGCACTTTTCTCTCAGGATTCATCAGCTCGTACTGTAGTACCGTAGTGCGATATATCAAGTAAGCAACTCCAAAGACACGCAGGGCAACGAGGACAGAAAGGAGGCAGCGCAATATCTAAGGGCCGTAGAATCTAACCCGCTGCACGTTGGTCTCAGTATCCAGCAGCTTGTAGTAGTGCTGAAAGGTGAAATATCTAGAGGAAATGAAGCCAAAGATACGCAGGGCAACGACGACGACAAAAAAAAGAGGTTTTGCCGAGCTCGCAAATCCTGCCGGTAAAATATGTTGAGAGGAAGATGAAAATGTGGAACCATTACGTAATGCGGTATAATATCTAAAGGCGTGTTCAAGTTTATGGAGGACGAGCGGGCCAAATTCGAGTACCTTGTATCTTCAAACAGGAAACACCCAAAAATACGCAGGACAACAACGACACAATTGACTTTTTCCGAGATCGTAATCCTAGTAGTCAAGGACAATGGAGGTCTCTCTGAGGTGGATTGAGTTTATACATGTCCACAAGGCGCTTCGCTCCGCGGGCGGCATACGCCGCCCGCTACGCTCGCTCAGGAAGGAAAAGTACGTCGAATTGTGCGAAGCGGACAGAGGTTCATAATTGAATGTAGTTGTGTCATGATTGTAGTTGCAAACTGGCGACTTGACAATGCCAAGAGTCCCGCCGCCATGCTTCAGGAAAAAGCAGCTCGGACGCTACATACATACGCTTCGCGTCGTCCGCTCGCTACGCTCGCTCTCGAGGAAGAAGAATGGAACGGACCAGATGGCCCAAACAATTAGGTGCAAACAGGCGATTTGCCAATGCCAAGAGCTCCATGTTCCACCCAGCAAAACAACCCGAATGCGGCATGCCGTACGTAGGGTACATATTTTCTTCTTTTGATATGCTGTACGTATGTACCTGGCATGTACGAAAGAGAAAGTACGGCACGGCACAGCAGCAGCAGCACCGCAAAAACACTGAAAATGAAACAGAAATTCCGGAAGAAAAACACCCCGTCCCCTTTCATGTGATAATTTTCTGCCTGATTGGAACTGCACCGGTCAAAAAAGAAAAAAATCGAACAACATAGCCTCTCCCTCAGCCTCGTATGCGGCCCCGCCCCTCTCACGACTACCCCGCCACAGATTTGGTCCGGGTATAGCTTTCCTCCCTCTCTGCCACAGGGAGCCCCGTTGCCCGCCCCGCGTGAAGGCCGGTGCTCGCCATGACCCTTGTTCGCCAGCTCGACAATGTTGGTGCTCAGACTGCGCAGCTCTCTCTGTGATCTTCAGATTGGTCGCCAAAATAAGCACCGCTTGAATCTTATCTTGCAATCGCGAACAACCCTTATTACTCGTACATACCCAATCTAGTTTTTCAGAAGGAGGCCAGACAGAGCCCATTCATGCTTCCCTCGTGTCTCGAGGCACACGCGACGCCTAGCCACTAGCCACGAAAACGGCGACCGCGCTCCTTGCAACCCTCCCTCTACCCGCCAGCATCCGCTGACACCCGCGACGGCGCCGGGCTCGCCCACGGTGCCGTGCTCCGAGTACACGCACGCACACGAAACGAAAAAAGAAAAAAGGAAAAATTAACTGAAAGGGCAAAAGAAACTTCAACGAGCCTGTGAAAAAAAGCGAAAGAGAGCCTGCTAAACCGCTGAGAAAACATAATCGACTTTTTCTTTTTCCAATATAGATATGTTTATTTTTTCCGGGAAAACAAGTGTGGCACGATAAGCAAGCACGCAAAGAAACCAAAGAACGCGAGTAAAGCAAATATCGTAGAAGCGTCCAAAAAGCGTGGTAGACTCGCTGAGCACGAGGCAGGTGCTTATATTCAAGTAAAAAAAAGAAAAGGATAAACGTACAGTAAGTTATGTTTATACGGTACGGGTGTATTTATACCAGATATATCGCTCCACATGTTTCTCTGGTTTAACCTCATTCGCCCTTTATTTTTTTTGTATCCGCACAAGCACGCCAAGGTACTAAGCTGTACCAGCGGTACTTCACTTATAATAGTATCATCAGTTGACCACGCTTCGTCGGCTGTCGTTCTGCAAATATTACGGAAATGAGTATTATTTTGCCGTGTCGTAGATTTCATTCACAAACACCATATTTTAAAAATGGAACGTAGAAAGCAGCACTACGCCCGATGGGCGTGTCTGACGTACTAATGCGCTTGCAAAGGTGGGTTTCATTTCGTTCAAACGGTCGCACTCACAGCTAACGTATTTGTACAATTTCATATAAAAAAAAAAACTAGCGTTGGCCTCATGATCGTTTCGCGTGAACACTTTGATGATATGTTAGTTACGTTGAGCCCGTTATTCGAAACTCAAAGGCTCCAGGGTTGAAAATGTACGATAGTCTGCTCGTATAGACGTAGGGTCAAGTCTACTGTAAGGGGCGGAGCGACCTTTGGTGCCACACTACGTACACTATGAATATCGAGCCTTGCTTCATCAATTTTAGGTTTTGCTGCCAATCTCCACGACTCGTATCGCCTGCCGTGCTCGGAATTGAGATGTACATTCGCACGGAGCAGCATCCGTCGCATCGCAATGGCCAACCGGAACACGATACTCGAGGCCGCAAAAAGACAACATTGTAGTGTTTTTTCAGTTTTGGTTCCCCATATTCTAACCCCGACTTGGCCTTGCTTGATCCATGTCGCTCGTGGATCATGGAGTATCACATGAGTTTTTTTAACCGATTTCTGCCTGCCCATGAGTTCTGCGTGTTCTCACACAGAACGCCATTTGTTTCTACGATGTCTAGTTGTGGACACGAACAAGTAAAAAGACTCCTCTCAGGTACTGAAAATACAAGATAAATCCTATTGTACAAAGACGAGCAGTTAACAGACATCACATCCGGCAACGTGATGCCCTGGTGACCTAAAATATCACAGTATTTATAACACTAATTCCCAGCAGCAACCGACTTCGTCTCCATTACTACTACAATAATACATGCCAATGATTACGGGAACACTTTTGAGTGCCGCATATAATCCAACGCCGCAATTTTCAGCGACCACAGCCACTACGTTATCTGAAGTGCTGCCTGCGTTCATGGAGATTTTTTCTTGGATGTCTGGCAAAACTCCGAATGACTTCTGCCACACGCGTTGGAAGACAGCAATTACACTGCCCACGAGTAACACGCGCTGGCACAACTCCTCCCGCCCTTGGCTCTAGGCAAAGCGCACCCTCAATCACGCCATTCACGCGAACGAGGCCTGTCCTCACCCGCTTGCGTCTTGTGCTGTGTTTGAGCACCTTTGAGGCAACCTTTTTAAAGCACCTCTGATGCACCTACATCGGTCTAATTCTACCTAGAACCCAGTACGTTATTAAGTTACTGCGGTCGTACTTCGTATATGTCCGCCACAAACCCAGCCTATATATATGTGGGTTCCAGGTTGTCGACCAGACCGTCGCATGGGTATCGCCCTGCGGAGGTCCCACCATTCGCCGAGGTCGTGGAAACCGTATTTTATTGTACAACTGTGGTCGCCCATATTCCTGGAAATTTGTTGCCGCCAGCAGTGACATTACCCCGTAACAACCACTGCGGATTGGAATGCAAGGCCCGTGCATCGCACACACAATCTCCTCTCCATCACCGTTGATGGTCGTTTCGTGGGATCGTCCGTACCGATCCTATCCGAAAACCTGGCTTGTCCTACACGCTACCCTCTTCAGAAAGAAAAAGTGCCGTAGATGTCGAATCGAACCGGGGGTCCTCCCCCCCCCCCCACATATACATATATATATATATATATATTTTTTTTTTTTTCTCTCCCCACATATTATCTTCGCCCTTCTTTTCACTTTCCCTCCTAGTCGCAACTCAGATCCGGGGGCACATAGCAGGCCCTCTTTTCCCCCCTCCCTACTACGGTTCATGCCTTCATTTTGATCGCGATATGTGATTCCTCCTCTCGTCGACTCGCGTCGAATTTCACCTGCCCACGCTACGCGCTCTCAAGAGTTGATACCTTTTTTTTCATCAATGAAGGAATCAACACGATGGGATATGAACTCACGGTGTCAACTCTAGCAGCATTCGAGGGTATGACGCCACTGAGCTACCGGGGCGACCGGCGGTGCTAGGCGATGCCAGCAATATATGGCGTTGTTCATAGAGTGCTCGCACCTTTGTACCGTCGGGAATACCCTTCCCCCCATCGCTCACGGGGGACAGGTGCTGGGTACGGTACAGCAATCCCCCCCTTGCACAACGTGGGCTCCAAAAAGCCTTGTGGAGGACATTTTGAACATAATAGCAAACCCCACAAGGTGTGGGCAGCCTCTCATTTCGGTTTTCCTAATGGTATGGTACATTGTTCAATGTCTCCACAACCATTGTTATACGCCCCCATTGTGCGTGGGGGGGGTTCCCGGACACCTGTGTATGTATGACAGCCCTTCACTAAAATGATGACCGATTGATTGATGATGTGCTGCTATAGCGACCTGAACACTCCGCGCTTAGAGTCGCTGCACGCTGCACTGAACCGCACCTGCTTCTTTCTTTAACTCTCCTCGTGGTGTATCATATTTAACGATCTTGTGGAAAACCGATCACTGCTGCGGACAGGAGTGGGAAGGGTGTCGATCGAAAACCGTAGCCCCGGGATCTTCGACGGAGATCGTCATCACCGATCTCAACCCATCGTCATCGTACATATTTCGGCTGTTCGCCGCTACGGCGGGCGAGGAAGAGGTTGGGCCTGGGCCCGAGGTAGCATTTGACACGGAAGGTGAGTTTGCTCGTCCGTTTTGGCCATCAGGTACCCCGTGTGCTTGTTACATGGTCCCAAAATCAGCTGAGTACGGGGGCTGGATTTACACAGAACATCAACTGAGTGCGGGGGTTGGATTGGCACAGAAACACCGCCCGTTGTGCGAATGCCCGTCTTATTTCATGGTCGACCGGAGCGGAACGCTCGACGGCGCAGTGATAACTGGCGTTTTCTTCTTTTTTTTTTCGTCAAGGTTTATTGCTGTTGCAGTACCCCACAGTGGTCGACACTGTTACAATATGAGCTATTGCTACTAGGGCGGTGCTCAGCATAATATTACCCCCCGTGGCCCTAGCGCTACCGACCGCGCAGTGTCGTAGTCCTGATGCTGCCGCCTGATGTTGATGTTGACGTGGCCAGGCCTTTTTCTTTTTCTAGGTGCTGCGTATGGCGATTGGTCGCTACGTGCAAGCTAACGTACTCTGCTTCCCGTTTCCCGCCTTCTCCGCGTGTATTGGCGTGCAGTCGTTTCTTGCGCGCCAACGCAGAGATCGTGTTGCACCATCTTCTGACGACCTCCGGGAGCCCGCCGACCGATCTAAGTGAAGTGGAGTGTTTTTCCCAAGAAATCGTACGGGTACGACAGCGCAGGAGTGTGTCCTATGTGGTTGTATTTAGTCGGAATCTGTGCAGAGGTCGATCGACATAGTTTGTTATCTAGCTTCGATAGCGTACTTTCATTAATGGGGGGCAGGCTAAAACTACGGAACTGGTGTATGGGTAGATATTTTTGAGGAGAGTATAGGAACGGCTTCTTAGACCGCACACGTATTTTTTATTCACGTTTTTCGGCGACATTTTTGCTGACAAACAAATTACCGTAACAATACCAGGTCGGTATTGATTTTTAACATGATGCTCCGTTGAAGGTCATGCACAGGGCTTTGCGCTGTAGTCTTGGTGGTGAGGTTGCGTTCTACGGGGCCTCTAAGACGAGATCGTGGGTGGTGCGGATCATGCTCGACCTGATATTTTTCTTCAAGCACTTTCGGATTATATTCAGCAATCGAGCAAGAGCCAGTAACTTAAAAAACAGCTGTACATTTAGGGCGGACCCTGTACACTCCTCTTCGATCATTACACGCAACGTTACAAAGCCGTAACGTTTGGATTCGCGCAAGTTTACCCACGCACTATGCCAGCTTTGCGTATTCATATGTCTTATACCGTCTTCGCTTCGTATTTCGTAGTACTTTAGGAGGTGTCGATTGCGTAGTTGGTTCTCCACCAGTGAACGGCCTTGGTTGCGTGAATACGCGCCGTTTTGAACGTTAGCACCTGCCAGTACGCGTTTTTGTGGCGAGCGTTAACACCCCTCTCATTTTCCGCAGGGCACTTCTTTTGCATACTAAACACCCCACCAACCAAGTTGCCCTGGCCGTAGTTGTGATCACATGTATGCCACTGTTCGGTCAATAGCAGCGGCAGAACCATGTATTGTGTTTGTGGTCTAGTGTGTTTTTTTGTTGTCGGAAGCGCTGTGATAGATCCGATGCAAGTATCCTCCATGATGTTCGGAATACGGTCGATCTTGTACAGAGTACTTCGCACCTGGTACCTTGCATAGTATCATGTCAGTCCTAGCAGGGGTCCGATTCGTGTGGTTCGGGCAGTGGGCACGCCAAAGAGACCCGTACGTACACGTGGTGGGGAGCCCGGCCGATGGTTGCCCCCTCTTACGCGTAGTATGCAAGGAGCACGTCGCAAGAGAGAAAATCTACCCAACGGGGCATATATACGTCGAGGCCAGCAGCGGCTCAACTCGATGGTTTCTCCGATATCCACACTCCCTTTTGGCCACGTATGAGGCACATTTTCTACCCATTTGAAGCGCACGCCCGTGCTTCGACAAGGTAACCCGATCCTGTCACTGACCACATTCTGCGGACAACAACACGCCCAGCTCCTGTGGGAACGACCGTTTCGAGAACATCCGTAAGGTGACCCGTCTATGCTATGCCTTCGTTTTTCATCCCGAGTAGATGTGCCCCCCTACTCAGCCCCCCGAACATGACGCGTCTCAGTTGCCTCTCCTCTCTCTGTCGTGCGCGCTGAAAAAATCGCGAATATCGTTGTTCGTTTGACCCTTTTTGTGTTGTGCGTAGCGCGGGAATCTTCTCAGTGAATAGGATATTAACCTGATCGGTGCGTCTCGCCGTTTTCAACCATGACAGCGGAGCAGGTACGCGCCGTAATATTTGCCAGCCTCTGGAATTCCTCACATGCAGCCGTCGTGCCGTTTGGAAATCATACGAACGAAACGTTTCGGGTTGTTCCCTACCCTTGAGGGACGCTTGCACTAAAAATGTGACCTTGTGTGGAATCGACGAGGAGCTCTCATATGTATCGGCCCAAACAGCTATCCTCACTGGTTACTACGAATATCGACACGCTGATGGTACAGTCGTGTTCATGTTAAACGTGTACAAACATCACCAACGCCGCATTCACACTACAGTACGCCATCTATAGTGTAAACCGATATTCGTTCGTTACACTACCTGGACTGTGATGCCTCCTCGATGGTCCTCGATTATCGGTGTGCCCTATCTTGTTCCGTACCCTTTGCACTCGAGACAACAACCCGTTGTTCATAGTCTTATTATTTTCTCGTATGCGCGTTTCCCACTCGATCTTCCGCTGCAGCCGCCACTAATCACTTCAACGTTTGTCGCCCAATTCCCTAGGATTACCGAGGGTGTTTTATAACGGAACTCGAAAGCTGTCTGCCCCCCGTCACAAGGAAACTCCAATCCTAGCAAAATCTGGTCCTAAACCGCTTCCGACGTTGACGTATATACCGCGCGAATCGATAGCGGACATATATACAAGCAGTCTGGGTCAACTTTCGGTATCAACGGAGCCCTGCGCCTTGAGCTACGCGACCCAGCCCCACCCGCGGGACAATCGCTTGTAGACAATCGCTTGTGAACGAGCAGCGATATCTTTCCCAAGTTGTCTACAGCGCATCGATCGTAACAGAAGTAAGATCACCTTGTAAAAGCATGGCTCGCTCAGCGGGATTGACTAGCGGCGATAATGAGGTCTTTGCCCGCCGCGCGCACATGGCCGTGCAAGGTCGCTTCTGGCTGCAAGGTCTTGTCCCAAGGAGGTTTGGGGTATATTCGGTGGCATTTTATGGCAGGGTCGCTTCCTACTCCATAGCAAATCGAAGAACCAAACAGACAACACCAGCAGCAGCAACGGCAGCAGCAGCAGCAGCAGTAGCAAAGCGGCAGCAGCACCGCAGAGGCATTTCGGAAGTTCTTGACGCCGTGCAAGGTTCCAGAGTAATTGCTGCTCGATCAGAAAGACTTGCAAGGATGGAAGCCCGCGCTCAAAGAGTTACTGACGCACAGGCACAAAGTTCCTCTCGCAAGCACGCCACACGCAGCAACGGGCGGAAGGAGGCTGCTGCTGCGAGAAAGTGTGCCAATTGCCTCGTATAACCGTTACCCGTATAGCCGTAATCCGAGTCAGCAACTATTGCGAGGGAAATCCAGCAGTGTTGCGCTGTTGCTCTCGTCTGTCAACCATAGTTGTCGAGCCCGTATAAATCCCCCCCCCTTGTCACCACACTCTCTGCAACCAGACCGTGTGTCATTCTGCTTGCGTGGAACTAGCATTTCGTGGTTGTGAGGCGCAACCTCAATACCTGCAGTAGTGTGCTGTAGTATTTTAGTCTGCCATGCTGCGTTAATACGGATTGAACCCTCTCTTTCGCCCTGTTATGACCCTTGCTGCGCGCGGGTCGGAAGGAGGCTGCTGCTGCGAGAAGGTGTACCACAGACACGACGATGACATTATTTCACAAGTTTGCAAATGCTCCGATCTCTTGCACACGTTTTGCGAACACTCCGATCTCCTGCAATGCACTTCGATCTCCCTGGGTTCACCATGTTCCAGCAGGGTACAGCTCTCAGACCCTAAAAAGGACCTGCGCTCGTTAGATCTCTGAGGCCGGCTCACCTGTTGTTTGAAAGTTCGAGGATTTGTCTTCAAGCAGTAATGATCGGGTCACGCATAACGTGGATCGATGCAATGCGGTACATCAAACAGCCAGCGTGAACAATCAACGAAGCACCGCAGACACTACGACGGGCACGACGGGCACGGCAGGCTCCAAGGGGCTGGGGGTCGATAAGACAGGTATCACAGATCACTTGGCTTTGACTTTCTTTCTTCACTTGGTGGTGTTTTGTAAACACCGGGTGGTCGGTACTTTATATTGTAGAATATGAATGAAGAGAACATACTTTGCAGTCAGCATGAATAATGTGCGATCGTACGGATGTAGAAACCTTATTATAATACTACTGGATGTATAATGTGTGGAGACCCCACGGATATGAGTCGTAGGAGTACATAACTCTTACCTGGTATATGTGTGTGCCATACCGTTCTTTATACCCAACTACATCAGTACAACTGAGTGTCCGTTCTGATTTATTACAATTTGCAGACAAACCAGTGAGTAAAGCACGAAAGCAAGCGAAATGCCAGCGTACCGGTGAATACCGGGTAAATCAAGTGAAATGCCAACGTACCGGGTACGAGAATACCGTAACGGGTAGAACAAGTGAAATGCCAACGTACCGGGTACGAGAAGACCACAACACCAGCTATGTTGTGAACATATGGGTTGTTGTATACTTCTCAGTTTCAACGTAGCTTTGATGCGGTGCTTTCACCCGAATAAAAACCTGATTGCTATACTGGACAGCTGACCGGCCTATATATATAGATAAATTCTCCAGGTTGTTGTCTTGACCTTTTAGACCAACGTTTTTTCTACCCAGCTTCACTGTTCATCCAGCTTCATCAAGTATACCCCGTGTGAATATCATATCCAATCCCCTGTACCGACTGCAACTCCAAAGTCTTCCCGGTAATCAACACAAACCATCGAAAATTAAAACTTTTTGGCCAGGTGATCAATCAACGATCGGCTGCGTGGAATAGTGTAAACAAGCTGCGCAATAATATATATATATATATTGGTAACCTCAAACACCAGAAACCAAAACCAGATGCCGAATCCGATATGAGGCCATCTCTTACGGAAGTTTTTTTAATACCCAAAAATTGAGCAAATCCTGGGCCTCAGAAGCAGACCTGAATTTTTCAGATCACAACCTTTCATGAACCGCTTTTTCCCCAGGCTGTTCACGGCGCATGACCCGACCCACGGGTCGAGTCAAGAGTTCAAATTCTCACGACTCGAGTCGGGTCAAGGGGTGTTTCGAAGTCTCACGGATCGGATCGGATCGGGTCAGGACGTCTTCAAAATCTCACGGGTCGGGTCGGGTCGGGTCGGGTCGGGCCGGGTCAAAAGGTTTTCAAATGCCTCAGATCGAGTCGGGTCTGGACGTTTTCAAACCTCACGGGTCGGGGCGGATCGGGTCAGGAGGTTCTGAAAATATCGCGGGTCGGGCCGTGTCAGGTCAAACATATCAATTTCTGCACAGGTCGGGTCGGGTCAGACCCGTGGGTGTTACCTGATGTGATGGAGTGCGGTAACCCGACGCTCTTTCTCAACCAAGACGTGTAGCCCACCTACTTTCGGATCCAAGTCACCGATGGCCATTTACTATTCCTTAAAGACAAATCCACAGATAATGGCTCCCAACTCTAATTCACTGTCACCCAGGCACCCCCCCCCCCTACGCTTACACCGTTTTTGCCTTGCCCACCTTGGTGCGCCACTCGGCGTTCATCTTCATCCATGAGGGGACATTTCCTCTGAGACACGACTTACTCTTAGGGAGGGAATTATCTGTCGCCGGTGAACACCAAGCAGGTCGTGCCTTTTCTATTCCACTCCATTCCTTGAGGACTCACCCAAGGCATCACATTTGCCACTCGCCTACCCTAGGCTTCCTGCTTCCCTGTTTGCTTACTGATCCTGCTGTTTGTTCTTTCCACTCATAAGCCTTATGAGCTGTGTATCAACTTGGGAAGGCTCGTTGCCCCTCCCTCCCAGTCCACCGCCACCACTGCACCGCTTGCCGTTTCTGAGGCTGTGTTCTTTCCCCCCCTTACAAGTCTTACGGACCGGGCATCGGCTTGGGCGAGCTTGTCCGCTCTCCCTTCCGCCCCACCACTCACCACCTCCACCGCTCTCTTCGTCTGAGCTTGTGTTTTTTCCTCACAATTTCGAACCTTCCGACTCGGCTATCAGTTTGGGTGGCCTCGCCACCCTCACTTCTACCTCACCATTATATTTCCACCGCCCACCTTCACCTACGAAGCGCATACTGCGCCCCTTCCATACTGAGCATCGATTTGGGTGGGCTTGCTCCTCCCTCCCTCCTGGCCCACTGACACCATTCTGCCCCTGCTCTCACGGACGATTATTTTGGCCGGCATTCGCCGTGACTCACCACCTGTGAACACCTTCGACCCATTCCCAGCCCTGAAACCTTCGTCAGGACCAAGGATACATTAGAGGGGGGCTACGTTTAGGTCCTTCTGATCCAGCCTCTCACAACCACTCGGCCGAAGGACTACCCAAATTGTTTGCAGTCTTGAGCTTTTATGCCTTTTGGTTTGGCAATATACGCCGTCAATGGGATTGCTTGATACGCTGCGTCAACAAGTATATTTTGAAGTCTAACTTGGAGCGAGGTACAGAGCCACTCGCCCCGGTGGCCTACGCGGCGATAGTAAAAAAGGGGGGTAGCGCCCCCACCGTAGGACCCCTCTCGGGCCTATTTTCGGCCCACGACATCGCCGCAGGATTGTTCACCAGCTCCGGGAAAGGCGCCGAGGACACTGGTACCCCTCGTGGCTTGACGTTCAGGCCGCCAATCGTCTCCCCACCATCCACCATTGGCGTCCCGATATCAGCCCTTTTTCATCATTCGTCGGATCGTTATCGTTCCCCAAAGCCGTCATTGCTCCGCCCTCGCCCATGCAACCCTTAGACCACCGCCGACTATGTTTTCCCGCGGGACACATGAAACCATGCATCCAAGATCATAGACACCGTGCGACACCTGTAGCCACGCCTTTAAGATCGTTGACCCCGGCCGCCGTGCGACACCTATAGCCGCGCCTTCAAGATCACCGGCCCCCCGCCGGACACCTGTAGCCATACCCTTCAGGATCGTCGACCACTCCACCGCCGTGCGCTCCCTCTGCGACCAGAGCCTCGCGTCGACCTGAGCTCCACTGCGCCCTTTACCACCATGCACCGCCCCGGAGCGCGACCCTCTACCCCTTGCACAGCCAGCGTGACTGCGAGCAGGCCCATCCCACACGGGGTCGACCTCGTTCTCCAGGAATCCATCGAGCTCAGGCCGACATCTGCACCATCTTCACCGACAGTATCTCATCTACGCTCCACGCTCCGGAGCCTGTCGTCGAGCCTGGTGCTGACCATTCAAGATCGCCACCGACACCATCTTCTGCACGACCTTCATGCAGAACCTACGCCCCGTCTTCCGGAGTTAGAGGTCGAACGCAATGAAGTCCTTAGTTGTTTCATTTCTGTTTTCCGCGTCGAGAATTATGCGAATATGGGCTGGGCCCACGAACAACAAGCCAAGACCCTATGCTTGTCGACCTCTTCCAGTGCCCCCCTTTTATCCGTTGCTGCCCCACGTGCCAAGCGCACGACATCTGGCGTCAAACGACACGCTGGTGTACCATTTCCTTGCCGCTACCAACCCGCCCCGGTGGATCGCCAGCATCGGCTACCTTGGACCTTCTGCCACCGGCTTTTGCAACTGCTTCGTCGACAAGTTGACTCCTTCCCTGCCGCTCCTTAACGCCCCTGGCGCCACCGTTAGCGCCCACCACTTCGACCCCTCTATACTGACCGCTACAACCGCTGCGCTAACACCCTACCCTTTCCTCGCTGCTACTAAAACGGTCCCGGCGCCATCGTCAGCGCCCACCACCTTGGATCCTCTACGTCGACCGCTGCAGCCGCGGTGCTGACACCGATGACTACATTTCTCCTACCATTCCAGCCACCGCTCTGTTATCTACGCCGCAAGCATGAGACCGCTCCACCGCCACGACTACCGCCCACGTCTTTTTCGACGCCCTTCAGTAGGCTGCTACAGCGTCAACCATCACACCTACACGCACAACGCTGAAAACGCACTTTTCACCACCACCGACGACTCGTGTGAACCTCCTACACCGACCATTTTAGCCGCCGCTCCGATATCCGCGCCGCGAGCAATATCCCAAGTCATCGCCACGGCCACCGTTCACGTCTCCATGGACGGAACGTAATGGACCACTACAACGTCAACCACCACACCTACATTCAAAAGACAACACTAACTTTTCACTGCTGGCTGTACACAGCGCTTCTATGGCCGTCCGCAAACACTACGTCATCAACGGCTCGCGGTCAGAAACCTGCAACACACGGAATCAACACCATCCATTTCGTTTCGCCGGACCACTGGGCGCTAACAGCGCTTCGACCGCACCTTCCGCAACCAACGTGCCGTTACCGTCTCGCGCTCGGAGCGTCGCAGCGTATACTTTCAAGACCTCTCATTGCGTCTAATCGGATTCTTCTTCGTACGCACATCCCCCACACGATCCGTTTCATCAACGCCTCTGGCCGTGTCATGATCAACCTGTGCACCTCCACGTCTTCACGGAACGCCAACTACGGATCCGCGTGCCTGGAACACCACAGCGCAGGGCACGTGCAACGGTAGGAGTGGCACCTGCCTTTGCTCTCTGAGGCTCCACGCTTGAGGACATCTGTACTCACACAAACGCTTTTTTAGAGAAAAAACACAAAAGCGCAACCCGATCAAGTAATCCCAGTGCCTAGGTGTAATACGAACAATGCAGTGAATCACTAAACCAAAGGCATTCCAAGGATATTGGGTTGAGGAGCCTGGTCGGTCAATCAGAAATATTTTGACCAAAAACGTGCTACCCCTATCTTAGCACGCCTCACAGGGAGCCTATCTCGCCCGTTATGACAGCATTCAGACGCACGCCCCCTCGCCCCGACTGCCGCCTGTAACCAAATGTTCAGCAACCATGAATGCGTTTTGTGGTTCGGTTTTGGCTTTTCGATGCTTTTCAAGGTGCTTTTTTTCGGTTTCGGTTTATGCTGGCTTCGGTCAGCACGACTGTACGCGGTCTTACGTTGGCATTTCACTCCATCCTAACAGCCGCTGGTTTCGCTCGCCTCGTTTTCATAAGTAGGTCGCAAACCTGTCCTCATCTTCTGTTTTTAAGTGGTCTAGCTTGCTTCGTTTCCGAAACTACAGTAGGAGGCGAACCTATCGTGTTTCTGTCTTCTATTGCCGTCCTGTTTAGCTTGACCTGTTTTCACCACAAGCAGCGCTACAACCCCCTTGACCTTTTTCCTTGCACTTCGTAATATATGCTTGTAGGAAGCCTATATGTTTTCTGTTTTAGTTTTGGGACTGTGCTAGGTGTAGGTTGAGTAGCCTGTAGCCTATACTTACTTACTCAACGTTCAGTATGAGTAGTCACTGCTATTACGGGGGACCATAGTAAATAGGACCAAATATTGTTAATAAAAATGGGGGAATATATGGGGTTTTGTATGCACTGTAGGCCCTATTTACTATGGTCCCCCGCAATAGCAATGGTAGCAGCAGTGAGCAACAGAGCTGCTTTGGTAAGGATATAGGCTATGGATAGCCTATCGCTACGACCATTCAAGCACACCCACGGTAGAAAGGGCTGTGGAATAAGAAAACAGCCTATAGAGGTTTCGTAGTTGCACCATAACCTTCTGGAATAGTGCGACGGGGATAGCTTTCTTCGAGATCAGACCATCAGAGCGTTGTTCTAGATTGTTGCGCAACACGAGAGCCCAGTAGATGTAGACGTTATGGTACATGAGACAGCCCACACGCTGTCACTTCTCACTGCTCAGTACAGCAACCACAGAGACTTCAGCAAGGCCATTGTTTTAAGCCAGTTTTGGCATCATGATTTTCTACCCACATTTCTTCTTTTTTCTACCAAGTGCATCATCACCAGCGTGAGTGTCTATCAGTTCCAGCGTTCGCCTTTGCTACCACGCCCTTTCGGGACACGCACAACCACCCCTGATAGGCCAGTGACGCCTCGCTCAACAGCACCATAGGATAACTCTACCGAAGAATCTTCAAGAGCTGATTGGGATTGCACAACATCATCTTCAAGGGAGCAACCGTTGGAGAATTATGGCACGATTAGTTCAGATCATAGCTTGCGACTTGGGTTGAACCAATCGTCTGAAACACGAGATAAACTGTACGGCGTACGAGTACGGTGCATCGCCCTCTGAACATTAGTAGTCTCGCGTCGATCCATTTCACTTGTTTCAGGGCGATACTACCTGAGGATGCTTTTCATCGAACGCGTCGAGTTATCACACTTGAGGCGTTAGACTTGCATTGCGTTCACGAGGTTTCGCAGAAGATGCGACAATTACCTGACCGCGCCAGCAGTGCATTGCTGACCAACAGCAGTAGCCCGTACCAGTTACGGTAAAGCCCGCAAATAAGTGGCAAGAGGGTTACGTAGCGCGGCGACAAGCTCGGGCGTTGGGACCGAGGTAAGTCGACTACGTACCAGGTACAGCTAAGCCCTCTAGTAAGCGGCAAGAGGGATAAGTAGCACAGCGATTAATTTGGGCGTTGGGACTAAGGTAGGTCGATTCCGTACCAGTTACGGCTAAGCCCGCGAGTAAGCGGCAAGAGGGTTCTGAAGCGCAGTGGCAAGTTCACGCGTTGCGACCAAGATAAGTCGACTCCTTACTAGTAGCGGCCATCTCCGCCAGAAAGCGGCAAGAGGGCTCTATAGCGAAGCGACACTTCGGGCGTTGGAACAAAGGAAGCACGCAGCTGCTGCGGCATATAGCAGCATGCACCATTTACAGCAGGACGGCGTAGTCAATGGAGGAGACCAACCAAATTACAACACTAGCGAGGGATCTTTCAAAGTACGACGGAAGGGACTGTTCTGTCTTCCCTAGCTTGAAGGCGAACTTCGTGTCCACTTCACCTTGGGCACTTTAGGAATTGTCAAGATTCTACAAGGCGGGAGTGCACCAATCCGCCTGGCGACGCCGACACCATCGAGGGCAGTCTGGACATCATACACACCATAGAGCGGTGGACGATCGACGACAACTACTTCTACTCCATCCTCTTCCTTGCAGCAACGGCAGCGCCCAGAAGCCAGTCGAGCAGTAAACCCAACCCACAACGGCGCCGGCGGCCGAAGAACAGTGTGGCTAGCGCCGGTCAACAAATACAATAGGATTTCCAATGCCAGTCGTGTGGCCAGCTACGAAGTATTGCATAACTCCAAGCTGCAGCCCGGACAAGATCCCGGCACCTGGCTGTACGAGATGGATGGAGCGCGGGACAGACTTCATGAACATGGGGAGGTAGGTTATCACGGACCAACAATTCGCGGACAGGATTGTGAAGGGTCTCCCGGACGAGAGCAAGTACGTTCGCAACTTAAGCCATAACTAACGCGATTTCGGGCTGGAAGATGTCAAGCGAACACTGAGGAACAGTTACGCGGACTACTTGTCTCGCTCCTCGTCGCGCGGAAAACCAGCTGTCGGTCGCAGGGTTGCCATTCATACGCAAGGTGACTCTAGCGGGGTACAGTGATCCACTTGCAGCGGTACGGTCACTACAGGAACGAATGCCTGCATAACAGTGACAATGAGAGCCCAGGAACAACGGGGGAAAAACGGCATTGGAAGAAGAAGTGCTACAGTGGAGGCAGCAACCGTGAGAGAGGGGTTTGTGGCGGCAGTGAAGCTGACTGTGGACGCGGCGGGAGAGATATATGGTGCACCCTCCACGGCATCACCAGCAAGAGCGACCAAGAGAGTTTCAAGCAGAAGATCAACGACAACACGGACAGCGCCGCTTTCGCCAACATCTATAGCCATCATCAGTCCGTGTTACTGGCGAACACAACGGAGGAGACTACGTCGGAGGTGACGGGGGGCTGAATGGAAGGCTCTTCTTTCATGGCGAGCACGGCCGTCGAGGCGGCACCTCAGGAGAGAACGGCAGAGGCACGCGATAAGGAACCTGGGCGGGTCAGAAGCGCTTGGACGATTCGGAGCTTTGGAGGGCGGCGGCGAATCGACGGTCTTCGTGGCCATGGCAAATGAAAACGAAGGCAACGGCAATATCGAAGGTTCTGTCAAGTTGCTCGCGGACAGCGGGGCATCTTCTAAGCTTTAGCTCAAAGACCGCCCCGGATTAAGGGATCTGCTATATATCCGACTACGTGCGGTTGGAAGAACCACGCGAGACCCCGACGACCGGGAACCACAAGCTGAAAGGGGTCGCCAAAGTAATCGTCAGCGACTACGTCGAATATACTGGGATTAGGCAGCAAGAAAGCCCATCTTCGACCTGGGGGAGTCGCGGGTTGAGACCAAGACGTTCACCATCCCGCTACAGCAAGTACGGGGGTGCCGCAGCCTTTACACCTTCGACATCGAGCTAGGGTGAGTAGACTCGGCATTACATGCGCAGGTAAACGCGGGCCAATGGCACGGTCACGTGGGCCACACATAGGGCGGGCCGGAGGACCACCCTCAACCCAAGGTCAGCATCGCTGAAACACCTGAGTGAGACTGTCACCCTCGCTCACACATATGACCGATTAGTCTATCCAGAGAGTGACTGCTGTGCGTGATGATCTACAACAGAAAATAACAACTTCTGTTATGCCCCAAGACCATAACCACCTAGGAAACCCGGGGAGATGCCCAAGATGTGCCCTGGTGACCACGGCCCCCCCCCCCCCCCCCCCCCCCAGGGCAATCCACAGCCCCACAGGGAATTGGGGGACACGCCAGAAAAATGTAATAGGGACAGTCAGACACCATCCACAGCACAACGCGACGAAGGAAACAACACATCACTGAACACTATCCGCGTGAATAAATGGCATCCATTCACTATACGATGGCGAATCACACAACTTGGCTTTCATTCAGAAAAAAAGAACAGCAAACGCTTGACGAGAATTTTTCCAACTTCACATGAAAATCTACACATCCATATTCATTCGACGACGTCCTCCCGTCTCTCCTAATCCACCTTCGTACGTACATGCTGACATATCGGCCAGGAAGTTATCAATTTACACTAATATGCACATACATACAAACATAAATGAAGTGACCCACTATGTAGCTTTATAACTTCTTACGGCCTGGAGCAATCAGTCAGGAGAAGCTAGTAGAGGACCCGAGCTGAGAGGTACCAGCAAACATTATGACTTCAGACGAACAAACACGACGGAAAAACCTGCACAGGTGATTCATCTAGCACTTTCGTCCCCAGCAGCCCTCGGTTTAAGGTCAAGTGACGTTTTGTGTATATAAATTAGTGTTGAGTCGCTGTTTATATAGGACTTAGTGTACGTTGAGAAATTACCCCCACGATAATGAGTACACTCCCCCCCCCCCCCCCCGCTTCGGTTACCACGGCTGGCGGTCGAGTTGATCAATTTGTGCTGAGAGAACCTTCACTCCGCACAAGGGGGATGATTGTATCACGTAGTGTGTACATGGTGAGGCACCCACGAGGCAGCTACATAGTAAACCCATTGCTGTCTCTGGAAGTGGCCACACCAGAAATTAAATCAATTCATTATGCTGTCATCCATATGCAAGAAAATCCGCCTCGAAAGCGGTTCTTAGTAGGATGCAGCTCACCCTTCATGCGACCCGCCCAGCGCCTCACGGCGCTTCGCGCTTAGTGCAAGCAATGTCTGCCTGGTCGGTGAAAACCCGACGTGCTCCGTCCCGGCATTGTATGGATGCGAGGGTCTATGGTCATACGACTACGGCCATACATGAAATGAGTACACCTCCCCCCCCCCCGGCTTCGTCTCGAAAGGGATGCGTGGTCAATGGTCAAATGACTAAGGCAAGCAACAAATGAGTACGCCCCCACCCCCCTCCCCCCCCTCGGCCGGCCCAAATAAGAAAGTGGAGTGGGGGTCCAGGGCTTTTTTAACACTTATCCTTGGGCTTCTACAGTATGAGGTGGTGAGGGACATCGCACCGGGGACACATAAATCTTTGGGTCCAAGTATCTGGCGGGAAATGCGTCCCACCAGTAGATTCGATATGGCGCAATAGTAAGATATGCCGTACACAACATATTTTACGTCGGAGAGGCACGACAAACTTAATTATCAGTTTGTAAAACTGAGTCTCAGCTGCGGTAGTTGCAAACTTGTCTGTCCGTCTGTCTGTCTGTCTGTCTGTCTGTCTGTCCGCATGGCTTATATATTTTCGAAGAATTTCCAATGGTCGATAACATAAGATCGTTACAGATGATATTCGTACGACGTATTCGACCCTTACGGACTTTGTATACTGAAACACACCATACCACCAGGCAAATTTAGCCATATATTATATCCACGACACCGTACCATCGTACCATACCGCCAACGTACCATACCGCATACTGTGTTTTTCCCGTACTATACCGCCAACATACCATACCACATACGGTGTTTTTTCCCTTATACCATACCACCAACATATCCCACATCCTATACCGCGTTTTTTCCATATAGTATATCAAACCGTAGTACCATCATACCATATACCATATACCAACATACGATATCGCATCAAGTGCACAAGAAGAGCATACGTTGAAGGTGCAATGTGATGAGGTGATAATTGAGGTGAAGGTGCAAGGTGATGAGGTGATATATGAGGGGGTGAAGGCAAAGGGAGAGCGATGACACCAGCGAGCAGCAGCAGCAGCCCGTAACGGCAACAGCAGCTCCAGCAGACATGCAGTACCACAAGAAGGGCATATATATGTTGAAGGTGCAAGGTGATAAGTGAGGTGAAGGTGCAAGGTAATGAGGTGATATATGAGGAGGTGAAGTGCCAAGAGAGAGCGATGGCAGCAGGGAGCAGCAGCAGCCGAAACGGCAACAGCAGCCAGCAGTCACGTCTATAACAGCAGGTCCGAGTGAAGTCCGCTTAGCGCTTGCGACGATCGCCCCGAAGAACAATAGCAGCAACAACAAGTGCACAAGAGCATGCTATCGCTCGTTAGATATCAAACAGCAGTACCAAAACGCTTGTTGGGGATCTCTTATATGACGAACGATGGCAGAGCGTCAAGTGCACAAGAAGAGCGTATGCCTTCAGGGCGACAGAGCAGGAACGAGTATAGATACTTTTGTACCAACTCTAATAACCCCGCTGTTGAAAATACGTCAAGTACACAAGAGTATATGTATGCCTTCAGGGCGACAGAGCAGGAACGAGTATAGATAGAGCGTCAAGTGCACAAGAAGAGCATATGACAGAGCAGGACGGGTATAGATACCATAATGCTGTCCCAACACGAGAAGATCATTCCTTGAGGGATCTCTAATATTTCGATGTACAGCGATCTCTTGCCAATCTGTCGTTGTAGTAAACAACCGACGACATGTTTTTCATTGGCCAACAGAGCGTCGTCAGCTCTCTGACCGCTTGTTGGGGATCTCTTATCCCCGTTCATGTTTGTGTGCCTCCTCATTGTGTAATGTTTTCTTCATTTTGCGATCTTCATCGCATATTTCGGTACTAAAGTAATAACCCCGCTGTTGAAAAAACATCGGACTGTCGTTGCGGAACTAACTGCTCCTTGGGGATCTCTAATATTTCGCGGTACAGCGATCTCTTGCCAATCTATCGTTGTAGTAAACAACCGACGACATGTTTTTCCTTGACTAACAGAGAGTTATCAGCTCTCTGACCGCTTGTTGGGAATCTCTTATCCCCGTTCATGATTGTGTGCTACCGAGAGGCGGGTTGTACTTGGGTTGAAGGTTCGGATTGTATGGCGGTGCTATATATGCGCTGTTGCTGCAGAGCTGTGTGGCTGCTCCTGCTGCATGCTGCTGCAGAGCGGTGCGCTGTGCTGTGCGTTGTTGCTGGGCCAGGATGTGCAACAATAAGGAAGACAAAACAAACCGGAAAACGCAGGACGCCGAAAGATACTCGTTAGCTAATCATGAGCGGAAAGATCGCAGACATTTGTTACCGCCGTACACTGCTGTTGCTCAAGATTCGAAACTCGAGGCTGAAAACCGCAGAGACCAGCAAGCAGACATAATGTTGTCGTCTGTGAACTGTGTGTGTTCTTCACACTTAACCGTTCTTTCTACCCGTCGACACCCAGTACAACCCGTGTCCGTGCCGATTCTTCAATCCTAGATAGGTACAAGTTCTGCTGTCACAAAACTACGGCAGAGAGAAAGTACTCCTGTACATTGTTATGCAGTACGGTATGTACTACAGCTGTACTCGCGTCAATAATCCAGCTCTACACGCAGTAGTATTTCGGGTGCGATTCTCGATAGGCAGTCCGCAGGCGTATAATATTGATATGAATACTATGCACTGCAGCAGGTGTCACGCTTATTACATGCGATATCGATCATGTGTATTGTGTATGACATGCGAGCGAGTGTCCTCTCCCCCCTTCCCCCTTCTCTTCTATTTGCAGTCTTTTTCAAATGAAAAAATAAACTCGTACTTCGTACGTACGTATATACGAGTAGTGAATACCTGGTACCTTGATACATATACGTACACGCTGGGGCGATGAGACTTCGGTGGGACCTGGTGGGACGCATAAACAAAAATCGTACTGGAAATAAAGGAACTATTTATTTTCCGAATTCGGGGAGACGAAATGCATGAAGATAAAATACCAAGACGTTTGCTACCAAAGCAGGTTACAATGAGTGGTGGCACCTGTCATAACGGTCTTGTTTTTGAGTTCTACCTAACAAAACCCAACTCTACGAGTACTCGTAGGCAGAATGTGCCTGTCCACAAAATACGTAGGAAAAAATCCTGTTGTTGCGGAACTGCTTGTTGGGGATCATTGTGCTGACTGGTCTCTCTCGTCACTCTCACCAACTCCAACTGCGACTTCACAAAAAAGACAAGTAAACTGAGAACAGTGCTCGAATGCATTTCTTCGAGGGAGATAACAATGAAGGGAAACCGTCAAAAGAAAACATTTCCGGGAGGAGAGGAGAGAGCGAGTACAAAATACATGTTTTGTTCCTTTTTATTGTCCTGAGTGTAAGCACTTTCAGACGGCATCTATCTTATCGTTCTATTTGTCCGCTGACCAAAACGTAAAAATGTGTCGTTGCCGACAGTTTATATCGACAGACAGCGTTGCCGGTCTGTTGTGGCCGACAATGGCCATTGACCATTCCTGCTGTTTCGGGATTATTATGCCTGCAATGATGTCTACCAGGTAGATTATACTACAATTTGGCGTACTGCACCACGTTAGACTTTTTCGAAGTTCTCAGTTTGTAAAACTGAGTCTCTATTTTGGTAATTTCAGAGCTGTCTGTCTGCCTGTCTGCCTGTCTGTCTGTCTGTCTGTCCACATCCCTTATATTTTTGAACATGTATTAGTTTGTTCCAATGATCCATATATTACTTCGTTTCAGATGATATTCATTCAACGCATTCGACTCTCACAGACCTTATATACTGAAACATACAATACCACCACGTAATACTTAGTTATGTATTATATCCACTCCACCGTATCATCGTACCACACCACCAACATACCATATGACATCCCGTGATTGTTCTATATAGCGTAACCACCAAACCGTACCATCATACCATACCAACCAACGACATAACATACCGTGTTGTTTGTTGTTTTGCTGCTTCTGTGTGCTGACGTTTATAGGCGTTGTCTGGCCGCAGCGTCGGCGACGTCTTGGTTTCTCACAAGCCGGCCAGTGGATGAAAGCTACAGGAGAACAGTACGCCGACCGAAACAAAGTGTCGTCGCCCGCTGGATCCGCAGCTGTATTACATCTTTTCTTTGTGTGGGAGGCATTTTTGAGTGAAGCTGTCTTGGAGTGTCGATAAGGCAGAGGGCGTAGGGTGATAAGGAGACGACAGGGTAACTGTGGCTGTTTGTACTTGTTGACATCTCCCAGCCTATATATATATATATATATATAGCGTATGTAGGCAATGCTGTAGAGGCAAGACGCTCATGATCCCGCCCCCTCAGCGCTTCGGCAGACGTTCGGCTAGCAAAACCCGCCGCTTTCTCTTGACATTCCGCTACCGCCATATCTCACTACGAGCGCCCGTCGTACATCCGTGCTTTGCTCCGTCTCGCTCGCGCCTGCCCGCCACACACCTTGCCACACCATACCGTACCACGTACCATACCATACCCATACTGTACTAACACCACCTGAGGGGCTCAGCCATACGAGGACACAAGAAAAGCATGCCCCTCGCAACGAACACTCGAGCACGAGATACCATACTGCTGTCCCAACGCCACGAGTATGAACGTTAGGAGCAGAAGGTGTGAAGAGCAATACGGACTAACCGACCTCTCTACGTTCAGTGCGACAGAGCAGGAGGCAGAGCCTCAGCTCTTTCACCGCAGAGCGCGCCGGAGAAGGAGCCATCTCGTGAGCGTTTTCCACCTGCTAGTATGGATAACCGTTGGGGGTGCTGCTGGTTTGTGTCTGTTTCGCTATGTTGTGTGTGCTTGCTCGTTGCAGGCTTGTACTCGATCCACGGAATAAATTGAGGTGCGAGTACTTTTTGGGTCCGTAGAGGCACGCCGCTCAGCCACACGAGCGGGATACTTCTCACTACCGCCAACGTCGCTGGTGTTGTTGTACACGTAGTAGGTTGATTGCTCTGGGTTCGTGCTACACCAAGCGGCTAGCTGCAGCTGGGCTGGGCGTTGCAATGATGGTGTGCTCTGCGTTGTGTGTTACTGCTGTGTCTGTGTTCGAGGTGCCTCGTTTGCTCACGATCTGAATCCCTGTTTGTTGCTGGAAATTACTCGGAAACTTGGCTTGCGGGTGTACACTAAGGCCGTAGTCGCCAGTGGCTTTTGGCCGTCCTGTGCCGATGGCGCAGATCCCGTCCCGGGGTTTGCTCGTGGTTGTTCTGCCGCTATCGTGAGTGTGTAGATCTTCTTCAGCTCACGGTTGGTCTCTGTGTCCTCTGTCTTGGGCTCGGCTCGTGTGGAGGCGTGAGTTAGACACAGCTCTCGAACAGCTGACACGACCCCTGGTAAAGCAGGCGGAGCTGTCTCAGCTGATGCTTCGGTGATGCCAGATGATGATACAGCTGATGCTCCGTTGATGCCAGATGATGATCCGGTGATGCCAGATGATGACGATCCAGCTGATGATCCGGTGATCCCAGATGATGTTGATACAGTGATCCCAGACTTCGATGCTCCAGTGATCCCAGACGCTGATACTCCGATGATCCCGGGTGTTGCTGCTTCGGGAAATGAATGGCATCGTAGTGTTTTGGTGGGGATTTTGATCACCCAATTGTCCTTCTCCGAGATCCGAAATGGGTCTCTCTTGATGTAGGTGAAATCCACACACGTGGCCGGGGGGTGTTCCCCGATGCCTTCTTGGCGTGCGTGCTGTCGAAGGTCCCCTCGACGCTTGGATTGTGTACCGTACTGGCGGTCTCGTGATGCGGTGCATCCGGTGTGACTCCAGCCAAAGTGGAAGATTTTACCCTAGGCGAAGCAGCGGATGCGTCCCCGAGTGAATTAGAAGATGTAGCTCCTGATGATGACGACGACACTCCAGCTTGTTTTGCGGTGGTATTCCAGTCTCTGATGGTGACGTTCCGGTCCCTGATGAGGAATCTTTAGTACTTGGGGATGGTGTTCCGGCCCCTGGTGAAGATACTCCAGCTCCCGCCGATGACGCTCCGGCTGTTGTTGTTGATGACTTGTCTGCTTCGAATGGTTACTTGTGTAACACCATTTCTGCTCTGTTTCATCGTTGGATCCTACCTTGATCTTCTGGTTGTCGTGGGTTCCAGTAGAGATGCTGTTGCTGTCCTTGTTGTACCTGTTGACCAGTTCTTGAAGAGCCTGTCGACCATCCCCGCACGTACCTTTCGAGTTTTCGTTCGCCTTGTCATAGTCAGCAATTGCCCTGTCGAGAGAAGCCTGAGCTCCCGTGCCGGTCGTTTGTACGGTTGGCCGGGGTTTCACTTTGATCAGGCTTGCAATGTGTCGGCGCGCGACGCCGAGCACTGCCGCCAGTCTCTTATGCCAATCGCGAAAGTCGCCTGGCTTGCCGCCATCGAATTTCGTAAGTCCTTTGATAGCATTGGCGAGGTTGCCGCTGTTGTTGAAAGTCGAGTCCCCATCCTGATGGGTAGTACTTGGCCAGGTGGTCTTGTAAGATACTACACCAGTAGTACCGTATATACAGCAGTATCTCTTGGAGTAGCTGCCGCAGGATGCTCGGGGATCGCGAGGTTTTCAATTTGCCGTATGCATGACACAGCAGTGATGTGCGTACCAGGTACCAGATATATACTATGATACAGCAGTAGGACTATTGTACGAGCAGGATACTCGACACGATACTGTCGAGATTTTGAGATATCCCCAGGGGCCTCTCCTCGATGATCAGACGTGGAAATTTGCGAAGTCATGGTTCCTTTAACAGATGGGAGTATACCGCCGGTAATTGTGTCTACACAACTGCAGCTCGGATTGTCCGATGCTGACTATCCACGATGTGGAATGCACTAGGCAGAGCTCCTTAACCCGAGTGGTGCTGAGGGTTGTGGCGAAGTTGTCCTTGACAGCGTACAGCAGATACTCGACGTTTTGATCGAGATTTTGGTGTTTCCTACAGTAGGTTCCTCCTCGATGGGTGGTCCTGTCAGAAAATGGTAAAGTCAGGGACTCGTTTGGCAGACAGCTATTGTGCTTGTCGGGAGTTTGCTCCCGCATCGCTGTTGCTTGGGGATTCCAAGGCTCACGAATTCAAGATGTATGAACTACGCCTAGCAGAGTTCCTAGCCTCAGCGTGCTGGGTTGTGTTGAAGTTGCCTGACGGCGTACAGCAGTATAATACCCGACTTTGGGCCGAAGTTTTGGAGTCCGCACATCGTACGAGAAATATGCATATCCTCCTCGGAGAAACTATTCCAAATTGTTCTCGAGGCAACAGTCGTGTGGGGTCACAGACCTGTATGAAGTCTAGTGACGACTGTCAAAAGGAAAATCTCTCTGGCGCCAATGGCTGTCTTGGAAATTCATCGACGTGCAGCGCTCCTTTGACGGATAGCAGAGTGCTTATCGGGAGTTAACTTCTATACCGCTGTTGCGCGGAGTAACAGAGGCTTCCGATCTACGAAATGGACTACGCTCATCAGAGCTCCTAACCTTCAGGCTTGCTGGGTTGTGATGTGGAGTTGCTGTGGAGCAGCGTTATTCAGTTACACTCGAGTTTTGTGGAGATTAAAGGTCCTCGTCTATGAAAAGATAAAGCGGAGGTGAGAAGTTCACAGCTCCTTACGCGATGGTGTTCTGTGGGTGTCTCTGTCGCAGTTACAGCAATTAGACTACAGCAGTAGTGAACTGCAGCAATAGCAACGGTACCACGTGTCACTCACGTTTCAACGAAGTACCTAGACCTTCGATATTTTGGTTCCTCTCGTCGTAAAAAAAGCTCCCTTTTCGTACGCAGCAGCAGGTTTCTTGATCTTGAAAATTGTCCAGTCCTCCTTATGCTGTATAGCGAGCCAGTAACAGTTCAGGCTGGCGGCCTTGGGTCACCGTGCTAGTAGCATGCCGCGTTTACCCCATCCGAGGCTCATAACCTCTAAGGTATGGCGATTGACGTGTGTACCAGCTTGTAGCTGATGTGTACACCTAAACTCGATTGCCGATGGCCGGTCAATACATAGCCAATGTTCGAGGCAAACATATTCACGATTAGGTGAATTTGTACGAAAAGCTTCAATAGAAGAGAAGAACGACGAGATGGTGTGGTGACCCAAGCCACAATGTCGATTGATTTGCTCAGCTGGAAGCTGATGGGGAGCAAACGTAGAGTGAGCTCAAGGGGGGGTGATGCGCGTGTGCGCTCACAGCTCGCAACAAAGGACGACCCTTACATTTCGTTTGAACAAAAAACGAAGTAGGGGAACACCCCTGTAGTCAGTGCAATAAAAAACAACACGGAGACCCCAGTTTTACTAAAACAATCGATACCTCTTGGGGTACGTACTCGTGACCTCGTTTAGCCTATGTTGTTGCTTCAATCATAACAAATTACTATGCTACTGGTCCCGGAGGGATACTGAAGATATGTTCTCTATGATTTTCCAGAACGCACGTACTATGATGGCTACTGACAAGTGTCATCATCTAATATAGCATAGACAGGTTCTACTCACTATTAATAGTCGGTTTGATACCTTACTACCCTGTCTGCCGTCTCCTTTCTGCTTTCGTTAAACATGCCCGCCCCCGAGGAGGATGCGTCAGACAATATACAACAAACACAGCATGCTGAGCCTCGTCATCCACATCCATAAAACAAGACTTTTTTCATAAATACAAGAAGGAAACAAAACGAGAAAAAGTAACAGTAAGAATCACGGAAGAGATGAAAGCGCAGCACATCTTCTGTAGAGTTGATCGATTAATAATGGTTGTCCCGATCGCACGGGCCGTTATATAAAGGGAATCATTACAATAAATGAACAAATTATTACCCAATAATAATATTACGTGTGCAGTAACTTAATCGTCCAAGGTCAGATGTAATAAGGTGAGCTTATTTCAGCTTCTATTCGAGAACATGGTCGAGAGTCACTGCTGTGTACGAGACGAATCGAATTACCAGCAACCTTGACCCAGAGTCAATCGGACCCATCAACCGTTGGCTAAGTGTAGCCCCTTCTTTTTTCTTACACGGAGTGTACGCCAACCATTTTATCGAACAAGTCGTAAGCTCTCTACTACTGCTGTAACTCGTTTGGCAATCGTGGGAATATTGTAGTAAGGATTGCCCTGGGCTGGGTAATCGATCGGTCTTCTACTCCTATACAACTCAATAGTTAAAACCTTCACGTTTGACGTCGTCGAGGACACAGGTTCGAATCTTACTTCGAACGATTCTTTTATACAAACGCTTGCGCGTTCGTCCCTAAAACCATATCTCCTTTGGTTCCCCAGGTTTTGAAACGAAGCGGGTAAGTCAGCGTAAGGCCGTGCACGGTACCGACGCCCCAAAGATTCCGCCGTTCAAAGGGCGAGAGAGTGTCATAGGCTTGGCCCTCTGGGCTGGGTAATCGATCGGTCTTTAACCCCTATAGCTCAGTAGGCAGCACCTTCACAATAAGCTATGTGGGCTATAACCCCCCCCCCCCGAAGACAGGTTTGTGGTACTGCTGTTGTATCCCTTATAGGCCATTGATTTCCGATACGAACGCGCAAGCACAAGAGAAGTTCGAATGGGCAGAGGTCACCGCGTACGACGCTATGGTTGAGGCAGACTGCGTACAAGACAAAAAAACATAAAAAGGTGCTAACCAACAGTTGACTGGGTCTGGTTAGAGTTAGGGTAGGTCATATTTATTTGTATCGTACACTTTTTTTGTTTCCTTTCCCGCCCGCCCTCTTTATGCCGGTATCTTTCTCTCCTTCGCGTTGCTTCGCGCATGCAGCAGTTATTTGTTCCCCTTGAGTTTTACCTGGTATGATTTTCTGCTGTTGAGTAGCTGGTACCAGGTAGCAGCCTTTCTGACCTCTTTACGTAACTTGAATTCTGTTTTCATTTAATATTATTTAGTTTCTTTTTTAATCTCTTCTTAATCTTACTTCCTTTGTTTGTCTTGTTTCGTTCGCGTCCCCCATGTGTTGGCATTTCACTTGCTTTTATACCTATTCGTTTGCGAATATACCTGGTATATATTTTTTGATTTTTTTTTCTGCCTCACAGCTGTAGAATTACTCTAGTCTGTAATTAGAATCTGTGCGTAGGGTAATGTAATAGAACCCGATTATCGTGGTAGGGGAATGGAATGCAGGTACTATTGGAACTGGCTAGGAAGGCCGCTTATCTTGTTCAGTAGACTTCTTCTTGTGCTATCGTATTATTCCTCATGACGAGAGAAGGGAGCTGTTGAGAGAGTGAATCGATAGGGGCTTGATTCAAGGCATCAAGCCCACTCTGCTCTCCTTCTATTTACCCGCTGGACAGATAAGGACACTTCTCCGAGGAACTTTCCTCGGGCGCATGTCTCCTCTTCTCCTATCGGCTATCCTAGCCATTGTTCTGCAATGGAAACTTCAGAGCCCCGGGAATACCCTTGGGTTATTGAGGGTTTTGATATTACGGGCTATATCATAACCACTCCTGTAGCCCGATACTATACCATATCACATTAGCCCACCCTGAATAGTCGTATATGCAGACCACACGACGGTCAATGGATGATACCGGAAATATCCAAAAAGAGTGGAAAAGGAGGTCGAAGATACGGCAAAATGAAATAACGTAATGAGGCTATATATTTCCCCACACTTGGTAGTGAGGCCTAGGCGTAAAGGAGGACGATCGGGCACAAGGCTATGAGCGCGATGGTCGCGAGCGGGAGCGTCTGAACCCTGGTGGGTACAGGCGAAGGCTCGTGGCCGCATGGGTGGGGCCTGTGGAAACCGGGGATGACGTGTGCACCGGGATAGGAGCACAGCGAGCGCAAGAAAAGGCGAAGGATGGAGGGCGCGGCTGTCGTCGCGGCGGCATACTCCGTGGTAGCCGTCGCGGTTGCCAGTTGAGATCGGACACATATTTCCCGAAAGCATCTATTAAGGGCAATCGTGCCAGTTCGACGTCTCCCGTAGATGTGGTTGTCTTTCCGGTCTCGGCGTGTGAGGTGGCAATATCGAACGCCTTCCCTACCGAGCATCGGGTTGGGTGGGCTTGCCCCTCTCTTCCTCATACCCCACGGATACCATTCTGCCCCTGCCCCCACCGACGACTATGTGGTCGACGTTCACCGTGACACACCATCCGTGGACACATTCGACCCTTTCCCGTCCCAAGTCCCAAGTCCTCCGATATTATACCATATCACAGTAAGAAACCAACACAGACACTTGGTGTGCCGGTGTAATTGGGTAGAAAAAACGGTTAAATATGAGGACAACACGCACAATGACCCAAATTACGCAGCAGTGACGAAAAAGTGGTAAACCCCCTTCAGTCGTTAGTTTTCCCCGATCGCACGAGCCGGCATAGAGGGAATAATATTACACCGACAGGAGCAGGAGGAACAGTAGTTGGGACTTGAGAGGGGAGAATTGACTATGAAAAGTACCGAATACAGCAACGGCCACTCACTTCGTAGTTGGGGGATGATACCGATCGGTGCCCGAAACACAACGCAATAACGAGTTGTACAGCACACCGGTGCGAAACGTTCCTACCCTTTCATATTGCTGGGCGCTCACGCTGCTCGCACGACGATTGATAACACCCCAATAAGTCATCTTTGGTTTGGCCGATATCTCGGGATCCCAAAGGGAGTACAGCACAGCATACTGCGAAGTACTTAAAGCAGTGTGGCACCACTCGTTTGACAATCGTGGTGGATTCCCGATAAAAACGGGTCGTTAGAAACTGGACCCATATGCATGCAAACACATATAGTGGTCGATTAGTAGTGGTGGTTGTCCCGATCGCACGGGCCGCGAGAAAACGGAATCAATACAACTATTAATAGCAGTCATTCGTTTGGCGTCGGGGTGATCCTGTACTTTGATTACTACTATAACTGTACTGCAGTACCAATACCCGACGTGTTCCATTATTGCCTGGTACTTATACCAGGTATAAATTAGGTACAAGTAAGTAAAGTCATTTCATTGTAGGGCAAATGAGGCGACGATTTTTTCGGCGTACGTAAGGGCAGCTATTATTGCTACATTGTGTTCGTGCTTATGTACCTTGTGGATCGTCGGATTGCTCAGGCGAGCCCCCCAGAATACCGCCTCCGCATCGACCGCCATTTCTATTGGTTCCTTCCCCACAACCTGGTTGTAGACCTGTTGCATCCTATGGAGACATACACAACAACAATATACAAGGCGGACACTGGGTGTACTGATTGATGTAGCAGGGTAGAAATAAGGGTTTGATTTGAAAACAACACAAGACAAACACTGCTTGCCGTTGTACCTGGTATGTATATTTTCAATAGTTGGTTGATGTCTGTCTCGCTCAGGATTCCTTACAACACCCAACGAAAACATCTAACTGGCGAAATGGGGGAAACACAAGCAGCAGTTGTTGCCTTCATACTTCGAACACTGTGGTTGCGAGTCGTACCAAATCACTGCCGGCACATGCGCGCGTATGTATAATAGCTCTCGACAGCATGACGCAGTAGCGGCAAGAACCACAACAACATTCCGCCACGCAATGCTGCTACCCCAAAGGGTCGTTCGCTGCTGCTGCTGTACGGGTAGTCGCACCCTGTGTGGCCTGGGAGGGGAGATGGACATTCGCTTGTCTTAGTCTATACCCCCAGAGAGCAGTTTGGTCATGAGCTCGACCCTCGGCAAATACACGCCACACGTACATTTGTAGCGCGGCTCTAAGCAAACATGATATGGAGCGGAAAAAAAAAAGCGCCTGTGTACATAACAGGAAAACGCCCACATCCCACACCTACTGTACCTGGTACATCTTAATTCGACTTGTACCCTGCGCTGTACTGTATGCAGTTCTTCTACTGTAGATACTTGGACGTGCACCCATAGGGTGCAACAACTCGATGCAATTTATCGAGCGTTGTGGGCATTGGGGTAATAAATTGATGGTGTAATGCTGTATATAGCTCAACAGGACCTAAGGTACAGTTACATACCCAAGGATACGTGAATCGACACCCTAGCACATCCGTCTTTTTGGATTGAGCCTCGGACCGGTGCGAGTAGAGTATAACACCGAGTAAATCAAACAGTGCATATAGCTCATCGGGTACAGTTACGTACCTACCCTAGCACATCCGACTTTTTGTTTTGAGCCTTAGACAGGGGCGGGTAGAGTATAATACCGAGTAAAACAAACAGAGAAAACAACCAATATTTCTTTTCTCCTAATTTCTGACAAAAATCCGAACACACTGCGTACAGCAGTATGTATACTTATACTACTAAACTGTAGATGGACGGGAAACGCAATAAAAAAAATATCTGCGGGTACCAGGTATATTTTTTCAGTTTTTCCAAAAAAATCTACCTTTTATTGTTTCATGGATTCCGACATGGTGTCGAGTGTGACTTCGTTTCATCATTTCTTCGTTTTTCCCTGTCATACCAAGCATATGTATACCAGGTAGAGTTATACTCCTTTTAGAAAAACCCGGGCACCCGCAAGTATAAACTCTCTGTGCCAATACTCGTGACGCGGGTACGAGTAGTACTTGTATACTCGCGAGAACTTGGGCCCGAGTACCCTTGAACTCGCGAGTAATGAGTACCTGAGTACTCGCTGTTTTACCCCTGGAAACCCCAGGCATGAAAATGTTTCATCCCCTTATTAACTACGTCCGTTGCAGTACATCCTACAGATCTGCAGGAAACCTTGCATGAGGCGCATATATTTTTTTTTCTTCGATTTTTTTAACGTCGAACGTCCCGAGAGAGGGTACCCATGCACCCCATGCACCCCAAACATATGTTCACGCATGACCGTAGTCGTGGGGGGAGGAGGGGTACCTGACACCGTCCAATCCCACAAACGTCATACTAACTTCAATACCAACCACCGTACCAAACTGCTTCCTATACCAAGCACACCAACTATTATTACCATGCTTCGTACATAAACGGAGGCGCCAAACTAATCCCTATTTATACCGCTGCATCCACACTAATTCCCACACAAAACACGATTAAACAATGTACTACTCTAATTCCTATACCGCTGCATCCACACTAATTCCCACAAAAAACACGATTAAACAATGTACTACTCTAATTCCTATAAAATCATTGGCACCGTATTGATTCCTATATCGCGGCGCTAATTGCTATACAAAACACGATATATACGTACTATTACTCTAATTTCTACCTGGTACAAGGTTCCATTTCGTGATATACGTAACGTGTAGCAGGCACGCGCAAACGCGGATTTTCGCTCGATGTGTACGGTTGTCCGCACAAACGAGTGAGTGCTCAGGGGTTGTTGTATCGCAACGTGGAATAGTCTTCGTTGCTATATTGCACATCACATGTGTTTGCACTTGGCGGTAATGGATAGGGGTGACCAGCGAGCGTTATTCGCACTTGGATGCTGTACAATTGGTTGGCGGCCACAATTTCAGTGTTTGTCGCAAACGTGGTGGGGTTTGCCATGAGTTGAAGGTAGTTGTTCAACGCTTTGGTACTGTGTTTGACGGGAGCCAAAAAATCTTGATGTACTCCTCGTTTATCCCCGCGGAAAGAGCTAGGTGGAGAGTGTTCCCGCCTGAACCCGCCACAATGTCGTGCACGTGATCAGACATGTATGTGATGAATTAGTTGGTGTCGCACTACGTTACGTAATTCAGGGTTGTTGAACACATGACGGGCGACACATCTCAGCAAGCATGCTCCATCTCCAGTTTCGTTCACGATGAACCAAGAGCCATGATTTTGATTGTGATTGTTGTTGCTGCTATTGCTATTGTTCTCGTCGTCTGAGGTGTTATCATTAGGCCGTTGTTGTTATAGGAAGTGACACGTGTTAGAGATCGATGTAAAAATTGGGGGGGGGGTTTATGTCCTGTAGCGGCAACGATGAATCGGAATAGACGACGTTGTGAACGCGGGGCACTCCGTTGATGAGCCGTTCGAGTTTAACGAGGCATAGGAGGTTGTCGCGACAGGTGGTTCTACTTATAATGACATACAGTTGCCCATGGCAAAACTCTTCGCCTCTGAGGTCGAGCCCTACTCTTTTCAAAGTTTGCCCTTGTGATGTACCATGTGCACGATCGAAACTTGTATTTTCCGTTCGCGCTACACAGTTGTTTGTCTGGTCCTCGCTTTCGTGTGCGTACTTGTTTCTCAACGCCTGTAGTTCATGCGTAAGAGATTTCGACCGGGTTGGCCCCACAGCAGTAGCTTATCGGTCAAGTCTGCATTCCTGACTCACGGCTTTGCTCTACTATATAGCCCCTCAGAGGCCCACGAGCATGGTAGGCCTTCCAACCGTCTCGAAAACTTAGCAGCATATGTCTTCGGTCCTCATTCACTCTTTCCAGTTATCAAGTTTGTTTTGCTATTTTCGGTGACCATCATCGTGTTAACACTTCGAACTTCGACCGTAGTATTCGAGTTGCCCTCCTTCTCTTCAGCAGGGGGAGTGTGCGTATTTTTTGTTTTTTGCTTCAACCGCTCAGCTACGTAGCCTACACTTCTTACAGACTCTAGAACCATGGTGTTACCGTAACAACGCTACGGCTTCCGCAGCTCTGGCTACTCTTCGCCCTGCGCCCTTGGTGGGAGCATAAATGATTCCCGTGTCTTGTTTCACGAAGCCCGAGCCCTCTCTTCTGGCTGGCTTCTTCCTCGGCTTTATGACGAGCTTTTCTTACACGATAAGGTGGACACCGGTACTCCCCGTATGTCTCCTTGCGATGCGTGAGTCCCTCGTATTATTGGCCCCTCCTTGTTCTTTATTGACGCATTTTCTTTTGGCATTCTCCCCTACGTATCAGCTTCGGTTATTGACCAAGTTCAGTTCTTGATGGTTTTGAATATGCGTTTTGAGGTGCCACGGCGTACGCCATTGGTTTCCTGTTGTTACGTAGCCCCGAAGAGTCCCACGGTACTGTTCCCTGCGCGGCTTTGCCGCCTACAGCGCGATTTCCTCTTGACTCTCCCTTTCCTTTTCAAAGTACTTGCCCCCGCGGGTCCCACGTTATTGACCCCGTTTAGGCTTTGCTGCTCTCATAGGTCGCTTCGTGTTGACTCCCCCCCCCAATGTGTTTTCGTTTGTTGATTTTTTGTGACACAGCTGCCTCCAAAGGTCTCACGTATCGACCCCCTTCTGGCTTCACAGCCCCAGGTTGTTTAGTGTTGACCCCCTCCCTATTATTGTTTCTGACGTACCTGGTTTGGGGTGAAAGACGTTACCGTATACCGAGTGCTGCGAATAGTCCTTCTCAGTTAGCCACTTAGGGGCTCACGTTATTTCTACCGCGTTTCAGGCCGTGGCACTTCTCTACGGCTAGTTTCCTCTCTGTTGCCCATAACTAACTGCGTAGTCAGCCTGCCTGAGCCTCACCTTGTCAAGCCCCCGTTTCAGGCTATTGAACCCCGCTACGTACGGCTTATATTCTTCTCTTTCCGCTTTGTCTTACGTGTTTGCTGGGAATTTAGGGACGCCCTGCCTTGCTTCAAGCTGCACGAGTGTATTCTTGACGGACCCATTTTGTTTGGCATGTTGTCTGAGTTGTTTAGATTGCACGATTTCACTGTCACTGCGTGCTACTGCAGTAGCTTCTGCTGGTACGCATTCTAAGCTATATCACCTAAGGGTCTCATGCTCTTGACCCCGCTTCAGCTTGTTAGCGTTTCTTCAACGTTTCGTAGCAGCATTTCGCCTTCGGACTTACTTGCATGTCTGATTTCTGTCGAGCGACCCCGGTAGTCATAATAAGGCATTTTAGAATACTACAATTATCTTTTGTTTGGTTTTTTCAAAAGTTTTGAAATATATAAATATTCAACTACAAATAAAAGGGTAAAATTTTATTTTGAATTTTACCCTACTATATTTACGTAAGTTTTTTTTTGGTACCTTTTCTAAGCTAGCCTTCCGGTGTCGCACGTGTTTGACCCCCGCTTCAGCTTTACGGCGTAGCTTCCGTGTTCCACGTTCTGCACCAAAATTCCAGTTTTGTTTTCGCCTACTTGAGATTAGCTTTGAAAGTTTGTGGTGTTCCGTTCCCGATCCAACCGAAAGCTCTAAAAACTTGTGCCTTACGTCCCATGTTTCGGCCCCCACGTTCATCGCTCTTCAGCGTATTTTTTCTATTTCACCTTTCTATCAATGGCTCAAGGCTAGCCTCTCAGATCCGACGTTTCGAACACTGCCTTCATGCTTCTCAGCGTGCATTGCCTTCTTGCATATCTTTCGCCAATGGCGCTTCTTTAGGCGTAAGAGCGTGTTGCTTCAACCTACCACTACCGGTTCCTCTTCCCTCCTCTCACGAGGGCTACTGAACTTCAGCGAGAGTGCACTTTTCGGGAATACTTTCGTCCTTTTTTGTCTTGTTTGATTTCTCCAACCTACCACCATCGGTTCCACTTGCCTCTTTTCGGGACGACCGCCAAACTGTAATGTTGTACGTTCGAGAGGCTTCGTGATTCTACGTGTATCCACCAGCGTTGATCTGTGGTATTGCCCTTTGGGGAGAGTTATGTTTTTTCTTGAATTTCCTACCACCGATTCCGCCTGCCTCCTCTTCGTGAAGGCCGCTGACCTGTGGTGCTACCGTATTCCCCCCTTGCGAAGTATTTTTACCGGCTGGTTCCCTCGCCCCGAGTGTCTATTTGACACGTAGTATATACTCCCTGCTTCTGTTGCAGCGTGCATGGCTTGTCCTATATTTACTTATTCTGCTGCGGTACATAAGGTGTTTCTTCTTGACCCCTATGTCCTTGGCATACCCGCTTTTCACGAGTAGCATTTTCTACCCCCCTACACATAGCTTCAGTGCCTGCAATATATAATAGGACACGCGACATTTTCCTTCTCTGTTTGCGGTACACGAGGCAATATTTTCGACATCGCTATTTCGGGGGACCATATTAAATAGGATCTACGGTACAAACACCTATGTATTTCGCTATTTTTACTAACAATATCTGGTCCTATTTACTATGGTCCCCGGTAAAAGGTATACGAGGCGTTCCTTTTTTACCTCTTTTCTCGTCCTACATGTTTTCGAACGAGCAATGTCGCCGCTTCTTAAGCTTGCGCTAGTAGTGTGTTTGCCACCTAAACCTTCCGGGTCCCACGTATAGACCGTTTACCCCACATTGTTGCCGGACCCTAGGACCTGCGATACAGACTCCTATTCGTCAAGGTTTGCAGCGTTCTTCTCGGTTTCGTACCGCCTTCAGTTCTTGGGTTTTTCTTTTCGCCCTTGAGCCCTCTTCCGGCCGGCCTCCCCCGTCTTTTCCTTGGCTCGATGATAAGTCCCTCGCTAGCCTTTCCAAATCCATGCTAAGGACCTTGCATTTATGAATCGCAGCGTCCCTTGTTTTCTCTTGTGAATTGTTTCTCGCTTATGTCTTCGTTAGAATTTTGTTTTCTGCATCTTCTTGTTCTGGATCCCTTGCTTTGGCCTTCACCTTCTTGCCGTGGCCCGTTCATTATTGGCATTCTACGAGCGTCTTCCCGACCCCGAGCTTCATGTTTCAGCTTGGTACTCGATGTTCGTGCTTTCTAAAGGCGTCTATGCCTCATTGCGAGGTGCGGGGTATACATGTTGCTTTTTCTTTGACTATTAATAGTTCAAATAGCCGCATCTTCAGCCCCCCTTTCCGATTTCTGGAAGTTCTTGTTGATTTATTTTGATCGTTGTGTGATCTTCATCTACGGCTCTTCAGGGTGGACTAGCGTGATGGAGTCCATATTTAAAGATATGGGAAGGTGTAAGAGGTTATGATTCTTAGAAGAAGTGATGCCACACTTCTCAATTCAGGTGCGCATGGTAGATCAGGGGGATCAGGGGAACCACAATACTAGCAGTGGTCTAGGTTCTCCTCTGTCTATCACTGCTTTCTCCTCCTACTTCATGTACCCTTTGCCCTGTGGTTTCAGTACTATATAATAGCTCATGCTTTTCGTGGAGTGAGAATGACAGCTAATGCAAATAAAACACAGTGAACGAGTATCTCAGCACCGACGCACCTGTACCCCTAGAAGGTAAAACTCCCTTCACACCATAGAAGGTAGGTGCGATACGCGTCCTATGTGATATATTTTCTTTATAGTATGGGGTATTATTGAAGCAAACCTGGTCAATAATACGCAGCACGGTAAACACGACATACGTAATATTTACGTGACAGCTTGGCAGTTGGTACATTTATGATCAAGATGAAGTATAAATAGTTGCGAAGTCGTTGCTGTTCGATAATAGTTAAGCATGCATTACGACGGCCTTCGTCGGGACGTTGACAAGCGTACAGAATATTGATGTATCTTCCCACCAGCAAATATCAACGTCCACGGGCAAGCATCAAGGTGCATTGCGGTAGGTCGGTCCGTGTAATGATCCGGGTGGTACGTCCAGTCGTAGACCGTATGTCTGATCATGCTGCAGTAGGGATAGCACCAAAGGTTTGTGAGACTCCACTCGACAAGCTCTACATCACCCCCCAAACCTCTTTTTTGAGATATACCCCGACGAGCGATCCGGTAGACAAGGTATATCACGAATGATGATGCCAAACATTACAGGTATTCCAATCGTATCAAGTAGTTCCTCAGGTTAGAAGCCCCGTCAGTCAGATGTTTTGTTTGCTAGAAAGTGCTACCCCTATCGTACACCTCGTCTTGCCAAGTTAACCGATGATTGCCACGCCCACTCGATTGCACTCCCTGTCTTATCTCTCCTGTCGTGGTCTTCACCTTGACCCTGAAATGATCGACTTTCAGCATCGTACATTCTTCCTGAGCGAAGCTCATCGTGTGTCAGTGGCTCGAGCGAAGCCTCGGGACTACTATTTCTATGACATAGTCACATGCGGACCCTCCGTCGCCAGGTTTAGAGCCACGACGTCACGACAATTTCTACAACCAGCTTCTGCTATGCTACACCTACTGAATGTGAACACATCAATCTGCTGTATTCGTGTGACACGTGACATTTCTTTGAGTCAACCATGACGACATACAATACCTAGCAAGCATACACGCTTTCAAGTCCCTGGTGAACGCTGGTGTTCAACCCAATCTTCGACACAGAGGCGCCGGTGATAGCGCGTTTGGTCAGGAATCGGCAGATGGTGCTATCGACGGCGGCGCACCATACCAGGAATTTTCTGGCGTTTATCTCAACCTAGTTGTTCTACGCTCGACCCACAGCAACAGCGTATTCGTGGTCTTTTCTACAAGCTTAGAGTGGGAATTGTCTCCTTTCCGAATTTGCGGACCGGCTATGACATATTACACGATTTCTGCGAAAGTTCAAACTGTCCGCGCAAGGTGGCCAGTAAGTGGCGTTTAAGGTGGCCGGCGCTGCAGTAAACCGCGACCAACATGTTATCCTTGTAGCAGCGCGTTTCGTGTAGAATAACATGTTGGATGTTGTTACAATACACAATGATTTAGCTGGGTTGCTCTGGTGGGTTTCACAACGACTGCGATTCTTACAGCTTGAGTATTACAGTGACGTAGCCATTGATACCACATCATCCACCTCCCTTAGTCTTGCACTCCAGACTCCCCAAACGGCACAACAGCGTTCGATGAAAGTGACTCAATGTTCTTTACCCTCCGACCATCACGGCCCTGTTGCTTGAAGCGGACACATCCGTACGTCGACGGGGCCAGCCTCGGTGGGTGTCTGACTCACTGGATCTGTGTCTAGACACCACTGGGGGCATAGCTCATTGTCCCACACTTGACCCGTAGGAGCATTTCCCGCAGCGCGTGAAGGGTCAAACACACAGGTTCAGGTATTGGCTGGACATGAAACGGCAACAATTCTGAAGGGCAGTCCGTACACATCTGCGTGCGGAAACCACATTCGGGCAGAGGGAACACGGAACGCAAGCCATTTTGCTTGTGAACAATAACGCCCGCCTGGTCCTCTTTTTCGGCATCTGAAAAGCGCGAGACGAGTAAGCAGTCGGTCCATACTTCATTACAGCGCGGCAAGTGCCCCCACTTACACTCGGCACATCTTGCGTGCTGCAACACGCACGTCTCATTTTAGATGGCGTGTTTGCGCTCCATGAGTACCACACACTCTAACCGATGTCATGATACCGCTGCTACAGTGGCAGGCACAAGGTTAAGCGGGTAATTTTTCGTCTAAAAATATTCATAGGGGTTCCTAACCCAATACATCAAACTGCACCAATGGATGAAGGGTATGATGCGACACTGCCGTCGATCGAACCTGTTCCTACCTCAAATGTGCTCCCGATCAGGACGTCTGGCGTTGCAGCTCCCGCCTTGCTTGTTGTGCTCTCATACAGCATCGCCTTGGTGCCCACAGCCTTGCCAATGATGATCTGCCGCCGAGCATCAGGGTAGAAACGTAACCACAAGATAAGAAGTAGCGACGGCCTTGACAAGCTAGCGTATGTGGGCGAAGTGTTGGAAGCCCGTCGGGATATCGACAACTGCCGGCGGCCATTGAACACACCACGAACGAACCCCCAACAGCACCGCGTAGACACTTGTAAGTAATAACCTCAAGCCGATACACACCAGTATCTCGATGAAGTGAAAGCACCTTCCACTTCAATGAACCGAGCGAAGTTCTTACAAACGGTGTTTCAAAGGAGACGAAGCACGTTGGTTTTCCCGCACACCCCCCCTATATTTTTTCGATTGGTGAAGCAATTGCTAGACTTGGCTGCACTACTGCAGTAGTGTCGAAAGCCGTGGTGAATATCAGTGATATCAGCAGCGAGGCTGCTTCTGAAGTTTGCTCTTACGTTGGCAATCATCTCAGTGATACTGGAGTGTATCATCTTGGCCCCACCATAAGCTCCGACGCTGGAATTTGAAGACATGAAGTGGTAGTGTATGCTGCCGCCGTAGTGGCGCTGCCCAGGCTTAGTCTCCTGGTTCTCGTAAAGCTTTGCCTGGTACATCTGCGAACGGAACAGGCGAACGATGGCTAGTCGTCCGTAGTATTCTCCATATTATTTGACGAACATCTGCCGGTTGATGAGACACTTCGCGAATGCCAGAAGTGGCGTACCTACAGACAAATGCTTGAGGCCGTTCGAGGATAGAAAACTCTATTGATACATCAGTGTCTCAAAATGCCTAGACTGCCCCCAGTACTCAACCGTACGGCCCCGCCAGGTCGTTAGGGCCTCACTTTCAAGCCCGAAAGTTGATGTTCGTACGTCCGACGATATGTCCTCAATTTTTGCGACAACACGTTCGTCACTATCCATCGTACTAGTCTGAGTACTGCATGTGTATACGATTCAAATTTGCTGGAACCTGCAGCATACACGCGACATTATTGTCTCGGCATTGCCTTAGGAGTATGGCATGTACCGTAGGCAATAGAGACAGTGTCGGACTTGACGCGTCGGGTGCACACTAAGGCTCCAAACCCCTCTCCAGAACTCACAGGAAAGACGCTCATAAATGATACACGGGGGTCACGATCCTCGTAGCTAGCCATTCGTCCAACGCCATTATCGCTCGTGGGAAGGATTCCATGGTAGACCGGGCCCACGTCCGCCAAAGCCGTCATGGTGGGATTGCTTTGAGTCCAGTGGTATCCCTGAGGATAGCGTTGGCGATACACCATACCAATATCAATAGTTTACCATGCCGCCAGCGAGAGACAGTACGGAATGCGTGGGAGCCAAGCTGTGTTTTCGTGAAACTCTATCGTCTTGTTGGGTATTTGTTCGTGATTTTCTCTCCCATGGCTAAGACTGTTGAAATATCCAAACAAGCTCTGTGACTCCAGCGTACGCTACGTACACTTATCAACAATCGTCAGAGATATTCGGTGGCAGATGCTGCCCGCATAGTCTACTTCACGATTATGCTCTCACAAGTCCAGACATGTGATCCGCCATGATGAGAGAGCCCTTCCAGTCCACAGGCAACGCCCCCATCACCACCTGAGGTGAAGGGATCGTTCACGGATCGGTATGGACGATTGAGAAGATCAGCGTAGTCTACTGCACCAAGAATCCCCCCCGCAAAACAAACTCCCACAATGTTTTTTTCCACAAAAAAACCTTTCGAAGCGGCCTTACAGGCGAAAATTCGTGCGCGAGAAAGAGAGGACGCGTGGGCAGGGGGCGGGGTGGTATTGATGGGCACCAGATGCACGAGTGGTTGTATACCCTTCGGTAACAGAGTAGGTGCTCTTATGAAGTTTGGGTGGATTAGCGAAGCCTTCACAGCGGGCGTAAATGGCTTGCGGTATCGACGAAGGAGAGGGTCACCTGGTCGCAGAACTTGACTGACTCAAGAGGCGTAATTAGGCGTCGTGGCAAGATATAAAAGGGGGGTGATAATGAAATGTGAGCAACCATACGGCACACGAATACGGTGATCATTCTTGGATGCCAGACGGCGACAACGGTGTCACTTTAAGTTCGCTTGGTCGCTATCCGCGAGATGCTTGTTGCGCCTTATCGTCAGTGAGTCTTCACGTTCGAGTCAAACGACTCATGTACTGTATGTGCCTTTCCCTGTGGAATTCGCTTGAAGCTCAGCATGTCAACTGTAATACAATATAGCAAGATCTGTCTCCATGGATAGGTGACTCATCAAGTCAATCCGGCTGCGGCTTAACGTATCACGGAAATAGTGGGGGAGGGCAGGCGGACACACCGTTATGCTGACCCCATGTTTTGGTACCGTGGAGCAAGGAGATTGGTATTTCGCGTGGCCTACGCATGACATACGTTCTTGCTTACCTCGATAGCAACGTTTGAGTAGCTTTCTTTGTCGACGAGATGAGAAGGGGCCAAAATTACCGATGGCCAATCGGCTCCATCTCGAAAAACCACCCACTCAAGAAAATGCTTGCCCGACTGCAAGTACATAGCGGTGCTGCCACTCTCGAGCTTCTCGTTGTTACAAACTGTCGCGTCTTGGCCACCGTTGAGAGAAAATCGATACAAGCGCAGGTCCTGCAAGATACAGAATGGTAAGTTGTATTTCGAAAGACATTCTTGATCATGTCATTATCACATCATGATGGCGTTTTTCGGTAGGCAGACGCATCGGAACCATGGTACGCACGTACCGAGTAAATATTCATGTTGAATATGGCATGCGCTCGCTTGGAAAAGGCCTGGAAATCGTTTCAGCGAACTCTACAATATTTTGAGTTAAAATGAGGGCAGCGAACACACTTCATATATATGCGAAAACATTTGATAAGTATCGTATCAGGCATGGTATGTGTCTATGGCAGACAAGCGAGGAGATTCACAGCACGGTACCAGCGTACATGTGATAGTGCGAATTATCAGACGTTGCTTCATCGGGGAGTATCGGCGGAGTAGAGGCACAAAGGATGCACAACGTGTACTTTTCGTTCCACCACGCAGTCAAAGGAAGCTGCAAACGCACATATCAAGGCACGGCAAGTAGCTGGGACCCACCAAGTGCGACTTACCCATCTGGTGCCCCGCGCTTCCAACCCATCGTCACACTTCGTTCAGATGGCGGCAAGCACCAAGTGTGCACAGGCGAAGTCGGAATTACTGATACTACGAGTGGCTGCTTCAGCATACTGCCGGTGTACGTATGAGGTCAGTTGAGCAATACTTGCGAAGGTATATACAGTGCTACTGTAACATCGTGGTTGTGTACCGTACATCTACATTTTTCATCTGCACGCTGAGCCAACAAGTCTTTGCGAGAATTGCCTCTAAGGTGTATATAAACCTGAAAATTATGGCTCATTTTTTTCCCTTACTGCGTGCACAACCATCTCGCCAACTACGCATCAACTTCGTCAGCACTTGATGCCTACGACCCCACTTGCCTGGTAAGTCAAACGAAGATTTCCGATCCGAATGTCGGCATAGCCCCAGCATTTGGCAAGGATGCTGGTATCCATGTAATCTTTTTGCCCTCGCGCCAAGACCATGTCGACGAGGGTCAGAAAGATACCTCGTTGTACCGATCCACCCAGAACAAGTAGCCACGTGGGCTCCTCCAGGCCAGCCAGGAGCATGACGTCTTCATAGGAAAACATGTCGTAGACGCATGACTTGGGTTGGAACACCCACCCGTCTCTTGCTACGCCGTGCTTCGCGCTGGCAATATTCGAAGACACCCACGTGCCTGGTCTCCAGAATGCGCTCTCTGTGTCTTCCTGCTCGATGCCACATACGGGGAGGGAGTCGACGTCAAGCGCCGAATCACCCGAAACGGTCAAGGCGAACGGACTGCCGACCAACGGCAACCCCTCGTCGTGGTTGCTCAACACGACTTCTTCGATGTGGACGGAGTACTGCCCTGGGAAGGAACTATCGTAGGTGGCTGTGAGAGTCCCATCCTCGTTGTCGACGACCTCAGCGATAAGTATCTGGTCTGCGTTAGCTATCCAAACGTAAATGAAGTGGTGACCGTCGGTATTCCACTCCCCAAGTGGTGGCGCGCCCTCCTCTCCCATCAAGTGGATCGTGAATGATGCAGGAAGACCAACAGTTGCCACGTAGAGCCCCTCCCCGCTAGCCGTGTGAGGCGCGTATCGCACATTCGGGCCGTACACGTGGGCCTGAACAACGGAGGCCGTGCAGAGTACGTGGTTCATCGGATCAAAAAGGTGTCATCATCATCTCATTGTCATCTTCATCGTTTTCCTAGTCGAAGCGCGCCATCAAAAAGCATGAATACATGAACACGGGCAGAGCTGTCCCCGGAGTAAGTTCCATGCTGTTTGTACCGATGCAAGCACTTTTGGTTTAGGAAATACACTGGATGCCAATACACGTTTCAACAACAACGGTGTATTCGATGTGGGGCGTGCGTCTTCGGGAGTGCTGCACACCAGCCCATAACATTGTATACGTCTACTGCCGCTATCCTTCTTGGAGCAAGCTCCACTGGGAAAGCATGCGGCGCACACTCGCTGTTCCCAGTCGTATCATTGCGCGAACGGGCACGGCTTTCCCTTCGATGATCGGAGCCGCGACTCCGAAGCAAGTACGCGGTTGGATGGCCACACCTGAATGCGTCGCCCATCCGTACATCCTATATACTACCAGTATTCGTGTGGACTGGTGCTACTTTAATGGGGGCGACCTTCTCTCCTACATTTTCATTCCATGGGAGGCACTAGGCCGAATGATCTTTATACTTTTTGGAATTCTAGAGTGCTCAAGCAGTTTTGTTTGCACGATGTTCACCGGCATATACGCCCACGTTCTACGATAAAGGTATCACATTTTCGTTAAAATGGTTTCTGAATGACGGATCTCTTTAACCCAAAATCATCGGAATGCCAGTCTTGTTTCGAAAAATGACTTTCCTGTACACTTGGCCCCTGAGATTGTTCATCGAAAGGCAATTTGATTTTTGGTGAAGTCAGTTTTCGGGTGAAGTACGGAGCTCCTCCAGTGAGGAGCCTCAGAAAAAAAATAGTGCAGCGTCTATGGGATTGGTTGTTACTCTCCGGCAACAAATATATTTGGGTTTCTATGTCGAGCGATACGCAGAGCCCCTCGTCTGAGTAACGTAAACGTGGTAGTGAAAAAGGGGGTACACCCCCTACGTTAACACCAGTCTGCGGTAGATGACACCGAAAATGCCATGCCATCGGTTTCAAGGTCCCGCTTTAGAGTTTCCAGCCGCACATTCCAACATCGCTGTGCAAGACAACACAGAAGAGGATCTCACCAGTGTGTAGGTCACCGAACAATCGAACATGGTCCCATGCTTGTGGGGCCGAGGCCCTCAGACGGCAGTCTCCACCCGAAAGTCAGCTTCGACAAGGATAGTGACGTATAGAGTCGTCAACAAAAAAACGTGTCAACTCGTGCACAGGGGCTGGGCATTTCTATCGCAATCGGGGCATTGCAGCTCCGTAGGAAGGGGACTGGGCAAACCTGCACCCGGGGTCGCTTCACCGCCACCGCATGTGCCATATGTTGGCACTTCTACTGCGTACTACTGCTGCTGCTGCTGCTGCTGCTGCTGCTGCTGCTGCCGCCGCCGCCACCACCACTATTTGCTGCATACTATCAGGTGTACAGTAAGCTAACCGTGATGGACGACAGGAGGTTGTGAGATGGACGCATCTCATGCGCGAGGAGACCCAAGCAAGGTCACTGCCGGGTGGATACCTGTGACCTCCGCTTGCTCAAAGTGTAGCCGAACATAAACATCCCCAGCAAGGTGAGCGTTCAGGCCACGAAGAGAATTATCCACCGTCTATCCCCGGGTTTCCGGGTGATTCAAATCTCTACACGTTTTTTGTTGGAGAATGACAATTCAGACGCGATTTCACACGTGGTGTTGAACCTTCGGTTGGTTTGTGCCCTAGCAGAGAGCGAGTGCACCAGCTTAGTGTTTCATCAGCAGCAGCTTAAAATTCTCTTCTTGTTGGCCGTCCTCGCTTTTTCCACAGGGGTCTACACCTCGACTTTAAGGTGATAGATGGAGTGGTCGAAATTGGTTGACATTTGGAGCACACAAAACGAGCAGAAGAACAAACCCCAACTGGACGTTTGCATTTCACTTGCGGACAGCTATGCACAGCTCCTCACAAATAACCACAGCCTGCCTAATTCAGGCACGCTCCTGGTGGCGTGTGTAAGGGTATCAGGTGCGCCATGAAATTGCCGGAGGCTGCCAGAAACGACTCAAGAGATGTTTTCGTAAACTCGAAGTTGCGACCCAGAAGCAGCACAAAACTCGTAAAAACGCTAGATACTATATTTTACGCGCGGGAGGCTATATATTATGGCTGCCTTACCGATTGAAAAACTCTTCTCACGAAGCCTGTGCCGGTCTCACGGCGGATATTATGCTGAATTTCTAAGCGGACGTACCCGAAGCAAAATCAGACAAGGAACTTACGTTCCCGTGGGAAGTAGTAAGTTATTGGACCCAAAAAAGGGCAAACATAGGATACAAAACTCTAGGTTCTACGTATGTATATAATGTTTCATTTATTTTTCTGAATTTTTGAATACGGAAGCTACTCGCAAATTCCTTCCATAGTTTCCAAGTCGTTTGCGTATGTGATATATTGACCAAACGCCTGCACGCGCTTACACGACAACATAAACCTGTGGGTTCCTCCGTGACCTTGAAGTGCAGCGGTAGACACGAAAACAAGACATACAATGAAACAGGGGGTGCGGGGGTGACGGGATGGAGCCTGGACGCGGCTTAGGATTCAAGAGTACAAGACACATGGCCTCGAAATTCTGGAGACAAGTGGGTGGGGCAAGGGATGGAAACAGATGGAGTAGATCGATGTTGAGCGGGAAGCACACAATCGAGTTATTAATGGACGGAGTGCATAGTTTTGGTTTCCTTGAGATTTCTTCTTTACGGGAACAATATGTGAGTGATCGACGCCGTGCTGCACTAAATCGGAAGGCGAACATACTGTAATATTACCAAAATAATAGAACTGATACAAAAGTAAATATACACGATCATATCTGGTAAAATCAATGTATGTTATCACTATTAAAATACCATGGCATTGCGTGGTACTCAAGCCACTTTTTGCCCGGTCTCGATTTGAGTTAGATCCGGCCTCTCCTGGTGGCGCCTATTGCATTGCGACGTTATGATATTGGGTGAATCTTTCGGAGTGGATGGTAATTAGCCGATACTTCGAGTTGCTCAAGACAATAATCAATCAGAGAAGTAGTATTTACGGTACGGTACGGCGCAAAATTTGAGCCTTGGAAAGTCATCTTATTTCCACGGAATGTGAACGACGGCGCTCGCCGCAGCAGAAATAAGCACGTTGAAAATTAGAATAGTTACGTATTGTAACAAAAAAAACACGACGAAAAATACAAATATTTGTACGTACAGCAGTACGAATACGCGCATACCAGTATATAACATGGCGTAAGTACGTAAAACACAAACCAGGTATTTGTAATTATGCTCTGTGCTCGACTATACGTGGGGATGCGCATGCCTGGTGCGAGCGTTGTGCCAAATAACGGCAAGCAGTGACGCGGTCTACTACCACCGCTTTATTGGTAGCTATGTACACAGCCAGAACCTACCAGACATGTGCCTACCGTATACCACGGAATTTTAAGGACTGTTTGGTCTCTATATTTATTATCTAACGGTCCATACCTTCCCGTGCAGGGGGGTAACGCGCAAGAACACCCCCCCTGGGAGGATTTCCAACCCGATGTTCTCCATAACAAGGGGGAAATGAAAAAAAAAAAAAACGACGGTTCTGCAAACATCTCGTCGGGATCTTTCCACAGAGAGAGACACACCTCTTCTTGGCGTCTGCACTTTGCCCATTTTGCAGAAAATTAGCTCGGAAGTTCGTCCGATGGGGTGCCCTCGGCTGGCGTGTTATACACTGCGCGTACAGTAGTATATGGCTTGCCGTCTGTTGTCGATGGTTATATACAGCGTGAAATCAAACCACGCAACACCTGACACTATCAGGTGAGAAATTAACGCAGAAGGGACGGCAAATTTGCTACAAAAGTTGCACGACTAACCGTGCCACCCGCAGTCGATATTTAATGCAAGGAAGGTTAGGTCTGTACCAGGAATGCCATGACATTGAATATTTCTATACATACAGTATATATATTTAGAAAACAACAACAGCTGTGAGATCTACAGTAGGATTTCGTCGGAACTCATCATCTTTGCAAGCTCTGTGGGACACACTATTATTAATAGTGATACTTCGATCGCGCGTACTACGGGTTTTATATGGCCTGTATATGAGGAAGACAAAAGAAAGGACAGCTGCAGAATTCAAGGAGTGGGTGCGTGTATATTTTCGGAAACAAACAAAATACCCGGAGGTTGCAGGTAGCTTGTCATGAGTGAGAATTCCCCCACCCCTCCCCTTTTTTCCGGGCGTGTATTCCATGCCTGTTAGGAGCCATTACGGGGGACCATAGTAAATGGGACCAAATTTAGTTAGTAAAAATAGGAAAATATATAGGTTTTTGTGTGTAACGTAGGGGCTATTTACTACGGTCCTCCGCAATACTGCTGTTATATAAGTATATACCAGGTACCAGGTATATATCTGGATATCATCATTATCACTCCTACCGGGCACAAGAACAAAATATAATGATATGATGTATCTAAATTTTATGTGAGAGAAGAAAATTAAATGGGGAGTGCGTGGGGCAAAAAAATGTTACAGGATCAGGATCGCGAGCAATAAGGGTCATTCTTGTCTTATCGGCGCGCTTTTTATCCATAATTTCCATGTTTTTCTCGCGCATTTTTTTAATCTTCCAGATTTTCCTGATTTTTTTTCCAAATGTATGAGATTTTACAAACATGACTTTTTTACTTCTGGAGAATCTCACGAATAGTGACAGAACGCCTCCGTAATTGATACATACCTCCAATTATTTCGAAACCTTGGAAATTCTGTAAAAAAACTCTCCGATAAGAATGAACCGAACATTCATCCATATTTACAGAATTAAAAGCTGTGAGATCGAGGATTTCGTCGGAAGTCATCTACTATGCAAGCTATGCCTGATACGTCGTAGATCACACCGGCTACAGGTATGGATAGAGTCATGCAGGATGCACATCCCGTATGTGCGAGAGACAAAATCGGATTCAGAAGCTACACCATATCACAATATATTGACGGCAAATGGAATTTGGGTGGTACCCACCTGCCACAGTGTAGGAGGTCTAAGCATACCCGGTATACTGCTGTACATATACCTGGTGTGTACGCACCGGGCAGTCAGTATTCGAGCATAATCCTATTCGTTCCTGGTTTCCTCTTCTAGTATCAGGTAACAGGTACCTGGTATACTTTAAATGCCTGATACACTCGTAACGCTTTTGTTCGTATTTACCAGCTATTACGGTGGTCCATAGTTAATAGGACCTATAGTACACACAAAAACCTATATAATTAACTATTATTTTTCTACCAAAATTTGGTCCTATTTACTATGGTCCCCCGTAATACCAGTTACCGGGTTTGCCGTAGAAACATCGATCGACACAAAATGCACGGGGGCAGTATGAACGAGCGCGAGGGCAGCACTGGCTCAGAGAGACAGTAGATAAAGCAGTGTTCGAAGACCGCGATGTAACTGCTTGCTGCGTGGAACGCGCGAACCGTTACATCTTTCATTGGTGGATTATCCTATTCATACGCAGATCATTCAATTCCTTTACCTGCCGTTCTTCAGGTTGCCCTTGGAGGAAGGATGGAAGCGTCGGGCCGTCCAGAGAGCCTTCGTTCAAGTCGAGATTGACAGACACTGCTGCGCTGAGGGTCGTCAGGAAGGGTATTCTCAACGCAGCAAGTGTAACCACTAGTACCCCCAAGTTGATTACCATCGCAATAGAGTCCCTTGGACTCAACCTTCGTAGTGGCTGGGACCCTCTGGAGCACGAACTAGGGGGATCGAGAGCGAAGCCACGGCGAGAGCTTGTGGAATCGTCGTATCCCCGCTGTATAATGGCACATGCAAACCTTGCGATTCTAGCATTAATACATAAATATGTTGATTGCTCTCAACCGCAAAAAAGAAGGGCCACGGCATGTGGAACAAAAGAAGTAAAGCAAACAGCCTACTTGATCGGTTGTGATGTCATCTGATAGGATACGACATGAAACGAACATTAATGCGCATATAACTTCCCAGGTATATTAAAGACCCTGGGAGCCTTTCTGTTCCTTTTCAGAGGTAGGGACAGCATGATAAGAGTTTTTTTTTTGCAATATGGAACATATTCCAGCAGCAACACAGCCTACAAATATGGGGCTTTCACGAAATCCTTGATCTCACAGCCGTGACAGCTGATATTTTTGATTCTAGCTTTTATGTCAAATTGTCCGTATTTACGAAATACCAACTACTAATTCATCGTCAGTATTTAAAACATATATATATATATATATATACATGCTCGTGCCTGGCATGATACTACACAGGAGCGCATCAGTACTTAAAAAACCTTTTCTGAGCTGAGATGTTGGTTGTGTAGGAGATAGTCTGTTATTTATATGGGACTGTTGGGCTGCTTAAAGTCAGTGACTGATCAGTGACTGAAGTAAACCAACCAAATATTATGGACATTTGGCACCCAACAAAATGGGTGCGTGGGGTTCGGTTACGCAGTCTCCCCAGTTGTAACTTTGAAAGGTCTACCTGCTGGAATACTTCAGTCACGCGACTGAACCACACACAGTGTAGGCCCGTGAATGAGAAATAACTCAATAGACGCAATCTCCCCAGATGTTACTTTTAAAAGTCTACCTGCTGGACTACTCTTACCTGCGAGACTACTTCAGCCACGCGACTGAAGCTCGCAGAGTGTAGGCCTGTGAATAAGAAATAACTCAATAGACGCAACGTCGCCAGATGTTACTTTGAGAGGTCCACCTGCTGGGCTACTTCAGCCACGCGACTGAAGTACGCTCAGTATAGGCCCGCGTGAATAATAAAGAGCTCAGTAGGAACAAAACACTCGCTCTTCGGAGGACGCCACGCATTGACAAGAGAATTGGATTCAAAAACCAAGCTCGGCGATGAGCGCTATTCCACTAACTAGTACCAGTGTTAAGTAGCCTATGCTCAAGGTTGTTCAAGGATGGAATATACGTGAGATGGGTGTATCTCAGGTTCGACCTGGGTCTGCAGCAAGCTTCTCTTCGTGTAGGGTGTAGCGTGGAGGACACGCCAGGTATCAGTGTTGCTCGGCACGGTGGGCCGAGCGGAAGTGATCATGAAGCATATGACTCAAGTAATCTCACATGACAGCAGTAGTCATCAGCAATTGCTTGGTGATGGAGGCTGGTAATTCCCCGCCTCAATTATCAGATGTACGGAGATCTGCGGCCACTTTTAGTCCAAGAGTCAATATCCACGATTGCGGATGAACCACTGACGGTAGAGTAACGACCGGAGACTCACATATATAACGTTGTAAGGCGCTCCTCAGATTAGGTGTTTCTTGTTGGCGGGCCCATACTGTAATCAAGCAATACTACTGCAGTAGACAGCTGTTACAACTACTACGGAGGTCCATAGTTAATGGGACCAAATTTTGTTAGTAAAAATAGGTAAACATATAGGTTTTTATGCACACCATAGGTCCTATAAACTATGGACCCCTGTAATAACAACATAGAACTACTTACTTAGATCTCGATCTCTGAGCGTGCTCGGTTGGTACATCCCTGGCCTCTCAGAGCTCCCACTTGGAAATCACCTCCTTTTATTACTTGCCGGACCTTTCCAGCGGGTCTTTGTTTTCTCCAATCAATGCGTTTCTCTTGGCACGTTCAGTCCTTCTTTCCTTTTTTCTTCTTTTGTTTCGTGTGCGTGCGTGTACTCCGAGCACGGTTGCGCGGGCGAGCGCGGCACCGTCGCGGGTTTCAGCGGGTGCTGGCGGGTAGACGGGGAGTTGCAAGGAGCGCGGTCGCCGTTTTCGTGGCTTGGCGTCGTGTGTGCCTCGAGACGCGAGAGAAGCATGAATGGGCTCTGTCTGGCCTCCGTTTGTGATTTTTGATAGGATACGCACGAGTATTTAAGGGTCATTCGGGATAGCAAGATAATATCCAAGCAGTGCTTATTTTTGCGACCGGGCTGAAAACCACACTGGGAGGTACCCATGCTGAGCACCAACATTGTCGAGCTGGCGAACGACGGCCACGGTGAGCACCGGGCTTCACGCGAGGCGGGCGACGGGGCTCACCGTGGAGGAGAGGGAGGAAAGCTTTACCCGGACCGAATCGGTAGCGAGATGGTCTCGACAGGGGCGGGCGGCGGACGAAGCTGAGAGAGGAGCTCTGCTGCGATATTTTTTTCTTTTTTCTTTTTGACCGGTGTAAGGTGTTCCAATCAGGCAGTAAATTATTACACGAAAGGGGACGGGCATTTTATTTCTTTCAGAAATTTTCGGTTTCATTTTCATTGTTTTCGCTGTGCTGCTCTGCCGTGCTGTGCTTTATCTTTCGTACACATACGAGTATACAGACACAGAGCACATCGAAAGAAGAAAGTACCCTACCTGGGGTTTGTACGTACGTACGATATGTGAGCAAGCGTAGCGGGAAACCACCCGCGACGCGAAGCGTATGTGGCGTCCGAGCTGTTTTCTCCTGAAGCATGGCGGCGGGACTCTTGGCCTTATCAAGACGCCAGTTTGCAACTCAACTGCAGTACATAGTCATGAAAAACAATATTCAATCATGGACCCCCGTCCGCTTCGCATAATTTGATGTATTTTTCCTTCCTGCGCGAGCGTAGCGGGCGGCGCAGGCCGCCCGCGGAGCGAAGCGCCTTGTAATAATATACCATGTGTTTTAGGGCTCGGTCATCCAACACCCGTCAGCATAGATCGCCGCGGCCACCCCCTTGCCACCTACCTAGTACTGACCCTAGCAAGCTCTGTACAACCCAACTTTAGTACTATATCTTCTCTTTGTTTTCCGAGCGAAAAAGTGTTGTTGGCGAGATTCGAAGACACGAAACGTTTTTGTTACAATACCTAGTTGGGCTGATTCAGTCGCATATCCGTTGGGCTACTAAACCGACGGGGAAACCCTTCTAACTACGTAACAAAATGTATATGGTGAGTTCGAATCTCGCCGGTAACGCTTCTTCACGTGGAAAAAGAAGAGAACTTACAGTAGTAGTTGTTGGGTTGTAAAGAGCCTGTTTGGGTCAGTACTACCGTGGCAGCTGGCACGTGGCGATGTGGGACCGCCCCGGAGATCAATTCTGGCGGGATTAAGTGACCGAACTCTGTCTATACATAAGGTTGGTTAGTATAGTCTACAGTATTACGGGGGGCCATATGAAATCAGACCAAATCTTGGTATTAATAGTACAAATAGGTAAGTATCTATTTTTTTGTATGTACCGTAGGTCCTATTTACTATGGTCCCCCCTTAAAAGGTGCTGGGCCACAGTATGGGCCCATCAACGAGAAATGCCCTATTTAAGCAAGCCTAAAAACATTACTGTGACACCATCCTTGAACAACTTTAAACATAGGCTATTATTTACGGTGCGATTTATTGTAGTGCTTGCCGCTATGCATGTGTAAAATCCAATTTTCTTTGGGGAGTCCTCCAAAAAGTGAGTATTATGTTCTTGTGGGGTACTCTCTTATTCGTGGGCTTGCATGTAGGGGTGTTTTAAAGCGAATCTCGCCAGCATTGATTTCCGCGGCCTAGCCTTTTACATGTGCTGCTGACCCCAAAAGGCTCTTTACAGCCCAACTACTGTAGCTAATCATATTTTTCCACGCGAAAAAGCGTTGGGGGCAAGGTTCGGACTGACGAACCATCTTATGCTGGTTTGAAGGTTCTATTTTGTTTGTTGGGCTGTTTCATTTCCCTACCTGTTGGGCTACTTCATTCAGTCATCGATGAAGCAGCCCGACAGATAGATCCTTTGCACTAATGCACTATGTGTCTTGAATTCGAATTTCGCCGGCAACGCTTCTTCACGTGGAAAAAAAGAGAAGCCACAATGCAGTTGAGTTGTAAAGAGCCTGTTAGGGTCAGTGCTATGAACAACGAGGCGAAATAATGGGCCCGGAGATGCTCGCGAGATTGAACGACCGAGTCCCAAACCATACCAGGTATTAGTTACGTAGAAAAGTAGTGGGCTATTGCGGTCATGTTACTGAAGTAACCCAACAGGTGGACCCTTGAACAAATGTTTACACCTCCGCCGCCCCGCAGCGTTTCTTCGCTTGCCACCGACGCTCTCCTCTCCTCCTCCTGCTCGATGTCCCCCCTCCCCCGACGAAGAGCCTTCTTCCCGGCTTTATCTACTGTATGTTGATGCAATAACGTCGATGCCACCATCTAAAAACGGTCAACATTTTGGGTGGAGGCCGTAGTACCACCATGATTGGGCGTCTACAGGAACATGTGCTGTATTGGTGGAACTCCTACGAGGACGCACCGAAAACTGGCCGGCCACCAACGTCGACGCCCCCCAGATATTGCAAGGCATTTACCGATCAACGGAGCACTTGTACCTTTTTTGTTTGACCCCAAGACAATTATGCGGGCAAAGGCGGAATAAATGCGCATACAGCAACGCATACAAGCGACCGAACGGAAATCTCACCCCCTGTCCGCGAGAGGACATACAGTAGTAGCTGGTGCGGCGCGCGGCGATTAAACAGCGTGGCAGAAAGAAGGTGAGGCTCAGTATTCTACCCTGGCCGCAGCCGCAACCCCAGCCTGACTAGCCGGAACCGATGTTGTGCGGCCCTTCGTGGCTGCTATAGGATTTGTTTGTTGGCGAATTGGGCATTTATCTCGCTTTGCTGTATACTTGTGAACTTTCGTACATGGGAAACGGTGTTGTTTTCGAACGGTACATTGCCATCCTTGCTCATGGTGGCGCCCCGGCGTTTGAATCGAGGTTCGTCCGTAAGCAATACAAGCCCCGTATTGTTTCACTTTTATACAGTCGCCAATAGTGCGAAAACCCGAACGTGTGAATTATTTTTCAATGAAATTGGTCTTCCAAATGGAATGCTGAAAACTATGCGTGATGGCAATGGCGGAACATATCAGGGGGTTGAAGAGAGTGCGCCTATGACGATGCTCTGTCTCGAAGCGCGTTGAGGATAAACACTGTCGCAGGTTGAACTGTAAGGATAAACATCTACGACCAAAACAGTGAGAAACCAACGGTCTTCCCAATGCAACCAGTATTCTGCTTTGCGTATGTCAATCCTCCCTCAAGTTACCAGCCACTCGTTTTTACCATATTGCCTCGTTTTAGCCCATTTCACAATCTACTCGTTGTATCCGTAATGTATTCGGTATAGCTCGTAACCCATATCGCACGAAACACCGGAGGAAACCCGTTTTTATGTCTGAGACGGAAACAAACTGCTACACCGGCAGGTACGCATTACCTGACAATATTTCCGAAGTATGATCCAACTACCCGACAATACCCGAACGAGAATACACTGATCCCCGAATCAGTCTTCGTAGATGACATGTACAGTAGTTAGTAAGACCTATTCCAATGGAAACGCAAAGTCCCCACAAAAAGTTTGAATCCCAAAGATACCCGCCATAATGTTTGTTCAGGTACAGCTTGCTGTGAGCGCGATTCTTAAAACGGAAAGTTCCAAACTTTTGGTAAACCCCGCAAAAAGCAATTCGGGGGCAGATGTTGGGCCAAGATCGGCTTCGAAAAACCTCAGGTGGGTGTTTAGTTCGAAGCGGTGAGATTCCGAGTCCTCGACAGATATCGATCGACAAAACCGACGACTGCGTCATGAATTCTGAACGGAGTGCGCTCGTTTGGGGCTCCTACCCACCCCAGGGCCACCGTGTTCAAACAGTGGCCGATGACATGTGGCGGGCGCTGACCAGGCGTATGATAAAAAAACAAGTCGGCGCTGGTGTGCACCAAGCACATGACACAATTTCTCGATTCGCCGCGAATGTCACTTTTTTCAGGTTAGGGAGAAGACCGTAGGACGCCGCCGGCAAGCTCTCGCCCCCTAGGCCATGGATCCACCCGATATCTTCGAGTCCTTCATCTATACTTGTTGGTCTTGCCCGACACCAAGCGGGTTGTCCGTGGGCTGAGCCTATGTCGAGATCGAAGGTCTATCGTTGCACACCAGCTGTCTTTTATCAGCGTGTTGACAACCTGCAACCAGAAAAGACAAATTGCGCCGCCTGCAGCCGTTTGAAAATAAAGGAGGAAAAAAATCAAACATATTCTTCCACTTTCCCCACAGCGGCTGTTCTTTGAAAGCAATATCTTTGAGATGAAACTTTTTTATGTCGCGTTCCCATTGTCATAGTCCATCAGACCGGGGTACTTCGTACCAGTATATCTAACAGCCTTTCTCGTCATGGTACGCTGTGATGATGGCGACTATGCCGTGCTACCGTAAATCCACATTGATTTAATACATACGTCCTCTTGATTGGACTTCACACGGAATAGGGCTGTAACCCCAAAAACATAATTTCCCAAACCCAACAAACAGCTGCATCCCGGCGGTGAACACGCTAAGCCTATTCATGTACCAAAACTCAAACAAAAATAATGCGAAAATAAAAGTTCCAACCCAAAATCTCGAAACCCGAACACCAAATACCAAGTGCCAGAATCCTCCAAGATATTATATACCGCCCTCAGCGCCAAAAGGAAACCACCAGCAACGTCGCATGCATTCTCCCCGGTAACCAAAACGACGCCGGCGAAACGGGGGCCCTGCCCGGTAATCAAATGGTCATCGGCGTCGTGAAATAAGGTCGAAACCAGTATGCCGCACAGCGTCGTCAATTGTTATCAGTATGCGCAAGAGTGCCAATCTACTCCAATCCCCAAAAAATCCAGACAAAGTCAAGATAGTAGACTATACCTTCAGCAAACATATATGTCAAGACAAACGCTTCAACACATCCAAGTTAGTTTGCCATGGTCAGAAACGAATATCTCAAAGTCCAAGCATCCAGAAACATCATCAGCATCGATTTTTCCTGCCAGCTGCGGCGATCACTGGTGTGTGGATGCTACTACTTCTATCTCTGCCGGTGCCTGCCCGAGTGCAGCTGTGCTGCCGCTGTTGCTCTGCCACCCGAACTGTAGTTTTTTTGATCTAAAACCATCTATCTCCAGATTGTCACGAAGTACCACTAAGGTACCAAACGTAAATACAAGAAAAATAAATCCAGTAACTAATCACCTCAAATCCATCACACTACTAACGTGTACGTGGTAGCATCACCATAACTCAGTATTAATAGCTGCGCTTCAATGTTTCGATATGAAGGTGGGAAAAAAGTAATCATCACGGTCGATACGAATACTATAAACACATGTCCAAAATCTCTAGAGATATCACTCGGAATCGTGAACATACACTTTTGCTGCGGTATACATATACGGGGCGTCACGATCAACCACGTTAATTGTGGGGCAGTGGGCGACGAAGGCTTTTCACGATGCTCTATCATCTCTCCCTGCTCCTTGAAAATAACATTCACAGCAGTACCCAAAAACCAAAGTCAAACTTAGCTCATCAACCCCATCACATAGAGGTCAGGGTAGGGGGCGGGGGGGGGGGGGGGGGGGGGGGGGGGGGGGGGGGGGGGGGGGGGGGGGGGGGGGGGGGGGGGGGGGGGGGGGGGGGGGGGGGGGGGGGGGGGGGGGGGGGGGGGGGGGGGGGGGGGGGGGGTATCCAATTCGTCGTTCAACCGTAACACCAACCTCCCGCATTTGCAATCCTTGACCGTTTTTCAATGCTGAGTTCTTCTGGTGCAGACATAATTTAAGATCCAAGAACCACAGTTACTACCATATATGGATATACCTGGTGTAAGTTCTTACCAATCAATAATGAAGGCAACACCAACATATTTCGTCGTTTGCACCCCTCATTTACCTAACCAAAAAGTTTCAACGGAGCTAGCCGACAGCAAGTTAGATCTTCGGAATGCATGTGCCTGAATTCCGAACATCAAGGCGAGGGTACGTTCACCGAACAGCTCCGCACGTCGACGAGACCGGATTCCGTGGGTGTCTTGCTGACAGGCTCCGTCGATAGACACCACTCGGGGCACAACGATTTGTCCCATACTTCACCCTTGGTAGCATTCCCGGGGAGCGTCGAAATTTTGGCGCATACTGGTTTAGGGTTTGGTTTCACGTGGAACGGAATAAGATGCGAAGGGCAGTCCGTGCACATCTGTCGCGCACGAATGTACACGTCGAACGACAGTGGTAACGAAACAAGGGGCGTAAAGCGAGACCAAGCGGCGGGGAGATGATATCGTGAAATTGAATTGACCACCATAGGTTGGCACTCAAGGACCACCTAAACACATTCTCGGCTAGATGTATAGGCCATTCCTATTAGTAGGTACCCAGTGCATATACGATAATGGGGCCGAGGTCTTTGCCAGCAGCACCCACATAGTCCCTCTAGCACGTAAGGCAAATCCCTATTAGTCGGTCGAACATAGAATAACCCATTCAACTATCGGTCCAATGTCACCACTACTGCCGGAACCATGCTCGCTGCGTCAAGGATGACCTGACCAAGATGACCGCGTTGACGCTACTGTATTTTTACCGAAAACCAAGTAATGCATTTGCAATAAGACGCGAACGAGTTTGACCAGTGCAACCCAAGAAAGCGGTGAATCGTGTAGGTGACACAGACGGCGCTGGCACGACACATACTTGCTCAATGACGAAGGGATACACATAATACATAATAATACAGGACAAACTGAGTTGTTGGCAGAGAGCTGTCTCACCGTGAACGTTTCTCGAACGGACGTGCTTCCTTTCATGGTGTTGCCTTCGAACGCCGAGTCGGCATACAGCTCCAGTTTAGCTCCCACAGCCTTGCCGAGTAAAATCTGCCTCCAAGAATCAGGCGGAAACACCGTTGAAAAAACACATCTCAGAGCTGCAGTAATCCTGTTGAAACCCCGAGATAGCGACCAATGTATATCAACTTTGGTGCTATCGACCATCTACAAGCAGCGCGAGCGCCCTTCAGCACGGATAAAATCATGTTGCGCCCGTGCCGTGCGACTCCTCTTATTGTAACTCGGACAACAATTAAAAAGTCGCCCCCCAATCACGCTGAGGGCGTTGCTGTAGTCGTCACGTTTGATCATCAATTTTCTCCTCTGACGTCCCTATAGAGGGTTAAGGTGTAAGTTTTATGTATCAATAAACTCGACTACCGGGAAGGTTGATGTACCCCGGTCGTGTCACTAAAGGTCGTTGCTGACGTGGTGGACACACGACGATTACCCCACAGAGGAAAAGTCACGTCGATTACACGTAAGGACCATCAGTCAAAACACTACACTTCAGGCCAATATCAATACGCCCATTATCTGCCACCGGTACATCAACCGGGTGAGTGTTTGGGCGAGCGTGTGTTTTTCACATTGAACCGTCCTCTCTGCCCGTTGACATTCAGCGTAGCCAGTGTCCGCGCCTATTTTTCAATCCTAGCGAGAAACAAGCTCTCTGTGTGTGTTTTCACACAAAACCATTCTTTATGCCCGTCGACATCCAACACAGCCAGTGAAAGGACCGATTCTTCAATCCTAGAGAGATATAAGCTCGGTGATCATAGCACTACGACACCGAGACACTGGTCATAACACTACGACACCGAGACACTACATTTTTATGCAGTAAGCAAATTAGACAATGCATTGCCTTGCCATTGTACTGGATACGACCGGCACGGAATGCGCAATCCATGAAAGAGAGAAAAAATAGAAGAAAAAATAGAAGAAAAAATAACAACAAATCGAAAACAAACAAACAAACAAACACGTTTCGTGTCCCCCCGAAGATGTGGCAGACAATACAGAACAAGCGAAATAAACGATACTACCACATATAAACAGAGAAATACTAAGAATCAATGCAAATAACCGGCAAGCCGAAGAAAAGCAACTATTACGGAGGTACATAGTTAACAAGACCTATGGTGTACATAAAAACCTATATATTTACCTATTTTTACTAACAAAATTTGGTCCCGTTAAATATGGACCCCCGTAATAAGACAAGCAGAACCTTCCAGACAGCCGCAGTAGTTTGCGCGTGTATCGAAAAATTGGCTAAGGATGTGGCGAGCACGCATGCATACACCTTGTATTACTGGTTCGAGATGCCGACTATGTTATCAGCACTGCCCAACGATTCGTGTCAGCTGGCGGATCCTTATTGTGGACTCACGTTGGAAAGCATTTCAGTCATCGTAGAATGCACCATCTTGGCCCCGCTGTAGGCTTCCACGCTAGAGTTTGAAGTCATGTAGTGAAAGTGCTGGCTTCCGCCGTACCAGCGTTTCCCCGCTCGGGTATTCTGGTTCTCGTAAAGCTTGGACTGGTACATCTGCGACGGCGGAAGACAACATGCCGTTGCCACAACGCGATGATCAATGCGGCATCAGTATCATACGCGGATAGCGCTATCCTATCGTAGCTGACGATTGTAACGCCAACAAATATTATGCGACGCCCCAGTCTCTTTTATCAACCAAACTCCCGTACAGGTCGGCTAATTCTGTCTCGTAGACTTCAGGAACCACTGTAGCTCATGCTTTAAATCTGCGCGTGACTGAACCCAGTCCATAGCCAGATGTGCTACACGTAGCGACCCACTGCGTCGCGCTGGGCTGGTCGCTGCCTTCCTGATCAGTCATACTGCGGGAGGCGGGATAAGGTTGGACCCAGGGTCTGGCTGACTCAACCCAGAGAGTCTCCAATAGATTAGCTCATCTTGTTTGCTTCGAAACGTTATGTTCGTGCTAGGTCTAACATTTGGTGCCATTAGAACATACCTGGTACACGGTTTGTCAAGCTTGGGTGTTGAGTGAGGTACATAACACCTTGTATCAGGAGCCTTGCTGACCAACATGAAGCGACTCCTCTACCGTTGGATGCCTTTAAGGGAAATAACCACCGTGCTGCCGAGCTGGTATTCAATGGCCAAATATTTGTTTAGGCTAGTATTTTGTCATGTTCACGCCAGGGGTATCAGCATCGAGGGTTAGGCATCGTGCGCCCGCTTATGTCGAATATATACATAGTCACTTACGGGAAAGACACTCATGAAGGTAGTGCGAGGGTTTTGTTCCTGATATTGAGACATTTTTCCATATCCGTTGTCGCTGCCGTGGGCTTTGGTACGGTAGGTCATGCCGATATCCTCCAATGCCTTCCTAGTTGGATTAAGTTGACCCCAGTGCTGACCCTGACACGCGAACGAAGGAACAAGTTGACAGAGAGCTTCATGCATTTAGGGCTTCTGATTGTCGCTGCTGCCACGAGTACGAGCGTGTTGCGAAGTCAAGCGGACTGCGTCAATCCACAAGTGCTGGACGTGATACGAACTTAGATCGGTACAACACAGCTTTAGAGGTACAGTAGATGCCGTCGGGTCGGCCCTGTACTTACAAATCCTGACATGTGCTCCACCATGACGAGAGTGCCGCGCCAGTTCGCAGGCAATGCTGCCATAATCACCTGGAGTGAGAGATAACGCAATGTAGAGCAACCGATTCAATGCGACTTACTCAGGGAAACCTGCACTCTATTTGTCCTTTGATCAAAGCAGCATTTTGTGTGCCTGAAACGAATGCGGCGACCTCGCGATAAAACAGTTCGACGGACGGTGCGTCACCAAAGGTTTTGAATCAAGGCCTAACAGGAACCCGATCGATCATCTGCAATCGCCTCAACTTCGAGAATCGTGCACGGTGAGGGGTGGTGATTCATAAACTAATAGCAGTGTTAGATTCCCATACGCCTATCCGCACAACGAATCAAATGATTGATTTTGTTGTTTCTTAACAGATCTACATGAAAAGCTTTATTGCAAAGGTGTAGCTTTGATGTGCTGAGCACGCAGGATTTTACGCCAAAAACAAGTGAACTTGTATCACTCGTACGTTATACCTGGTCCCAGTGTATGTACATAACATCGTGTCAACAACAACGTGGGCATGCTAGACAGAATACAGTTAACGCTTTGTCGTCTAGTCCACAGCACTGTAAGCACAGTATGCGTGCGCCCAACGATGAAGTACGTTTGCGCGTGGTATGAGTGTACTTTGTGCGAGTGGCATACACCTTGAAGCTCAACGTCTGGCGTATGGTATATCTAGCCGCAATATATGGAACGCCAACGCCAAGGCAGCTAAATGCACACGTTTGTTTCTCGCCTCGATAGCCAAATTGGCGGCAGTTTCACTGTTGACCATGTTGGATGGAGCCATTATAAGTGACGGCCAGTCGGTTCCTTCCTGGAAAATTTGCCAGTCAAGGAAATGCTTGCACGAGCGGACAAATGAGGCGGTGCTGCCACTCGCGAGCTTTTCGTTGTTGCAAACGATGGCGTCCTCGACCCCAGCCATAGCATACAGGCGAAAATCCTGCCATCAAATAGTTGTACGTAATCGAGACACCAGAAAAAAAATGTCAAACACAGTTGGGTTGAAAGCCTTGTGTTATTCAGTATATGTTGGTGATTCAATGTGCGAAAGCAGTTCTAAAGTTGTTTGTACTGTGCAACAACAGGCCGCCCTTTGTTGCCGAATGAAACCTCGAAATTTGCCAATTCGCCAGTTTTGTCGGTCTGGCCCACGGAGACGAAACTGCTACGTAATTGGTCACGATTGAGTGTCGTTTGCCATGCAGAGGGGTCCACCGATCGGTGTGCCCATGACACTTACACGTACGGTAAGCGGCAATCTTCAGAATGCTTTTTGTGAGGACGTTTTTTTCAAGTCCACGAACAAGGTGTGGGGTACTATATGCATTCGGGCTTTGGATAGCGACGAATGTGCTGCGACGACTGGAGGGACACCTACACCTATGTCCCTTAGTTTCATGCAGGACGGCTTACAACCTCGTTTCGAGCAAACAAACCCCTCTGTCGACAGCGATTGTACTCTTGCCGATGAAAACTATGTTTTCGCTGCGGCGTAAAAATGCATGTTAAATGGAAGTATATTTCCAGATCCAATACTGCACAGAGTTGACGGGCGTCAACATATTTTCCACTGCGTTCGAAAACTCGGCCAATCTCTTCTGTACAACACGGAGCTAGAACTGGGTAGATGCCGCTATACTGGGTGAGGTCATCCGACCACTTCATCCTTGCGTAGCATGCAAAGGAGATACTTGACAGCACAGTACACAAGCCACGATGGAGGGCGTAGAGGCTTTTCAAGCCTTTGTGAAAATCAACCAGCAGCAGTTCATGGAGAAACCGGAACGCAAGCAAACTGTACTGCGACCATGTCAAATCTATATAGGCATCCAACCAGTATGAGTGCTGCGTGCCCCTAGGTCGTACGGTCCATGTATCAATTCCACTTGCCTGGTAGGTCATACGAAGATTGCCGATCTGAATGTCGGCGTAGCCCCAACACTTACCAACAGCGCTGCTGGTGAAGTTATCCTTTTGCCCTTGGGCCAGTGCCATATCGACAAGAGTCAAGAAAACCCCTCGCTGCACTGACCCTCCTAGAACCAGTATCCAAGTGGTTTTTTTTTCGCTCGGCCAGAAGCATGAGGTCTTCGTAAGAGAATGTGTCATACACGCAGGATTTGGGCTGGAACACCCATCCATCTCTCATTACTCCGTGCGATGCGCTGGCAAGGTTCGATGACACCCACGTGCCTGGTCGCCAGAAGCTGCTTGCAATGTCTTCTCCCTCCGTGCCACACACTGGAAGTTCGTCGATGTTTAGTGTTGGAACACCTTCAATGGTCAAAGCGAAGGGACTGCCCACGATGGGCACGCCTTGGTCGTGCTTTTTCCTGGTCACGACTTCGATGTGCACGGAGTAATGTCCGGGGAACGAGCTCTCATAGGTTGCCGTAAGTGTTCCATTCCCGCTATTGACGACTTCCGCGAACAAGATCTGATCCGCGTTAGCTATCCAAACGTACATAAATAGCTTGTTGTTGACGGCGTTCCAGTGGTCATGAGGCGGCGCGTCGTCCTCGTTCGCCAACTGGATTTTGAATGAAGCCGGAACTCCGGCCCTTGCATGGTACAGTCCCCTTCCTTGCGCCGTGTGAGGTGCAAATTCCCCAGCTGGATAGTACACATGAACCTGTCAAGCGCCAGGCGGGAGTTGATTCATATTCAATAGGCTCAGGTTAGTAATTTGGATAGTTGTAGTCGAACCTCTCCTAGTGCGTGCCAGACACTGTGCATTGTGGAAACATCGACGTGTTGAGTTTAGCAGGAGTGCTGATAAAACTGTGTGTGTGAAGATATGAACCGGGTACTTTAAACGTTAAGAGGGGGGGGGGCGATGGCATCAAAGCAATTGCGACTACTCATCATATATCCAGACTGGAGGTGAGCGACGTTTGAGCCAAACCGGCGACGTTCCTTTGAACCCAATCAGGCATTTGCTAGTGGCCGGTTCTCAGCTGGGACAATCGGATAGAGCCGGCAGAATTCTCAACGTGAACTTAGTGATTGAACCAAGGGTATACTCAGTTATATGATATTGACAACATCATGTTAACAAACCCAAATATCTAGAAAGTGCACGTGCTGTCGCTACGATACTACATTTGTTCTGACTATAAAACGGTGCCACATATACCCCACATATTCAGCGAGCGGCGCGGGGTATTGAATCGCCTCGTACATGCGATGGCGTTGGTCACAAGGACCAACCGATGGAGAGCCACGGTCCCATGACGAACGCGGGAAAGAGGTGCATAAGCGATACCTGTTATGATATTATCAACTACCAACTCGATTCGAATGAGAGGGAAGGCTTCCCTTGGAATCCTCTATCAGAACAGCAACTTTATGGCACCCTATAAAACCATGCTAAAATACTTGATTCGGATTCCGTTTAGGGAATATCTTCGTCACTCTCCGTATATCACTAATAGTAGTAGACATTGCATCTATCAGACCCTAGCACGAGGAAATCCAACATCTCCCTGCACGTGACACTCTGTCATAGTCATGCACAAGCCATCCTAGAGTCAAAATAACCCACCACGTGAGCTTAGGGAGATCCTCCTCACTCTCCGTATTCATTACGAATAGGCGTTACATCCATAATACTTTAGAACGAGTATATCCAACAACCCTCTGCTAGTGACACCGCCGTCATGATCATGTGTAAGCCATGCTAGAGTCAAGTTCATTCAAAATGTGAAATGCCCACCAAACGTTTCAATCAAAACACACGAAACAACCTCATTCCGAAACAGCCCAAACAATCCAAGTCAAGAAGAAGCCACCGAGAAAGGGAACCATCTAAAAAACATTAGCCTGAATCTCAAATCTCGAACTCAAAATCCAGATACAAAAAAAACAGAATATCAAATATCAATTTCGAATCACATCACCAAGAAATGTCCTCGTTCAAAGCAGTACCATAACAAAAAAGCACTATGCCTCCAACATATTCGATTCTTGAACCTGAAAACTCTCAAAAATCTACTCAACTACGATTTTTCATGTACCACCAAAATTCTAAACAGAACGGCAAAAAGTCCACGAACAGTCCAAGCATTACGCCTCTGTTGATACAATGTTTCGAGTTCGCAAACCGAACACGCTCAACGAATCCAACAAACTATACCACCCAAAAACAAAACGTAAACCCAACAATAAACGTGCAACAGATAAAGAATTACGCTTTCAACTTATTCCGAATTCCTAATCCAACCATCTTCATCAACTACAAGATATTATGCCCCCAAGCACCAAAATAGAAGTCCTCTTTGGATCAATGTACGATACTTCCAACCTACCTGTATGAGCGGTCAAAACAGAGATCCGAAAACCTCGTTCATTCGGAATCACGTACTATTAAGGGGGACCATAGTATATAGGACCTACGGTACACACAAAAACCTATATATTTACCTTTCTTACTTGATCCTATTAACTATGGTCCCCCGTAGTATATAGTGCCAGTAATACAGTCATGCACATAAATCCCACTGTTTTCAAGTCAACGTATTCTGAATCTCGGGGTGCACAAACAATGATCATGGCTGATATAATACGAGTCGTGGAGGCATTTCTTGGGACCCTCTCACAACAGAAATTTCCTGGGATCGAAAACTGTAATCATGTTCCGGTTCGGAGAACACAATTCCTTCTCAGTCTCCGTAGGTCACTGGGTGTTACATCCTTAAGAGGGTGATACGAGCGTACCCAACACTTTGGGGGGGGGGGGGGGTGTACTCGATATCATGCATGGCCGTTGTCGTATGACCATAGACCCTCGCATCCCTACAATGCCGGGACGGAGCACGTGGCGTTTTCACCGACTAGACAGACATGACTTGCACCAAGCGCGAAGCGCTTTGAGGTGTTGGGTGAGTTGCATGAAGGGTGAGCTGTATCTCACTAAGGACCGCTTTAGAGGCGGATGTTTTTGCATATGGATGACAGCATCAATGAATTGATTTAATTTCTGGCGTGGTCACTTCCAAAGACAGCAATGGGTTTATTGTGTAACTGCCTCGTGGGTGCCTCACCATACACCCACTACGTGATACGATCACCCCCCTTGTGCGGAGGGAAGGTTCTCCCCGCGCAAAAATGATCTAACTTGACCGCCGTGGTAACCGCCAAAAATGGGGAGGAGGGGGGTGGTATTCTTGTCATGCATGGCTTTAGTTGTATGACCATTAATCCTCGCATCTCTACGATACCGGGACGGAGCACGTCGGGTTTCACCAACCAGGCAGACACTGCTTGCACCAAGCACGAAGCGCTGTAAGATGTCTGGCGAGGTGAGCTGCATCGTACTACCGTAATATCGGTTGTGAGGCGGATTTTCTCGCATATGGATGACAGCGTCGAATTGAGTGGTTTGATTTCTTGTGTGGCCACTCCCAGCTACAGCAATGAGTATACTGTATGATCGCCTAGTAGGTGCCTTTCCATATGGTGCCTTACCATATACCTGGTGCATCCTACCGAATACGATAATTCCCCAACAGCACGCGCGGGGTGAATACTATACCAGTATGGAATTTGAGTAGGTTCTTTGTGCGAGCTCCCCGAGTATGTCTCATGAGAAGCGCATGATACACACTCATATTTTATCATGTCTTTGACTAAATAGGTCGTCGTATTTTTGATGATATATGCCTGCCCGTGATTTAGATGCTGCCGTGACAAACCAGCTCGTCGCGTGTACGTGCTTGTCATGGTTTCATAACATCCGATGCCAATGTTTTACTGCAGCTCAAAGGTTTAGGTTCATAACCGTACACCTGGTAGTTATCACCGCAGCGTAGCGGAGAGAGCTTGCCTCGACTTCAAACTCGCCCATAGAGTCTGAGCCAACATCGATCGACCCCGGGAAGTCCCAAGGAATATATTAGAGAAATACACGGCATGAGTTTTCGATGATTTGGAGGAATTACCCCGCAGTCGACAATATCTGGAAAACGCGACGTATTCCTCGAAACAATGCCTGCCATCGAGTTTATGATCTTGGAATACATGTGGAAGTTGAAATGCATATGCATATTGATGTACAGTCACTTCGCTCGAGTATACTGATTTGGGTCTAGAGTAAGCACACGAATTCATAGTCTATTGCGCGCTTCGAGGCCCTTTGCTCGACGTGAGGTGAACATTTTCGTTTGCTTCGCTCCTACCGTGCCTACCTGCCTCAACTCAACTCAGTCCGGAGAGGCCTGCCCAGTGGCCTTCTCGAGCGCTCCTGCGGCCGGCCTAAGCGCAGAAGTATGGCAACATTTGAAGACCTCGGTATGTATGCCCGCTTATTACAGCCGTTTTAGAACATGAAAATGTTCTCATCTGGTTGAGTGGCGAAACGGGCGCCACAGCGGGCTCGCCTTTTGCCACACGCGGAGCATGAAAGGCCTTCGAGAGGCAAAGATGAAGGATATCTTGAACTCGGTCGAAGGTCGTCGTGGTCTCGGAAAAGTTGCACTCATTCCACGAGGGAATAATGAAGAGACGGGGCGATATTTTTTCTTACGGGTGGTTTAAATTGTTTTTTCAAAGCTTTCATGTAACCGTTATCATATTTCCCCGTTTTTCTTCTGTACACACCCAGCACGTGCTACGATCAACTTCCAGGTACTCACTACTGCTGCCGCCTAGGCAATCTTTACAGCAGCAGTAGCAGCACGCAGTAGGGTTTCACAAGTACTGAGTACCTGGTATACGGTAGTGATACAGCAGTGGTCGAAGTAGTGTAATATTTGCCCCGCTCTGCAGCCTATACGCCAGTACAGCATAGTAGTACTCGTAGACTACTACATTTTGAGGGGACAACTCGTGCGCCGGGTGGTACGTCACCCGACCTTGTCATTAGGCGCGGGGGGCAGCAGAAGTAGAAAAAATATACGAAGTATCAATCCATGTTGCGCATGCCGGAGTCCATGTCGGAGTACAACAGTGTAAGTGATACAAGTGCGAGGCAGGGCGCCTCGCGTCGCCCTTCTCGGACCCTTAGTCGTTCACAAATTAATATGCATCCCATCTGGAGAGTCGTAACTGTAACTACTGTACTGTATCTCCGAGATATCCGTATATGAATTGCAGCAACATGAATCACACCAATCAGCCAAGCAAAATATTTCAGACATTTTTGCGACTATGAGGAGCTGCTAAGTCCTGCAAGTTCGACACTTTATTTTGGCTTTTGGGTTCGAGGAGGAAATTCCAATCCAGTGCTAAAAACAGTCTTTGAATAAATCGATCGGAGGGACCATCAATGCTGCCACTTACAAGGCCAGCTGCGTCTTCTCTCGCTTAAACAGGCAATATCAAGGTTGACACAATCATGGTTCACGTCGTGTTGGAGTTTGTCAACCGCGCTAACTCATTGCGCGCACCGTACAAGAAACGAATTCTCCAATTTCTTCAATTTATCGGCAAGATGTTGACAAAATTGCCCGAATGGTCCCTATATTGTGGAACAGGGTACGTCGCTAGCTGTGTCAACATTTTTTTGCTGCCTAGCGTCCTGTCGTAGAAGACAGCAGATCAGTCCTTCATCACAATTTACCACTTCCGTGTACACCCCGTGACAGTACGGTCGCTTTTGTCTATGGACTTTTGACCTATACTACTATTTCTCTATTTATAGATGCACTTCAAATATTTCGAACACCTGCGGTCATGCGTGGAGCAGCGGCGGGCATCTGCCGGCCGCGGTGAATCCCTCCCTGTACGGAGTATTTCACTTCTAAGTGGGGAGAAATATGATGCGGCGAGATTCGAGTTTCTCGTCGATGTACCGTATATTCAATTTATTCTCACCAGTATCGATGCTGGGAACGTTGCCGAGTACTGATGCGGGGAACGTTGCCGAGTACTGATGCGGGGGACGCTGTTAAGTATCGGTGCTGGGAAGGCCGCAATAGAACGGACTGTCGACTACTACATTAGCCCGTATAATGCACCTGCCCTTAGCGTACACCATTTCCATTTATTATCAAGTGACGGCCACACCCGCTTCGACGCTCATCTCGACTCCTTTTGTCTTTTCTTGCTCTCTGCTCTTGAGACCACTAGTATCTTCCAGGTTTCCACAATGGCAACGTAAACTCACTCTCTTCAAATATTTCTCTCCATCACCAGAAGTGTTATTCACAGACACCTCTGCGTCTATCTCCACAGCGGTAAAGAATCGACACGGACTATACATTCAGACTATGAGCGCCCCCCTTTGACCTGCACATCGACTGGCACCAAGCAACGAGGTTCTGCTGAGTTCGTAAAGTTCCACAATATTTTCGAGGAATCATCACGTTGTGAAATCGGAGTGATTTCTACGGAAGTACATCAGCCTCTACTCAGCCGCATCATATCGAAGTTCCTTGAGTTTGTCAATGTTATCCGAAATAGGAGGCTGTCTTCATGTTACTACGCGTGAAGCAGGTAACGAGACGGCTGTCGCACTATTACGCGCGTATCAGGTACAAGTAAGGAGTCCGGTTCCACGCTGTGATGCGCGAAGATCGTACTCGTAGCGACACTGCACCCAAGCTGGAAGCGCCAAATACGCAAAACGACTATTTTCTGCGCCATGCTTGTTTCAATATGACGTCACGCTACACGGGCGAAGAACGTCACGAGAAAGGGCCTACGATATCACAAGCAAAGTTAGTTTCAAGATCGTTTTCACGTTATCACGCGAGAAGTGCCATATCATACGGCACAATGCAATGTTTCAAGTGCACAGGAATTACACCCAAAAAGTATACATTAAAGTCATAACAGCAGAATCAATCGGTGGAAAGTTCAACGGACTAAAGATGTATGGAGGTGAACGGCTCAGTCCGTCATAAGCATGCGCCTCACCAAACATCTTGGAAGGGCATCTTCGCCCCAAGGCCGTATATGCTCGTCCTCGTGCAGTTTTCTCGACGACGAGTAGATCTACACACGCTGCTAACTGCAGCCAGGTCGAAGACCATTCAGTTTCTCAGCATCGCACGGAGAACACATCTTCAGTCGATAAATACACGGAGCATGCACCATCCACATCATCACCCGGGCCAGCCGCCCAGATGGCATCATTATCTCCATCTACGAGTACCGCTGCAACTACCACTGTGCACAGCTGCTGAGTGCTCTACGCTTACTGCGCATCATCATTGGTTCCCGAAGACTTTAGCTATTTCTGTGTAGCTTTATCGCGTTCTGCATCTACTGCATCTACCACATCTACGAGCAGCGCTTCTTCATCATGACTACCTCCAGCATGCATCAGCTACTTTTTCGTCGCAGCTCCAACGCGTTCTACGTCCACTGCGACTACGAGTACCGCTTACTTAATTTTATCTGCAGAAGGGATCAGCTTCTTCATCGCAGCTTCGTCAGGTTCTATATATATACGTCTGCTACGACTGCCAGCAGCGATGCATGAATACTGCGTACAGAAGGCATCGGCAGTAGTGCCAGTGACTACTACACCAGCACCTGCGACTACTATAACAGTACCTGCGACTACTATTATTACAGAACATTGCTATTATAGCAACTCTGCGACCACTAGAACAGCAGTACGTACGACGACTACGGCAGAAACTACGACACCTGAAGCAGCGATAACACCGGCTACGACAACGACACTACATGGGCATGGAACCAAATTCTGTTAGAACCAATGTGGTCTTCACAATGTTCAAGGTTTGGAGATCAGCTAGACCGACGTCGTAACCATCAAACAGAAACCCATCATTTTACTATCAACGTACGCCCCGGGAGAATTTCGAGTCCAGGGTTCTGATATCAACTCGGATATAACTTGGGGTCGTGCCACGGGCCGGTTCCAACATTGCACGCAAGCTAACACCCCGAGATCGTGGCAAAACACAGCAATGAACGGGGGTATTGTCTTTTACAGACGGGTGCTGGCGGTCTGCGTTATCATTTGATCGTGAGATGGTTGGCTCTTTCTGCAGAGCAGACCGTTAGCTTGACGGTAACAATATATCTACAAAACTGGGGCTTTTCCTTGCCGAGTTGAGCTGGAAGGTCTCCACCAGCTTCCGGACACCTTTGGAACCAGTATGGGAACCAGGGGCGATTTATCTCACCAAGGAGCACGGAAGCAGCCATGCCACCCTGCGCAAACAATTCGAAATGCGCTTTTCAAGGCTTCCCCGCAGGTCAACAGAGGAAAGCATCGTCATCTACATCTACACCAGAAGCCATCTCTGCAACACCATCGCCAAGCCCTTCATCAAGTCTATGACCAACGGTATTCACCACAGTCCGGGCCAGCTAGGTACTTACTGTAGTGAACGTTCCAACAATGCGTGAAACCAGCTCGCGTATCATATCTGGCATCTGGCCATAACCTTAATATTTGGTAGTTCCACAATGTTTAGTATCGCTTACCGTTCTGGGCGAATACTACATATATCTGAAAAGTTATATCTATTTACGTAGCGCCCAGACTTGGCTACACCTTCACACGAAGCCGGCATGTTGCACCGGCAGAGTAATACAAAGGGGGGCAAGGGAGTCTTCAGCATCACCAGCTAGGTTGTTCTTTGCTGGTATCCTTGTTTGCTGTCTAGGCCCAAATTATTCAAGCCCAGCGGACTTACATTTTTTTTTATCTTTCGGGAATTGTTTATTTTTTACATCATGTTTTACCTCATTTTGTCGATGAAGGTATCTGCGTCTGGATTAAGCTTCGCGTACACCGCGGCACACAGGAACGCTACAAAGCAGTAGTTCCAACGATGCTACTTATAGCCGAAAACATGATGTTGCGGATGCGTCAGGTATAGGGAAGGAGGGTAAAGGTGACTATCCTTGGACGTACGTACATATCTCTCGAACGACCAAGATTCGCGCAAAACGCTCAGCATAATTCTGCGGCCCATGCTCCAAGCTTTCCAAAGATGCTTAATAAGCAAAATTCCGAGGTGATCTCCGGTTTATATATTTTCCTTAGAATATAATGGAAACAATTGCCCACGAAAATTATAATTCTGAGTTGAAAAAGCTCATACGTGGGCTTGGATACTATGGGCCTCCGTATTAGGAAAGGTTTTGTACGTCATTTTTTTTGTACCTTTGCTTATACCATTTTGGTACGATTTCTACGAGCACGTATGGTTGCTGGACAATGAGCGTTGATAGATACTAGTACATAGTAAAGCAGCCTTGTTTCGAATGTGTACTTACCCACGGAAATTTCACTTTTCTGCATGTAGAACGTACTATTGTTGTGGTTCTATTGTAGCATTCATTTGAGGGGGCACGTTGAACGTAAAACAGATATTTTCGTTCGCTTTGCTTTCGGAGGTTATGACTCATTGCCAATGCACAACCGCGAAAAATCGTTTGTGACATGCATACACCCATATTGTTGCCGTCAATGCATGAACCTGCAATTTATGCATTTAGCTGCTCTGTTTGTATTTTGATTTTTCAAGTAACATTGCGCCGTCCATATTTGCACCGCTATCGTGCAGGACTTAGTATGTTGTTCCACTTACACTAGCTTCTTCAATTATTCAAGCATCATAATCCTCTATTAATAGCTTCTGACTTTGCATCACGGGGGCGTATTGAAATATAGACGTTGGGAACTATATGTATGTTGATGTGCAGTCACTCCGCACGAGTACACTGAGTATCTTATTTCTAGGTGCGGGTAAAAACATTATACGGCGAGATTAGTTTCTCGTCGACGTACTGTATATTCAATGTATGACCATCACTATCTACCTAGGCTGGGAACGTTGCTAAGTATTTATGCTGGGAGTGCTGCTTTAGGACGGACTTTCGACTACTCAACCAGGTTATATAACGCACCTTCCCGCAGCGTGACCTCTGTATCTCTCTGCTCAGAGACAGGGCCTTGACATGTATCCCTCTTCCACCAACAACTGACTCTGATACAAAATGCAAGCTACGTCTAACACACACGCATCACTCTTCCACCAACAACTGACTCTGATACAAGTCGCAATTTACGTCCAACACAATATCAAGCGCTAGGTATCTAGCGGAAAATGTTGTAAAATGAAAAAATGGAACTACAGTAAAAAGCTCGTCGGATCCAAATCTATTCGGTAGTTCCTCAGTTGTTGAGCCTCGTCAGTGAGTAATGTTTCTGCTAAAAAGTGCCATCTCTATCGTAACACAACCCTGTGTTGTTGGAGATTTTCCGATAGTAAAGCCTACCTGCTCATCTTCGGGTTTACCACCCAGGAAGGCTGGGAGCATTGGCCGGCTGCTAGGGCCCTCTTCGCTTTCCACCCTGACCGAGACTGCGGAAGTCACAGCGATTCTTGCGGTCGCTAGCACGATCAGCAGTAAGAAGGCAGGCCCCATCGTAAAATGTCTTGGGTCTCAACACTGAACTCAATACCTCTTGCGAGTATTCAACAAAGGCGAAGGAAAAATCAGGAAAGGTGACAGGTTACAATAGTGGCAGAGATGAGAACTGTGACACCATGCACTGCCAATTGAAATATACTGGTTACTAGTGATGATAATTACGGAGGACGCAAACCGGGTTTCCCTACTTCATATGATTTGCACCAGTATTGGTTGCGTACCAAACAATGATACAAGTGTCCCCTTCGGGGTGTACCTACCTTGAAATATGGGGGCATCAAAAGGCGAAAGTAGGGAAGACAGCACAGGCTTTCCTATGAGCCACGAGGTCAACTATGACGTGTGTTTGATTGTTGTAATGAACGTGAAAATGTTCAAAGCTGCTATGGTACTGCTGTGTGCTTTGACTGCTCGGCCTTTTTTGCAACTCTTCGTGGATGTAGGTATTGGTCCTGTTCTTTTTTTATGATTGATGTTTTTTTGTCCGCTATTATACCGGCCCCGCCCGGGCATACTTCAGCGTACCACAGTTGTTCGTAGTAATAGTTTATGCTCACCGTGTCTTTACACGAACCGAGTACCAATGTATATACATATATACACAAACGAGTATTCAGTCATATTGACTTCGGCCTTTACCATTGCAACACGACGACTCCGAAGGAAACTCTACTATAAGTAGTAACTATCAAAGTCGCGACCGCCCAAAAACTGCACGACATTTCCATAACCGTTGTGGTTGCGAGCACTGCTACCTTCCCCCTCGTGCCGAACCCTTCTCTAAACAATATCATCCCCAACATGCCACTACTCCACCCTTGCCCCGGACCAAATGGTACCTGGTAGTACCCGGTTGTTGTTCTTCGCGTTTAAACCTTACTTTTTTTCCACCCGCTCATCGATCACAATATTATAGCTGCCAATATATTATTTTCATTTCTTACACAATACAACTTCGTTTGGTTGGCCTTCTTTAGGCTATTACCTCGATTGCAGCTTATAACCTGCACTAATTGGGGGAAAAGCTCAAAGCCAACCCAACGAAGTCGTAATGGCAAACAAACGACCCTATTTTACTCCCATCCCGAAGGCAAGCCTTGTATGTATATATGTATCTTGAACGGTGGTGTGGTACAAACACAGCAGTAGTAGACTGCAAAACAGCTTATTATATACACATGAACTTGCGGGTTTCCACGATCGCGCACGGCTCGTAGACGCAATCCTGCCAAACACCCAGATCGCGAGACTTTGGACGCCTTAATAAATGCGTAGTAGGTTGAGTTGGAGTCCATGCGTGCGTCGTAATGCAACGGCACCCCCCTCGTGTGCCTTGCAGTTGAAAGTACGGAACCCAACCGGGGGCCGCTGGATACTAGGTTGTGAATGTACAAAGAGTGTGTAAAATTTGTGTGCATCCAAACGTTGTTCGCTTTGAATGTGGTGATTAGTATCGCATACTACTGTTTGTGTACATCCAAATGTTGTTCCGATTTGTATGGTGCTTAATATCGCATATTGATACAAACGTATTTCATTTCACGTCGACACCTAACAGAGCAGCGTCGCCCCAAGGCACCTCCGCGAGAATAATACTACCACCGAACGAAATTCGCGGGTTCGATTCCCTGACCTCCCCGAGCTTGGGAATAAAGACTGCGCCCCCGCGCGCGCCTCGTGCGCCGAGTCATGACCCGGAGTCGGAAATAGTCGAGGGAGCAGTGCCTTCATCGAGCAGGACATTTATCAGAGGGGGTCGCGACTGTTGCGTGCCATCGCAAGGTGGATGGTGTAATCATCTCGTGGACATAATGCGTTTGCTACTTGCTGCTTGATGTAGCCATTTGGATTTAACGTTCGGTTTTTGTCGACAGTTTATTTGCTCAACTTTAATCCAACTTGATGACAAAAAATACCCCTTCCCTAAAAAGAACCTTATCCAAACGCTTCGAAGGTACAAAACACGTATGCACAAGTCGCATTTGTTGCGTGGAATTGCAACGCGGACAATCATCTCGTGGAAATAATTGTGTTATTTGCTTCTTGTTATTGATGCAACCTTTATGAACTACCGTGCTGATACAACGCGGGAGACCCGAGCGCCCGACCCCGAAGAGCTAGGAAACACCCAAGACAGCGCCCCCGGTTATATGGTCAGCCACTGTATGTACCGTACGATTTTTCTTTTACTAGCTGACTAATCTCATATTCTCTCTATAATACCCTTATCGATACGTTCACAGGTACACCATATACATATATACGGCGTAGGATATCATTCGCATGACCACATACCTCGTTTGGGCCTGGTGAACAATTTGACCCGATCAACAACATCATGATAAATATCTTCTGCGTCGATCGCTCATAGTCATTCACAAAGAATATTAATAAAATCAAGGAATGTGGGTTCCAGGTTCTCGACCAGACCGTCGCATGGGTATTGTCCCGCGAAGGTCCCACCATTCGCCGAGGTCGTGGATATCCGTATATCTTATTGTACGACTGTGGTCATCCATACTCCATGACTATTTGTTGTCGTCAGCAGAGATGTCGTCAGCAGTGACATTGTCCCGTGACAAGTAGTCACTGCGGATTGGAATGCAAGGCCCGTGCCTCGCACACACTCTCTCTTCCTCTTCCATCATCGTTGATGGTTGTTCGTGAGATCGTCCGTACCGATCCTATACCAAAACCTGGCGTGTCCTACACGCTACACCCTCTAAGAAAGGGAAGTGCTACAGATGTCGAGTCGAACCTGGGGGTCCTCCCCACATTTGGCGTCGACGAAGGCTCGCGCCTGTGGCAGTTCTTGTTTTCTCGTGAAAACACACGAGAGGTTCGGTATTTTTCTTTACATGGTACGAAGAAAACACGAAAGAAAAAATCAAAGAGGACACGAGTCAGTGTTTCGTAGACTGAGTAAACTACTACCCCTTTCATCGTTGCGATCTATGGAAGGTGCCCTTCGCCACGCTCATCGTTGACAAGCAAAGAACGCTCTACAATCGCTATGGGCCGTGGTTCTACCCGTCTTCTGGTATACGGTATGCTCAAGCCGCGTTGGTAAGCCTTCGGTGGCGAGTAGATCTATCGTATATACTGTTGTTTGTTTCGTCCGCTGTACGTATCAGTGAAACAAACACGTTCGTTATGTCTACCTGCGAGTAGATATTTTCGTTTTGTCGATTTCAGGTAGGTGTTTGTCTGCAGAGTCTTCTGTGAACCCACCTGGAGCGCTAACGCTACGTAGCATAAGCGCTGGTTCTTCGTATAACCACCGACGAAACACCGTTCTAGTTTCATCCACCAATAACAGCGCTCTGCCCTCGTTAGGCAGGTACATACCATTGGTTTGTTGGACTGGTAAAATCTCTTCTGTTCCTTCTTGTTGTTCTGTTGTGGTAATTTCGTAATTTTCCACTTATTGTATGCATCATACAAGGGAACACAACACACAAGACTTTGAAGCACAGGTAGAGTTGGTACAATCGCTACGTATCATTGTTTTGTGTGCTGCCGCTGGGCCGCAGCAGCGCAGTGGTTGTATTCGTCGCCGTGAGTACAACTGCCGACGTGCTCTCTCACCCTTCGTACGGGGGGGCAGCACGGGTAATCGCCACTTCTTTGGCAGATCTGCGTGGGGTGTCTAGCTGTTTGTACCCTTTTCTATCCCATGCAGAAGTCATATTTCGTACGTTGACCTGTCTGGCCAAAGTTTAGCAAACAACTCTTATTCTGCTTGCTGGAGAGTTCGTGGTTGTTGCACACATAAACGACTAAATAAAAATAAAACGGAATGCCGCGAAGAGGAGCTTGTCGCGTATGCGCGACCGAACGTACAAGGTCAGTACGAAATATCAGGCAGCCGTCTTGCTTGATAAATGGTATTCGTGTGTACTATTCAGCTCGACTCGGTCCCCATGCAACAGCATGATGTGATAGGCGCATTCCGTACTCGGTACCATTGCTATTAATTGACTCTCGTTCAGGTACTCGTACGTACTCGTGTACGCGTGGTACTCATACAGTCAGTCTGCCTGGTGGTCGATTTGTGTTTTTATTTTTTCCGTTTCGTCTCGTATTTTTACGATTTTCTTTGGTTCTTTGGAAAATAATTGCGCGATTCAATGGCATATCGCATAAATATGTTCGCGGATTTCCGTCCTGTTCGATTTGGTCGACAGAAAGAGCAAATAAACCCTCATACAGTCCAAAAAGCAGTACCGCAGTGCAGAACGATATTGTATGTCGCAATCTCACCGCATTTTGGCAATTGTATTGTCACTACAGAGTACTACGTAGTACTTATACTACTGCTGTATGGATTGAGGGACCACTACCACTAATTCGACTGTGAGTTAATCAGCAGTATAAAACTCGTCGTTGGCCAGGTAGTCTATCAGACTGATTCACAGTCATATTTACCTGTACAGCAGTACTCGTACGTACAAGTAAGTAGCTTGTGGCGGTACACGTTGGATGCATGACATAAAGGCTCCGTGGCCCACCAATGTGAACTTCGTTGCGTGCCGTAAATCGTTGGACGCTTGAAGTCGTGGCATATTATGTCACTATCCGTTACATTAGGCGATATTCCTCGCCGTACGGCGCCAGTCGTCTCACTTTCAGCAGCGCATGGAAACACGTGCTGAAGTATGTACAACATGCCGAAAGTTTGCGAAATTATGATGATTTGTGGCGCAGCCATCGTTGGCACGTTACATATATATGTAAAACCGTTACAAGTATCATGATGCAGTCACTTCAACTGTGAGTGCTCTCAGAAAATGAGATGTTTTGCGAAGAGCGAGCTATCGTAACTCGCACCGTTTTCACATGACTAGCAATAATTATAGATGGTTTCGTGCTATATCAATAGCTAATCCATGACCCGAGTATCTTACCCTGTACATACGTGTATAGGTGCAGAGATTGTCACATTCGTCGTCAAGTGTTTCGGTAGCGTCTCCAGCTCAACTGCACGTGCAGACTGTCATAGCAGCAGAATCATCCATAACACCGACCGGAATAATTGCAGCTGTGTGTGCTGAAATCGTAGCACCGTTGTCTAAAGTACTTGTTGACTCCACGTTCTTGATGATCAATAGTCAGCAACTAACTTAAGATATCTGCGCAAATATTATGTCGCTTTCTTTTCGTTGTCTCGAGCGGAGTTTGGCAAGTGTGTCACGGCCGGAACAGTATTCCCCTCCCCCCCCGTTTTCTCGAGTACAACATTGCCATGGTCGGCGGTGCCCAGTTCCATCAGCGCGACTGTTGTACAGAGCGCTTACTGCCACGTTGTCGTTCCCCCCGATCACAGCTATTCTACCACATTTTTGTGGCAAGCACTCTCCTACACATTTACACCGTGTAGTAATGAATGATCTGTGAGTCTTCACAAAATGGCACAAATATCGTTGAGTCATTTTGTCGAGGTGCTAATTGTCGTGGGCAACTCCCGTGTTTGTCCACAACTCGAAAGTTTCAATCTTTGACGAGCGTGTTCGTAGCTCGGCAAGCAACTAGAAGCCGTCGAAATTAGCGGATGGTCCTAAATCCGTCGTATATTTAGGCCACGTAAATTCTGCTCGATGAGTATACCAGTTGGGGGAATCGTGGCAAGCACTCGAAAAGCTGTCAAACCTCATTTGCACCAAAGATTGTCGTTTTGTTTTTGTGTGGTAAATGTCTTACGGCAGTTCGTTGTCAAAGTTCGCCGAAGTAACCGCACCGCTCGCTGAACTCGCCGGTACATAAGGATGTTGCTGCCCGGACACATATTACAAAGCCTGGACAACGCGCAAAATACGCGTTTGCCCACATCAATCGTTTACTGATGGTGGCTTCCGTGTTCAAGATCCTTATTATTTCTAGAGTCAGGTATCGTACATACATGTAGTGATATGAAACCGTTGTCGCACTCGCTTATTATTAATGGCGAGCGTACTCTATTGAGAAGGACGTTGCGATGATTGTTGATCATCAACCTCCTGACCCATCCATATCACAATTAGACATGTATATTTTTAGTATGCTAAATCGTTGGAGTATCGTTCTTCAGACTTCCAACTTTACCGTTCAGCATATAAAAGGGAATATTGTTTTTTTGTTTCCCTATACATAATACCGAGCGTTTGACGTAGTGGAGAATTAACGTTTGCTTGAAGTGGTGGCCGTAAGTTATATTCACGTAGCGTCTGAGGGAAAGACTCTACCGTTTGGCTAGCCACGCACCATTCAGGGCTCCTGTCAAACCTCGATGCCGTGGATATTGTGCATCCTCGTAGAGCGAAATATTCGCTGATACAGCGTCGTCGCTGTTCCTCCAACAGCGTTGTCGCTGTTCATCACACAGCGTTGTCGCTGTTAATCTTACAGCATCGTTGCTGTTCCTCCAACAGCGTTGTCGCTGTTCATCATACAGCGTTGTCGCTGTTCCGCACACAGTGTTGTCGCTGTTTCCGTGGTTTCTAATACAGCGTTGTCGCTGTTACGCGTTCAGCGTTGTCGCTGTTTCCGTGTTTTCGTTGATGAACCCAGAACGTTTCTGGAAGAACAATGTGTTGAGTTCGATCCGTACATCGAATAGGTGAAAACAGTTGTTACCGTTCCCGTTTCCAACGATTAAATCTAGTACTCGATGAGCCACAAACCGTTTGAACGAAACCGCACTATTCCAATCGTTAAAGGCGTATATATCTGCAAGAGAGCAGTTCGTTCGGTGACCAAATCGTGCACCCACCACTCTCCGGGAATGGCCCGTACCGTGATCTACCAGCGTTCGGTGGTCATTTAGCTTCGAAAGCTACGCTCATTAAACCCGAGACCGTGGTTCAGTGGCTGTCTATGTACAAAGATGACACCACGCAATTCGATGCTAGTTTTCGAACCAACATTGCAAGACGTATTACCGTCCTCTGGCGTACATGTTGAGCATCGTTTTTTTTCCCGTCCGTTTCATGTGTACACCCTGGCCTGGTCGAGTAAAATCGTTGTCGAATTACTCGAAGTACATCATGTCCGTGATTGACCACATGACTCATTTTCTTGTGATGGTCGCGATTAGTGACTAATCAACCGCCACAATCGCCCGAGTTCTTCGAGAACACGTGTTCTCCGTTGTCTCTGCTCCGGAAACTTTGCATTCGGACCAAGGTAGCGAGTTTGAGAATGAACTTGTCAAGGAGTTGCAAGCCGTATACAGGTATGGGTTCAAAAAGACGCGCACGTCAGCGTACCGCCCACAAAGCAACCCCGTCTTAGAGCGTGTGCGTAGTACCTTGCACAACATGTTGGCGATGTACGTAAACGTTAAATACGACAATTGGGCAGAATTACTACCGTTTATTCAGCTCGCGCACAACGCAGCCCATAACAAAACGCTCGAAGACACCCCACATTTTTTAATGTTCGGCCGTAGAGCTTCGTTAACCGTTGACATTATTCTCGGCGTCCCGTGTACGTCTGGTTCTAGAACACGATTGGAATTCTCCCGTCGTACCGTTGAAAACCTGCAACTCGCTTACGAAATTGCTCGTCGCAATTTACAGGAACGTACCGATAAGCAGACAGAAACTAACGAGAAATTGTCCTTTCCGCAATTTCAGCAGGGAGATCAGGTGTTCGTACACCGCCCCTATACGGTTGCTGATGGACCCAACCCCAAACTTATTAGTCCCTGGTGTGGTCCATTTACTGTTCGTTCCCAACTATCACCCGTAATTTATCGTGTTGCGAGAGATGGCGAACTTGCGGAAACATCAGTTCATTTTGGTCGTATGAAGGCATACCATAATGACGCGTCTAACGCAGTACCGGATTTTACAGCACTGGACGAGTTCCTTGTGGGAACAACGCTGCCGCTACCTGACTTAGACGGCTCTGTGCTCACCGTGCACATCGGCCCATATGCTATTGAAGCTATTGAAAGTCATAAGCGTGGCCTTGGTAAAGCCTCGCCGACTAATTTCCAATACCACTTTCTCGTGAAAGATAAACATTCTAGTTTTGGTATTTGGAGACGTGGCAACATCGTGCCACAAGATGATCAGAGCGTATCGTACGAGGATCCTAGCTGAAGATCCGCATGCATTTGATCGTCCCAAACGTAAGTGAGACGTCGTCGCCTCGTAACCCTGACACAAGCCCCAGTATCGTTCGCTGTCGACGTCGCTATAGCCCTGGGAGTACTCGTAGTCAGCACCGTCGCACCACACCCCACTACCATATAAATATCTGGCCAGATATCGTTTGTTCCTTAGTGGGTCGTTTAACACGTGATTCACAACCTCACGTGCAGTTGTCTTGTGGATGCTTGGGATATATCGTTTGTGGAGCAGTGCCCACGAACCAAGTCATGGTCAGACACCTAAATGCTGAACCCCAACAGCCAGTGTCCCGGTATATCGTTGATATACCAGTGTGGATTGTGTTTTGTTACTTCGTGTGAATGTGCCCCACGCGAAATGATAGCATTTTATTCGTGGTGATTTGCTATAGAGTTTGAGACGTACAAGTGGGAATAAAGCGTTCAACTAGTAGTTATGCAAGGGTGTGCATATACCAAGAGTATACACTTGTGCGTTATTATTGGGTTATTTGACTATTAATACAATAGCCGCGCACAGTGCTCATATACTTTAAAGTGCACGTGTGTGTGGTTATTCAATCAAGTAATGAACGTTTTCTTAATCGTTTTAGGTGGAAGAGACACGGGTGTTCTTTCCATCAGTCTCTTTGTGTGAGACACTAGGGATTCCTGGATACATGGTTAATGTATTCTCTAGTGTAGGAATCGTTCCGTTGGATTTGACCGAGGAGAGGCAATCGTGCGCGTGAGTTGCACAATCCAAAGTCATATATCCTCGGGCACATTATGAGTCCCCGCTTGTTTTACTGCATTTTCGTGAGTGCTCTGTCTGCAGTCAATCGTCAATGACTGTCCGAATGTCTCTTGTACAGATCGTCAACTGTATAGATAGTTCGTGCTATCAACTCGTTATAAGTCGATTCCAGTGTTTTCACTGTTGTACTTGCTCAAAAAGTCGATGATGCCTTGTCTGACTGAGGAGACATGTTGTCGTCGTATCGTTCACCATGCACCTGCAGTCCGTTATACTGCACCGTTGTTGTCATAACCACACCGTTGTCAAGACATGCAGATTTTATTGTTTATTTTTTAAAATCGTTTAAAAAAATTGGTTGATCAACCTAAACGTTCGTATCGTTTGTTGCGCACCCTGCATGCAAAGCCTTCTGACAAAATTGTCATTCAGTACATTTAATTCTCTTCAGTTTGTGTGTACCAAAGCTTGCAAGCAATCGTTCCATATACACTGTGAAACGTCGAGAAAAGCTGGAATGTCGTCAAAGGCACATATCATTGTTCGATATGAATGGTTTCGTATACCATTAAAAAGGCACCATACCATCGTTAGGTATGAATGGTTTTGTGTACCATTGCTAGTGATGCAAGGTTCAATATACCATGGTTTTGTATACCATCAATCATTCAAAATACATGGTTTCGCGTATGTATACGTATATTTGTCAAATTTTCGCACTTTTGCCAACTTTTCTCTTCGCACGAGCACTTTTAGGCAAAACAGTAAGTACACGGACACGGGAAGCCCTGGCGGACACATTGGTCTAGGTCTCGGCGCGATCCGTGCACTCTGAAGCGCGTGGCAGGCGCTTAATTTTTTTTTTCGGCGGGAGTGGATAAGACGATTTCCCTGGTTTCGGTAAAGAGGCCTTATTTTGTACGTACGTATATCGGTACATTGCCATGCTCTCTGTTTTCTCCCCCCGGCTCATCATACATTTTTTTTGGGTTGTTGACGGAGCACGGACCACCGCCTAGAGAACAATACCCACAGCAGTGCACAGAGCGTGCTTACCTCCAGCTTCCTACAGCACCACAACCAACCCTGCTCACACCACAACCAACCCTGCTGCCCAGCAGCAGCAGTGAGCACACCTTGCGCGTATGGATGATCGTACTGCGGCTCATTCGTACAGCTGCAGCGTTCGTATTATACTTACAGCGGTACATACACATACAGTAGTTCTGATTGCAGTGTGTCCTACATTGCTGATCGATAGATCCTAGAGCCAGCTGAAAGGGGATCTGTACACGTACGTTCCTAGCGTTGCATTTTACAGCAGTACTGCTGAATATGCTGTCGTACCTGTACAAGCTACTCTACTGCTGTAGAAGATCGTGCAAAGTGTTTTAGATTGCATAAAAAACACGACATGCCAGTTGTACGAGCGCTGTTCGAGCGTATAGGTTTAAACTGCACTTGCTGGATAACATTTTCGTTTCCGAGGTTCGACTCGCACCATCCCCGTTCTTTTTTCTTGATCTCACTTTTGACTATTTTTGTACCACAGAACTGCAACAGAGTACTACAGCAGTAGTAATAATAATACATTCGTCCACACCTTGCTTTTCTGAACGTATAATGTGACAGAGTACATGCTATTTGTGTGTTTTTTAGCCCACAAATTAAAGAGTTTGGGCGGCGCGCTTGCGTGTGGCGTGCGTTCATACCTCAACATTTCACAGCTACTCCGAATAATTGGGAGTTTATAAAGCAAAGTATGTTCGAGAAAATACTGCTGCTATTACCGTAGGTACTTCGGACACTCGCAGTATTTCGGGGTTTTTGTACTCGAGATACTGAGTACTCGCAGTATTTTGAGGTTCTGTAGATACTACTGCGTATAATTTCTTCGGGCTCGCATTAATGCGGGGTTCGCTACTGCTGCTGGCATGGATACCGCCAGTTGTGCTTCAAGTATCTCGGGGTTCTGTACGGCGGGTACTACAAGTATACCAGTAAGTACTATAGTCTACCTGGTATAGCAGTATTTCGTCCATTGGTAGTGTTCGTACTGCTGCTTCTTCTGCGAGACTCAGTACTCGCAGTAATGAAATACCCTCATATGCCCAGTATACTTCGAGTATGTGAAGTATACTTCAACCGTTTGTGCGCCGTGTCGACAAGTCTCAGGCCCAGCGTTCGGCACAAAACACACCCAGATAGTCCCACACGAGTGGGAGTTGGAGCAAACTACTTTCGCTGGAGACAACTTGAGCACTCATAGCAGTCTGCCAGTATTTCGATATAATATTATGCATGACTGCTGTGAATGCTCTCAGTGTCTCGAGGTTCTGTACTGTGCGCATATATTGCCTTTACCCCAAGTATTTATGTCGTGTTTCGATACTACTGCGGGTACATACTTCAAGCAACCTGTATTCTCGGGGTTCGGTACTGCTCACACTCTCATTACTCTCAGTATTTGGGCCTTCTCAGTACTCGCAGTAGTTTTGCCGCCTGTATTCCAATACTCTCAGTACTCGGACTACGATTTGTTCTCGAGCATTTACCTATGTGAAACCTTGATATTATACCCTGAGCACCAAGAAACATTTATTTTGGGGGAACATATATATTGTGGTACCTGTAGTATTTATGTATATGCTGCACCTTATTACTCAGCCGGTCACAAAGTATTATGGCGCAACCTCGACCTCGCGCAACTTTTATGTACTTACGAATTAATCGCCGCGAGTCAGCTGGATCAATATATCTCAACTTACCGATACCTTATAATATGTTATTGTAGTAATTAATGATCCCACACTAATTCCGCGAACAGCAGTATAACATAGTCTGTCCTCAAAAATATGATGTGTGTGTTCTTCACGTTAAAATGATGGGTGGGTGCAGGTGCTACTTCTAAAAAAGTGTGCAGGGTTTCATACGAGTATTGTTCTTTCGCTCTTGCGCCACTCCCCTATTAATACGGCACCTCCCGGAGGGGAACCTTGTACCATTGTATAGATGGTTCCGTATCTACCATCATTATGTTTTCATGGTTTCGTACACCATACAACATACATCGATAAAATAGAATGATTGAGTTTGTATATCATCACTACGTACACATGGTTCCGTATACCATGACACATATACATGGGTTAGTATACCATGGTATGAATGGTTTCGTATACCATATCATGAATGGTTTTGTATATCATTACGTATACATGGTTCCGTACACCATAGTATACACGGTTTTGAGTACCATTTTAAGTATACATGGTTCCGTACACCATAGTATACATGGTTTTGTATACCATCATTAATACACATGGTTCCGTACACCATACGTAGTATACATGGTTTTTTATACCCTCGTAAGTGTACATGGTTCCGTACACCATCGTAGTGCACATGGTTTTGTATACCATCGTAAGTATACGTGGTTCCGTACACCATAGTATACATGGTTTTGTATACCATCGTAAGTATACATGATTCCGTACATCATAGTGTACATGGTTTTGTATACCATCACTTGTTATACATGGCTTCGTATACCATTGTATTATTCATGGTTTTGTATACCATAACTCACTCGTTATACGTGGTTTCGTATACCATTGTATACCTGATACATGAATTTGTATCCCATCGTTCGTTACACGTGGTTTCGTATGCCATCGTGCGTTATAAAAGGTTTAATTTCCGTTGTGTACGTTAATCCTGAACCATGCAAGCGCGCATGCGAAGGACATAAACATATCCCACTAGTAGTTGATATTTCGTAGTATATGACGGACACACTAGCAAGTCAAATCATGATCATACAAGCCCGTGGTTTTTACTACGCAAGGGGTGACATGACTAGATGAAAATGTGCAAAGCTTATACATCAACTACTGCTGTACAATGCCTTGATTGGTAGAAAGCCACAAACCTGTCACTCTTCATAAATGTTCAAAAGCGGTACTGGGTTCTCCAGTATTACGCGTTCAAACATTGGGGGGCGATGTGGGTTCCAGGTTCTCGACCAGACCGTCGCATGGGTATTGTCCCGCGAAGGTCCCACCATTCGCCGAGGTCGTGGATATCCGTATGTCTTATTGTACGACTGTGGTCATCCATATTCCATGACTATTTGTTGTCGTCAGCAGAAATGTCGTCAGCAGTGACATTGTCCCGTGACAAGTAGTCACTGCGGATTGGAATGCAAGGCCCGTGCCTCGCACACACTCTCTCTCTTCCTCTTCCATCATCGTTGATGGTTGTTCGTGAGATCGTCCGTACCGATCCTATACCAAAACCTGGCGTGTCCTACACGCTACACCCTCTAAGAAAGGGAAGTGCTACAGATGTCGAGTCGAACCTGTGGGTCCTCCCCACAGGAATAGAAATATAAGTACGATATTGTTTGCGGTGTGCTCTCAGCGCTCCTCAGCGTTTCTTCGACGTTATTTTTTTTGCGTTGTTGGTGCCAGCGTGAGATGAGGTTCACCTTACAGGAAAAAATGCCTGATCGTGATCCCCAAGCTTGACTGTGTTGGGGGTGGCCTCGGGCGTGCTTGCTCCGTGCCCTGGCTATCGGTGGGCAGGGTGCACTCTTCTCGTTTTTGGCAGAAACATTTCAAATACGTCAGCTGTGAGCTGGACCCATTGAGCGTTCGATACTTGATTTATAACAGTCTCGTGGCCATTTTAGACAGAAAAAAGTCCAGCCTATTCGAGAAACCGCTTAAGACAAATCAAACGAGCAAAATGAAATAGTCTGCCACCACCGTATTTACTTGGTTTTGGACTGCATTCACATGTAGCACCGAATACCTGATTTCTCCACACGGGAAACGAATTGGATGATAGCATTCGACAGACACATCCCATCAATGGAGAACACAATGTATTCGTATCTTTCTCTAGGGAAGACCTATTGAACACTACTAGAAAATCTATACCAATCACCGCCTGCGTCAGGACTTTCTGCACACAGCAATGCAATTTGCACTTGAATCCGAACAGTAGTCGACAAGAAATTTGTTACAGGAGTTGACCCTCTTTTGATGAGTCAATTGTTGAAGGGGAATTCAACAAAAATAGTCCCGAGATGAAAAAAAATGTCGTTCAAGTTTCATTGCATCGGGCAAGCCATAAATGAACACGCCCGCACGCCGAGCGATCGCCATCACGCCCCGGTGTCATCGCCGCAGCGAAGACCATTTGTGATCGGGCCTTGATGCAGGGGGAAGCGAGTCACCCCTAGCGTTCAGATGCGAACGCATCCCTTTTGTCTCACGTGAGAAAACGATCGAGTAAAAATACTCTAGAGCACCACTCTGTACGGAAATATTGGAATTTTTAATAAATAATATGAAAATAAGCGGTTCGTCACATTCCCGGACAAAGTGGTAGGTACGTACGAGTACATACAGCAGCACAATGCAGATTTCAGGCGCGTGGTGGATGCAGCCTTGGCCGCAAGGCTCACGTCTAGCTGCACGCACAGCAACATCTTGCCCGTGAGCTAGAGATGGGGCGCGCCTCCACGGAGGTGCAGGCAGCGTCGCCGAAATCCCGGTCCCGGCGAAATTGCAGTATAAAACAACACGCAGCCGATTTTCGATGCTGTATGTGGGTATGTTCCTCTTGTTTACACGTGCCCAACAGCAGTAAACCAGGACCATATACTCCGACTTGATCTGTACAAGATGTGTTTTACAGGGGGGGCAGTATTTTCGTGCTGCCGGTCGCCAATCCCACCCCCCCCCCAGAAACGTGCGATTCCTTCACGCTCGCGTGTCCGTGTCTATGCTGCTGCTCCACGCTCTGGGCTTGGTTGTGCGCTGTCCCGCAGCACAAAAAGCAAGTTTTTTCAGCGCGTATGTAGCTTATCGTCGCAACGTCGATGCCTGTACTGCTTTTTTATTTTTGAGAGGCAGCATCATCGAACGGATTTTTTTGTGGCAAACGTTTTTTTTCTCCTTATCACGGATTAGTTAATTTCCTAAAGATGTTTTTCCCCGCGACATTCTTCGTTTATTTTTACGTACTAAAACGAATCCATTCCCACCCCTAACGGTGGTAGGGGTACAAACGGTGTCTACGATTGTGTTTTTTGTACATGCAACAGGCAGAAATGGGCTACCGGTATGATAGTATAAGAAATAACTTTCCGTCATGTTGTAAGGTGTTCTGTTTTCTCATGTAATCGCGAAGAACAAGTTAAAAATGTAAAACAAGTCCGTGTGCGGCTCACGACGAGGTACGACGACGACGTCGCAATTCTTTTACACCCCCTCACGCAGCGCTCCTCGCGAAGTAGGTCAACCTGCACTATGTTTTGTTGCTGATCTTCGAAGGTGTGATTAGGTCTTCCCTCATCGTGCCCCACCGTGCTCCCCTTCCCCGACTGCTGTGCCCGGGCGGCCTCGGGAGTACGTGATGTACTGCTTGCTGCTGCTGCTGCTGCTGCTGCTGCTGCCGCCACTGCTCTGCTGGTGCTTGCTGCTGCTGACACGTACCACCGCTGTTGCGCTGTTCTGCTGTTGCTGCTCACGCAGATCCCCTCATGGAGTAAGCCAGCTTGCGATAAGTCTCGTTTGCAGAACCTCGAGGTGTTATTCCTTTTTTCCTCTTTTTTTTAAGCTCGCTTTTTTTTTCCAGCTTCTGGACAATAACCCGTGGTCGCAGGTGTCGTCGCTTTATCCCCCTGGTATGTGCCTTTATTTCTATCGCGAAGACGGTTCACCATTCCGAACGCTCGTCGGCTATTCATCGGTTTTTGCTAGTTCTTACTCTCGCGCTATCGGTTCGTCAAGTTTTTACGCAAAAAAAGTCCCTTTGAGCACGAGCACGGACTCGTTGAGATCTGAATCTACAACTTGTCTTCATAGTAGGGACGATATTTACCTATTACAAAGTAACTTCGTCAAGCACGCCATTACACCTGCTCGTCGTTCCCCATCGTGCTCCCTTGCTTCGACTGCTGTGTCGAGGACGGCCCCGGGTGTGCGTGATGCGCTACTGCTGCTGCTACTGCCGATAGGCGTTTTTTTTTCTCATGCAACCGCTAAGACAAAGAAAAATCCTCGTCGTGCCTCACCGTTTTTCCCTGCCCTGATTGCTGTGCCGGTGCGGACTCGGGCGTGCGTGATGTGCTACTGCTGCTGCTACTGCCGGTGCTTTGCTGCTGCTGCTCTACTGTTGCTGCTACGTGCTGCTGCTGTGTTGTTTCGCTGTTGCTGCTGCTGCTGCTGCTGCTGCTGCTCACGCAATCCCCCTGACGGAGTACGCCTGCCGGACATATATTGTTTTGCCTTCCCTCCTCGTGCGCCACCGGGCTCCCCTGCCCCGACTATTGGGCCGGGGGCAGCCTCGGGCGTGCAGGATGTGCTACTACTGCTGCTCCTGCCGCTGTTCTGCTGCTGCTCTGGTGCTGCTGTTATGTGTGTACTGCTGGTGTGCTGTTCTGCTGCGACTGCTGTGTCTGCGATATCTTGTCGCTGCTGACCCTCGTGAGTATGGTTATTATGCCAGTCAACCCCTCTCGGTGATGTGTCTCCACATCTTGAAGCTAAGGATCGGACCCATCTGCTTCGGAAGTTGTACGAGTACCGCAATTGGCGCTTGTTCGGCGTCTCGATGGAGGTCTCGTGCCAGCTTGGCTTTCGTATGATGCGTATCTGTACGCTGTGCTGCTGCTGAGCTTGCTGCACCAACGCATTCCCCGGCGCTTCGTACTGTCCATTAACTCGATCGACCGCTTTCCAACTAACGGTTTTGTATATATATGTATACCAAGTACCAGGTATATAGTAAGGATGCCGAGCGTCACGTACGTTGCACTTTGTAGTGCTGCTTGCTGCGGTACGAACGAGTTAGGCGCTGTTGTGCCAGATGGTGGATGGCAATGCTTGTTTTTCTCGTGTTTGCAGCGTTTTCATTCTTTTCACTATTTTTTTTTTAATACACCCCTAGGCAGTACTGTCGCACTAACGGCCTCGAGTTGCATACCTGTACGCCCTCAGCCAATACAGGCATGCGCGGAGCCGCAGGTGGGCGTCAGCCCGCCGCGGCGAAGCCCCCCTTGTATATGTATATTGTAATGTTCGTACCAAGCAGGTATCGCTTTGTTACCATGGGCTCAAGTTTTGGGGTTTCAATGTTGTTGAAGTCGATGTGTCTCCATCGCGGCATTACCGACACTGTTGCCCGTAGCAGTCACGTCTGTGATCCTCCGTCGAATTTCTTACTATTGTCTGTAATTGTATGACCTCATGCATTATTCGAAAAAAAATCTCCCGCCAAGTGACCTCTTAGCCCTTTCTTCCATTCCCGGACCGTGGAGAATTGTGCGTCTATGCATTTGTATAGTACTCGTATGGTATGTTAGTATTGTTATATTAGAACCCTATACTGTTTGGTGTACGTTAGGACGCATATACACTGTTGTGTGTATACGCTAGGACACATATACACACATGTCAACAGAAAATCAAGGAAAACAAAAAACACAAGGTATGCATCGATTTTGTAAGGTTGGATGCAAGGCGTTTGCAGGTGGTGGGTATCGCTTCGTTGCCATTGGATCAGGTCTGAGTGTTGTAGAGCTCGATATGCGTCCATAGCGGCATTACCGACACAGTGTCTCGTAGTAGTCACGTCTACTGGTCCTTCGTGAATATTCTATGACCTCATGCATGATATATTGAAAAAAAACATTTCCCGCCAACTGACCTCTCAGCCCTTTATCCACTTCCCGCACCGTGGAGGCTTGTACGTCTATACATTTATGTTGTATGGTACGTTGCAGCAGGAGTCGATTTTGGACACCTTCCTGTTTGTTTGTAGGTACTGCCGATTGTCAATTGTAAGAACTAAGGCAACAATTTGCCAGCCGTCTGTTTCCAACGATACCCCCGAGTGAAAATGAAAATTCGCTTTCTCGTCGATTTTTTTTGTTTTTGGCCTCCTTTCTAGTAGCCTTAACATACAAACCTTGGTCAATATTCATAATACCCATTTTATTGTATGTCCTTCGACTTGCCATGTTTGCTATATTCTGCAACATCGGGGGGGGCAACCGCTGGCGTGGTAGGAGAGCCGCGACACCGGCCGCTGACTCTCGTTGCCTATCGTACTGCCAGTACCCGGGAGTTCCCCCCCCAGCCGACTAGCCGGGGCTCTAACAAACGCAGTCTCGGACGACCGAAACCCTCAATGGTGGTGAACCATTGGCATACCGCACTCTCCTAGTGGGAGCCCTGAATCGCAACCACTCAATCACAAACAGTAAAAAAAGAATAAAACGGTGTTGCCTTCGAAAGAAGAAAGGGGCGGATGAGCGGGAGAAACCACAACAGCAGGCCTAGGCTCTAGGCCTATCAGCCGGCAGCGAGCAGTGCCGTGCTCTACTCGTGCACCTATCACGAGAAACTGCACTAGGAGGGAACACGGGACGAGCGTGGCCGTTCTTCTCTTCTCTCTGCCTTTGGACTAAATAAGCCATTAATTTCCGTCGGTAGAGTCCATGACTCTAAATACTTAATTCCGTCGGTCGGTTGTGAACAAAACAGGCATCTCACGTGAACTTAGAGATATCGTACGCTTTCAAGGCGAAATAATCCCATGCACTCAGAAAACCACATTCTAGACGCGATATTGAAAAATGCACACCGAGGGAATGTACTGTACCGTCATCCATTCTTTTGTCAAGAATACCAGTATATATTTTTCAATTGCTCATGCTTTTTCGTTTCTTCTCTTCTTACTGGTGGACGGGAAAAAACGAGAGAAGTCGAAAGAGCATGAGCGTTGAGCGCTAACAAAAATTGATATCTTCCACTAAAAAACTTGAATGATGATCGCATGGCCTGTCAGTACAACACCTCGGCATACATTTGTGTATTATCGTGTCTAGAATGTGGTTTTCAGAGTGTATGCTATATTTTTATCTTGAAAGGCGCGCTATTTTGAATCATGACCAAAATTCGCATTTTAAAGTTACCACAAAGGCAAAGAAAAAAATACGAGAAAGCGAATATTCATTTTCACTCGGGGCATCGCTGGAAACAGGCGACTGGCGTATTGTTGTCTTGGATCTTCCACTATGACAATGGGCAGTACCTACAAACAGAAGTTGTTCAATAAGGACTACTCCTGACCTGTAGTATCGGTATAGTAAAACCCCTACAGTGTTTTGTGTGCAATAGGACGCATATACGACACACATGACAAATAATAGCTATACTGTACCAGGTAGCAATGCGCCACTAATTTAGAACAACTCGCATGACCGTATCTCATTCTACTTTCAATGATTTCATTTGCACGACTCAGGACACAGACGGGCCGAGTACACCGCGCTGAATTTTATTTGCGTTTTCAACGGACATGTAGGTTTTGAAGTTTTCCATTGCGACTACGAAAATTAGCATATAGCATACCGTACTTCGATACAAGATCCCCAGAAGGGCTTGGTTCGCGAATATATTAATACTACTACAGTCTATAGTTTACACTCTATTTTTTTGCGCATGTATGTCTATGCCGACACCCACCCACGGGCGACAGGTCTCAACACCTTCGTCGGAACTCGATTGATGCCAATTATTTATGCCTACATATTTTATATATAATATGTGTGTATATATCGTAGTCACATATCCTGTAAAGTCGTGCATCAATATGAGCATAAACTTTCCCAGACGTCATCAGAGTACCAGTCCACGTCATCGGGACCCAGCACTGATATGTGACTGACTCACGAGCCCTAATGAGTTTGGAGGCCCCAGTCACAATGGTACATGGAGTTGAAAGGATTGAGAACTCACGAGTCCTAAATGCACGATACGCCAAAAATGACTGGGTCCTCCTGAGTCCCAAGGGTTCGAGAGTCCAAAAGTGCGAGAAGTTGAATCGACTGCGCCCTCGCGTGTCTCAAGGTTCGAGAAACTGAGATGACTTGTTACTAAATACTTTCGATCTTCATGCTATAAACTTGTAAAACACAACGACACACGCGCCAGAGAGGCCTCTTCTGAAAACCAGCCCCAGGCCCCCAGACACAGTCAACTAGTCTCTACGTTCGAGTCCAAGTCATGTTGGAAGACACAGTTCGAGCTGGTTCCAGCGACACCCGAGACTTAACACCTTCGCACTTTTGCACTTGGTTTTTGAGAGTTGGAAAATGAAATTTGGCATGGTTGTACGTCATGACAAGATAAAAAAAAACTGACGACTGGTCGTTTTTATTTTTTTAACGGTTCTTGATATACATTTTTCTGTTTTTCCAACTTTTTTCGCCAACTTTAACCCTCCCAAACTCACGAAAAAGAAATCTCAAAAAAGACCAGGCTTCAGTTTTTTTTATCTTGTCATGATGCACAACCATGCCAAATTTCATTTCCCAACTCTCAAAAAAGTGCAAAAGTTATTCCCGTGAAGAGTCAATTTATCCCTAGGGTTAAAAAGCTCGAAAGTTCAATACATTGTTCTAGTACTTTGGAAGGCATTAAATATAACAACCTTGCATGTTTCGCAGAATAAAACAAGTGTCACCCAGACGTCTTCCCTTTGTTGATACGATCATGTGAACACTTCTAGTGTCGAATTATTCGACGTATTGGCCGATTTATGGCCTAAATACGAATTTATATGATTTTTGCTATAACCAGTTTCAGTCGCTATGCAACCACGCCTCCGCAAAAGTAATACGAACAGTGTCCATATCTCGCGAACTACAACTCGCACCACAAAAATATCTTCAGCAATGTGTCCCCCTCGTTCATGCGGGCATGTGGATACCTTTAGTGTTGAAAAATTCGACGTATTCCGATTTTTATTGCCCGAAGGTGGAATTTGATGTGTGTGTGTAGCTGGAACCAGCTCGTAGTCGCAAGAAAAACGAGGACCTGAATTTACTCGGTCATCGTGACTCCCAACTAAGGTGAGATACGCTGAAATAACTGGATCCTCGTGAGGACGAAAGGGCACGGAGGGCTGAATTACTGGGCGTTTTCGTGATATCCATACGTACGAGAAGTTGATAGTATGACTGGGACCTGTGTGTTCCCAGTTTCTGTGCTGGTTCTTCTCTCTAAATATCTAGAGATATGCAATCTTAGTGGTCACAAAGAACGACACAGAGATAAAACATCGCACATAGCATCTCCGTACAACGAGAAGACTAGACGACAAGTTCATGGCCAAGACGACGCATGAGGTGCGGAAAGTGTTACATCTACGGAAGAAGCCAGCCAAATAGATTACATTGCAGTAAACAAAAAGATAAATATATAAAAACACACACCGAGAATGAGGCAACATAGATATGCCAGTGGAATGAGGAACAAGCCTGATGGTATGACTGGTTACCGAACTCCGTCGATATTCAAGTTATAGTACTGCTGTAGACTAACACATATGTTTTAATAGTGAATCATGCGTAAACATGCTTGAAAGAGGTCGTCATAGTACCAGCCTAGTCCTACGGGACCAAGTCAACGGCTCAATGGGAGATGTTAGAAGGAACCAGCAGCCAAGGGTACGAAGAGCTCAAAACCCCACCGGGTACTACGTAGTGCTTTTTTTAGCCGCATGGGTAAGATATGCTGAAATGAACTGGGTCCTCGTGACTCCTCAGGAAACGAGAGGCTTACCTAACTGGGACGGGGAACTCACATACAGTATATTTCTGGTAGTTATTAGGATTAGGACCATATCTTGCATTCTATCTGCAAGGTGTTCACTCGTGCGGGTGTACGGAGATGGTAACGTACGCAATCGTCTTCTGACGTTGACCCGTTTGGAGCCACTGCTGTAGACGACACCGTATCGAAACGATGTTGGGATGACAACGAAGCAGCACAGGTTTTGCTGAGGTAGGCGATAGATCCGAAGGGCAACGTTCTGAGATGTACGACGCACGCGCAGCGAGAAGATACCAGTACTTGCTTCATGTTCTTCGTAGACTGTAAATAGTAATCGTGACCGAGCTTCTTGGTTTTTCTGTCGATCTGGGATACGTGATTTATGTGGCTCAGGTACAGTAGGATGATGGTCAATCTATATAACTCGTAATTCTTCCGTCGCGAACTCACCAGGCGTGCAATAGTAGACAGGCGCTAGTCAACCAAGCGCGAGCATGAGCTATATACTGTTCTAGGCGGGACGCAGTCTGACTGTGGAATTTGTACTACACTAGGTATCTTTATTTTATGAAGCAGCATCTTGGCGGCAGAAAGCAAGGTAGTGCACTCGCTGTTCGCTTATCGCACCCGTGCGTGACCAAACGCAAAGCAGTACCGATATGGTATTCCTGAGGCGCTCTATAGTATATAGAATCACGGTAACCTACTCTGCGCGTGACGTTTCCACACGGTACGGCGCAATTGATGCTTCTTCGCAAATACGGAGTGGGTGGCATGGAGATGCGGTCGAAGCTTTTAGGGATACTACTGTTCGTACGGTGAAATCATGATGCTCATAGCTCATTCCACCGCCTGCACAGTGAGATGTCTACTCAATAAGGTGCGAATGGAAAACCCCAGGCCCCAGGGCCTTCATCTACGGATGAACCACGAGTGCCACGGCAATATGTCGAGGAACGCGTCCTCGTTCCCCGCCACGCTATTATTTGGTCTCTCGAACCTCTATAACAGAGAGTTTCGCTCGTTGTATGGGTAAGACTGCTGTCTTCGTCTAGTACAAGAATCGTCTCACCTGGCGTGTTCTGCTAGGAGAAGCAAAGTTGTGGCCCAAGCGGATTTCAACACAAGTCAGTCGAGAATGACAACGAAAACAGGCCACGAGATCTCAGGCAGCGAGATGGCGAGATGGCATTTCCTCCTTTACGTAACCATTTTACTTTTTTGTTCATTCGTTTATTTTTTTCCATTTGATAACTCAATGTACTGTAGTATACCTGGTACACAATTACTTACACTACACTGCAGTATAGTACTGCCCGAAAAACAGTTCAATATTTTCCTTTCTCTGTTTTATTCGGTGTCCACTTGGTATTTTATGTAATAGGTTTACTTCCTGTTCGTCCTTGTGTTCTTTTTTGTGCACACAGCAGTCTGCTTTGTGTACTATACGTCCCTCTGATGATGTTCTCACATGAGCTCACTTCCCTGGAATCCTGCCTGTGGAAAAAAAGGCCAACAAAATGCATCTCGATGGCAGAAAACGAACAAGTACGACATAGTGCGCACACGGTACTATCATACCAGTCCGTAAAAGAGAAACGATACAAGGGAGCTGTGGTATACCATCCCGTATCACTTGCAACCAAAATAACACCAGAAACAAATCCATGGCATTATGTGTACGCTCGAAAAAAAGAAAAAGAAAAACACAAAGAGGGAATAGAAAGAAAAAACGCAAAACGAAAAAAATATTGTGAAGGAAAAAACAAAAGGAAGAAAACGAAGCAAACATGCGTTCAGGGCGCAGGCCGAGTCCCGAGGACAAGGTTGCTGTTTGCTGATACGATCAGTCCTATGATATGTCCAGCTGATGGACCAGCATAAGGACGTCACAAGAAGACCAGACGGAAAGAAAGAAAATAAGTAGAGGATAGGGACAAAGAGCTAACAAACTAAAAACGAGCAGTCCTGTGTCCAGTTGGTTGTTCATGGACGACACAACCGACACAAAGAGAACAGGGCACCTCTACAAAGCCCGGTTTGTCTATGTCCTGATTATCGTATATTCCCCATTATATATATACTTTCCCTCTGGCTCTTCAAGTTTGTAGCAGCGAGGCTAGCATCTCTCTAGGCAGCCGTAGGACCAAGAATCCGCACAGACAGACAAAGGGTATGCTGAATGTCGACGCGCAAATACAACTGTTTGATAAGCGAAACACAACTAAACACTAGTAGCCCCCCTTTTGACCACCCTGTTGACTACGGCGACGATCTGAGGTGGGAGCAGCAGGAACATGCAGTAGTTTGTACAGCACATTTAGCTATCGAGAACGTAGCACAAATTTCACTCCCTTCTTCCACTGTACTACTGCATCGCCAAATCGCCTAGATCCCGGATACAATCACATACTACACAGCAGTATCATCGTAACACACGCGCGTCTCATGGTTGTTGACCACGCGAAGCTTGGGTCTCCCAAGGATAGATAATCTGCACGGACACTGAACGAGAAGATCTGGATGGATAATAGGTGGATTTAACACAGAAAAAAAAGGCACACTCCTCTTGCACTCCATGTATAGGTATACTTTCTTTTTCTCTTTCGATTTGTCTTCTTTGTTTTTGTTTTTTTGTTTCCTTTCGTTTCTCTATTTCATAGAATATGCATGTCGTGCCTATCGTATCCAGTATAATGACATGGCATAGCATTGCTCACTGTGCTTACTGCATACATGGCAAATGTAACTTCCCGTAGGGAGGTGGAGTTTGTGGAGGCGTTTTGAAATTCGAAGAAGTTGGGCAGAATCGTGAGACGAGGCGAGATCAGACGTCAGAGCTGCTTGGTCTTAGACGGCCGCTGCGGCAACGAGAATTCGTAGCAGTAGTGGGCCCAGACAATTGATCGACTGCCATGGGAGGCCAGCTGCTGCCAGCTTCGCATGACGCAAACCAGCAAGCTGCGATCTCCGCGGGCGTCAAAGCGACCGCAAAGCAGGCAGCCGACCTTCGGCACGCACCGGAAGGTCCTAATTTTTTTCATCGCGCGGGGAGGTTTCAACATGCAGGAGGTGGTAACCCGCCCACTCCTCCTCATGGCGCTCAACGAGGTGTGGCCTATGTAATATACCGTAAGGCAAGAAGACAAAAGGATTCACGCAGGAGCTCAGGGTTGCAGCAAGCCAGCCCACTCGTCCCATTCACCCTCGCGTGACCGACACACGCACCCCACCACCCCCCGCCGCAACGCGCACGCATCCCTGTCGCCAGCCAAGTCGTTCCATCCAGCTTTGCAAAAACCACACGCCTCACCCCCCGCAAAAAAAAAAAAACGCCGAGACATATCAGACGCGCACGCATCAGCTAATAACCAGAAGAAGGGAGTACTTGAAAAAAGGGACATTCAGCCTGAACAGAGGGCCAGATTACCCCACTTCTTTGCGAATCAGGACAGTACCGAGGTTGCGGAAGGTTCAGTACAGCAGGCTTGCTGAGGGCAGAGGGCCAGAATACCCCCTTCCGACGGAAACCGAGACCGTATCGGCTACGCGGAAGACTCCACACCACAACACAGAACAGCTTGAGTAGAGGGCCAGAATACTCCACTTTCACGCGAATCGATACAGTGTCGATCCCGCAGAAGGCTCAAATCAGAAGGGCCGTCCACCCGTTCATTACAGAGAAATCCCCACACCAGCACAGTCGTCACACATAGCCTGGCAGAGAGAGCAAGGGCAAGCCCAGCCACCCTTGCAGCAGTTAGCTGAATCAACGAATAACCAGAAGAAGGGAGTACTTGAAAAAAGGGACATTCAGCCTGAACAGAGGGCCAGATTACCCCACTTCTTTGCGAATCGGGACAGTACCGAGGTTGCGGAAGGTTCAGTACAGCAGGCTTGCTGTGGGCAGAGGGCCAGAATACCCCCTTTTGACGGAAACCGAGACAGTATCGGCTACGCGGAAGACTCCACACCACAGCACAGAACAGCTTGAGCAGAGGGCCAGAATACCCCACTTTCACGCGAATCGATATAGTGTCGATCCCGCAGAAGGCTCAAATCAGAAGGGCCGTCCACCCGTTCAGTACACAGAAATCCCCACACCAGCACAGTCGTCACACATAGCCTGGCAGAGAGAGCAAGGGCAAGCGCAGCCACCCTTGCAGCAGTTAGCTGAATCAACGAATAACCAGAAGAAGGGAGTACTTGATAAAAGGGACATTCAGCCTGAATAGAGGGCCAGATTACCCCACTTCTTTGCGAATCGGGACAGTACCGAGGTTGCGGAAGGTTCAGTACAGCAGGCTTGCTGTGGGCAGAGGGCCAGAATACCCCCTTCCGACGGAAACCGAGACAGTATCGGCTACGCGGAAGACTCACATCACAGCACATAACAGCTTGAGCAGAGGGCCAGATTACCCCACTTTCACGCGAATCGATATAGTGTCGATCCCGCAGAAGGCTCAAATCAGAAGGGCCGTCCACCCGTTCAGTACAGAGAAATCCCCACACGTCACACATAGCTTGGCAGAGAGAGCAAGGGCAAACCCAGCCACCCTTGCAGCAGTTAGTTGAATCAGCGCTCGTTGCGGTCGACGCGCGGGAGAGCAGCGGGTCAGCACGCTCACGGCTTCCTAATGGGGAGTCGCTCAGTCGAAAACGATCAGAATACATGATACAACAATGGCACGCAGAAAAAGAAAAACTCGGAAAGGATGATCTTGACGCACGAGAAAGAGAAGAACTGCTGTATACGCTCGCTAACATTTGCACAACCATGATGCGCGATAACCAAGGAGTCGTGGGGGACGTAGCTCGAGCATTAGAAGGATCCCTGGTCGCACCGCCGGTAGACCCCGCACACATAAAACGATACTTCGGAGACCTGAAAGGTTTCGGGGCGGTGGACGAGCTCGTCGCGATCGTCACGGGGGGGTACCAGTGAACGCAGCAGCGACGGGTGTAGATCCAGAGCGCGCATTGCATATGGAAACTACCCCAGTGTCAACGAGCATTTTGCCAGCCGTCTGGAAAAAAAATTGGCGAAGATGTACGACGTCAAAAATGCTTAGTGATCCAAAAGTCATCTGCGCACGAAATCCCTAATGTACGAGCGCCCCCGTTGGCGGCAGTAGTGACACACAAGGTTAGGATCATAAATGATTTAACGTTCGATGTACAGAGTCGAGGGGAGAAAGGTGGACTCAACGGCGACACCGACCCTGACACTGTCCCCCAATGCCTGTGCGCACACGCGCTGCCCAAATTCCTGGACGAACTCGTCACACTGAGAAAAAAGTTCCTAGTTGAGAGGATACCGTTGAGTAAGGCCGACGCGTCGGATGCCTTTAGGAATGTGCGGTTAGATCCGGACCAAGCACACAATTTTTGCTACACAGTAGGAGATCTGGTTGTGATTGATTTTCGTTTAACGTTCGGATGGTCGGGATATCGGCCGCAGCCGAATACGCGCACTGCAACACCACACTCAAGTCGAGCCAGCTACTAGAGGAAAGAAAAGGCATGATGGCCCACGTTAAGGTGGTAGATCGATGGGAAGAAGGCTCACCCCCGCCGATTCCCCCAGACGCCAAAATTAGAGCACACGGTGGGGGAGAGATCTCTGACCCATTTTTCACAACCGTGTATGTAGACGACTACCTCCTAATCAGGGTTCAACATTCAGACGACGACAAGTCCGCCCTGATCGCATCAGCCTCTCTTACCTCGGATCACGTGCGCTTAGTTGGTCCCAGGGAGGAGGAAGTTACGCCCATCTTAGCCCCGAAAACGAGTACGGACTGGGACTCCACGATTGACGCGTTAGGGTTCACTATCAACTCGCACACAATGAGAATCTCTTTCCCGCGCGAAAAAGCTGACGCTATAAAAAAGTTGCTGCTGGAGCAGCGGCCCTTGAACAGAAAGCGAGCGACCGCAAGGGACGTTCTCAGCATGGCCGGGAAGCTGTGGAACCTCACGTACGTGGTGCGAGCGGGCAGGTATTTCGTGTGGAGGCTGCAGCGTCTGACCGGATTACACGATGCGAGCGCAAGGAAAAACCAAAAGTGCATGGTAGAGCTTGGCAGAGGGTTTCACGCTGACCTCTTGTTTTGGAAGTGGGCGATAGATCACGAGCTTCTACTAGAAGGAGAGACGCTTAGCGGGCCCTGTTACACGGCGATAACACGACCCGCCAAAAGGCACTACCTGTCGGACGCGAGTTTCGAGGCTGTGGGAGGATTCTGTGCTGAGAAGAAGATTTTTGGAGATACAACTTGCCGATAGAGCTGACTGCCGAACTTAAAAGGAAAGCCGATCTACAGGAAACCTGTACCATCACTATCAACCTGTTAGAATAACTGGGAATGGTTGTAACTGCGTGGGTCATGCTAGAATTGGTGGGAGACCGCCCGGATGCGGCAGGGGACCTGATCTTGCTGCGAGGGGACAACGTGGCCGCCGTATCATGGGTATGTCGAAGCGGGGGGGCGACAGACGACGGGTGTGCTTACTCATGAGAATGCTGGGGCGCCTTGAACTCGCGGGAGGTTGGAACCACACTGCAAACCATATTCCGGGTGCGCAGAACATTTTAGCTGATGGGATTTCACGGTGGCCTAGAAGGATAATGGCAGACAAGGTCAGGGAGCTGACCCACTCCAGCGAGTGGTACGAACAACCCATTGGTCGGCGGGGTTCGGGGATTTTTGATGTTGTGCTCCAGACAAAGAACATCCTCACCAAACACGGCGACATTCTATGGAACCTCATGATGAACGACGCAGAAGAACTCGGTTGACTCGCGCGCTTTTTATAATGCATGTATGTCTCGCTCAACACATGGTATGCATACCACACGCCCACGCGCCTAACAGGAACAGGGAACGACAACGGAGGAAAGAAGGAAGAGGTGGCGAGGTTGGTCGAAACGCTCACGCTTGGTTCAGTCGCGAAGAGTACTCAGAAAAACCACTTAGTGAAGTGGAACACCTGGGTAAAAGAGAGACAAGCACGGGGGAAAGGGCCGTGGTTGCAGACAGTTGACGATCCCGATGCAACGCTGACGGAACTGCTCGAATTCATGACGTCCCGCTGTTTCGTGCATAATAACCAGCAATCGACCGTCAGAGGGTACTTGGCGGCAATTAACTTTATCACAAGATGTTCGCAGGCCGGGAGTCACCCTTGTCTCATTGCATGCTAGTCGCAGTGGGGAAAGGGAAAGACAGGGCGCACGGTATGTCTGAAAAGAAAAAACAAGTGAGATTGCCCCTGACGTGGGCAATGCTCGCGGAAGGGCGACAGACAGTCGTGAGTATGGCAGACGGGGGTTACGTGATGTGGTTAGGACTCGCCGTGTCGTATTTCCTTTTGTGCCGAGCGTCAGAGTTATGGGCGTACGCAAACGGACAGGTTCATCCCGAGTTTTGTCTGACGCGGAAATGCATTTCTTTCTTTCACAAGGGGGTGCAGGTGGCGTTTGAGAACAGAGCGATCGCCACAGCAGTGCAGGTAAAGTTTTTTTTTTGGCCTCAAAGTGCGACCAAAAAAAGGGCAGGGTGCACCATCACGCGCACACGCCTCGTGAAGGAGAAGATGTCGGGGGGGGCGCAGATGGGGGCGTTCGAAACTCTGCTCGAACTGCTGGACGTATACCCCTTGCTACTAGCGGAAGCGCCGTTGACCGTCAGGAGCACCACGGTCGGGTGGAAAGTGTTTACTAGAACGGAAGCGGTCGCTGCGCCGAGACTCGTGGTAGGTAGCAGCGGTAGAGACCCCATGCAGTTCGCACTGCACTCAGGAAGAATCGGGGGGGGCACTCAGCTTGCGTCCCAAGGAATCTCGGAGTTGCAAATTCAGTGCGCAGGAAGGTGGAAGTCTCGGGCGTTTATGGCGTACGTGAGGGAGGCAGGGGAAGGCGCCAACTCCATTTTCGTTGCACTCGCCAAAACGTAGGATAACGGTGATAGCATGAAAAGATGTTTGGAATGGTCAGGCTGGCCATATGGGGTGAGTGTTAGATAGCCTCGCAGAGATTGGAGCGAGGCCATCAGAGTTCGGGCTAGCCTGATCCACGAAACGTAGGAGGGTTTTCATAAAAGGTAGAAGGGGGGATATGAACGGGGCTTCTGACGGTGTGAGTGATCGTTCGTATCATATTTGGATTTGTACTGAATTTGCACAACAAGGGTAGTCTTCATGTGAAAAATTAATCCAGAATTCTTGAGCCATAACAAAATGTAACTTCCCGTAGGGAGGTGGAGTTTGTGGAGGCGTTTTGGAATTCGAAGAAGCTGGGCAGAATCGTGAGACGAGGCGAGATCAGACGTCAGTTGAAAGCGGCTAGCCACCAGAGCTGCTTGGTCTTAGACGGCCGCTGCGGCAACGAGAATTCGTAGCAGTAGTGGGCCCAGACAATTGATCGACTTTCCCACCCGCCCGCCCTGTCGCTCAAGAGGGGGGGGAATCAGGTTGCAACAAGTTAGGTGTAATTTTGTTTGGGTGTTGGTTGTGAGTGTTAGATAGCCTCGCAGAGATTGGAGCGAGGCCATCAGAGTTCGGGCTAGCCTGATCCATGAAACGTAGGAGGGTTTTCATAATAGGTAGAAGGGGGGATATGAACGGGGCTTCTGACGGTGTGAGTGATCGTTCGTATCATATTTGGATTTTTACTGAATTTGCACAACAAGGGTAGTCTTCATGTGAAAAATTAATCCAGAATTCTTGAGCCATAACAAACGTAGTTTTCTCTGTGGTGTAGCTCTGTGACCTTGTATCTCTTCTAGGATTAAAGAATCTGCACGGACACAGGTTGTGCTGGATGTGGACGGGTAGAAAGAATGATTTAACGTGGTGAAGAAAACACACACACAAGATCGTCGTTATCTGGCTTCAACAGTCTATTCAGGTCTACGCATGTGAGGATGATGATGTTATCACATTAGCTCACCTTCCTGAAATCCTGGCTGTGGCCACGAAACAGACTGTAAAATAATAAAATTTCATCCCGATGGGAGAAAACAAAGAAGTACGGAATGGCGCGCTCGGCAGCAGTATCATGCCAGTCCATACGGGAAACAATACTACTATGTGGTATACGATGCAGTATCACTTGCGACCAACTAACACCAGGAACATATCCATGGTGTTATATAAACATTCGAAAAAAAAAGTGAAGGGAACAGAAAAAAAACACAAAGAGGCTTAAAAAAACAAAACAGAAAGAAAAAGAAAGAAAGGAAGGGAAATTAAAACAAGAAAAACGAAGCAAACATGCACTCAGGGCTCAGGCCGAATCCCGAAGACAAGGTTGCTGTTTGCTGGTGTGATCAGTCCTATGATATGTCCAGCTGATGAATCAACATAAGGACTTCATAAGAAGACCAGACGACAGGCGAGAACACGTTAAGCAGGGAGAGACGAAGAGCTAACAACAAACCAAAAACGAGCAGTCCTATCTCCAGTTTGTGGGTCAAGGACGACACAACCGACACAAGGAGGACAGAGAGGACAGATACGAAGGGGGGCTGAAAGATTTTAAACAAAAAAAAAACGTCAACGAAATCGGAAATTGAAGGAAAAATAGCAAAGAGTCACACAAATATCACATTTAGGTGACGCAGCCGACGCAGAATGGCAGGGCACGCGTGGGGGGGGTACCGTCGACTTAGCAGGGAATCGGGCAACACAACAAACAAGACATAACATAAAATATCATAAAATAAAACAGGGGTTGTAGCACAGCATATTAGGCACTCTTGAGGGGACGCTGGCAGGCCCAGGAATGCGTCGCCAAGTACCCGCGCGTAGGCGTTTCGGCAACACATGCATACGATTTGGAATTAGGGTGGGGGATTTGCAACCAAGATCCGTATTTCGTGGTTGTAGAATGGTTGATGCAAATAGACGAGAATTCCGAGCGTTTTAGCCCACTTTTGCACTTTTTGGGTCCAATAACATACTCCCCATCATGGGAACGTCGTTTTTTTTCCGCTTAGCAGCAGCGTTCGATCACTGGAGCACCTCTTAGTCGAGGTGTAGGTCTCTGTTGGGAACCTGCGGGGGATCAATCTTGAGAGAAGCACAAACTGCTGTAATGAACTTCTAACAAGTCACCGTCGCTCTCCGGTGAGCACGAACCAGCCGAAGTTCTAAACGCAGGGTGTGAAGAGAGCGATGTTTTTTCTGTTCCGATAAAACATCTAGAGATTAGAATGACCGGAAGCTCGGGGGCCGTCCCCTGAATAGTCACCGGGCGTCTCAATTAGAAAGACGGCCAGTGCCACGTTTCGACGGGAACATTCACTTTCTTAACCAGCTTGGTTGCTGTTGCTACGCCTCCTTCAACGCGGCTCCCCCCGGGCCTTGGGCCGAGCGGCGTCTTGAGTCGCTGCGCCGTTTGCATCCCAAGCGCTCGTCACCTTGCTACATTTCTCTTGTCCAGAACGAACCATTGCTTCATCTCCTGCAACGAACCATTGCTTCATCTCCTGCAACGAACCATTGCTTCATCTCCTGCTCTGACTGTAAAATATCCTGGGCAAAGGGTGGCGTCCTTGACGGAGCCTACTAAATGCTCCTGCACCGGATATCGTACGGCACGCCTGTAGTACTTTTCTCCCGTCGCTGTCGATGAGAGGTGATATCAGCCGCTCATGCTAAATCCCTAAATCCTTCTGGCGCGTCCAAGGTGATCTTTTCACCCCCCCCCGCAGCCATATTATATATGGGTTGGGTTGGCGTCGGTTGGCAACGACACTGTAAAACATGCCGCTCACTACGTGAGCTAGACATCCAGGGTACCGTTTTTGTTGTTTGTTTTTCTTTTGGCGGTCGCCCACAGCTGGATGTAGCGTACAGCAGTATCAGCACACGGAAAGGTACAATAACAACGTGTTGTCTCTGTCCACACCACAGCAAATGATAGCTGTTGAACACAAAAGGTGGTCAGTACGTCGTCAGTACTCCTTACATCTCGTCGATTATTCCGATAGTTTTCGCAGGTGGTCAAGGTTAAGGTGAAGGGATCAGGGTGAGATTTACGGTTAAAGCATACTTCAACTACGTATATACTGCTACAACAGTACCGTAGAGAAGTGACAAGTCAGTTATTTGTCGAGTGAGATCATTTGTGCGAAGTAAAGAACCTTTACTCTGCACAAGGGAACTGATCGTATCACGTAGTGTTCACGGTAAGGCACCAAAGAGGCAGTTACATAGTACTCCCATTGCTGTCTCTTGAAGTGGCTACACCGGAAATTAAACTAACTCATTGAGGCTGTCATCCATATGCAAGTCCGCCTCGCAAGCGGTTCTTATTACGGGGGTCTATAGTTAACAAGACCAAATATTGTTAGTAAAAATACCTAAATATATAGGTTTTTATGTATGCCATAGGTCCTGTTAACTATGGACCCCCGTAATAGTAGGATGCAGCTCACACCTCACGGCGCTTCGCGCTTGGTGCAAGCAATGTCTGCCTGGTCGGTGAAAACCCGACATATGCTCCGTCCCGGCATTGTAGGGATGCGAGGGTCTATGGTCATACGACTACGGCCATGCATGAGATCGAGTACATCTCTCCTATCGAGTACACCCCCCCCCCCCCAGCCATACTGCGAACGTCAAAGTGGTTCTATATGTTTTACCGGTATGTGAACTCGTCGCGTGGGCGGTCAAGGTCGAAGTGGAAGATTGGACCGGAAGTGTTCTATTGCATGAACTTGGAGGTGGAAATTAGTCACGTAGCATCTTGAGTTACTGTAAGTATGACCGGTTACAAATTCTTAGATGGAGTAATGCGTGACATATCTCAATAAAGTTTCCCAGCGGAAACCGCGCATCTACTCTTGTACCTTTACTTCATTTTTTTCTGTCTTCAACAGACTGATTCAAGCTGAAATCCAATAAAAACAAAAAAAAAAAGATAAGAGTGGGACGTTTATGCCGTTTTGGGGAGATGAGTCCCAAACGATCGTACGCACATTTTACGAGACCCTCTTCGCCCGATAAAAAACTTTTTTTTTGCGTCAGAAATTTGTTTTCCTCTTTTGGATTTTGTTTTTGGGGCCTTGAGCACCCTCAAATTCCCGACAGAAAAAAGCAAAACAAACCGCTCGTCGAAGCGTCGACAGGGGCTCACAAAACACGTGTGCAAAACATCAGCATCGGCTTGAACGTCTGGGCTTTGGTGCGAAAAACATGCGTATTTGCTCAATACCTTGTAATAGATTAGTGTAGTTTCAGTATGCGGTCAACTTTGTGCGATAAAAATGATTTGATATACGTATCCCTACGCAGCCAGATCTTCAAACCTTTGCACGAATTTCACTACTGACATTATTTGGAGTACTTGGAACCGGCTTGTTCAGAAAACAAATATAAATGAAGAACTAAAAAGACATGTCTTCCTACGGAAACGCCTGAGTGTAAAATACGTATTTTAAGGCCCGTGGTTGGTCGGGATTTTTTCCCCCCTAATACCAGCCCTATGACCTCAACTAAAACACTGACCATGCCACCATCTTCCACTGTTAGTGGCTGCTAGTATGACACCAAATACGTGACATTCGAGTGGATATTGCAAACTGTATTCATGACCGACAACATTCAGGACGTTCAGCTTGAACCAGCAAGCACAAACCTACAGTAGACAGGGTACTCACGTGTGTTGCTTGCTTAGAGATAGAAGGAGAGCACTTTCATTCCTTCGTGCACGCGGAGACTCAGACCAAGCTCTCTGGAAAACCCCTGGAAAACCTGGTTTTCCACCTAAGATAAGTACTACAAATACGTTCACAGTGCCTGAACCCAGGTAATTACCGGGCTTTCAACCTCACATAAAGCAGTATCATAACACTAGCCCACTCTGATGAGCCGTATATGCAGAATTATGGGAAATTCATGGAAACCCCGATTCCACGAACTAGAACATGACTCGAAGATGCGGCTCCTCAAAACTCACCCCCACACCTCTGAACGGCGAGGCAACGAAGCCGGCGAAGTACGCTCAAAAATGAAAGGAAGACCTAGCCTTAAGGGGAAGGAGGAAATCGTCAACGAAAACCATCGCCATGTCACCCACACGGGGGGCGAGGCGAGGAAGATGCGTAGAAAAGCGAAAAGTGACTACCAAAACGAGAAGAAAAATAACACGGAAGACGGCAAGAACCACCTAAACCCAGCCCACAACTCTGAAAATGCGTCCTGGGTCACAAATGAGTGGCCGATTACCTTGACCAGCCCTGACACTGAGCGGGGGGCTAGGCAGGACAAAATACGCAAAAACCCATCCCCAACCCAGCCCCCCCCCAAAAGAAAACAAACCAGAAACACAGCGAACAGAAAAAAGCACCCCCCAAAGTCCAGGAAAACGACGAATATATATAAATATCGAGTGCAGTCGAGAAGCGAAAATCAGCTATCCACGGCGGCGCCTCTAGATTCATCTACGTTACGCTGGACCCCCCGTGCAAACGCGCTAGTCAAGTGAATTTGCGGACACCAAGGGCCTCGCACAGCTCTCGTCGAAGTCGTGTACCGCGCCGGACAGAGAGTAAGCTTGATCGGTCACGGGTCGTCCAAAAATCGAACCAAATATACTCCATCCGTTGGCGTAGTTGCGCTGATTTTCCCGAGCCACCACAGACCGTTGTCGCTCTTGTACCAAATGTGGGCCCCGTTGGGAGGTACAGTGTTGCTGTATCGGCGGAGCCAATCGGCGTGCGATACGCAGCCATAGCCGGGTGCCAGAAACCGCTCGCCGTTGCTGCGAGAAAGCTCCCGTTGTGCAGCGCCGATTCTCATCCGGCGGTACAGGCGGTTGGTTTGGCGGTGTGGGTTCGGGGTGCCGGCCCAGTAGCGCAAAATTGCGTGGCGAGAAAGCTGGAGGTCCATTTCCCGTTCCCAGGATAGACGGGATAGTCCTGTCCAGTGCGCCTCGTACATCACCGCGATGACGCTACCTTGACCTCAAACCGATTGATGTCCAGTAATCTTTTCCACTTCGAGTCGTTGAAGAGGGGTCGAAACGTCGCCCTCGGTGACGTGGCACGGGGGGGATTTCTTGGAGAAGTTGTTGAGCATCTATTGCATCAACCCCGCCGGCAGATACTTCGGCATGTCTCCACGGTCGTGGGGGTTGGCACAGGGCTTGCAGTGTTGAACTGATACGCGACGGCGAGCCTCAGCGCCGGGCATATCGGAAGGAAGATCCAAATACAAGAGCTTTGCTCCGAGAGGAGATCCGTTCGGGGTGTCCGCTGAGGAGCATGGGCCAACTGCGAGAATTTTGTAGTGGCCCGTCCAGTTGAGTGAGAGTTTGACCTTGAGGATCTTGGCGTCCGTGTCTGGTTTCGTGCCCTGGTGGATGGTGGCCGCCGTATTGTATACTCACACCCAACCGCCAACTTCAGATTTGGGGACGGGACGCAGAGCGTCGGAGGGGGCGCAGTTGCGGCGATTCACGCGAGAAACAGTGAGGGCGTGGTGTTCGCGAACGATATCGTACGCGCGCTGCTGGCGGTTCGTCGCCAAGTCGCAGTCGGCAAGGTGATCGCGGGCCAAGCTCTGGTGGTCGGCGACTCCAGCATGCTCGAAAATCGTGAGAGGGAGGCATGGCAGCCAACCCATATGTACCTCGTTGGGAGCCAAACCCGTGGCAGCGCTGATGGAATTGTTGTACGCAAATTCGACGTGAGGGAGCTGTTTATCCCAGTTGTTTTGGAGCTCGTTGACGACCATTGCCAGATTCTGGGCCATCGTGTGGTTTACACGTTCCACACCACCGTTGCCGTTTGGGTGGTATGAGCTGGTGGCAATTTTTCAAACCCCGAGAAGCTGATATACGGCGTGCGAAAGCTTGCTTTTCGCAGAACTGGAGGTCATTGTCCGAGAGGGCACCCCCAAAGAGGGACACACCAGTTGATGGGAATGTTAGCCATGCCCTCAGCGGTGAACTCTGCGGCTGTGACGGCGTACATGTCGGCTCGGAGGCTGAAACGACCAGTGAAAAGCAGTATGTAGGTATTACCTCGAGGCGTCACCGGAAGAGGGCCAAAGCAGTCGATGCTGACGGCGATGCTGGGCCCTACTGGCAAGGGCATCGTGATGGAGGGCCACCGGACCGTCTGCCGCGACGTTTTCCGTGCTTGGCACTTTAAGCAGTTGCGTAGCCACCACCGGGTGCAGGCGCTCATACCGATCCGCGAGTAGAAACGTTCGAGCATACGCAGGCTGCGCGCGGTTCCTAGGTGGCAGGAAGCCGTGGAATGGCAAGCCTGCATGACCCAGGGGCGCATCAGCAGCGGAACATAAATACGAATAGACTCGTCGTTCAATCAACAGGCCGTACGATCCACCGGGAGTTGCGTATCCGATGCAGGGGGGGAAGGACGGCTGTCGGACAAGTAGATCGATGCCCGCGTCGTTGGTGTGCAAGGGGCCTTTGATAGCCAGCTCCTGAACCTTCGACAAGGGAGGGCGCTGGTGGGCAAGGAAACCCGACAAAACATCGGCTGGCAAAACTTCCGGCCAGCCGAGGGCTATGTAGCGCATGGCGGCGTTGCACGCAGGCTCAGCCTGTTGTTCCCGAGTCCAGTCGGCGTGCGAATAGCGCGCTGCGGAATCACCGAACTGAAATTCGGCAGCTGCTCCGAGAGCGTCCAACTCGGTCGCGGTGACGGGAGGTGCGTCAGTTGGAGGCGGAAGCCATAAAAGAGAAGTCCCCAGGGGCTCGGCGCGGTCGCGGTCGGACGGGATGGGTACCGTCGGGACGGACGAGGCGGCAGGAGCAGGGCCCAAAACGACGGGTGCGGGCGGTCGCGGCCATGGCGCTCGCGGCGGAGTGATAGCACGCCGGGCTAATGGTCTAGGGGCTTCGCCGGGCCCGAAGCCAGAATCAACAGCAGGCGGCACGCTGCCAGCAGCGGCGGCTGTTGGTCGGCGCGTCCGAGTTGAGATGCGGCCTGAAGGCGGCAAAACGTTCAGAGGCGGCGATGGGGCAGACGCGGCCGGATCAGTGATCACAGCGGAATGTTCTCCCTATAAAGTGCTCGTCGGGAGAGGAGCGCGCTGGGTGACAATCGTCGCTGCAGCGGGTGCCTCTGCAGAGCCCTGGCCTGAAAGGGAAGACGCGGCCGGAGCAGTGCTCACGACGGAATTTTCGCCCTGTAAAGTGCTCGTTGGGGGAAGAGCGCGCTGGGCGACAACCATCGCTGCAGCGGGGGCCTCTGCAGAGTCCTGGTCGCCCCCGAAGGGCACGACAAAAACCGAAGCGAAAGCGGCGTTGGCGGGGGGTGAAAAATCTCTCAAGCCAGGACGGCGGTCGACGGTGGCGACGGAAGCAGATACACGAGCGACGAATCTCCCCGAACGAGCAAGGAGGTCGTCAATCCTCATTCGTGGCCCGTGTGTGCGAAAATCGCGAAAATCCGAAGAGGTGAAAGGTAGCCCATCCAAGATGGCACTTTCACTGCGGGACACCAGCCCACGGAAACCGACAAGAGGGGTCGGCGAAGAGCGAGTGCGAAGCACGCAGGCTTGGATGAGGAAGATACTACCGTCCTCGACGGGGTTGAGGCAGCTAGGCCCACTGCGGCCGTGTTCTGTGCCTGGCTCCGGGCATGCGGCAGAGAAAGTCAGCATTTCCGTTGGCGGTGCCCTTGCGGTACTCGAGGGTGTAGTCGAACGTGGTGAGAAACTCGAGCCACCGCTGGACTCGCACGTTGTGGTCCCCTATTTTGCCGATGCTCTCAAGTGCTTTGTGGCCCGACAATATTCGAAACTTCGTGCCCCACAGGTAACCTCGGAGTCGTTTGATGGCCCAGACAATGCTGCCAGCTTCCAGGCCCAATGGTGTCTAGTGCCCTCGAAATCGAGGGTAGCGCGGTTGAAACAAGCAATGGGCCCTACCGAGCTGTCTGGTTGTTTTTGTTCGAGCGCGGGACTAAAACCGTCGATGCAGGCGTCGCAGTACACGTGAAAGGGGCGGGAGCCGTCGGCTACGGCGTCCCCAGTCAGGGAAGACCAAAATCGGTGGGGCACCGCGAGGATCTGGCGGACGATAGCTTCCATGGCCGGCGTGAAAACGTACTTGACTCCCTTCCGGAGAAGGGCGGTGAGAGGACGTATTCGTTTAAACAGGTCGGGCAGGAATTTTCAATAATATCCTACGCCGCCCATCAGGGCGCGGACCTGCTTGAGGTTCATGGGCAAGGGCATTTTCATCAAAGTCGAACTTTTTTCCGCATTAGGGCTTATACCCGCGGGCGAAATGGGGTGGCCCAAAACATTGGCGTTCGTGGCGCCGAGACGAGCCTTCGAGCGGGAGGTTGTGTTTGCGCAGGCGTTCCAAGAGGGCTCGTATCGTTTTGACGTGGGCCGTCGGATCAGAGTTGAAAACGATCATATCATCTAGGTAGGCCACCACCTGTGCCAGACCTTTAATGACTCCGTTAATCACTTTGACGAACCAGACGGGCGAAGCACTGCTGCCTTGGGGCATGACGAGCCACTCGTAGAGGCCCGTGGGAGTGCAAAACGCCGTGAGAGGGGCGGTGTCTTTGTGCGCGGTAATCTGGTGAAACGAGGAGATATATAGAAGAGGGAGAACACCCGTCCCTTCCCCAGGGAGTCGAGGACTTGATCCACGCGAGGAATATGCAGCTGGCTGAGGACGCTGATCTGGTTGAGTTTTTTGTAGTTCACGGTGATCCGAACGTCTCCAGACTTCTTCGGGATGACTACCAGCGGGCTCGAGTACGGAGAGGTTGAGTGCTGGATCAGGCCTGCCGCTAGGTACTGATCCAAGGTGGCCTCATCTTCCTTGGCCAGCACGGGGTTGATGCGGTGCGGCCTGGACGTGACAGGAGCGCTTCCTTGCGGGACCGAGATCACGAAAGGCATCAACGATCAGGAACCAAAAACAGACTTGGACTTCGAGAAAACGTCAGGAGATTCGCAGAGAACGCCCCCCAGCTGTTCGATGGCCCCAGGGGTCCAGCTCGTGCCTTGGAGGTCAAAAGCCACTCGCCGCAGATGTGATGGCAAGCGTGCCCAGACGCGCAGGAACGAAGCGTGCTGTTCTGAGCTCAAACGCTCAAGCAGTGCAGGCGAGGGCGAGGCTGGAGCTGCGAGGGGGGAACTGTAACTGCTGAGACCGGACACACCTCAGATAGTCTGGAGGGAGGGCTGGGGGCTCGGTTGTCCTGCTGCAAAACGTCCAGCGGGACGCTCAGCAGTGGGTCGTGGGCGACGCCGACGATATCCCCCGGTTCGAGAGGCGCCACTCCAACGAGGGGAAGAACCTGTCGTCCGAAGGAGACGAAGTGCTCCTCGACCGAGGGTAGGTACGGCTGGGGCATCTTGTCGACCAAGTAGTGTCCAGTGAGGGCCGGGGAGCCATCGCTTCGAACCAAGTTAACAGCAAGCAGTTGAGGATCGTCGGACAGGGTGACGCCTGCCGCGCCCTCGTAGCGTAGACGGAAGCCTCCACCCGAAGCGGCGGGGCCAATGGCGTACACGGACATGCCTGTCTGGGCGTGGTGAACTAACTCCAGCTCGCCCAAAACGCGTTGATCAGACGGCCGAGGTGGCAGAGAACGGTAGGAGCGGCTATTAAAACGCATCAAGCTTTCACGTCCCTATAGTACGGCATGCTGCATCACTGAGGGGGGAACCACGCAGGCCTAAACTGCGAAGGAGCAAGTCCCATTTCTCCCAAAAAATTGGACGCTCAGGCGCACACTGGTCGGAGTCTTCAGAGGGGCCGATTCGACAAAACGCCCCCAAGAACGAGGGGCGCATTTCTGCTCGCACGCGAGGGATGCCGCACCAATCGAGTGCATGCGACCCAGGACATCTCGTCGGACGAAAGTCTGTGGAGAGCCAGTGTCAAGAAGTGCCACGCAACTGAAAGGTGTAAGAACGCCAGCTCCGCTGTGAATCGCGAATTTGGTTGTAAAAGAGGCGTCATCGAGGGTAATGGTGCCCCCGATGGAGCAGGGGCCGCGTTCTGGCAGCGCGAGGGAGGGGTCGGCACTAGGTGCGACAGTCAAAACCTCGGGGCTGTGATCAGCCGGCGCGTCAGACAAATAGGTCGAAACCTCCAAAGGAGGACCTGGGCAAGCGCGGGCCACGGCCAAAGGGCGGCGCGGCGCTGGTGCAATCTCATGAATTCCGTCAGTCCTGGTTGGAGTGCACAATTGAAGAGAGGGTGCGAGGTGTACCAACCCGGCCTCACTTGAGCTGAGGGTGTCGCGAACGGCGGAAACAGCTTTATCGAGCATTTTTTCTCACGCCACCGAGAGGGGTCTTGAGCCTCGGGGGTCGTCTGCCCGGAGACCGATGCCCCACATGGGGTCAAAAGGGCTGGCTTCAGCCAAACGTTTGGTGCCGGCCTTCAGACCCTGTAGACGTCTTCAAGAACGGTGCTCGGGTGGGGGGCATCATAGGGCCCACCGGAGAGGGCTTCCGTCCTGTAGACCTGGTGGGGAAGGGGGACGAGGTAGCTAATATTGTCGACTCCTCCTTGATAGGAAAAAGGGTGGAGCGGCCACCGTTATTGCGAAGAAACGCCGAGTCGAGCTTCAACCGAGATCTCGGGGTTTCGATGTTTGCCCTCCCGCACCTTGAACCGACCGCCACCACATGGCCGGGAAGTGTAGGAGGGGGAAACCCTCGCTAAAAAAAAACGACACGAAGGCGCGACACATGTCGTCGAGCTGCGCGGTGCGTGGTTCGGGAGAGCGGCGTTTATCGCGCCTACTCGCGTGCCCAGGTTGAGGGGAGCGGCGTTTGAGGCGCGGGCTCCCGACGTCGGGGCGCCCGGGGGCTCCCAGGTGAAAGCAGTGGAGCTGGGTCGCTGCGTCGGTCCGAAGTACGGAGTAACGCGCGGGGCGAGAGCGGAGTAGGTCGACGCTGAGTGCTGAGCGAGCCTGGAACGCGAGCATCTTGTGAAATCAACGTTTTTTCTCCCGGCAATGCTGGCGGCGGGCGGGCAGGAGGAGCCGAACCGCCGTCGACCTGTCAGTTGCCGGCGCGGAAGGTGCCTGGCTTGCGTCCGTTCGAGTTTCCGCCCGAGTTATCTGAGGCACCGCAGCGAACCCCCGAGACAGGAGCTGGGACGGAAGAGGCAGGGGCGGTCGAACCCCCACCGTGATGGCCGGAGTTAGACTGCTGGTGCCCTCGTTCCGCGTGTGTGTTGTAGCTGTCACTTTGTCTTTTCTGCTGACCCTGGACGTGATGTTGCCCACGCGAGTGGCCGGGACGACGCCTGTGTTTCTTCTGGTTGTGTTTGTTCGGTCGTGAATTGTTCTCGCGGCGATGTCTGATCATGCGTTCTGGCCAACGACGGAACGCCTCGCCGTCGTCGCCGAGCGTTCCGAGGTCGGGGTTGAAGACACCACTAGGGTTAGAAAAGGGTGTCTATATTGTCGGAGAGAGTGTGTGTCTTCGTGGCAGTTTCAACCTTGGGCCTCGACTTTCGCCGAGGGCGGTTGCGCGAGCGGATGATGTAAGTAAGCCGCCCCAGAAGGGAGAGTCCTCGGTCTGGATGGACATGCAAACGGCGTGCACTTCAGCATGGTGGTGGTTTTCAAGGGGCTAGCAGTTGGAAGAGGTGACAAGCCACGGGTCGAGGCAGTCAGGGATGGATTTGTTGACTTTCATCACAAGCGGATTATTGCGCGATCCCGTCCGCCAGAAGGCGACTGGGGAAGCGTCCGGCCCTGGCCGCGACCATTATTGGCGGGCCGGGGCCCCGACGGGGTGGATGACCGCACACCCGTCGAAGAAGCAGGCAAATAAAAATATTTTTCACCGTTGACGGCAGGTGTCTTATTGTTCGCGAGAGTCTCGAAAGCCAACCATATGGCGTCAAAAGTGCCGAACGGCCTCGATCCAGTAGCCAAAACTCCCGGGTACAGCGTGAGCATCAAGCTGGGGTACTGCTCGTTCACTGCCATCCGAACCACCTCGAAAACAACCTCCACCCCCGGTGCTAAAACACGCTCAGTCCCCGTCGCTGCCGACACCACTCCTCGAAATGCGCAACTAAAATCGCAAAACGGGGTTCCGTTAAACACGCCAAACATTTCCAACTTGGTGTAGCTGGCCCCCGTGTCGGTGTGGTCGAAGGGGTTGCTCAGCAACTTCAGGAGGAGCGTGAACGTCTCCAGTCTCGTCGATCCGGCTGCGAGGGCGCGCCACACCTGTCCAAACAAGTCATCCATCAAGGTAGTGAGAGGGGTGGTCGTGGGCTTGTCGGGCGCGATGGTGCGCGCGAAGGGTTTCTTACGAGGGTACTCCCAACCGGGGATCTAATTAGTAGAACTAAGGCCTTCATGGCTGCCATCGTTGCACATCATGAGAATATCAAAGGCAGAGGCCTTGATCGCACGAGTGAGTTGTTGCGCGGCATCGGAGGGGTTGATCGAAGAGGGAAAAGATAGGACATAAATGCGTGAAATGTTCTTCAGTCCCAGGTGTTTGTACGCGCGTTGAACGTCGGCGGTGTGCTTTTCCGCGGCGGCAGCGGCGGCGGAGTCGTTCGCCGATGTTCCGGCGTGAGCAAGGTTAGACGACACGGGCATTGCGCGGTCATCGGGCATGGTCAAACGACCAAGACGCGCGGCGGAAGAAGCAACATCAGTCAGCGGGAGAACCACTTGCTTCTTGCTGGTAGCGCCCGCAAACTCGGGGACTGGGGCTCTTTTGTTGCCGTCCGAGGAGGAACTGGGAGAAATGGCTCGAGAGGAGTTTCCCCGAGTGCCGTATAGGCCGTCACTCGAGCTCTCCTTCCCCTTGCCGCGGTTTCTCCGTCGTCCAGCCCCGTTTCGCCGAGACGTGCTACCGCGATTTTTCCGTGCCCGAGCCTCGGCGGAACCTCCCGTCCGGACCGCCGAATCCCCTCCAACCCTCGGGCGCCGGCGGTCCTGGTTGCCAGCGCGGCAGCGAGAGCGGTCCCGGGCCACAGAGCTGGCGTCAACTCCCGGGTGTCCGCTGGGGGAGGCGGGGTGGTGTCCAGAATCCGGTCCCGTGTAGGGGAGGTGGGGTCCCATGTAGGCGGAGTATGACCGCCGCTTGCAGTGGAGGAGATAAGCGGCAGGTTTGGGCCAAGAAACGATGATGGAAGAAGCGCCGTGCGCCTTGCGGAGGCTGACCACCAGAGCCATGGTGTACGCTTGGCGTTGTTGGGCCGCCCAGGAGTCGTCCACCATCCCGATCCAAGCGTCGTGGACGGAGAGGTTGTCTGGCGGCATCTCGCGTCGCAGGCGGCGAGCGGCACAGACCACCAGGGTCGCCGCCTCGGGGGGAAGCACGGGTTGGGCTCGGCCGCCATGCAGGCGACACTCCCCCGGAAGGAGTCCAGATCTCCGGTACGCTTGGTCCGGGCGTCTATGGCCAGTCCTGGAGCTGCAGACCGGCTGTGCTGTGAGAGCGTTTGACCGTGACTGAGCCCGCCCCCTCGAGTGGAGGTTGTGCGGTAGGTGTCGATTGGTTGAGCCCGAACTGGATGAGTTTCGGTAGGCGCGGGTGAGACACCTCACGCACACCTCTCATGCGTCCGTAGGGAGTTGGATGAGGAGGATTGAGCCCGCGGTCCCTCCAACGCATCATACGTTAGTTCATGTTTTGGCGCCAAGATCCCTCCAGGCCTCGCACAAGGGGGTGAGGTCGCTTAGTGCCTGGTTAACCCTAGACAAAGTCACCTATAGACAATACGTTTAAGAGAGGACAAACAGCTGTAGTGAACCCTACCCTAGCTTTGAGTAGAGATGGCGACGGCACGTGCAGGGTGGGGGATCAGAGCTGTGCCCGTTGCCCGAAGGGGTTTTCGGTAGGCGATGATCAGTGCGCCTCTTGACACCCGACCCGAGGTTGGGAGGGGCACACCCACGGGGGTCCCGTTTCCGCAGGCCGGGGGGGGTGTGTCGATTGGGTGTGCGAGTGCTGAGCCCGTTATCCCGAAGGGGGTCGTACGGTAGGCCTTGCACAGCAGAGCCTGGACTTTTTTGTGTTCCGGTATGCGCGAGTGCGTTCATCCCACGCATACCCTTCAGGCGTCCAACGACAGCTTTGTTTCGAGGGTTTATCCCACAAGCTGCCGCGACGCCTCGTCTCTTTCTAGCACTACCGCCCACCCTGCGTCATATGGGCCTTGCAAGCTCAGGCGAGGGTGTGGCGACTAGTCGCATTCACCACTGTCAATTGTTGAAAGATGTTTCACCCACACGTGTCATAGTAAATCAGAAACAAGGAGGAGGCCATGACAATACAACAGGGTGATACGGTTAATACAAGCATACAATATATACAGCAGAGCAGCCACACCTGCCAAACAGATAACACAGCAGCACAACAAAACAGGAACGCGGGGGTCAGCTGCCCGGCAAGAAACAGACAACATATTTGTGAACCTACCCACACGTTGTACGTGATCTTATAGTTGAACACATTTACGTCTGATAAATGGTAAATATCCGAGCACCCCGCTGGGTTTGCAGCTTTAGTCAGGCAAGACAGCGACAGCGTGAGGCAGCGCTTGCAGCGATGGGTCTGGGGAGGTGAGAGAGCGGGAGGTGAATGAGATGAAGGACAACATTCTTGACCTGAAGGCGCAGCCGACCCCACGAAAATCCTTGATTTTGCCATCATCCGCGAGCATGTTGTCGCTCACTTTCGTACGCCTGCTCGAGGCGAGTCTGTTTGTCGTACGCGACGTAGGCTACCTTATCGTGAGTGGCTATCGTGCCCGATAACCAGTGTACTGGCAGTAAACCCAGTCTGCAAAATCTGGTTGTCGCTTGGGTGCGCAAGTGATATGGTTGTGGCTGGGCTGCACCACGTCACGGTCAACCGCCCGGGCATATGTGCGCGCAATCAGGCAACCAACACACGAAATGAGGTAATGTGCAAACCCGGCGCTAGTACAGACACACATGCACAACAGTAGCAGTATTTTAGCACATTTATACTCGTGGATAGGGGTGCGTGGTGCGTAGGCATCCACACGTATATATCGTCCATCGCGTTTGGTTCGAGCGGATAACAAAGTTTGAACTTCTGCATGCCCCTCACTCTGACAGTGGTCCTCATTATTTGGTAAATGAGTGGAAGCTTTCATAACTTATTTGGAAGTAAAAAACTTCCAAAAATTCCATTTAGACTTCCAGATGGAAGTTTTACACTTCCAAATGAACGTTTTTCACTTCCAAATGGAAGTTGTGAGAGTCAAAATGGAAGCTTTATACTTCCAAATGGAAGTTGTGAAAGTCAAAATGGAAGTTTTGGATTTGTTTTACTTCCAAATGGGAGTTTTGGAAGTCGAGTGGAAACCTTCATTTAGTCCATGGAAGTTTACATTTTGGAAGCTAGTGCAAGCCAGTGTAAGTTTCCACAGCGGAAGCCAGTGGAAGCAAAGTGGAAGCTTCCACTGCCATGCCCGGTAGAAGTTTCGTCAAGATTACACAAAGCTTCCATACACCTTGACATACTTTCACTTACTGTCACCCACTTCCACTTCACGTCTAGAAGTTCCATTTGACTCCTACCTTCAAGGAAACTTCCATCGGCGTCCGCAGAATCTTCTGTCCACTTCCATCCTCAACCGTAACTTCCACGTACTTCCATCTACTCGCATCCGCTTCCATTCAACTTCCACAACTTTCGTTTGGCTTTCAAAACTTCCATTTTATATTTCATTTCAACGAAACTCGCATCTGAGTACGCAGAATCTTCTGACCACTCCCCCCATATTCAAGCGCGACTTCCACCTATTTGTACGTATTTCCCACGCACTTCCATTAAACTTCCAATGGCTACAGCTTACTTACTTATTTATCTTTCATGTTACTTCCATTTCAATGGAAACTTCCACGCACGTCGGCAGACGCTTCTATCCACTCCTATATTCAAGCTTACCTTCCACCTAATCCCACTTATTTATATCTGCTTCCAATTATGCAACTTCCAAAGTTACATGTAACCCCTACTTACACGGAAATTCATATCATCAGCGTTCACCAAAGCTTCCATACACTCTCATATGCAAGAATAAATTCAGCATACTTTTACGTACTTCCACGTGCTTTCATCCACTTCCATTAAACTCCCAAAAAATATGTTTGCCTTGTTTTACCATGGAAAACTCACATCTACGCCTGCAGACGCTTCTATCCACTCCCCGGGGCCCATATGCTTGTGGGACTTTGGCCTAGTTACTTCCTTTCGGAAGTGAAGATGGAAGTTTGGAAGTCAAAATGGAAGTATTGGAAGCCGGGTATGAGCCTACCACGCGAATTCTATTCTACATTCAACTTCCAAAACCTCCATTTTGACTTCCAAACGGATTGTTTTTTCTTCCCCCAAAGGGAAGTCTTTGACTTCCAAGTGGAAGTTTTCGACTTCCAAATGGAATTTTTCGACTTCCAAATGGAAGTTACTTCCAAATGGAAGTGTTCGACTTCCAAATGGAAGTTACTTCCAAATGGAAGTGTTCGACTTCCAAATGGAAGTTTTCGACTTCCAAATGGAAGTTTCTAACTTCCAATAACTTCCAAACGGAAGTTTCTAACTTCCAATAACTTCCAAATGGAACTTTCTAACTTCCAAATGGTAGTTGCGAAAGTCCAAATGGAAGTTTTGGAACTCAAAATGGAAGCTTCGCCAGCAATTCGAAACCTTCTTTTTTGACTTCCAAAACTTCCATTTGGACTTCCCCAACTTCCATTTGGAAGTTCCGCAAGTTCCATTTGGAAGTTAGATGCTTCCATTTGGACGCTTCCACCCGACTACCATTTTGACTTCCACAACTTCCAATTTCACTTCCACTTCAAATAGAAGTTTTGGAAGTTTTTTACTTCCAAATGGAAGTTTTGGAAGTCGAGTGGAAGTTTCCACCCATTTACCAAATAATGAGGTGGACCCCGCGAAAGACGCTCACCTCCTAGGGATAGGGACAGCTTTTGTCAATTAAAAGGTTTTGAGGCGTTTCAGTCGATTTTTGTCCGCCTCAATGCCGGTCGAGCAACTTTTGCACAGCAAGATATAGGCGGTGTGTGTGGTGTGGAGGCAAAGGGCGACCGCAGGAACTATACTGCTACTGCTACTGTTGTGCTCTCGAGTAGTTGCAGGAGACGCCCTGCTATTGTGACGCAGCTTTTGGGTCCACAATATACGTCAATGAAATTGTGACGAGCTTGTCGATCCAAACTACCAACCGCACAGCTCGAACAACAGCAGAGACGTCGGTGCGTTGTGATGGCTCAGGCAAACGGTGGCGACAGCAGACACATGCGTACTGCTGTCCTCTCGATTGGCAGTGAGAATTGCACTGCAGCTCAGAACAACAGCAGAGGAGTACAACAGCAGTTTTTTTTCAGTTGGCGGTTGCTGATGGCGTTGTGGTCGGTGGCGTTGGGAGTTGGGATGTCATTCATGCTGTACATGCGCCCGCGCCCCCAGCTCTGCCTACTATCCATCCTCGGTGCTGCATCGTAGGCTCCGATGCATGCAACTAGTCAGAAAGCACACCCCGGATGTGCCACCTTACGCGCATGATTTTGCCTGCTGCTGCTGTGCTGCTGGGCACCTGCTGCTAGTGGAGGATGAGTAGTTTTGTCTGGTGGCAGTTGGCCGTTGATCGTTGGTGGGCGTGGTCGGGAGTCAGGATACATGAATACATAGATACATACGCCCGCACCCCAAGCTCTGCTTATTTATCCTCGATGATGCATCGTAGGCTCCGACACTTGCAACGACAGGTACAGTAGCCAAGAGTACACCCCGAATGTGTCACCTCACGCAGTTTTGCCTGGTGGCAGTTGGTTATTGATCGGTGGGCGTGTTCGGGAGTCGGGATACATACATACATGCCCCCGCACACCAAGCTCTGCCTATCTATCTATCCTCGATGATGCGTCGTAGGCTCCAACACTTGCAACTACAGGTACAGTAGCCAAGAGTACACAGCGGATGTGCCACCTCACGCGCTGGTTTGGCCTGTTACTACTGCTGCGAGGCAACAGCAGGTGGCGGTTGTTCTTGTTGGTCGTCATGGTGGGTGTGGTCGGGTGTCGGGATATATACATGCGCCCGCACCCCAAACTCTACCTATCCATCCTCCGTGATGCATCGCAGGCCCCGATACAAGCCATAGAGTATACTGCAGATGTGCCACCTCACGCGCATGGTTTTGCCCGCTGCTGCTGCTGCTAGGCGGCATGGCCGCAGCGATGTGCAACCGCCTGCTTGTTGTACTCGTAGCACGCTCAATGCGATATTTGTGCTCAGCAGCAGTTGTAACGGCGCTGTTGGCTATTCACGGCCATAGTAAGTCATACGGTAAGTCATAGCTCTGGTTTGATTGGTGCATGCTCGAAAAGTCTAGTCTGTTTTTACGTTGTTTTTTGCTTGTAAGTCATAATTTTGTACCCATCCCTTGACCCAGTGCCGCAAAATAGGTAGACCATGTATTTTATTTCACACGTATGGTTGGGGTCGCTTGTTTTGGCTTTTTGTCCTTCCGTATGTACGTGAATTTCTCTAATTTATCTACATTTCCATATCCCTTGAAAAAACATACCTGGTATGGCTTTTTGGGTGGATGACGAGGGTGCTTGTTGTGAATCGCGGGGGGAGGCCACGATTGACGAAAGCAGGAAGGGACGGCACACTCATTAGGAGCGTATCAGATTGGCTATACAGTTAGTAGGTAGGACCGGCGGTCTATATTACGGGTAACACAAGCGGCTGCGGCTGCTTGGAGGGTGCTGTTTGCTTTGTATTCGTTGTGCTTCGGTTCGCCTGCTCGTTCCTTTGATAATTTTGTTCGCCAGCTCTTGCCTTTTGGTCCTAGTTTGTTTGTGTATTTATGTGGTTGTATGGGTTATTTTCCTTGTGCTGTACTGTCTGCCACATCTACTTCTATTATATGAGGCACGACACCTTCTTTCCCTTTTAATTTTTCGTTTTTCTCTCTCTTTTATACAATGTGCATGTGTGTGTCGTACCCAGTACGATCGCACGGCATTGCATTGTCTACTCTGCTTACCGCACAACAATTAGTAAGAATGTAGCACCTCTGTACGAGTCTCTGTGTTGTAGTATTGTGACCACCGAGCTTGTATATTTTTAGGAATGGAGAATCGGCATAGACACGGGTTGTGCTCGATGTCGAAGGGTAGAAATATTATTTCTGGAAAACATAAAGTAATATGTACAAGGCGCTTCGCTCCGCGGGCGGCCTACGCCGCCCGCTGCGCTCGCTCAGGAAAGAAACATCAAATTATGCGAAGCGGACAGAGGTCCATGATCGAATATTTTAGAGTGTTTGCGATAGAGGTAAAAAAAAACAAACTTTACTTCCGCTAAAAAAAGTGAATTTCCTTCCCTTCCTGATTTCGGTGTGTTTGCGAGTGAGGTAAATCAAATCCTGCAGGCGACGCCTCCGAAAATAAGAAGGGAAGTGGGGAGGTGAGGCAACGCGGCAAACAAAAAAATAACGAATGCTGTGAACGGAAAAAAAAAAAAAAAAAAAAAAAAAAAAAAACGGCGTGCGAGTAGCGACGGCAGCCCAGCAACGTTTCGGCGGCACAGTTGACCGCGAAGCCACCACAGCCATCCCATGGCTACAAGCAGCAATAGCAGCTAGCTGGCGCTAGACGCAGCTAGGGGCAGCGTGAGCAACAACAATAAGCAGCGTCAGCACCAGCACCAGCACCAGCAAGGACCAGCACCAACAAGCTTCCATTTTTGGATTGCTGTTGTTGCTGCTGGTGCTGCTGGTGCTGCTGGTGCTGCTGCGCTCGGCCTACGCACGCCACAGCGCCGGCGCGCTCCGCTCCGCCGCCGCCGCCGCCGCTGCCGCTGCTGCCGCTGCTGCTGCTGCAGCCGTAGTATGGTGAAATCGAAATGATACACGAGCTGTCATGCTGTCGCGCTCTCTACGAGCACGAGTACGAGTACGAGTGTGAATACGAGTCCTTTTTCGGGACGACGCATCCTCCACGTCGTCACCAAGCGGGCGAAAGCGTGTACCGTAGCAGCGGCGGCGACCCGCTGGCACGATCCAACGCCGCTCGTGCGCACTATACTCAAGCTACACCTCTCGAGCCTCTGTGCTCCCAGCGGTTGTCGTGATGCGTACGGCAAGCAACATGGTGGCATGGAAGATGCTCGGTGTTTTGATCCTTCGAGATTTTAGTTGCGTTCTGCGTCGGGATAATGCTCGGTGCGTGTAGGCCAATGAAACAGAGAGCCAAAAGTTACCGTAACTTTCGCTGAAATCCTTACTTCGCTGAAGTCTTTTCCGGCCGTTTTTTCAGAAATTTACCTCAAAAATTTACCTCGGGAGAATTTTTAGAGAAGTAAAAGTAAAAAAAAAAAAAATCGCAAACACTCCATTGTTTTTTTTATGGCCGCTGTAGCTGCAAACTGGCGACTTGATAATGCCAAGAGTCTTGCCGCCATGCTTCAGGAGAAAACAGCTCGGACGCCACATATGCTTCGCGTTACGGGCGGTTTTCCGCTACGCTCGCTCACACGTCGTACGTACGTACATACCCCAGGTAGGGTACTTATTTTCTTCTTTCGATATGCTCTGTGTCTGTGTACTCGTATGTATGTACGAAAGATAAAGCACAGAACGGCACAGCAACACAGCAAAAGCAACGAAAATGAAACCGAAAATTTCTAAAAGAAAAAATCCCCGTCCCCTTTCGTGTAATAATTTAAAACCTGAGTGGAACACCTTACACCAGTCAAAAAAAGAAAAAATGAAAAAAGAAAAAACCGAACAGCAGAGCTTCTCTCTCAGCCTCGTACGCCGCCCGCCCGTCTCGCGACCATCTCGCGACCAATTCAGTCCGTGTAAAGCTTCGCTCCCACTCTTCCACAGTGAGCCCCGTCGCCCGCCTCGCGTGAAGCCCGGTGCTCACCGTGGACCTCGACGCAAGCTCGACAATGTTGGTGCCCATTTGGGGTACCTCCCTCTTGTGACTCTCAGCCCGGTCGCGAAAATAAGCACCGCTTGAATATTGTCTTACAATTCCGAACGACCCTTAAATACTCGTACGTACTCTATCCAAAATCATAAAGATGGAGGCCAGACAGAGCCTATTGATGCATCCCTCGTGTCTCGAGGCACACGCGACGCCTAGGCACGAAAGCGGCGACAGCGCTCCTGCAACTCCCCCTCTATCCGCCAGCATCCGCTGACACCCGCGACGGTGCCGGGTTCGCCAGCGCAACCGTGCTCGGAGTACACGCACGCACACGAAACGAAAGGAGAAAAAATGAAAGAAGGACTGAAAGTGCGACGAGCAATGGAGAAAACAAAGACCCGCTGGAACGGTCCGGCAAGTAATAAACGGAGGCGATTCGCAAGTGGGAGCTCTGAGAGGCCAGGGATGTACCAACCGAACACGCTCAGAGATCGAGATCTAAGTAAGTATATCTATACGAAGCGCCAGGTATACACTAATATATATACAGTATATAAAAAAGTGGTGAATATTATTTCCATCAATACTTCCATGTACGTGAATCATTCGCCCAGGGTGATATATCGTGGCTATAATAGTTAAGCCTCTAATACTATAAAGGTTGAGGTCCACGGGTCGAGAAACCGGACGAGTGAGTTTAGATCTTTTTCTCAAATTATCTGGCAACTATCGACAGGACACCAACTAACTGAGCGCCAAATAATGTAGCATGTCAGGCACAATTCGACGAGGGAAGAAAGGGTTGGGGGTCTTGTGGCGATAAAAAGGCAATACACAAACCGTAGTAGGGAGGGCTAAGAAGAGCATTTTAGTGGCCCCAGATCTGAAATATGACCATTAAAAAGGGGAGGAGGAGCAAGAAGGGCGAGATTATGAACGGTATAAAAGCAACAAACGCACAACAATGAACATGAACAAAATAAAAGAAAAAAATATGAGAGACCGACCTGGAAGTCAAGCAGCTATTCCCAGCCCAATCGCACGTATTTTGGGTATCACCATTTCCTAAAGAGGAACAAACGCAGGAAAAAAAAGAGGGGAAATAAAAGAGAGACCGACCTGGAAGTCGAGCGGCTGCCCCTAGCCCAATGCCATGGGTTTTGACTATCAATTGTTTCCTAGAAGGCTTTTTGTGTGCATTCCCTCTCCCCTGTTGCGGCGCTATGGTTTGTAGCAATCGTCCTCTCATCATACATGGCAGGCGTTGTCGCCTGCGTTTCTGATGAGCGCCTCGTCCCTTCGTTCAGAAGACATCTGGCGAGGCAAACCGCAACTAATACAAGAGCTTATACCATCATCGAGCACCTCGTGTGAGTGACCAGAACAGAGCCAAAGGCATAAACCTGCTAGCAGTAGTCGGTCCCTAGGTCCATACTGCCATACACTTAACACTGGCGTCGTCGGCAGGACTTGCATAATCACTTTGGTTTCTGTTGGCCGCCTTGTTTATGTCGTCGTGTCATTTCATTGTTCGTGGTCTGTGACATTTCTCAGGGCTTGATTTTATTTTCTACTCTTTTGCTGTTGTATTGAATGGAGTGCATACAAATATATCGTGGTCCTGCGACCGCAGCCCTTGTATCTACTCGTACAGTAATACAGGCAGGCAGGTAGAGTCAGGGTACTATCGTAGCGGTGTTGATAAATATGCATGGAGGCGCGACGCTCGTAGTGCCTGGTAAAATATGCGCCGTGCCTGCTCATCTATACAGTTATACTGGTAATATATACCCACCAGGTACAGCAGTAGTACACCTCATGTGTACAGTATAGAACTCAAGGCCCGTTGATATATATATAAATGGCGACTGTTTGATGGTCATGGATGTTGGACGCCCATCAGAACTGGTACGATGATATCTAAGTGGTAAGAGTATGTGCACATGCTTTGAATGCATGTACCTGGCATGCGCGATGCCCGTGCAGAACTCTAATATGATGCCTGGTCGGCCTACATGGATCGCCCGTTAGGTGTGCAGTACGCTCTCGTTGTCTATTAATAATCGCATATCCTGTAGGTTTATTCAAAGAATTGGTGCTCAAGGTAGCGAAATCAACCCTGTGGTTGCCTCTGATCACCTTGAAGATACTTTCTCGGGGACCAGGTTTAGTCTGAGTGGCGTTTGCTGCTAACTACATCCACGTTTACCTGTGGTAGACAAACGCCACATTTTCGTGTGATCATGGCATGCCTGCGATTTGCTATCAGCTCTATGCTTGCTTGTGATCAGGCTGGAGACGGTTGCTCGTGATCACGGCCATGTTTACCCGTAGGCAAATAAACGCCATGACCCCGGGTGACCATGGCGTGCAGATCATTTGCCATCGAGTCCAGAGTTGCTTGTGATCAGCATGGAGGTGTTTGCTAGTAGCCGCAGCCATGTTTTGCCGTGGTCTAATCAACTCCACGCTAGTCTGCGACCAAGCTGGAGGCGTTCAAGTAGTGAGCGCACCTAGGTTTTTCCGTGGTAAGCTTTGATCCCTAATCTCGTGTGATTATCGCACGCCTGCGATATGCTATCGACTCTATGCTTGCTTGTGATCAAGCTGGAGGCGGTCGCTATTACGGGGGTCCATAGTTAACAGGACCTATGGCATACATAAAAACCTATATATTTAGGTATTTTTACTAACAATATTTGGTCCTGTTTACTATGGTCCCCCGTAATAGTGATCACACCTATGTCCAGCCGTAGGCAAACAAACGCCATGATCCCGTGTGACCATGGCACGCCGGTTCTTCGCAATCGAGTCCAGAGATGCTTGTGATCAACCTGGAGGTGTTTGCTGGTAGCCGCAGCCATGTTTTGCCGTGGTCTAATCGACTCCACGCTTGCCTGTGATCAAGCTGGAGGCGTTCAAATAGTGCGCCAACCTACCGGTATGTTTTCCCCGTGGGAAGCTTTAGTCCGTGATCCCGTGTTATTATCGCGCGCCTGCGATTTGATATCAACTCCATGCTTGCTTGTGATCAAGCTGGAGGCGATCGCTAGTGATCACACCGATGATTACCTGTGATCAAATAAACGCAATGGTCCCGTGTGATCATGGCACGCCGGTTCTTTGCAATCAAGTCCAGAGCTGCTTGTGATCAACCTAGAGGTGTTTGATAGTAGCCACAGCCAGCCATGTTTTGCCATGGTCCAATCAACTCTACGCTTGCTTGTGATCAAACTGGAGGCGTTCAAGTAGTTGGTGCACCTATGGTTTCCGTGGTGAAATTAACTCCGTGATCCCGTGTGATCATGCCACACCTGTCATTTGCTCGTCATGCGTTGGGTGCATGTTTGTTTCCCGTCCAATCGACTGCGTGCCCATAAAACGAAAAAAAATGGCACGTGGGCAGGTATTCTCGGCTTGTTGGCGCGGGCGTATGCATAATATGTTTGCTTATATTTTACCAGGTACGTGGGCACGTTGTTAGGTGCTTGACGCTAGGTTTGCGAGCTGCAGCTGCCGTGCGGGGATGAGGCCGGATTGATATATTTATGAAGGAGTCGTAGTAATTATGTCTTTCTTGTGGCCAACACATATTGTCTGATTTAGTTATACGTCCATAATGGGCGATCGACGCCGGCAGTTGTTCGCGCTTCGGCAGACGATATGGTCGCTTGCAGCACCATCAAACGATTGCGCGGCTGTCATAGCCGCGAGGACCCGCATTGTTTTGCAATATTTCTGATCGGCTACAACTCCAGATTTGCTACGGCATTTTACCGTGGAAAAAGACTACACATCATGTCCATTTAGGCGTGGTTTAGTGCAGGTATACTAACACCTATACCACGCATTTTTGCACCCTACGTGTAGATTTTGGATAGTTGCGTGATGGCGCTGAGGGTAGCACACTTAACAAACCTTAACGCTGAGACGTCCGGCTTTTGATTGCATTACAAAACCGTTTTACGCGCAGGAGTGACGCGCAAAAAAAGCATCAACTCGATCGTCGAGTATCCGTGTTCGTTGAGTACCGGCGCGCACGCTTTCTTGGTAGGTGACAGAGCCGCGAGGCCCACGGTCTCCATCTTTGTCTCATTCTCTTCCCCTCCCTCTCTCTGCGCCTCGCCGAGGATGGATGTCGTTTGTCTTTGCGCCGCGTCGGTTGTCGTACCCGTGCCTGCGTGCTCCTGCCCCCGCGTCGCCCTTCTCTCTCTCTCGCTCCCCTGCTCTCGTCCGGCTCCGGTGACAGATGAACAGGCGCGCGTTTCTCTTGCGCCCCGATCCCGCGCATTTCTTGCCCTCTCGCCGTCTCTCTTTGCGGCGTAGAATCCGGAATCGAGTACGGCAGCACGTACCACACGAACACTGGCCTTGGTTGTTGCCGGGGAGAACGGGGAAGGGGGGAGCTCCCTCACGGGAGGCACCAGACCCCCTTGCCGACAGTTTGCTAGAGCTCTCGGGCCTATGAGTTATTTAGGCGAGAGGGTGGTTGGAGTTTTTTTCGGATTTGAGGAGGACAGACGCTGAGGGGGGGTCATGTGGTGTTTTTTTCTGGGTGGTTATGGATGTTATGTTTGTGTTATTCACAACGTTCATCCAATGTGGTACCTGGTACTGTGGTATGCCCCTCGTGTGGTGTATGGATGGGCCCCCGGCGGAGGGGGTGTGTTGTGTGGTTTTTTTAGATGGTTTGATCTGCGTTATTCCCGGATGGTGTTGGTGGCTTTGTAGATTATGTTGTTTTGCGCTTTCAGTTTGCGTATTCGATTTTTTGTGTGGATGTCGGATCTTATCCCGGCATGGGGAGGACATACGTTTGGGGGGGTTGTTGTGGTACGTCCCCCTGCATAGTTTTTAGGATGCTTGTATGGGGTGTTTTTTATGCTTTTCTCACGGGGGGAGGGCAGACGCTGGCGAGGGGGCCCTGTGGTACATATCACTGTGGTTCTTGGGTGTCCTTGCGTGTTTGAGATTCCTCCCGTGGTTCGTAGATATTTTTTTTGTATGGTTGGGGGTGTTGTGGTATGCCTCCCTGTGGGTTTTTTGCGTTTTATTTTTCGGGGGCTATTGGAGTTTTTTTGGTGTAGTTCGTGGCAGGAGTAGCATGCCTCCCGTGGGTCTTTCCTTTTGTGTGATTTCTGGATGCTCTCTGTTGGCGAGTTAAAATTCTAAGCGAAAAGAAGTATGCTATCTCGCATTACCGTCGCGATCTGTGTATCTATGGCGGGAGTAGGGTTTAAGGGGAGACTCTTGTCCGGAGGAACGGGGTTCTTTTTGATCTCTAGCACTAAATTTCCTGGCTTAATTTTTGTTTTGATAAGCACAATGTTCTGTTATATTTTCCATGATTTGCATTAATTTCTTATGAAATAGAGGGAGAGGTTTTAGATAGGACTGGAGAAAGACTGTGAAGCGCCTGGGGGCGTGTGTAATCCATGTGAAATGTTTTCTGACTTGGAAGGTTTGGGTAGTACTTCGGAAACTGAGAGTTTGATTTTTTGGGTTGATGAAAAAAAGTGCTTGTGTTCCTCAGAGTACACGAATATATTTGGACTAATTCCGCGGAAAAAGCCGTTCTACCTGGCTGAATCCGAGAAGAATGCCGTTTTTACCTGGCATTGGATTTCAAGAGTTTTCTATGTTTGCAACAGAGAAGCCGTGGATTTGATAATTTGAATACTGAATTGAGAATTTGAGTGTTGACTCGAGAATTCGATTTTGAGTTGCAGATTGGATTTTTGACTTTTTGCGTTTGATGTGAGTTGATCATAATAATAAGATACGTCGACCTTGCGATGTCGTACATTTTCATGCACGGAGCAGTTGGGAGCATTGATATGGTCATGCACAGGAGCAGAGAGGATAATAGTAATGTCCTGTATATTGAGTAGAGGGGATGTTGCTTGTACTCAGGAATACGACATACAAGATCCATCGTAGATCGAGGAGTTCCATGCTGAAAAGGGATTCTGGTAATATGGTATTGAGATATTGGGGTAATATGTGCCCATCTATTCCACTCAATAGTGTAGTTCCATATGAGGCGAGTCGACTCGACAGCTCGGATATAATGTAAGAAGAGGAGGGGATGTTGCTTGCACACAGGAACACAACATAAATGATCCATCGTAGATCGAGGAGTTCCACGCTCGAAAGGGGTTCTGGTAATATGATATTGGGATGTTGGGGTAATATGTGCCCATCAATGCCACTCGTTAGTGTAGTTCCACATGAGGAGAGTCGACTCGAGAGCTCGAATATAAAATAAGAGGAGTTCCGTGTTATTGTCTGGAGTCAACCACGCGTTCCTGTGCTAGCTGCGTCTATACCTTTGGAGATCAATCAACATCCATTTTTGTTCTCGTCTGCTTTATTTTTAGTTTTGCTTAGTGGTTGTTTCTGTTTCTGTTGACTGATGACTTGTTCTGGCATGGAGAGAACAGTCTCCGGAGGGATGTTGTGGTATGCCTCCCGGGGTGTTTTCTGTTGGTTTCGCGGAAGCAGTAGCATGCCTCCCGGCGGTTTATTGTTTTTCATGCGCGCTGGCTTCATAGTTCGTCTTCAGGGCTGAACTGAATTCCCACAGCGCAAGGGGTTTTATGGTGATGGGTTGGCACGGTTCGGCGCAAGAAGGCGTACTTCGATTCCTTCTGTTTTACTTTTGGATCTTAAGGGGAGTTTCCCAATTCTGGACGGCGGGGTTGACTGTAATCGCGTTCTGTCCATACTTACGAGGCGTGAGCCCCCCTGTTCGAGATCGCATCCAGAGAAGCTCCGTGGAGAGGCCGCGCGGTGGGCGTCCAGGAAGTTCCTAATCTTAACAGGGTGTCCTGTTCACCGCGTTTGTAAGGAGGCGCATGAGTGGGCATTCTGGGGAGGGGTTTTTTATCCGATACAAGGCGGGATTTGCTCTCCTCAGTTTGGTTGATAAAGTGTATCTCGGATCCACCGCTTGAGATATCACGTGACTGCCTTTGTCCGTCCAATCAGTGGGGGAGGATGTTGTAGCGGTGTTTCTAAGGGTCCGAGGGTTTCCACAGGAGTGGCTTAGCCTATAGGGTTGATTCGCTTGTTTTTGTTTTTCATCTTGCGCGTGTTTTCGCAATTCTCGAGTTTGGCGGGGTTGACTGGACTTCGTGTTGTTGAGTCTCTGCACGAGGGCGGGAGCCCCCTGTTCGCGACCGCAACCGGGGAGGCTCCGTAGAGAAGGCGCGGGGTGAGCGTCCAGGAAGGTCCTAAACTTCAGAGGGCGTCCCGTTCACCGCGTTAGTGAGTAAGGCGGCGCATGGTTGTGCGTGCTGGGGAGGGGCTTTCCTAGCGGAAAGGCCGGGTTTTCTCTCTCAGTTTGGTTGGCATAGTGTATCTCGGATCCACCGCTTAGGATATCGCATGACTGTCCTTGTCCGGCCAATCAGCTGGGGAGGATGTTACAGCGTTTTTTCTAAGAATCCGGGGGTTTCCAGAGAAGTGGATGGGCGTAGTATTTGAAGGGGGGTGATGTGACCAAACCCGGAGATAAACGCCTGCCCGCACGAACGAATGAGCGGCCGATGCAGCCCACAACCTCTCGTAGCTCCCTATGTAGCCTTGTCTATTACCCTCGGCGCTATACTACACTAAAAGAGCACCGGTCAGGAGAGCGCTTACGCTGGCTCACCAACAAGGACCGCAGGTTGCGAGGTGCAATGGTCAGTCGGTGCATGAACTTGGGCAGAGTGTGAGCGTGGCATGCACGCCCAGCATAGAGCGGGCTAGAACTCTAGGAAATAACACAAACCATGGTGTGCAAATCGGCGCTTGTTTTATGGTGCCGAAAGGACCCCGGAGCGGTAGCTCCTATCATGAGTGCTTTGCATGCAGGAATTGCGACTGCCCTCCCAGAACTGATACATGCACGCCACGAGACTGTGGCAGCAGTACCACAACTAGCCGTACATGCAGAATCATGGGAAATTCGTGGAGACCCTGATTCCACGAGCTAGAACATGAGTCGAAGATGCGGCTCCTCAAAACCCACTCCCACACCTCTGAATGGCAAGGTACGTCAAAAAAGAGAAAAAGGAAGGCCTAGCCTTAAGGGGCAGGCTTATGATCATCGAGAGCCATCGCCATGTCATCAGCAACGTGGGTGGGGCGAGAAAGTGTCTACGGAAAAGCGAAATGTTAAGACAAAAAGTGAGGCGGTCCTGTTCCCCAGTACGTGTTTCCAATGGTATCCAGAGCATCCCCAGCTTCCGAGCGGGGGGAGATCCGTAGGGTGAGAAGAAAAAATTACACGGAATACGCCAAGAACCACTTAAACCCATCTCACAAATCCGCAAACGTGCCCTGTGCTACGAATAATTGGCCAGATTACTAGACTAGCCCCGACACTGAGCGGGGGGGGTAGGTGGGACAAAATACGCGAGAACCATCCCCAACCCAGCCCAAGAGAAAAAAAGCTCAGGAAGCCGGCGTCCCCGGTGGCTTAGTATGTGGTCCGCGTGCCTATCAATATCAATTTCGTGGGTTTAAGTCTCACCGTGTGAATACTCGTAAGAACGTATTCACGCTTAAAACGTTGATTGGCGGAAAGCGCGAAAGCGTGAGTTAGCTACTTTGATGAAAATCGACGAGCAGTGGGATTGCTGAACCCCATGCGGGAAAAAAATGAAAGCACGTACCGGGGGGGAAAAAAGGACGACACCTGTGACCACGGCTTGTCCAGAAGAGGATCGCTGAAGGTAAAACCTACGAGTTAAGCTGGAAAGTTAAAGTGATGATGAAAAAAAAAAAAAAAAAACGAGCAGAAAAACCCCGACCCGAAAACTCGGAAAATGTCACAAACAAGGAGACCACCCTCCTAAGTCCAGGAAAACAACAAGAAACAAGTATCGAGTACAGCCGTTAAACCAAAAAACAGCTATCCACGGCGGCGCCTCGAGATTCATCTACATTACGCTGGGCCGCCCGTGCAAACGCGCTAGCCAAGTATACATGCAGACACCAAGAACCTCGTACAGCTCTCGTCGAAGTCGTGTAGCGCGCCGGATAAAGCGGAAGCTTGATCGGTCCCGGGTCGTCCAAAAATCGACCCGAATATACTCCATCCGTTGGCGTAGTGGCGTTGATTTTCTCGAGTCACCACAGACCGTACCGAAAGTGGGCCCCGTTGGGAAGCACGGTGTTGCAGTATCGGCGAAACCTATCGGCGTGCGATACGCAGCCATAGCTGGGTGCCAGAAACCGCTCACCATTACTGTGAGAAGGCTCCCGTTGTGTTGTGCCGATTCTCATCTGGCGGTACAGGCGGTTGGTTCGGGGTGCCGGCCCAATAGTGCAACATTTCGTGGCGAGAAAGCTAGAGGTCCATTTCCCGTTCCCACGATGGTCGGGATAGTCCTGTCCAGTGCGTCTAGTACAGTACCACGATGACGCCACCTCGACCTCGAACCGGTTGGTGTCCGGTAATCTTTTCCCCTTCGAGTCGTGAAGAGGGGTCGAAATTCTAGATGACGTGGTACGGAGGGGATTTCTTGGAGAAATTGTTGAGCACGTACTGCGTCAACCCCGCGGGAAAATACTTCGGCCTGTCGCCACAGTCGTGGGGGTTGGCACAGGACTTGCAGAGTTGAACTGATACGCACCGGCGAGCATTAGCGCCGGGCATATCGGAAAGAAAATCCAAACACAGGAGCTTGGCGCCGAAAGGAGATCCGTCCTGGGTGTCCGCCGAGGAGCAGGGGCCAGCTGCGAGGACTTTGTAGGGGCCCGTCCTGTTGAGTGAGAGTTCGGCTTAGAGGACCTTGGCGTCATTGTCAGGCTTCGCGCCTTGGTGGATGGTGGCCGCCGTGTTGTACAGCCACGCCCAGCCGCCAACGGTAAAGTTGGAGACTGGACGCAGTGCGTCGGAAAGGGTGGAGTTGCGGTGGTTCACGCGAGCAAGAGTGGGGGCGTGGTGTTCGCGAAACATATCGTACGTGCGCTTCTGGTGGTCCGTCGCCAAAACGCAGTAAGCTCGGTGGTCGCGGGCCAAACTCTGGTGGCCGGCGACTCCCGCACGCTCGAAAATCGTGAGAGGAGGCGTTGCAGCTGACCCATAAGGACCTCGTTGGGAGCCAGACCCGTGGTGGCGCTGAAGGAATTGTTGTACGCAAATTCGACATGATGCATCTGTTCATCCCAGTTTTTTTGGGAGCTCGTTGACGACCATTGCTAGCATCTGGGCCATCGTGCGATTTACACGTTCCACCCCTTTTGTTTTTGCTTTTTTTTGCGCTTGATCCTCAGTGATTTTTATTTTTATTTTTTCTCTTCCTTTCTTCTGTTGATAAGCCTTAAGAGAGGAGTCGTGTGGCGTGGGTGGATGGCGAGCCTGCCTTGCTTGTTCCGTATTGTCTGACGCCAAGGGGCGGGGCATAGTTGACGAACGCAGGATGGAGACGGCAGACAGGGTAGCAAGGTCCCGGGCGGACTAGTAGGGAGAACCTGGCTGGTTACACGTACCACAAACGGTTGCGGCTACCTGGAGGGTGCTTTTCGCTTCGGGTTGCCTGTTATGTTCCGTTGGTTCTTAGTCGCACTCAGCTTATAAGCAGTAGTGTTTTTTCTTTATCTTGTTATTTTCAAGTGTCTGCCACATCCCCTGCGGGGAGGCACCACAGTTTTATCTCTTCTTTTTTCCTTTTTCTCTTTCGAATTAACATTCCTTGTTTTCGTTGTTTTTTTTCCATGCTTTATTTCATTTTCTCTCTTTCATAGAATATGTATGTCGTGTCGGTCATAACCAGTATGATGACATGACATTGCATTGTCTACTGTGCTTACTGCATACGTAACAGTGTAGTATCTCTGAGGCGTAGTTTTGTGACCACAGAACGTGTATCTCTCTAGGAGTGAAGGATAGGCACGGATACTGGTTGTGCTGAATGTCTACGGATATAAAGAACGGTTTAATGTGAAGAAAACATACACCCCACCGTTGCCGTTTCGGTGGTAGGAGCTGGTGACCATTTTCCGAACCCCCAGAAGCTTTACAATGGCTTGCGAAAGCTTGGAACAGAACTGGAGGCCGTTGTCCGAGAAGATGCTGCGCGGGCATCTCCAGAGGGGAATATACTGGTTGATGGGAATGTTAGCCATGATCTCAGCGGTGAACTCAGCCAGAGTGTGACAGCGAACATGTCGGCTCGGAGGCTGAAACAACCAGTGAAAAGAAAAATGTAGATATTGCCTCGAGGCGTCACCGGGAGAGGGCCGAACTAGTCGACGCTGACGGCGATGCCGGGCCTTCCGGTAAGGGCAACGGTGAAGGTGGGCCACCAGACCGTCTGCCGCGACCTTTTCCGTGCTTGGCATTTCAATATGTGACTTAACCACTACCGAGTGCAGATGCTCATACCGATCCACGAATATAAACGTTCGAGCATACGTAGGGTGTTCGCGGTTCCCAGATGGCAGGACGATGTAGAATGACAAGCCTGCATGGCCCAGGGGCGCATGAGGAGCGGCATAAAAATGCGTATGGGCTCGCCGTTCAATAAACAGGCCGTACGACCCACCGGGCGTTGTGTGCCCGACGCAAGGGAGGGGGACGGCTGTCGAACAAGTAGGACGATGCCCGCGTTGGTGGTGTGCAATTGGCTTTTGTTAGCCAGCGCCTGAACCGCCGAAACGAGAGAGCGCTGGTGGGACAGGGAACACGACAACCAATCGACGGGCAAAGCTTGCGGTCGGCCAAGGGCTGTAGCGCATGACGGCATTGCACGCGGGCTCGGCCTGTTGTTCTCGAGCCCAGTCGGCGTGCGAATATCACACTGCGGAATCACCGAACTGAAATTCGGCAGCTGCGCCGAGGGCGTCCAAGTCGGTCGCGATGACGGGAGGTGCGTCAGTTGGCGGCGGAAGCCGTAAAAGAGGAGTTCCCACGGGCTCGGCGCGGTAGCCGTAGGACGAAATTGGCACCATCGGGACCGCCGAGGCGGCAGGAGTCGGGGCCATAACGACGGGTGTGAGCGGTCGCGGCCGTGGGGCTCGCGGCGGGGTGATAGCACGCCGGACGGATGGTCTAGGGGACCCGTCGGACTCGAAGCCATAATCAACAGCAAGCGGCGCGGTGCCAGCGGCAGCGGTTGTTCATCAGCGCGTCCGGGCGGAGATGAGGCCTGAAGGCGGCGAGACATTCAGAGGTTGTCAGGCGGCAAAGGGACAAACGCGGCCGGATCAGTGATCACAGCGGAACCTTCTCCCTGTAAAGTGCTCGTCAGGAGAGGAGGGTGATGGGCGACAATCGTCGCTACAGCGGGTGCTTCTGCAGAGCCCTGGTTGCCCCTTGAGGGTAGGAAAATCAACGAGGCGAAAGCGGGGTTGGCGGTGCGGAAAAAAAAGCCCAAACCAGGACGGCAATCAACGGTGGCGACAGAAGCAGATACACGAGCGACGAATCTCCCCAAAGGAGCAGAATGGTCGCCCATCCTCATACGCGGCCCGTGTGCGTGAAAATCGCGAAAACCTCGAGGAGGTGAAAGACAGCCTACCCAAGACGGCGCGTTCGGAACTGGGCACCAGCCTACTCGAGCCGAACACCGGGAGTCGGTCAAGAGCGAGTGCGAAGCCCGCAGGTGCGGATGAGGGAGATACCACCCTCCTCGATGGGCGCGAGGCTGCTAGACCCACTGCGGTCGTGTTCGCTGACGGGATCCGGCAAATGAGATATAAAATAAGCATTTCCGTTGGCGCTGCCCTTGCGGTGTTCGAGAGTGTAGTCGAACGCGGTGAGGAACTCGAGCCACCGCTGGACTCGCGCGCTGTGGTCCCCTGCTTTGCCGATGCGCTCAAGCGCTTTGTGGGCCAAAAATATGCAAAACTGCGTGCCCCATAGGGAACCTAGGAGTCACTTGATGGCCCAGACAATGCTGCCAGCTTTCAAGTCCAACGGGGTGCAGTGCCTCTCGGAATCGAGGGTAGCGCGGCTGGTATAAGCAATGGGCCCTATTGAGCCGTCCGGTTACTCTTGTTCGAGCGCGGCACCAAACCAGTAGATGCAGGCGTCACAGTACACGTGGAAGGGGCGTCTACGGCGTCTCAGTCAGGGAAGAACCAAATTGGTGAGGCAGCGAGCTCCGCGAGGATCTGGCGTACGATAATTTCCATAGCCGGCGTGAAGTCGTACTTCGCCCCATTCCGGGGAAGGGCGGTAAGAGGGCATATCCACTTGGACAGGTCGGGTAGGAATTTGCGATAATATTTCACTCCGCCCATCATCGCACGGAACTGCTTGAGGTTCTTGGGCATGGACATTTTCGTCAAAGCCGAACTTTTTCCCGCATTGGAGCAAATACCCGTGTGCGAAATGGAGTGGTTCAGAAAATTTGCGTCGACGGCGCCGAGGCGAGCCTTAGAGGGGAAGAGCTTGAGGTTGTATTTGCGCAGGCGTTCGAAGAGGGCTCGTATTGTCTTGACGTGGACCGTCGGATCAGAGTCGAAATGATCACATCATGGAGGTAGGCCGCCACTTGTGTCAGACCTTTAATGACTTCGTTAGTCCCCTTGACGAACCAGCCGGGCGAAGCACTGTTTCCTTGGGGCGTGACGAGCCACTCGTAGAGGCCCGTGGGAGTAGAAAACGGCGTGAGAGGAACAGTGTCGTTGTGCGCGGTAATCTGATGGAACGAGGAGACAAAAATAAAAGAGGTAAACCACCTGTCCCTTCCCCAGGGAATCGAGCACTTGGTCCACGTGAGGAATAGGCAGCTGGCTGAGGCTGCTGATCTGGTTGAGTTTCTTAGAGTGTACGGTGATCCGAACGCCTACATATTTCTTCAGAATGATCACTCGAGTACGGAGAGGTCGAGTGCTGAATCAGGCCTGCTGCCAGGTACTGGTCCAAGGTGGCCTCCAATACCTTGGCCACGATGGGGCTGATGCGGGTCGGCCTGGACGTGACATGAGCGCTTCCTTCCGGGACCGAGCTCACGAAAGGCATCAAGGAGCAGGAACCAGAACCCGACTTGGACTTCGAGAAAATGTCTGAAAATTCGCAGAGAACACCCCCCAGCTGTTCGATGGCCTCAGGGGCCCAGTCCGTGCAGTGAAAGTCAAAACCTACCGCTCGCAGATGTACCGGCAAACGTGCCCAGACGCGCAGGAACGAAGCGCGCAGTTCTTGACCCTATCGCTCAAGCAGTGCAGGTGAGGGCGAGGCTGGAGCTGTGAGGGGTGAAGCTATAACTGCTAAGACTGGAGACACCTCAGATAGTCCGGAGGGAGGGTTAGGGGCTCAGTGGTCGTGCTGCAAAACGTCCAGCGGGACGCTCATCAGATGGACGTGGGCGACGCCGAGGATATCACCCGGCTCGAGATCCGCCGCTCCAACGAGGGAAGAGCCTGTCGCACGGAGGCGACGGAGTGCTCCTCAACCGAGGGTAGGTTGGCCTGGGGCATCGTGTCAACGAAGTAGTGTTCAGTGAGTTCCGGGGAACCATCGCTACGAACCAAGTTGACTGCAAGCAGTTGAGGATCGTCGGACAGGATGACGCGTGCAGCGCCCTCGTAGAGTAGATCGCAGCCTCCACCCGAAGCGGTGAGGTCGACGGCGTAAACGGACATGCCTGTCGGGGCGTAGTGAACTACCTCCAGCCCGCCAAAAACGCGTTGGTCAGACGGCCGAGGTGGCAGAGCGGCAAGAGCGGCTATTAGAACGCATCCGGCTGTCACGTCCAAGCAGTACCGAATGCTGTACCTCTGAGAGGGGAACCACGCAGGCCCAAACTGCAAGGGAGCACGTAGGCTCATCTTCTCGAAAACATTGGACGCTCTGGCGTACCTTCGTCGAAGTGTTCAGAGGGGCCGATTCGCCAAAGCCCCCCAAGAACGAGGGGCGCATTTGTGCTTGCACGCAATGGATGCCACCCCAACGAGCGTGCGATCCAAACCACCTCGTCGAATGAACGTCTGTGGGGAGCCAGTGTCTAGAAGCGCCACACAACTAACACGTGCGACAACGCCAGTTTCGCTGTGAATCGCGATTTTGGTTGTGAAAGAGGAGTCGTCGAGGATGATGGTGCCCTCGACGAGGCAGAGTCCGTGTTCTTACACCGCGAGGGAGGGGTCGATACTAGATGCGACAGCCAAAACCTTGGGACTGTGATCATCAGGCGCGTTAGAAAAACAGGTGGAAATCTCCAAGGGAGGACCTGGGCATGCGCGGGCCACGGCCAAAGGGCGGGGCGGCGATGGTGAAATCTCATGAATTCTGTCGCGCGTGGTCGAAGTGCAAAAGTGATGAGAGGAGGCGGGGAGTGCCAACCCGGCCTCACTTGCGCGAAGGATGTCGCGAACGGAGGAAAGACGTTTCCCGAGCATTTTTTTCCCACGCCGCCGAGAGGAGTCTTAGGCCTCGGGGTCGTCTTCACGGAGACCGATGCCCCACACGAGGTCAAAAGGGCTGGTTTGAGCCAAACAAGTTGATTCCAGTGCTCAATAGGTGCTGCTTCATGGCCGGGTTCCCCGTGAATTTTTCAAAAGTACCAGCAAGGATGGCGTCTCCCCGAACGCGGTCCCAGATATCGCAGTCGAACTCATGCACGCCTCGACAGAGACATTTGTGCTCGCGTGGGTCTGGCAAAGCCATAATCCGCTCCGCTGCGCCGTAGTCCTCAAAAAGGCGAGCTATTTCAGCCCTCACATATTGCTCCGCGCAGGAATATGATACATCGTCAACGACAAACGACGAGGGGGACCACCGCGAAAAATCGGAGGGGGGCTGCCAGAACAGTACCATCCGCTCCGTTGAATACTCAAGAGTAGGGTCAAAGACCCACGGTGCCGAGTCGTCGGTGGCCGCAGTTGCGGTGTGTGTGGGGGGGAGTGTGCTTCTCTGAGAACACTGAGCCCCTGACGCACGAGGCGAGTCCGGTCCCACATGTACTGGCTCTGTGTCACCATTTCTCCTAGGCAGAAATCGCCAGAAGGCTCTCTCACTGCGCCCGATGGTCTCGGTCCTGGGCCAAAGGAGGCAGGGGGCTCTGAGCCCGTTCTGCTTGATGAAAGCTGCGATTCGTCCGATTTAAAGGGGTATGCAGTTCAGTTGATCTGGCCGGAGGCCATGGAGTCACCATTGGTTCGACGGGCAGTGTCAGGTTTCTTCTGTTCCACTTGAGCCAAAGGAGCGCTGCGCACGTGGACTGTCGTGCGCAAAGACGAAAGAGGGTATACAGACCCTGTAGACGACTTCAGGAACGGGGGACAACAAAGTGCTCACCGGAGAGGGCTTTCTCCCTGTAGACTTGGAGGGGAAGGGGCACGAGGTAGCTAATCTCGTCGACGCCTCCATGATAGGAAAAGCGGTGGAGCGGCTACCGTTATTGCGAGGAAATGCCGAGCAGAGCTTCAGCCGAGATCTCGGGGTTTCGGCGTTGGTCTTCCTGCACCTCAAACCGACCGCCACCCCATGGCCAGTAGGTGAAGGAAAGGGACACCCTCGCCGAAAAAAACGACGAGACGGCACGACACTCGTGGTGCTGCGCGGTGCGTGGTTCGGAACAGCGGCGTTTGGCGCGCCTGCTCTGGTGCCCAGACTGAGGGGAGTGGCGTTTGAGGTGTGGGCTCCCGACGCCGGGGGAGATGCCCGGGGGCTCTCCAGTGAATCAAGTGAGGTTGGGTCGCTGCGTCGGTCCGAAGTACGGGGAAACGCGCTGTAAGAGATCGGGGCAGATCGACGCTGAGCGCTGAGCGAGCCTGGGACACGAGCATCTTGTGAAATCAATGTTTTTTCTCCTGGCAATGTTGGCGGCGGACGGGCAGGAGGGGGCGAACCGCCGTCGACCTGCCAGACATCGGCGCGGAAGGTGCCTGGCCGGCGCCCGTTTGGGTTTCCATCGGAGTTATGCGAAGCACCGTAGCGAATCCCCGAGGCGGGAGCAGGGGTGGAAGAGGCAGACGGGGTCGAACCACCACCGTGATGGCCAGAGTTCCGAGCGTGTGTTGTAGTCGTCGCTTTATTTGTTCTGCAGGCCCTGGTGCTGCCCACGCGAGTGGCCGAAACGACGCTTTTGTTTTTCTGGTTGTGCTGTCTGTTCGGTCGTGAGGATTTGTTCTCGCGGCGGTGTCGAATCATGTGTTCTCGCCAACGGCGGAACGCCTCGACGTAGTCGCCGGGCGTTCCGAGGTCGGGGTTCAAAATGTCTCTAAGGTTTTGGAAGAGGTGTCTACACTGTCTGAGGGGGTGTGTGTCTTTGTGGCAGTTCAGGCAGTGACCTCGGGTTTCGCTGAATGCAGCGGCGCGAGCGGACGATGAACGTAGACCGCTCCAGAGGGGAGAACCATCGCTTTGGATGGACCTGCAGGCTGCGTGGCTTTCAGCGCAGTGATGTTTGTCTAGGGGCCAGCAATTGGAACAGGTACCAACCCACGAATCGAGGCAGTCAGAGATGGATTTGTTGACGTTCATCAAAAGCGGATTTTTGCGCGATCCCGTCTTCCATGCAGGTGACTGGGAAGGCGTCTCGCCCTGGCCGCGACCACTACTGGCGGGCCGGGGCCCCGACGGGGCGGATAGTCGCGCACTGTTCGGAGAAGTACGAAGAAGCAGGCAAACAAAAATAGTTTTCGCCGTTGATGACAGGTGTCTTATCATGCGCGACAGTCTCAAACGTCAAACACATGGCGTTCAAAGTGCCGAACGGCCTCGATACCGTAGCCGAAACCCCCGGGTACAGCACGGGCATCATACTAGGGTACCGCTCGTTAACTGTCACCCGAACCACCTCCAAAACAACCCCCACCCCCGGTGCCAAAACACGTTTAATCGCCGTCGCTGCCGACACCACCCCTCAAAATTCCCGACTGAAATCGCTAAAGGGGGTCCCGTTAGACACGAGAAAATTATGCAACTTGGTGCAGCTGGCCCCTGTGTTGGCACGGTCGAAGTGGTTGCTCAGAAACCTCAGGAGAAGCGTGAACGCCTCCGGTCTCGTGGCTCCGCCTGTGAGGGCGTTCGACACCTGCCCAAAAACATCATCCATCATGGTAGTGAAGGGGGCGGTCGTGGGCCTGTCAGGCGTGATGGCACGCGCATAGGATTTCTGCTCCCAACCGGGAATCTAATTGGTAGTACTAAGGCCTTGGTGGCTGTCATCGTTACACATCATAAGAATATCAGACTAGGAGGCCTTGACCAAACAAGTGAGCTGTTGCGCGGCGTCGGAAGGGTTGATCGAAGAGGGAAAAGGGAGCACAGAAAGGCGGGAGATGTTTTCGAGTCCCAGGTGTATGTACGCTCGTTAAACGTCGGCGGTGTTTTTTTTTCGCGGCGGCTGCGGCGGCGGAGTCGATCGCTGATATTTGGGCGTGAGCAAGGTTAGACGACAGGGGCATGGCGCGGTCATATGACATGGTCAGGCGACCAAGAAGCGCGGCGGAAGAAGCAACATCGATTAGCGAGGGCACTACTTTCTTCTTGCTGGTGATGCCCTTGATCTCGAGGACAGGGGTTGTTCTGCTGCCGTCCGTGGAGGAGCTGGAGGAGCTGGCTCGAGAAGCGTCTCCTCGTGAGCGGTTTCTCGTGTTTCGCCCGTCTCTCGATCTCTCCTGTCCCTTGTCTCGGCTTCCCCGAATTCCAGCCCCGTTTCGGCGAGACGTGCCACTGCCGTTGTCTGCACCTGGGCCACGACGGGACCTGCCGTCATGGCCGGCAGAGTCCCCTCCAATTCTCGGGCGTCAGTGGTTACGGTCGCCGGCGCGGTGGTGACAACTGTCCCGGGCCGCCACCTCTCGGATCACGGTGGACCCGGTTGTCCGAGGGGCGGTCAAAGGTGGAGTGGTCCAGTCCAGAGCCCTTTCCTACATCTGGGAGCTAATGTTCCTGGTGGGCGGAGTGCGTCTGAGCTTGCGGTGGGCGATGCATGCTTGAGGTTCAGGCCAGGAGACGGTGGTGGAGAAAGCGTAGGGCGCCTTTCGGAGGCTGACCACGAATACTATGGTAAACGCGCGGCGCTGCTACGCTTCCAAGGGGCCGTCAGCCATCTGGATCCAGGCGTCATTGACGGAGAGGGTTTCGTCCGGCATTTCTCGTTGGACTCTGCGGGCGGTGGAGACCACCACTGTCGCTGCTTCAGGAGGGAATAATGAGTTTGGCTCGGCCGCCATGCAGGCGACACTCCCCTGCGTAAAGTCCGTGTCCTCGGGGCTCCGGATCCGTGCGTCGATCGCGACCTCGCTGGTGAGGTGCTGGTGCGGAGTGCCTTATCCGGGGGCTGCAAGTAGGACTGGAGTGGTCGCGGTCGGAACGAGGGGTAGACGCCAGGCTGGAACTCCAGGCTCGGGACACCGACGAGTCTTCCTGTTGTTTTCCGCCAGGGCAGCTCGCAGAGCTTCCCTAACGTGGGAGGTGACTTCGCGGGCGCGGGAGGCGGACAACCCTGCTTCCTCGGAGGCACTAGCGGCAGCTTTCGAGGCGCTGGCGGTAGTCTCGGAGGCTCTGGCGGCAGCGGCCTAGGCGCAAGCGGCAGCTGCTGCTTCTTGCTTGGCCGCAGTGAGGGCGAGCGCCCGGTTTTTCACCGACTTCTCCGAGGCGTCCCCGAAGGTGTTCGGCGGCGGCCAAGGCCCGCTCGGCCGCGACGACGTCCGCCTTGTCGAGCGACGAGCGTTCCACCGCGATCCCCTCTACATGGCCCGAAATGGTGTTCCAGTGCTGGAAACTCACCGTCCTGGCCGGCGAGGGGAGGCAGGTCCATGCTCCAGGGAGCAGGGGGGGCAAGGCGTTCACACTGCCAGGTTCCGCGGCCGCCAGCCTTTCGTCCTCCGAGTCGGTGGGCTCGAAGTCCACGGCACCCTTCGGAGTCGCGGGGTTTGGAAGGGGGAGTGTCCGCGCTCCCGACGGGGAGCACGGTTTGCAGCAGAATGTGGCGTCCTCTGGGGTGGGGAACCGTGTGTCCTCAGTCCGCTAGTAGACCCGATGGGGCTGGATGCTTCCTCCCGTAACATGCTGGGGCGAGGACGGGCGAAACACATCTGTGCAGGGGAGGATACCGGGGCAGAGGGGGGGAATCGGGGCAGGGGGGGGGGGACAGGATTGGTTGGACCTCTAGGGCCACAGGACGCACGCGCAGCGGTGGAAACAGCAGCAACTTGTACTTCAGTGACTTGAAAAGCAGTGGTCAAGGTGTGGCGTGCCATGCGGCGAACTCCACGAGCGCTGGGAGAGCGAGCATCGACCACACAAAGTGTCGCGATGCGAGGGCGGTCGTCTGACTGGTCTCTGCTGTCCGTACGTGTACTAACACCAAGCGTGGTTGGTTTTTCCACGTCCCCGGTACTGAAGGGCCTAGAAAAAGCATCGCCCCCTCTCACAGCAGTATTGAAACTTGCATCAGCGCTGAAATTCCAGGACGAGTCTTAGTTGGTGGCTACAGCAGCAAGGCAAGCAGGCTCAATACTGAAATCCAGTGTGTCATCTTATGGGCAAGGCGCGGCAAAAATTGCACGAGTGGCAGCATCGCTCCCTTTAACAGCAGTATTTAAACTCGTGCATCAGCACTGAAATTCCAGGCCGAGTCTTCGTTGGTGGCTACTGCAGTGAGGAAAGCAGGCTTAATACTGAAATCCAGTTTGTCATCTTGTGGACGCTGCGCGGAAAAATAATCGCGTGCGGCATGCTCGTTCGTGGCCATCCTACGAGTACAGGCAGGGTCGGACAGCAGTGGAATGCGAGGCAGAAAATCAGACGCAAACAGACCCTCGTCTGGCCCAGAGCCAGACAGACCCGATAGCGAAGAGCGCAGCTGGGCTGTGTGGCGAGCGCTGCTTCCAGATTTGTCCGACGTGCTCAAGTTCAGAGCAAAAGCTGCCTAATCCACGGGCTGGCTGGCTACGCGCTCAGCGGAACGGGAGCGCCCAGGTGTCTTGGACGGCAGAGGGCTCGAGTGTGAAGCCAAAGCTGTAATACTCAAGGCCTGGCTGGTCACGCGATCCACGGAGCGGGGGCGCCCAGGTGTCTTGGACGTCTTGGACGGCAGAGGGCTCGGGTGAGTAGCTAAAACTGCATTACCCAAGGCCTGTCTGATCACGCGCTCCACGGAGCGGGGACGCCCAGTTGTCTTGGACGGCAGAACTCGCTCGGCCAAGCAAGAAAGCGCGCAAGGTGTCTTGGAACGAGGTCCGCCTTCTTGGGGCTGCTCAGGCTTCGTTTTGGTGCTCCTTCCGAGACTCTTGCTCCTCTTGATAGTCTGCTATACAAGGAGCTCGATCCACATCGACGGCCTCGGGCGGTGGGCCACCGAGGGGCCCTGGGCCTCAGTGGCTCGGCCACCGTGAAGGGAAGCAGACCCTCCTACCTCTTGAGTCCCCATCGTGCAGTGTGTGGAGCAAACGTTCTCCAGGAAAACAGTCAGGAATGAGTGAAAATAACGCGTACCAACAAAAAGGCGAAAAAGACCCTAGACGAAGGCGCCACTTGTTAAGATCAAGGTCGTGACACTTTGTATCCTGACAGATTTGTCTATTCAACCGGTACGCGTTGGTACTGACGTGTGTTGCTTGCTTAGAGCTAGAAGGAGAGCAGCTTTATTCCTTTCGTGCCAGAGGAGACTGAGAGCAAAGCTCGTTTTCTAGCTATTAATAGGAAAAACCCTGTTTTTCCCTCTTGGATACGCCTCCCAAGTACTACAAATACGATCCCAATATCTGAACCCAGGTAATTACCGGGCTTTGAGCCTCATTCAGAGCAGTACCATAACTCATGTATACTTTTTATTCTTGAATTGAAAACCCTTCTTTCTTTTGTTCGAGAAACATCGTGCAGCAACACGGCAAGACAGCCGACGGACTTGTTCACCATGCAACCCAACGCGCGAGGAGACCGCACAGCCACTCACCAGTTCTTAGCCGGTCACAACCGACACCGTAGCGTCAAAACAAAATCTGTTCGCTGAGGTGCTCTCTGTCGCGAGCAAGTGGGATCGTTGCTGGAAGGTCCTTAAAAAAATGGCGAAATTGGATCGCAAGGTGAATCTCCTCCGGATTTTGTTTTTAGGAGTACCACCAGGCCCGAAGCTGGTCGAAATAGGCCGTTCTAGCCGAGATCCCTCGCTCTCGAACGAAATTACCGCGATATTTGTTCCCCCTATTTTTCACGTTCTTCCGAGCCCAGGCGCATCTAGATCGATGGGGTGTTCGTCGTAAAGTGTGCACTTCATCTTTGCACGGCGCCCCCGGTGGCTTGGTAGGGGGTCCGCGTGCCTATTAAGATCAACCTCGTAGGTTAAAGTTTCACCGAGTGCATACTCGTAAGGATGTTTCTCTTGCATAAGAATTGACTAGCGGAAAACGCGAGAGGGTGAGCCATCATCATTCGATGAAAATGACGAGCAGTGGGAATGCTGAACCCGATGCGCGATACAATGAAGGCAAGTTCACGCAGAGTACACAGGTATAAACTTGCCCTGAGGGATCGCCAGGTCACTAGGGGAAGGGAGGAAGAAGCCGGAGGAATGCGGTCAATGACATGGGGATGGAACGTCGATGAGGAATATAATATACTATACTGGTAGCTAAAATGAAATGTTGTGGGGAATGGGAATTTGGAAACGACAGGCAGAGAAGTGTATGAGGGATACTGCTGATTTCAGGAAGGATATTTGGTTTGTATACGAACGGCATCTACGCTATTTTGTCAGAAGGCAAGAATAATAATAATGAAGGCTCGTACCTCGGAAGAGAAATTAAGACATTTGTGACCATGGCTTGTCCAGAAGATCGTTGAGCGTAAACCTCCTACGAGTTAAGCTGGAAAGTAACAGCGATGAAAAACAATAAAAAAGTCGGTGCATACACACATACGTACATACATACATACGGAGACACTTCAATAACTTTACCCTCAGCAGACTAGGGCTCAGTGACAAACCCCTTCTTGTGCAATACGTGTCTGTACTACTGTACGTACGTGCGACCCACTAGGAAGAGGCTTCTTTGAAACCTCATTGTCGGTAGGATATCGAGAATCGTGCCGTCGAAGGACTGGAGTTCCGAGTGCTTGTCGTTCTCCGAAGCCCTTTTCTCGATGAGAGTTGAAGTTTTCGTTTGGCTATTCCGCTACAGCGTCGGCTTGGCTCCATCTCACGCGGAAAGGGCCTGCCCGGTGGCCTGTTCGAGGTCTCGAGGGGCCAGAGTAAGAGGAGAAGTGTATCAAACCCGCAAAAGGCCGGCACCTTCATGCCCGTTTCACACTATGAAATACTCATCGGAAGGAGAGGCGAAACTTTTTTCGATTGTACAAACGACAACCGATAACAAACAATGCATTAATGTACGTACTGCTGTACTACCAGGTACGATACGCGCTGCATTAATTGATTACCTGCAGAACGCGTATAGAAAGATAATATGTCGTACAAGGGGGGCTCCGCCGAGGTAACAAGCAGTAACCAGATACCTGGTATGTTTTTTACTCCTCACATTTTTCTGGCGGCCATTTTTTGGGACGTTCTGCAAAGAAGCAAAGAACGCACCGCAAAGAGCGTTGAGCTCAGGCCGGGTACGATCGTTTTCCAGCGTTTGTTTTCTCGACAGTGACAAGGGTGTTAAAGTCGAACATCATATTTTCAGCAGACTCTCGACCAGATGCTTCCAAAACACCTTGTTGGTATTCGGTATTGACAACCTTCCTGTTCTGAAACAATCGAGTGCAGAAAAAAGATCGCACCATGGATGGAACTCAGCGCTCTTCACGGTTCGACACGAGTAACGTAATTAATTTAGGTTTCCTTGGTTCCACCGTTGGAGGCTGGTGAGCCCACGTGGGACATGGTATCCACACGAAACGGGGCGAATTATCTGTCACGATGATAGTAGTGTCAGACGTAAATAGCAGTGTATTCATACCCGCCAGCGGCTCCGCGGCCAAGGGATATGCATCCAGCGAGCCCGCCGGCGCCCGTTTCGCCACTTGGCCAGATGATAACATTTTCAAGTTTTGAAGCGGCAGCAAAAAGCGGGCACACATGCCGACTTCTCCACAGTTTAGCATACCTCTGCGCTTAGGCCGGCCGCACGAGCCCTCGAGCAGGCCACCGGGATGGCCCTCACCGGGCGAGGTCGAGGCAGGTGGACACGGTAGCTGACGTATCTAACAGATGGGTCCACCTCGCGTTGAGAAAATAGTCTCGAAGCGCGGAGAGGACGCGAAAATCCAGTGCTGCGACTACACTCATCAGGATATGATACACAGGTTTGTATATACCCTTTTCAATGATATGTCAGCAGAAACGGTTGCATTGCTATGTTGTAAGTTTCCCGTCAATCTTTCGGTTTAGCAATGCACGTTTTTTTCGGAGGCAGTTCGGAGGCACTCTACTCAATTCATCGATATCACCGCTACGTCAGTATAAATCGAGCACGGCTAGCGGACGTTTATAGTGTACTGTGCTCAGGCCAACCCGCGTATCCTTGGCCATGGGGCAATGGCTTGTTTAGGTTTCAGCAGGAACGGCGACAGTGCTGTGTTATTGAATGGACTTCGCACGCAAAGATACATATCATACGGAGAACGCCAATGTGGCCGCGGCAGTGGTGTCGAGGATGCCATTGGAAATATAGTATTCTGCCGTGGTTGTGCTATCTAATTGTTGTTTGCGTTAATTCTGCCGGCGATACACGATCATCGACTTCGCCTCCTACGATTGTGCATTGCTGTTTTCTTTCGATTACGTACTGCTGTAGTAAATACGTCTCCAACATCAATTAAACACCGGAAATTTCTTTGCGGTACTGTCGTTTCAGCGGCCTCGGCGTATTCTACCGTACCTATGCCGATCACATATATATTGCAGGGATACGCGGAGCGGCGGCAGGCATTTATCCGCTGCGGCGTAGCGGCCCTTGTATATATAATCAATACACCTCCCTCGGCTTGATGGCATCTTCCTTTTTCATTTCGCTTCCGATTGAAACTGAAGATGCACCGACCCTTCCAACGACCCGTGCCGATCGTAGTCGTAACTACTGATAAATATCTACTACGGCTTGGGGCACCCGGCCGGGAGGACATGGAGCGGTATTTATGGCGAAAAGGATTGATCGCTCGGAACCGTTTCGATGTTGACGTGCTACTGTGGCAGTCCAGCGGGGATACAGAGGCAGCAGACAATCGAAAATCCAATGTATCCTTGGTTTTATCATTATTTTTCCCGCAGGGGTCAAGGACGTGCACGTGTACTACTGTATACAGCAGCCAACTTAAGCTGCAGATCACCCACGGTAAGGACGGGCAAGTTATATCATGATACCAGTCCTATTTGACGGTTGTCTGCGATACATACTGTGCTGCGGCGGTGGGTGATACATTGCGGCCTGTCATCGCTATGTACTTGCATGAAATGCAATTAGGTTCGCACCCTCAGCTATCTTAGCTCTTTGAGCATTTTTAGAGGCATTTTTAGACAAAGTACCAGATTTACGAAACGAGCTACCATTCATTCGAGATGAAGACGGCCGTAAAAGACCAGAAATACGAAGATGGTGAAGATGATGACCATGGTGTTGCTGGTGGCAATGAGGGTGACGAATAAAACTCAATGCACTTGGCCTTTCTGTCTGTATGCTCGGCTTGCGCTGTGCTTTTGGATTGCTGGCACTCTTGCTCACGCGACCGGGAGGGGTAATCGTCCATCACCCACAAAGATAGCATCGCTTGCAAGGGTGAAATTCCTGTGAGCATATAGATACAAGGTATGTGAGCAGACGGTCATCGCCGTTTTTTTCCGGCTGATTTGTGAGGTCGCATTCTCAGCCGTTATTAAACAAGAGCATGGTGATACTCATTACTCAATGCTAGAAACTACAAGCAGACATATCGATCAGCCTGCCTGTCTCAATCGGACATGCTTCGAGACCGGCATTTCAGGCAACGTCAATATCTGTGTAGGCCTTGACGTGCTAGCTTTACGGTAGGGGGCGCTCAGTCAAGGGTAAACCGCGGCCTCTTGTGCACCCCTCTGGAAGGTAATGTAACGATCATAAGTGCAATACTATCATTACGGAACTGTCTTGTATTTCCGTCTAGAGCGATAGAACAGCGAATTTGATGCCATTGCTTTTTTCTTGTCTTTGGGACTTCTGAGGGGAAAATATGACGTTAGACTCATCGGTTGCTGCCGCTTGATGGCGGGTGATGAAACCGGTTTACGAACTGCAATGCAAGGGGTCGTACAGGTGAGCTGTGCACTCACACTACATTCTCCTTGCCGGTTGTGTACATACTTTCCGGTTCAGAGAGACCCCCAGTTGACCACATCCGCGGAATTTTTCCGGCCTGTCTTCGTCCCGCTCCACACCCCATTCCTCCCGACCACGAAGGGCATATGTAGTTCTAGTGTTAATAGCAGAAGACTAAATGAGAACACACACTAGTTCCAAGCAGTTTGATTTGAAAACGTTGGGGCAGCTTTAAAACGGTTGGAATAATAACATATTTTGTACAGCAGCTATCCCACATCGATTCCAAGTAGTGTGTCCTGAACAAAGCAAGCAAGTGCAACACCAGTATTTAGCGGGTTTTCAGAGGAATTTTCAAAGTCATATGCGGTCCCTGACGGTTTGCGGTTTCACAAACGTTTGTACTGATCCCTAGTGGGTAATTTCTCTGTATGTACAACGTCTCCGTGTACACCATCTTGTACGCTTTTGGAATGTTATGTAAACAAATTTTGGCTTCGGTTCTTTCAAACGGTTTCCACGAATGGTTATTTGCTGGTAGTGCCGGCACGCCAGCCCTTTCATTTTTTTCGGAATTGCACATGCCTGCAATAAATTGGTGAGGTGCAGTCAGTTCTGTAGGAGTTTAGAGTTTAAAAGGGACGCTACTGTAGCACCCTCAGGAATGCTTCGTAAAGTACCCGCGCTTAGGCGTTTCGACAACATTTACATACGATTTGTATTTAGAGTAAGGGAGTTGCAACCAAGATCTGTATTTCGGAGTTGTAAAATAGTTGATTCAAATTTACGAGAATCCCGAACTTTATAGCCCTTGTTCGTCCTTTTTGGGGCCCAATAACCTATTACCCATCATGGGAACGAAGGTTTTCTTCCCCCAGCATCTTCGACGACGACTCGTTGAAAAATACCAGGTATATCATCCGCCTGGAGAATAACAATATTTGTGTGCAGGCCTTTTCTTCATCGGTGATGTAGCCATTGTGCTATGCTCCCTTGCGTGAAATGAAACCTTTTAGCGTTTTTGCGAGCTTTTCACGCTACTCGCTCGTAACTTCGAGTACATGAAAACACCTTTTGAGTCGTTTCTCGCTGCCCACGACTACTGTCTGGCGCACCCGACGCCCTCATACACCCCATCAGGAGCATCCCTCAATTTCGCGGGCTGCAGTTTCCTGTGAGAAGCTGTAGCTGTCCGCAAGTGAGGCGCAAATGTTCAGGTGGGGATTGTATTCAGTCTCGTTTTGTGCACCCCAAATTTCGACAAATTTCGACCACTGCAGCACCTCGAAGTCGAGGTGCAGGCCTCTGTTCAGAACCTGCGTGAGATCAATCTCGAGACAAACACAACCTGCTGCGAACCTCTTTCAAGTCACCGTCGCTCTCCGGTAAGCACGAAACAGCCGAAGCTCCAAGTGCAGCGTGTTAAAGTAACGATGTGTTTTTCTCTTCCGACGCGATATAAGACGAGAAAAACAAGTCAACAGCAACATCGGTAAGAATATACATGAGCTGCCAACCAGAGCTTGTTCGTCGACAACTCCTGACGATGGCTCTTTTCCACCGCATTGTCCCTCCCCCATGCCGTTGTGGGCGTTCTCTCCGGGAAGCCGGGCGAGTGGGGGCTTGTACGTGACCGCTTCAGTCTCTATGCCGCAGCTGTACTCGTATGCCGTAGACGAGTTGGGGTTCTCGTGTGTGTGATACGAGGGCGTGGTATATATTGAACATATTCAGCCATAAAACCAACGTAATAGCTCAGAGTCGAAGCTCAGTTTACAACTTCTGGCCTTGATAAAACTGCAGCTCAGAACGAGGGGGCCGTCGTAAACGGGAGCTCGCATCTTTTTGTTACCCTGATATGAAACTGCTGTGTTTCGGATTGCGTTAGGTTTTATTTTTGTTTTGTCGTTTGTGAAAAGGGCCCATTTTTGTAACCTATTGCCCTCTTGCATTGGAGACGGCAGCATGCTTCTATTTCTTCAGTAGTACTCCACACTACTGAACATCGAATAGATAAGCTGCTGTACTGCAGTCGAAACCGACAAATTTATCACGACCACAAGCTGCTGTTGACTGTTTCAAAACCCTCTGTGCTGTAGCTCATTGCTGGTAAGAAGGGGGGTGAATAGTAGAAGGGGGTCGCGTGACCGTTCCAATGTGGGGTGGCATTGGGAGGAGGCGGAGACGAGCTTGCTGCGCTATGCCATGAGAACAGAGAACGCCACCAGGCAACGGAGAAGGGGGGGAGGCATTGATGTATTTCTGCCGGTGATCCACACCATTCAAACCGGAACGTGAGAGCCACGGGGAAATGTAAAAATATTAGTTTGGTCGACCCGTCGCCCAGCTGTTGACCAAGATAAAACAGATTTTACTTTCCGGGCCACAAACTCTTCGTCAGCGGGAATCCTCCGATCGCAACTTCCAGATACTTCAGCAACTCCCGCGGCACGTTTCCAACTGATAATAAGCCCCGGGATATACTTTCACTCCACTGGTCAATCCCAGGGAGCACCTGAAAGTTTGCTAGCATCACCTGGTGCTCATCCTCGAAAAGGATTGCTGTTTTCTTCGAAAGCATCCTTGTGAATGTAGAAACAAATTTAGGTTCATACGTTGCGCCTTGCATTGTCGTCTTGAGTTATTAACTACGAAGGCGCGTCACACGACCATCTAGCAATCTGAACGCCCTTCCGTGACCCCAGATGCCATTTCGCCTCTTCTAACCTTGTATGCCACGCGACAAACATTTCCGACCATTCTGCGAGCCTCCACCACGCATCCTGTATAATGCGGCGGATACGCTCGTGCCGTTGTCCATGCCGTTATTTTATTGCAGCACGTATGTAAGGAAAACCTTTGATGTGTAGATTTTGACTGCCACCCTGATCGCTGCTGCCTCCGTGGCCTGCTCATGTAAAGTACCTATTGGAATTTTCCACCGTTCGGTTGCGGTAGGTGGGGGTACATCAACAAGACTAGCCAGCCCAACAATTAGCGGCATCTGCGTTTTTGGGGACACCCCGCGTAGCTCTTCTTGCGGCACCAACGCTTGCCGCGAGTTTTGCACTGTTCGTCTTCATCACAGGGATCGTGGTCGCAAGTGTCCGAGCAGTACCACTTCTCGTTCCGCTCGTACTGGATGCACTCCTGACGGAAAAGTGGAACGAAGTCGCCAACAATAGGAGATTGGTCAAGCGTTCGGTACCTGCGACTTTGGTAACCGTACGGGTAGATTGTGCGTAATTCTCGCAGAAAACAGCGGTTGCCTTGCACGGAAGCTGCACTACGAAGCAGGCGTACGAGTATCGATGCGGCGGTGCACACCGGCAAGAGTTGTGTTTTTCTACTGTAGAATACTCAACAATTGCAGCACCCCGAAAATATCGGGTGACGTGCACAATGCTGGGACAATAGGAAACTTAGCTGATGCAGGAAACGTGGCTCCTGCTAGTTTCAACTGAGAAGTGTTGTCGTTCGATGAAAGTACGAGTTTGTCAGACGTGATGGCGAACCCATTCGTAAATTGAGGCTTTCGGATTCGCTCGATTCATGAAAACACACTTAACATTCCATTCCAACGCGGCCAACTCGCGTTATCGCCTCGGAAGCGTGCGTGTTTCGTGTGTCGACTCTTTGGTGACGGAGACCTCGACAGTTATCAATCGCATTGACAACAACTTCCGATCCAGTGAGAATCATTGAGGGTAACAACGAATGGCTCTGCCACCGCCTGTGCGTCAACTACGCCATAGGACAACGTGTACTCTAGTTGGCATCCCAAAGTTTTCCCGCATCATCACAGTTGTGAACAGTTACTGGCGTTTAATGTGTACCAGTACCTGATGTTGGTCGCAAGCGAAATTGCATGGATCATCATTGCCCCAGTTTCCAGTGCTGCTTTGTCTTCATCGGAGACGGAGCTCCAGACGTTATGCAGACTGCAAAAGTACACCCAGGGCACGCCCTCCACGAGGGAAATACTTAGGAGATACTCTTCGCCCACTCCTAGGTAGACCCCGCAGCTGGCGTCGTCGGGTGGAGTGGTGACCTCTATCTCCTGTGTGACATCTAGGTCACCCTTGTAGAGGGTGGTGACGTCAATGTTGTAGGTGAACGGAAGATCGTTCTGGTTGAGCCAGAGTTCCTCCGGCCTGGGGTTCGTTGCGACACAAGCGATCAACATTTCGGTCACCTTTTCGTGTATGTTAGGCGATAGTATTATCAGAGTGCTATTTGCTAGGGATGCTCTATTTACACGTTGCACGCGCTGTACTCTACTCATGTACACATTTCTGTTTAAGAGTTACATTAGGCGGTGTGCGGTCGACGTCGTAAGTTCGGACGTCCTATGTATCTCCGGGATGATATACGATTATTTATGGTAGACAGCTGATCACGAGTTGCACGAGTTTCTATACATGGTTAGCTTTGAGGCAAACTAAATGTTGTACTCGTACAGTACACCTAATAAGAAACAGAAAATCGGATCTAGACTGCATTTCGTGTTTGACAATGGGTGCGTTCAACACTACCTGTAAATTCCGTACAATGAATCCCGAATTTCATCTAATCGTGCTAATTTCAGCCTACCTTTCTTCTTGCTCGTTTTCTTAGTATGTCGGTGCCCTGTACTGTTATATATCAAAATAGAAAAAGTGAACAACAACAAAGCAACGAAGGGACTGCTGTAGAGTATCCGTTCTCAGGAAATACAACATGAACCAGAACTACAAGACAAGAGCTTCAACTACGCACTACGGCAAGGCTTCCCTCTCTTGTTCAAGTTGAAGACTTGACTAGCGATGTACACCGCACAACGAACAAGCAGATCAACCGCGGCCTTTGGAAACGCCGGCAGGCGTTTGCAATTGCACGAATAGTCGATTTAAAAAAAACAAATCTTTTTCATGTTCTACAGTAGTTCAGCTTGATTTATACACCTGGGATCAGTTTTGCAGCACTGAAAAACATAAGCATAGACATACCAGCGCGAACGTTGGGCAAACAAAGGAACGAGAATAACGAGATACGCACACGGACTAGTCCTAAGGGAGGGGCGCCACCACAAAGTCATCACCGAGTTAACGCCACTCGAAGGGGAGTAGCTCTGGACCTCCTCCAAGAAATTAACAAGTATTCCCATCACGGTGCATGTTGGGAAATCGACTGCTAGAAATATGGCGGTGCCGCTGAGCGGCTGAACAAAAACGACCTCAAAGCGACCCCTATGCGGTAGGACCTGCATCGGATCTTATCTATCTCCTGTACGGAACTCCCTAATACCTTTACGCATGAACCCTTACACCAAGTACGTGAGCACTCCGAACAGGTAGTACTGCAGCAGTATCATACGAAGCACATACCTGGTGGCTGGAAAATTGAATGCCTCGAGACACCCGAGCATCGTGCGGCACCTACTCTAAGAGATACTGCTGTGTATACGGTACGACTGGTGTAGCATCACGCAAGACTGCCTGGCCAAGTACTACAAATCATCATGGGGGACTCGGCTTTCAACAACACCGGCAACCTCGCCAAAGCTATCAAAGGACTGACAAAGTTCGATGGCCGCAAGGCAGGTGGTTTTGGCGATTGGCATAAAGAGACTGGTGTTAGTGCTCGGCGTCGCTCGCCGAGACATTGCAAGCCTGATCAGAGGGGATCCCCGGCCAACCGAAGAAACGATCGGCACGTGTGCTTCTCTCGACAATGCTGTTGCTATCTATGACAAGGCCAACGAAGATCTCTAAGCTATTATCTACCTACTAACTGACAAGCCAGCCGCACTTCTTGTCTACAAGCACGAAGACTCGATTGGTACGAGCGGGGATGGTCAGCATGCTCTTCAAATACTGGCCATCAAGTACATTAACGACAGATACCCTCGGCCCTGCCCCTCACTATCGATACCTATCATACGCGTCGCGATAAATATATACCTGGTAGCGCTCTATATCATACACGTCGTGAGACACAATGTGCTGCTGTACGTACCAACAACGCTGTGCCGGTGCACGGAAAGGCTGTCGATGGTGAGGGAAGATATGCCGGTGCAGGTCTCGTGGCCGGCACCAACGCGTCGGCCTGTGGCCCGCCTCTAACTAACGATACATACCATACACGTTGCGGGACACAATGTATTGCTGTATGTTTCTAAGACGCTGTGCCGGAGCACAAAAAGGCGGTCGATGGTGAGGGACTATGTGCCGGTGCACGGCTCGGGGCCGGCGCCGATGCGTTGGCCCTCGGCCCTGCCCCTCACTAACGATACCTATCATACGCGCCGCGATAAATGTATACCTGGTATCTATATCATACACATCATGAGACACAATGTACTGCTGTACGTACCAACAACGCCGTGCCGGTGCACTAAAAGACGGTCGATAGCGAGGAACTATGTCGCATGGCGTAGGCCTTATGGCCGGCGCCAACGCGTCGGCCCTTGGCCCGTCCTTCATAATAAACGTCGCGGTACACAACGAACGATGTATTCAACAACACCACTGTGCCGGCGCACTAGAAGGCGGTCGATGGTGAGGGACTACTGTATGTGCCGGCGTACGGCTTGGGGGCCGGCGCCGATGCGTCGACCCTCGGCCCTTCCCCTCACTAACGATACTTGTGTTACGCGTCGCGACGACTGTAGCGATATATATCATACACGTCGTGAGACTCAATGTACTGCTGTACGTACCAACAACGCTGTGCCGGGGCACTAAAAGGCGGTCGAAGGTGAGGGAATATAAATATATGCCGTTGCAGGTCTCGTGGCCGGCGCCAACGCGTCGGCCTGTGGCCCGTCCCTCCTTAACGATACATATCATACACGTTGCGAGACACAATGTATTGCTGTATGTTCCAACGACGCCATGCCGATGCACTAAAAGGCGGTCGATGCTGAGGGACTATGTGCCGGCGCAGGCCTTATGGCCGGCGCCAACGCGTCGGCCCTTGGCTTTTCCTCACTAGCGACACATACAATGAAGGTCGCGGTACACAACGAAAGATGTATGTGACAACACCGCTGTGCCGGCGCACTAAAAGGCGGTCGATGATGAGGGACTATGTGCCGATACACGGCATGAGGCCGGCGCCGACGCGTCGACCCATGGCCTTGCCCCTCAAGAGCGATTATTCTCATACGCATCGGGTCGAGTATAGCGATATATATCATTCACGTCGTGAGACACAATGTACTGCTGTACGTAACAACAACGCTGTGCCGGTGCACTAAAGCGCGGTCGATGGTGAGAGAAGATATGTCGGTGCAGGTCTCGCGGCCGGCGCCAACGCGTCGGCTTGTGGCCCGTACCTCACTAACGATACATTTCATACATGTTGCGAGTTGCGAGACACGATGTACTCCTGATGTTCCAACGACGCTGTGCCGATGCACTCGAAAAGCGGCCGATGGTGAGGGACTATGTGCCGGCGCAGGCCTCGTGGCCGGCGCCAACGCGCCGGCCCTTGGTCCGTCCCTCACTAACGATACATATAATACATATCGCGGTACACAACAAAGGATAAAACCGCTGTGCCGGCGCACTAGAAGGCGTTGGTTGGTGAGTGACTACTGTATGTCCCGGTGCATGGCTAGGGGCCGGCGCCGATGCGTCGACGCCCTCACTAACGAGAGACATAATGTACTGCTGTGAGTTTCAACGACGCCGAGCCGGTGCACGATAAGGCGATCGATGGTGAGGGACTATGTGCCGGCGCAGGCCTCGTGGCCGGCGCCAACGCGTCGGCCCTTGGTCCGTCCCTCACTGACAATACATACAATACACGTCGTGGTACACAATGAACGGTGTAGATAACAATACCTCTGTGCCGGCGCACTAGAAAGCGGTCGATGGTGAGGGACTATGTGCCGGCGCAGGCCTCGTGGCCGGCGCCAACGCGTCGGCCCTTGGTCCGTCCCTCACTGACAATACATACAATACACGTCGTGGTACACAATGAACGGTGTAGATAACAATACCTCTGCGCCGGCGCACTAGAACGCGGTCGACGGTGAGGGACTATGTGCTGGTGCACGGCTTGGGGCCGGCGCCGAGGCGTCGACCCTTGGTCCTGCCCCTCACTAACGATACATATCATCTACGTCGCGATGAATGTATAGCGATATATATCATACACGTTGTGAGACACAATGTACTGATGTACGTACCAACAACGCTGTACCGGCGCACTAAAAGGCGGTCGATATGAGGCAATATATGCCGGTGCACGTCTCGCGGCCGGCGCCAACGCGTCGGCCTGGGGCCCGTATATAACTAACTATACATATCATACACGTTGCGAGATATAATGTACTGCTGTGCTTTCCAACGACGCTGTGCCGATGTACTAAAAGGCGGTCGATGGTGAGGGACTACATGCCAGCGCAGGCCTCGTGGCCGGCGCCAACGCGTCGGCCCTTGGCCCGTCGCTCACTGCCGGTACATATAATAAACGCCGCGGCCCGCAACGAACGATATATGTAACAACACCGCTGTGCCGGCGCACTAGAAGGCGGTCGATGGTGAGGGACTATGTGCCGGTGCACGGCTTGGGGCCGGCACCGATGCGTCGACCCTCGACTCTGCCCCTCACTAACGATACTTATCACACACGTCGCGATAAATATATTGTGATATGCACCATACACGTCGTGAGCCATAATGTACTGCTGTACGCCCCAACAACGCTGTACCGGTGCACTGAAAGGCGGTCGATGGTGAGGGAAGATATGCCGGTGCAGGTCTCGTGGCCGGCGCCAACGCGTCGGCCTGCGGTCCGTCCCTCTCTAACCATACACATCTTAGACGTCGCGGTACACAACGAACGATCTATGTAACAACACCGCTGTGCCGGCGCACTGGTAGGCGGTCGATGGTGAGGGACTATGTGCCGGTGCACGGCTTGGGGCTTGCGCCGAAGCGTCGACCCTTGGCCCTGCCCCTCACTAACGATACTTAACTTACGCGTCGCGACGCACAACAACGATGCCGTGCCGGTGGACTTTAAGGCGGTCGATAGTGGCGGAGTATGCGCCGGTCTACGTCTCGTGACCGGCGCACCGGTTTACAGTCGAGATTGACCGGAATGCATGCTGGCGCATGCGTCACCCCTGTCCGGCTAGCGATACATTCGTTACAAAGACACAGGCGCGTGTCACCCCAAGGAAAGCTCTCGGCCAGAGCACGAGATACGCGGTGCGGAGCACCAGATAGCGGATGCTGTTGATAGGAAGATATCGGTGCGTGTCAACAACCGCGGCTATAAACAACGCCGGCGCGTACTAATGGTGTGCCGGCGCACACCAGTACGGGGACAACCAAGCCCGACCCTTGTCCAGGCCGGTGCATGGATAGTGCTCACTGTCACCTCTCTATCTAATATCGTTCCCGTCGCGCTGCCCCGTTCCCTGTCGTCGCGTCCATTGTTGCCGTCGTTGTGTTCTGTTACGCGTCCGCGCTGTCTCGCCGGGTCCAAATTTCGCCTAGGCCCGCCGAGAACGACGGCGGAGGGGAGAATTGGGACAATGACGGGTAGCGACAGCGACGAGGAGGCTTTCGCGTCGCTGGCCGACTTTGCAACCTTCAAGCAGAGGATGGTGCACGAAATCGCCCAGCTCCAGGCGGCGCTCCAGAGATCGATGAACGACATTATCGAAGCCTCCCGCCGTCCGGGGGGGGCGGCACCAGCAGGTTTGGAACGCATCCCGGCAGCTCTGCTGCCGGGGCCTCCCTGCTGGACCACTCCCCCAGCACCGCCCTGCTCGGACCGGCCGGATAGCCGTTCGGGAACCCCGTCGATGGGGTCCTCCAGCCGACTCCCAACATCGCTGGCCGACCCGTCGATAGGGCCACGGGCGCCCGCGCGGGTCTGCGTGGGCTCCCCAACCCCGAGCAGGGCAGGCTCGCCGTAGGTCCGGGGCGGGCGTTCTGCCACGGCGGTACTCCGGGAGGCGCCCCTCTCGGGCAGGCAGGTCCACTCGCCTTGGTCCCGGGAGGGCGGGCTACGGTAGTGTTTTTTGGGGCGGTACCGGGGCCACCGTGGGCCCAGCGGAAGGAGTCGGCTACGGTGGCGCTTTGGCCGGTACCGAAACCGCCCGCGCCCAACTCGGCCGGGCGGGCGGGCTCGCAGGGGGTCAGGCGGGGGGGGGCTCGGCTACGGGGGCTATGTGGGCGGCGCCGGTGGTGCCAGTGCCTTCTCCGGACAGGCGGGCGGGCACGCCGCCGGCTCGGCAAGGTTCCGGGAGGGGCAGGAGTCAACAGCGAGCCATCGATTGCACTCGGCCACGCCGTCCGCGACGGTCCGGGTGGGCTTGAGGTCGGCTCGGACGTTTTACGGGGACGACAGCACCAGCAACCCGCTTACACCTTGGGCCGACAGGTCAACCAGATTATGACCACCCGCGCAATGGCATCGTGGGCCAGCCCCACGACTCGGCTATGGCAGATCATCTGCGGTGGACGCCTGGCGTCAATGCAGAGGGCGGCCGTGCAGGGGTACGTGGGAGCCACGGTCAACATTTCGGCCGGCGTTCATGGCATGTTGGAGCGTTGGACGACCTAGACTTTCTGGCCTTCACACCGCGCGGGGGGCAGGCATCAACCGTCCAATGGAACAACACCTGAGAATTTTGGGGTGCACGATCGTTAAGATTGCGTCCCGTGGGCTCCCACAAAAATGACACGGGCCTCCATGTGGCGCGCGCTCGCTTGGAGGCGCTCGGACGAGCCTACAGCGCGGGGGATACGATCCTCAACGACCACGTTATGGAGAACTCTGTGGTCGCCGATCGCCCGGCAAACTAGGTCAGGCTGGCAGCTCTGGTCACCAAAGACCTGGCGACCTTCAAGCTCGACCTGCGCGGTGTCCCCGACTGCTGCAGCCACGCTTGGGCCTACCCCCCGCCGGCGGAGTCCCTTTCCTGCCATTCCGGGGCTGCACTGGCCCCGCCTTTCCGGCTGCGTTGCCCTCGGCGGCTTGTCAACGCCGAAGTCCAGCAACCTCGCCTTTTCTCCACCCCGGCGGACGGGGCCGGGGGTGGCGAATGCCGGCAGGGGGGGAAGACCGGCACATGTCGCTTCGGTGACACCTGCGTAATATCCCACGTCGGTCCCACTCGCAAGACGAGCAGCGGCAATAAGCGCAAGGCGGCTACCGGCAGGGGGGTCGGCCGATAGCGGCGTCGCAGCCAGCGGTGCTGTATCCAGGGAACCCTGGCCAAGAGGGCTAAGGGCAAGGGCAGGCGGGGACTGGGGGTGGCGGTGCAAGTAACGGGAGCAGCAGCGGCGGCAGTGGCAGCGGCAGCGGGGCGCCCAGTGGGGGGGGGGCTTCACTCGGTCGGCGGCTGCCAAGGCTGACGAATAGGGGGACGGGGCCTCGCCCCTCCGTGGGGGCGAGGCCGATCGTAGGGCGCATGGAAACAGCAGCGCGAGTTGTACAGCTTGTACGTCCGGGGTCGGCGTCCGCTGGGAGCCCAGGTCTTGGGGCCAGCGGGTGTTGCGCTGTGCTCAGTAGCGCTGGTAACCACCTCATCCGCCAGTCGATTGCGCCGACATCTCAACGAGCTTACACGTCAGGTTTCTGGTCTCGAATGTTTTTTTTTTTTCGGGGGTTAATAAAGGTGGCTGCGTATGTCGACATGCTAGTCTCCACTACGGATAAGATTCAGTCGTTGCTTAAGTTCGTAGCATGGTGTGCGTTGGAGGGCAACCAAGCCGGTACTGTTGCCAGTAAACTATCAGCCATGGTCCACCGAGTAAACTTGCAAGTGGAATTTCCCATGTCGTCGCCGATTGTTACACGTGCATTGCAAGGGGGGCACGGTCGCACATTGCCGCCGGTACCTCATGCAAAGAATCTGTCGTCCTATTTCATGGAACACGTTGTGAGAACAGGGCCGGTCCATGTCGTGGGGCCCAGGTGGTCGAGATCTTTGGCTGTCGTTGGCATTGGGCTATTTATTTATCTTTTTCATGGCGCAGTCTGACGAAACTCGTCCGGAGTTGTGCACCCCGCTCATTGCTTGACGAGGGGTGACGTAGCGTTACTCGCGGCTGAGCGGCGGTTGACCTCGTTGCAGTGGCATCAGGCCACGAGCATCAAGGTCCTGTTTCGGGGCCATAAAGGGTCCAGACTCAGCAAAGATCGGGTATCGTGCGCACACGCGACGACGCCTTCTGGGCGCGTTCCGGGGTAGAGAAGCAGGCGGCGGTGCCGTCGCTCTCATGGTGGAGTTGTTGTCGGGATATCTGACGCTGCCAGAAGGCGCCCCCCTGTCGTCGTATCGGTACGGTAAAGAGGTCAAAGTTGGGAGGTACACGCAGGCCCTCGGGGCACTTCGCCAAGTGGTAGCGGAAGCAGGAGACGATGCCAGCGAAATCGGCCTCCAGTCATTGCGTATTGAGCAACCAATACGCTGGCGGCCAAGGGGAAGTGCCGTAAAGGGCTGAGAGAAGGTAGATGCAAGTCTTCAAAGTTTCCTAGACGTACGTTCGCAATAACGTAGAGGACGCGGGTATTGTATCTCGTAAACTAGCAGAGACGGGAAGATAGGGCAGAGGCAGCTAGGCCAGGACACTGTTTGGGGCCTAGCACCGTAGTATCGACACGACCTCGATATTGGGGTATGTCAATGGTTTACTACCATTGGGGGTCTCGGTCGTCCGAGACTGCGTTTGTAGAGCCTCGGCCAGTCCGCTGGGGGGGAGAACCCCCGGGTACTGGCAGTACGATGGGAAACGAGAGTCAGCGGCCGGTGTCGGGCCCTCGTATCACGCCAGTGGATTCCCCCCCCGACGTCGCAGAGATTAATAATATGACAATTCGAAGGATATACAACAAAGCGTAGTATCTCTAAGTTCACGTGAGATGCCTGTTTTGTGCACAACCGACGGAATTAATTATTTATAGTCATGGGCTCTACCGACGGAAACTAAATGGCTTAATTTGTTCAGAGGCAGAGAAAAGAGAAGAAAAACCATACTCGCCCCGTGCCCCCTCCTAGCTTCTCGTGATAGGTGGACGAGTAGAGCACGGCACTGCTCGCTGCCGATTGATAGGCCTAGAGGCTAGGCCTACTGTTGTGGTTTCTCCCGCCCACCCGCCCCTTTCTTCTTTCGAAGGTGGATGGAACGGAGCGGCCACATGGTGCTGGCCACACCGTATAATACTTTCACTATTGTTTGCGATTCGGGGCTCTCACTAGGAGAGTGGGGTATGCCTTTCTACACCGCTTTTCTTTGTGGCTGGCATATTATATGATGTACGAATACAGCAGTAGTAGGTCCTAAAGTGGAGGTACGTGAATATTTCACCAGCACGCGAATTGCCACCCAAAAATATAAAACGACACACTACACCCCTAGAGATCAGAATGGAATTCCAGCCGAAGCGTTGTGACCATAGGGGAAAATAAGAAAATAACATGTTTTTGGATACTGATTTTCATTTGGTTTTAGACTACCTCCCTTGTGTATAGAAGACGAAAGAAATCGCCGTGTCCTGGAGTGTCAAGCATATTTACATATTTTTTGCGGCGCCCCTGCAGCTTGACGAAAAAAGCGAGAGTTGGTACGTACCTGGTACACGTTCATTTTTACGGTTTAGTTTTCTTCTTTATCTATACGCTTTGTCCATGCACTCCTCCGTTTCGGGTGAGAATACAGCAGTGCAGTATCAAATAGTTGCTGCGGTCGTTGTTGCTGCTGTTGTTGCTGCTCTGTATTGTGTTGACGCTCTGCTGCTGTCGAGGTAACCCGTACTTCTTGCGTGGCCCTTACTATGTAAGACCATTCGTAGGAAAGCCTTGTATTGATAAATGTTAAAAATAAATCAGGATTTAGGCTCGTTATCACTTGCTAGCTCTTTGGTTTGGACCAGGCAGTCGGTAGGACAAGCCCGAGCAGGTTGACTTTTAGAGTCTGCAGATGACAGCAGGCGACGATGCACATCATGACTAGCTGGAAGCAGGCGGGCTGTTAGCGTCAGAGCACCTAGAGTGACATACGCACGGCATGAATGTACTTTCGAGTCAGCAACGCCACGATTTGCCCGCATTCCGGCACCACGGACGGCTGCCGTGTCTTGACAGCTGTGACAGAAAACAAAGTACCAGGACGTACTACTACTGCTGCGGCTATATGTATCTTCTCTATTAAATAAAGCAAATTCAGGTTCGCCGCTTCGAAACACGACATGAGGACAGAGCAAAACGCCATCATACTATTGTATGTTTCAGGAACGCAAGAGTACGGGAGAAAGGATAAAGGGCAATTAATGTGTACAGGTCCTGCTCTGCTCTGCCTGCGGTCGCTGCTGCTGTTAATAGTTGTGCTGCTGCTCTATTGGTGTGTCTGTAACTCTTCTTGCTGCTTTCCTGTTTTTGCTGATGTTTAGTGTTCGGTGTTTTACCCGCATTCCGTCTATACTGCAACTTGTGACTTGACAGCTATAGCAGCAAACAAACGACACGATGTATGGTGTACCAAGCAAGCTCACATCGTTATTTTTTCGAAACTCGACATGGAGACCAAAGCAAGCCAGATTATCACAGGAAGGGGACAGGTCCTGCTCTGTTCTGTGTGGTGCTACTTGTGCTGCTGCTAAGTGCTGTTGCTGGGGGCTTTGCTGCGAACGCCCAGACAATCTCTCCGAAAGCCTCTGCTGACTCGAAGCTGTATATTGTGTATTGTTTTGTTCTCTATAGTTAGTAAAAAGCTAAAAAAGCACGTCAGTCAGCTGTGAGTTCAACCGATCGGTCGATACTCAACTTTGCAAGCTGCGTGAACGGTTCGAGCGTTTTCCATATTTTTCCCGCAATTGACGACTGGCCTGTGACCCCCCTGGATGCTACCAGGGTCGGCGAGACGAAAATACTTACAGCAGGCTCGATTTCCAATTGATTTCGGCCAGTACTATTTCGCGCACAGAAACAGCAGATCGACACGTGAGGGCCGGGGTACACAAAACAATCGAGAGTTGGTTTATAGCAGTTCAAACGTGACGGGCACACCGAGACACAGATTTTTTTATACTCCCTGTACGTGTTGCAGCAGATAGATCTTGACGTACAAGCATGCACGTGTTTGTTGATGAATCTCACTATCGTACATGTTATTGGCCTCTTCTGCTCTTGATCTATGAAAAACACAACTGTCAGTATGCACACACCTGTAAAATTGCAGAGGGTGATCCAATAGCGCAGGAGGTGATGTTCGTGATTTCTGCACGCAGGCAAACAAGTGGCGCATTTTGATCCTACTCTTTGTTCCATCTCAGACGTTCTACCAGGCAATCCGATTACTAGAGCTGGATCCCAAAGCTCGCCCAGCACACGATGCCAAGAAGATGGAAACAACAGCTAAATCTGAACGCGAGTGCCTCTCTCACCACTCTCACAACCTCCTGTCGTGTTATTTTATCGACTCTCAACGAAGTCCGGTCCTCTCTGTTGAATATGTTCCGGATCTTGCTCTGTATTTGTGATGTATCTGGTACGCTATAACACACGTACGTTTACTTACGTATTATTTGTCACTAATGTCTGGTCGTGTTAGAGTCGCCAGAACAAAATTGTTTTTACTTTTTTTTGCCTTCGGTTTGGCTCTCCAGTCTCGTCTTCACGCACGGATTGCTGTTTTAGCTCTCCGCAGCAAAGAGGTCAGGAGACAGCACTCTCACCGTCAGCACAACTTTATCTCGACATGGTTTGACGGAGTGACTCCAAACTACCATGCGTTAGTGCCAAATCATCGGGCCTTTGACAGGACACGTTACGTTTGACCTGTATGGTATACGTAAACGTTCCGGCTATTTTTGTCGAGCACGTTTTGAGTGTTTTACTAGTTGTATACTATATTATTACTAATAATACATTTTCGACACCACTTCTTTGCTGTTGTTGCTGAGGTCTGCCTGTAACAACGCCCTCGGTGACCCTGACGAAAGAACGGGCGCCGATGACGAATTTAGCGAGCGGGGGCCGCGGAGAGGCGCTCTTCCGGGGACGGTTTGCTCTCTTCCGGTGGCGGGAGCGGGGGCAGATCCCCCCGACACTGGATTGTGATAAACCAGTCCACATCAATCTGATGTCAATATTTTTCACACTAATTCCAATACAATTTTGCACACTTGAACATAAAAATGTTTCTCCAAAAAGTCGAGCAAAAGTAAAGAATGATAGCCCCGAAACTCGAGTCTGAATCGAAAAACACTCGAAACTGAGCGAGATAGCCGCTTCCAAGCTAAATCCAAGCTCAAAAGTAAAAAAAATCGGGATCAACCTAAAATATACGACGAACAAATGCATTATCGCGTACGAGGTACTGTAGTTCTGCGCTCGGGCGCCCGATGGACGAGTGCAAACACGTGAGTTTGAATCCCACGTGTAGTCATTGCGTTTTTTTTTTTGGGGGGGGGGGTAATTGTCAACAGGTACGGTGGTATTTATGTTTTAGTGCTACTTTTTCTCGTTTTTAGTACAGCAAATGTATGTGTTGAGTATTCCGTATTTCATCGTACAGCAGTACTTGGGCAGAGCGTGGGTAGGTCTGTTGGTGGTTTTGTGGATGATTCGTGGGTGGGTGCACACGTGGGTGGGTGGGTCGGTCGGTTCGTACGTGGGTGAATGAATTCTTTCTTGGTGAGTATTATTACGTATTTCATCGTACAGCAGCAGTGCTTGGGCAGAGCGCAGAGCGTTGTGGTTGGGCAGGTATGTTGGTGGGCTTATCGATGATTTGTGAGTGGGTCGGTTGGTCGGTTCGTACGTGAGTGAATCCATACCTTCTCCGTGCATGTGGGTAGTGGGCCTGTTATTTCCAACAACTAATTGGTTTTGTCCTCTACTATACCGCCCCGACCTGGCATTCAGCGTACTACACACAGCTGTTGATGATAATAAAAAGTAATGTAGACTGTGTCTTTACACGAACCAAGTACAAATATATTCCAGGTATATAGAAAGGTACACAAACAAGCATTCAGTCAACATATTGATTGGGACCTTTATTTCTTGCCTAATAATAGTTGTTATTTATGTTGTAACACGGCGACTCCGAAGAGAACTCTACTATAAGTAGTACTTATCGAAATCGCGGCCGCGCAACAACTGTACGACATTTCCGTAATCGTTGTTGTTGCGGGCGCTGCTGCCGTCCCCGCCCGTACGAAACCCTCCTCTAATCAATAAATAGCATCCCCGCCCCGCCACTACATACCCTTTGCCCCGGACCGAATAGTATCTGGCATTACCCTGTTGTTCGCCGCGTTTGAACCTTACTCTTCCGTTATACCCGCTAATTGGTCGCATTATTATTGTTGCCAAGATAATATTTATTATTTCTAGCTTGCACAGATAAGACTTTGTTTGATCGCCTTTTTTGGGCTTTTATCCCCATTGCCGCATAAAATCTGCAATAATTGCACCCCTCGGATAACGTAACACTTAACGTTTTATGTTAATGTTGGGCGTCAGCGAAAAAAAACACGTAACATTACGTTACTAGGTTAACTACTTTCTGGATTTTGTGATAACATAGTGTTAGTGTGTTATGATATTGGCGGGCGATCGCGTAACATTATGTTAGAGTGTTACCTTGATCTCGTACTGACCGCAGTATATGTGTTACGGTGTTTGGGTATGCAGCCCATAGCGAGTAACACTATGTTAGCGTGTTAGCGGAATTCCTGGTGGCTATCGTAACACACGTTCAAGGGATAACGTACATGGTCACTTAAACGTTAACATTGTGTTACCGTGTTAGCGGCATCAGCCCGTAGCGAGTAACGTTATGTTAGTGTGTCAGCGGGATTCTTCGTGCTACCGTAATACCCATTCGACGGATAACGTACACGGCCATATAAACGCGTACATAACACTATGTTAGTGTGATAGTGAAATTCCTAGGGGCTATCGTAACACACGTTAGAGAGATGGCGTGTATGGTCAATACGTCAACATTATGTTACTGTATCAGCCGCAGCAGCAGTCCGTTTCGAGCGACGTTATGTGAGGGTATTACGGAAGTCTTGCTACCATAACAACATAACATACGTCAAACGGATAACGCGTATGATCGATAAAACACTGTTGATAGCATTATGTTAATGTTGTTAACTCGTATGCAATATATGTAGTGACACAAGTTAGTAGATAACGTACACCCCCAATCTAAAGTCAACAATATGTTACTGCCGTGTTAACTCGTACGTGTGAGTGTGCAGATTACGTTATAGATGCATAACGTAATGTGTTACAGATGGATAACGTACTGGCGGGGTTTCCACAAAAAAAACGAGGCGTTTTTTTTTGCGGGGATCCCTCCTAAATATCCCCTGTTTTGGGGTTTTAAAATATGGAGGCGTTGTTTCACCGGGGATGCCATGCTATCCTCCCCCCCCCGGGATATTTTTGTAGGTATCCCCTCTTGGGATGTCGGCGAAATTGGATAACACGGCGACGCTATGTTACTCCCACACGCCCGCTTTACCACTAACACAGGTAACACATACATGTTAGATCTCGGGAAGATCCAAAAGGGTAACGTAGTAACATTACGTCAGAACGACTTCGGCCCCAACGGTAACTCAGCAACATAAAGTTAGACCCGGATTAGTTTTTATGGTAACACTGTAACGGAATGTTACCATCAGATCTTTACTGACGGTAACACTGTAACATAATGTTACAGGGACTTCCGCATTTAGGCTAACATCCTAACATAATGTTACCTATGGGCCGGCTAAGACTGTAACGTATCTAACGTACGTTAAGTGTTACGTTATCCGACCCTAAGGCAATCAGATGGGGGGTCCAGATAACGTAGTGTTAGTAGTGCTGGTCATTGCGTTATGTTACGTTAGTGTGTTATCTGTAACACAATGTTATGTGTTAGTAGTGCTGGCGAACATGGTAACGTTATGTTAGGGTGTTATGTATATCACTCCTCCTAAGGGTAACATAATGTAATTATTGTGTTACGTCTAACGCTGCGTCGACAGTAACATTATGCTATCGTGTTATTAATAGTAAATATGCGGATATCGAGCTGGGAATGTTAGAGTGATAACGTACGTGTTTGGTCACAGTCTAACACTGTGTTACGGTGTTATAGTTCAAGGACTGATCACGGCATAACATATTGTTACTGTACCAGAGCTGGACGAGACCAAGCAGCAACATAATGTTAAGGCTCGTGCACGTTCGTGGGTTTCCAGTCAACACTGTGTTACTGCGTTACCGTGATCGCTCCTCTAGTGCTAACACTATGTCAGTACGTTACCACGTTCCTGTGTTAGGCCCCATAACGTAGATAAGTGTTATCCGAGTGGTACGTTATCCGAGGTGTGAATAATTGGCGAAAAAGATCCAAGCCAACACAACGAAGTCGTATTGGTACAAGAAACGACTCCTCCATCACACTCTCACTCCGAAGGAAAACCTTGTATATATATGTACAGAACGATTAGGCAGTTGACATCGGAACAACCCTGTTTGAAAAAAATATCAAACCAGCACGCCCCCCTGGGACACAAAACTTGAGCACGGCCGTGGCTATCCCCGGCAAAGTAGGGAGGGGCGATCAAGGTGAGGCGCGAACAGGAAATAGCGCACTGATTGGTAGACCTCATTGCGAGCTAGCTCGTAGACGACTAAAAACACAGATAGATCTAAAAAAACACCCTTTTTATCGTTCACACCTGACGTCAATCAACTTAATAGAGCGTTACGGAAAAAAAAAAAAACTTGCTCAGGGTGGGTGCTCATGGTTGGTGCTTCCAGGATTCGGAAAAATTAAAAAAAAAAAATTGCTCAGGGTGGGAGGAGGAATAAAAATGACGTGGACCTGCGTTCGTTCAAGCTTCCCCACTTTTCACAGCAAGCTTCGAGCATCGTGCAGTCGACCGCCGCGTGTTCCACCACCTTTCGCCCCGACCTGCCCCTCCTGCTCCTCCATCACTATAACACGATCTCCACCGCCGCTGTCCTCCAAGCCGCCACCCAGCTCGAGGTTGCGTGTCTTCGTTTTCGTGTGCAGCGTGATGTGCTTCTAGTTATCGAGCTGCTGCTCCTCACTTCGCCTCGCCTGCTGCGATTACAGCAGTATACTGTAATACTGTAGTACTTGTACCCCCATCACAACCAGCCGCCTACTGGTGGAGGAGGTGGTGCGCCCGGTTGCCTCAACGCTTTGGCGAGTGGTCGTCCGCCTCGCGTACCTTCTACGCCATCACCGCCCTCCTCACCGTCACGCGGCGTGAGGTTGCTAGGTCGACTGTCTTCATTTTTTCTAAAGATAGATGATGCATGCTCCACCTCCTTGCCTGCTGAGCTTGCCGAAGCTATACTGTAGCTCTGTACTTCCTCGCCGCCAAAAGCACGAACCAAACGACGGCTGGTTCGAGGAGATGGCACGCCTTGTCGCCCTAAGCTATGGCGGCGAGTCTGTGTCAGTCCCGGGCTGCTTGTGTGACGGTACAGGCATCCTTTACTACCTGTGCTCTGTGCCATGACCTTTTACCCTGAGCAGATCCTAAAACCCTGTTTTGCAGCCCGTAACCCTGAGCATCTGGAAAAAAAGAATCCGCTCAGGAGGGAAAAAAATAGCCGTCAACGTCTTTTATGCGGAGAGACTTCGACAAACCCTGACCCTGAGCGTTTTTTTTTTTTTTTTTTTTTTAGTTTCCGAAGCTCCCAAATATCTGTACGAGTTGGGCCGGCCGAAAATGGATAAACCATCCGAAGGTCGGATCTCGTGGTGAACCACTGCGAATAATTAGGACTTGAAATTTGGAGTCACAAACCCTGACACAACATCGAATGTGCCAAAAAAAAGTATGTTTCAAATATTTGTATGTATAATATATGCATTTTTTTTTAAAGGCATGCTGCTCTCCGACGGTCGAGGTTTCTTTCTCATACTTTCGGCTACAGGGCAAGCAAGAGGGCCGTGGGCACATTACGACGCATGTCTGGATCCCGGCCGAGCACCGTGACGGTGCTCGGTGCATTAAACGTCGCTGATTTGGGTCTAAAAAACAAGGGATTGCTTTCCGCCTCGCCGAGCCGAGTAGGTGACATGGAAAACCCCACTTATATATTTATTTTTCATATATCTTTGACAAGGAATCGCATATAGAATACGCGCGTTCGGTTTATCACAATACTTGTAAAATTCGGTAAAAATGAAATATAAACGAGGCGTATTACGCAGCTTGCAAAGTTGAATATCAACTATTTAATCAGTCGAACTCACAGCTGACGTATTTCAAAATTTATAAGAAAAAAATATATATAGGCCGCCACCCTCGAACCCTCCCTCTGCTGTACATATGTTTTCAACCTCACTCAGCAGAAGAAGCAGCAGCAGCAACAGCAGATATACAACAGCAGCATCGCAGTCTGTCGGCTGTCGAGTTTGTTGCACCAAGCCCTTTGACGGGTGGTGTACACCTAGCACCGAGCATGTTCGTGAACGCAATGGTCCGTCTAGCTGGGAGATTTTTTGGTAGCAGGTATTGTTGGTGTCATACCTATTATAGCTATTAATAGTTGTCCAGTCGCACGCTCTCAGCAGCAAGAAATCACAACGGGCAATTGCCACAGAACCAGGTCTTATCAGAGATGATACTTGTCAGTAGCCATCATAACTATCGTTTCTCGATACCACTTACGTCATCTGGCATACATTAATTTTTTTCGCATCTATCTCTTAGTATTAATAAGTACAACTGACAGTTTTCCAGTCTGTGAGTTGTAGCAGTATACAGCAGCAGCAGTCTTACAATATCTACTGCTGCTGTGCACTCGTACACATTACAGGATAGGTCTCAATAACAAGTAGTATTGTGGATCTACTGTATTACGTACGTACAGCATCTACAGCAACACATGTAGCGTACTGGTAAATAATGGAAAGGGTATCTTCAGTATCCCTCCGGGACCAGTAGCATACTGTAGTTTTAGTTCTGGTTGAAGTAACTGGTGATGAGTACGTACCCCAAGAGATAATGATTTTTGCAGTAGAGTTGCGGGTCTCCGTGTTGTGTTGCGGTGGTAATCCAAGGATCCGAGGGGTTTCCAGAAGTGGACACGGCATGTAGGCAAAAGGGGAACATGCGAATTGAACCCGGAGACTGGGGGGATGTGAGCAGACGGTCACAACCTTTTCCACCCCTTCAGCTTTTTATATAGCTCATCCTGCTGCCGGCAGTGCCCCCCTACACCAGAAGAGTACCGACTGAGACAACTAGGCGATGGCTCAGGCGTATTTTCGGCTAGCGGGGTGGAACGACGGGAATGCAGGTGGCAGTCTTTGCATCGAACTGAAAGAGCTTGAGTCTGTGCATGTGTGACGGGCGGCCTAACGGCCCCGTTTGTTCTGAGAACGAATTAATACATGATGTTTTGGAGGTGGGTATATCTGAGTAGCTTTTCGAGCAATATAAGCTATCTCGGCCGGAGAGCCCGACGAGATTACGCCATCATGCATGACACGAGCACCGCTCAACTCTATGACATGGTGTCCAATCCGAGAATCGAACTCGGGTTTCCACGGGGTTTCTCCTGAAGTGTGAGGGGGTTCTTGGGGACATTCCTTCTCACCCGGATCACCATACTGTGTAGACTTGTACCGGGTATCTCTCAATACATTACAGCCGATAAGTAGTAACGCCACTAGAGAAACACTACACTCACGAACGGGACATGGCAGAGCGGGCAATCGGCCACGGCGGTCTCCGACATGCGGCGGGTTTGCTCCCCGTCCGCGTGTCGCTCGGCGCCGTGACTCCCGAGTTTTCACAGAAGATATGATAGCATAGTACCCACGGAGGTTGGCCACCGCAGAGGCGATGACTGGCCCCGAATCCGTAGGCTGTGCTGTGAGAGGTGTAGCACGAGTGAACGAGGGCTGAGTCCACACCCCTCAAGATAGGGCCGCGTGGTAGGAATCGTTCAGCGGAGTCCGTCCTCTGCCGAGCTTCGGTATGCACGAGTGCAGTAGTCTCACGCACATCTCACACGCGTCCGACGGGATTCTGTTCGATGGATTTTTCCGGCATCCCGTGTATCGCATCATATTTCTGCGCCGTGTTTCGGCACCAAGCCCTCTCTGATAGATTCAGACGGGGGCGAGGTTCCTCTTGGTTCCCTATGCCGAATCCTAGACTATTACGCTCATAGACGCGGAGAGTAACCACAGCGTAAACAGCAGTAGTGAACCCTAGCTTTGAGCAAAGAGTTCGACGGTACGTGCAGCGGGGAGGTCGTGACTGAGTCCGTCGTTCAGAGGAACCTTCGGTAAGTCACGATCGGTTCGCACCACGGTCCCCATGCGGGACCGCGGGCGGACACCGTGTGGGCCTTGCGGCTGCACGCCGTGGGAGGTTTAGTGTGGGTGAACGAGAGCTGACTCCGTTCCCCCGCGAGGGGGGGTGGCGTACGCCTCGTTTAGCAGAGTCCGGCCTCTGCTGAGCTTCGGTATGCGTGAGTGTAGTAGCCCCACACACTCCTTTCATATGTTCAACGCAAGGGCTGTTTAGTGGATGGAGGTATCCTGCAGTCTGCCGCGGCATATAGTCTCTTTTTAGTGCGCAGCGCCCACCCCTCGTCACATGTGAGCTTTGCAAACTCAGGCGAGGGAGGGGGGGGGCTAGTCGCGACGCCCCGCTAGATGAAATAATGTCCCCCATACGGATCATACTAAATCATATATACTGGGTATAAAGCATAAGGAGAGGACAGCACCCGAGTAGTGAACCACACGCTCATTAATAATACAGGCACCGTATTAAATTCAACAGCAATTTATACAAAACAACATACCTATTACGCTAACCAGCAACAACGCAGACAATCTTCGCACACGAGGCATGAGAGCAGCCCCCTCCGTACGCCAGCGGGGGACCAAGGGGACAGGGCAGGGAGGTGAGAGGAGTCGGTGAAAGGCCGTACCGCCGGTGTTCTCGCCAGAGGGCCCCCAGAGAGAAGCAGCGGGATGAGAAGAGACGAATAAGATGCGCTGCTGACGGCACCACCTACCGCATGAACGTCGCTAACCCCGTCCACAAGCTGCGTATCCATACTTGATGTCCACTCCCATACGGAAGCGCTTGCAGTCCTGCAGGAACCCGCAGCATGCGAGATACCTTATCTCGGTACTTAGGTATCATACGGCTGCAAGGACGGGTCGATGTCGCTTGCTCGTTTTTGTGATTCGATGTTTGACGGTCATGTAGATACGCAGGCAGTCATGCTCGGGGTTCGTCCGGGTACGCATCGTCTGTACAGCAGTGGTATTAATAGGACTCGGCGTGTTTTACCAACTTTCGTTGTCAGAACCGCATGTGCGGTCTAGTTAGAAACTTACCGGCATGCTGCGCAATTTGCAACAACGTCCAGTGTTGCACTTGTCTCTAACATACACCGGCATGCTGCACGAAATTTCAACAACTGGCTACTTAGTACTGCATTGGTAATAATGTACCGGCAAACGAGCATTCAACGATGTACTCACGCATGGATAACTTGTTAGCCGCGTGTTCTGTCTAGTCCGAGACACGCGTTTGCACGCACTGGGGATCGTTCTACGCATCCCACTCTGTTATGTTTTTTCACTCTGCCGGACCCTGAGATCTCTCTGGGTTTTATGCACACGAGGATACGTACAGCAGTAGCATACGATACTTGCTGCTGTGCTGCTGTTGTACTACAGTAGTATTAAAATAGTAGTCCTGCTGTTTTGTTTTTTTTAAGTTGTTGTCGTGGTTCTCACATTCAACTCGTCGCCGTGGTCAGGACACGAGAATACCTCGGTAAAGTACTTGTTAATTATTACTCAAGTATACAGCGGTATAGACCCGCCACATGAATAAGAACCTGACAGAAACAACTTGACGCTCACTTTTTTTAGGGACGCCAAGAAATTGCATCGAGATGAGGCGCTCCGCGGAGAGCACGTCTTCAATAATAGTATTATACCCGGCACCTGGTATGTGTTGTGGTTTGTTGCTTTGGGTTCTGTTTGTTTCATGTTGTGTTTTGTTTCCTCTTGTTTTTTGCGTTGTACCTTTATGCCCTCATGGTGTCAGAAAGGAGAGACAGGCCAGTGCCTCGTTGGAAAGCGAATAGTTTCGTCAACTAAGCTTACACTTGGCAGTCCTACCTGTGCTTGCATTATGATGGATCAAAAGAAATGGGCCTGTACCTCGTGGGAATGGTCGTGATGTATTTTCAGTCGTGGGAGACAACCACGAGCTTCCAGGAGGTCTGCGCCTATCCTACCTATCTGGCATGCGTTTTGTTTTGTTGGAGATGGGTCTGTGCCTTGTGGGGACATAGTTATGGTCTTGGACCGAGCCTCCACAAGGTCTGGGCTTGTCCTACCTGTACCTGTTGTTGAGATGGGTCTGTGCCTTGTGGGGACATAGCTATGGTCTTGAGCCGAGCCTCCACAGGGTCTGTGCCTGTCCTACCTGCGCCTGTTTATTATTGTATAGAAGAGATAGGTCTGTGCCTCTTGGGAGTGGTGCTGTGTCTTTACCCGTCGTGTGAGACAGAAACGAATTTCCACGAGGTCTGCGCCTGTCCTACCTACACGGTCTGTTAGTATGCTCTCTACAAGTTTACGTCGTTTATCTTGTGGGTGCATACATAATGTATGGGTTTGTCTCAGCCTGGGAGGGCCGTTGTTGCTGTCTCCATCCGGCAGAGAGATAACAAGGTCTCTGGAATACTGAAATGTTCGGCTGATATGCCCCCCCGCTTTCAGCATGCTGTGCGGGCAGCAAAATATTAACACACTCTCGAATACCGTGTATATTAATGTGCTTACCAGCTGCTAATTTGCCGACGTCCCGGGTTCCACTGTACGCGTTCTTGATCTTATGTTGACATTCGCTTGCCATTTGCCTGTCTGCGTATCCGCTGCTGTCGCGACGCGTGGCTCTGCGTCGCTGCGAACGCGACACCTATTGTTTCATGTTTTGTGTTGGTTGTTTTCGTTTGTCTGTTTGACTGTTTGTTCATTTCTCGGATAGAGAGTGGATGTCCAGAGTGGTTGGGTCTGCACCTATTGGTACCGTTGTTGCTGCCTTCCATGCTAAAGGGAGACGGCAACCAGGCCCCTTTAGGTCTGTGCCATAGCCACGGGGCTTTTACTTGTTTTGTTTTGCTTTGGTTAGTTTGTTTCGTTTTCTTTTGTTTGTATGCTCGCTTGTTTCCTTCTTGAGGCGGTGTGAATGCCCAGAATGGTTGGGCCTGTACTTATTGGGACCGCTGTTGCTCTAAAAAGAGACAGCAACCAGGCCCCTCTAGGTCTGAGCCTTGCCACGGGGATTGTTGCCTGTTTGTCGTTTAGGTTTATGTCGTTCGTCCGTTTGTTTGTTTGGTCCTCTGTTTGTTCTTGTTTGTTCTGTTGCTTTTGTTGTTTGTTTTGTCGTTTGTTTGCTTGTGTATTTGTTTGCTGCAAACCCGCTTGCCCGTGCATCCGACCGCACTGGCTGTGAGCTTTACTGGCACCCGTACTCCGTCGCATGTGTCCGGCAGTTCACTGCCGTCCCGTGTCCGCTGTGCGTGCGTGTCCATCGTGGTTATTGTTGTTCCAGATCACTATGTTCTTTTCGTTTCATTTTTTGGCGGGTGAAGGACACATCAAGGAAAATATTGCCCTGATATGTGTCTTATAGCCTGGACCTGACTGTTAGGCTCGCCAGTTGCGTGGACCTGACTGTCAGGCTCTCCAGTTCTCTTTGTTCCTCCCCTTCGCTTCCTTTTTCGTTTCCACTCTCGTTGACGGGGGGAGGGCGACGCGTTCGTCGGAAGCCTGCAACGGCATGCAGTCACCGAGATCAACCAAGTGGCTCAGATATCATATATCACCCCCATTTCCACCAATACCCTGCATTGCCCGTTCGCAGTTTTATCGTGTCCGCTGTGCCTCTCCATTTGGGGCCACATCTTGTAACCGTGGCAGCCACGTTTTGCAATACAGTGTTGCCTCACACCGCCGGAACTGCCCAATGCACGGTAATCATATTGTTCCCCTGTAGCGCGCGATGTTTTCAATACTATTTTCAACACGGTACCTGCATGATGTGCAAACCCTTCCAGATGTACCGACCCGTATTTAGTGTGTTGGTGTTGTTACAATGTTCTCGCGCTCATACGGGCTGAATGACTCCTGTTCAGGGATGGGCTTACAGGGTCGAGAAATTAGTAGTTGGTCGAGACATCATCATGGTTGGTATCCAGTCCACATATGTAGGTATTTTACAACCGATACCGCGTGTTCGTGGTCTCCCTTGCGTAGGTAGTGCACAAAGGGGGGTGGTGAGTATGGCTAGATTAGCGAGTTCAAGAATAGGTAGCTGAGACAGCCGAGCGGCTGCTATACTCTGATAGCTACCGCAACAAGACTTTTCATGACATGAATCGCTTTACTCTTAATCGACTCGACCGCCCAGTAACTTATCATTAGAGCCATGATCACGCCGCACGCCACCGAACCATGCTCGCAGAAACCACTCATGCTGAGACCACGCCCGCCCCCTGCGCCCTCGCTGCTTGGAGCCCTTGTTGACAGCATCCCTCAGACTCACCTCGGCACCGTCTCCCTTCAGACATCTGGGGAAGGGGTCTTGACTGACAGACAGCTGGGTACCCTCACGTTTCACGACACACCGTCTCCCGTCGGACATCTGGGGAAGGGGGCTTGTCTGACAGACAGCTGGGCACCCTCGCGTTTCACGACAGGCTTGCCGTCATGCTCGGGGCTTGCCACGGTAGGGATGGCCACGCCAACGATGGCGCTTCGGTGATCAGCACGGGCGTGCGCGCCGTCCGTGTGGCCCCGACCACGTGACTCGAGCGGTGCGGGCACCGCGGGCGGCGGCCCCGGTCCCTCTTTTCCGGACGGCGTCGGCGCGTTCGCCGTCGACGGGGGTGGACGGGCAGCGTCCAAGAGGAGGCGGCGGTGCAGAGAAGCTGGCGTCGTCAGCGGTGTCGCCAACGGGTCGTGGGATGACCACGGCAGTACCCTGGGGTAGCTCGGTTGGACCCCCCAGTTCGCGCAGATGGCGTGGGGAGTGAACCTGGGGCTCGGAGGGCACTCGACTACTGCAGCACCAATGTACACGCTTCTGGACAGGAGGGTGGTCAGCGCTACAGGGGTCGCGAGATGGGGGTATCGCGGCGGGTACCTCGACGGGGAGGCGTCACTGGGTCTCGGAGGCGGAGTGACTGGACAAGCTTCACTCCGCTGCAGGTGGACACGTTTCACGCGTGGTGGAACTTGTACGATCCGAGCAGCGAGCGGAGCCACCCCGCAGTCCGAGACGAGGGGGCAAGAAGACGCCCCGCGCTGAGTGGAAAGGAGGCGCTGAGAAAGTTCGCGATCGGCACGAAAGTCAGCCGGTCGAGTGCGGAAAGGGGCGCGCGGGGCGGCCCGGGCAGGTCTACGACTTCACTCGCCGTATTGGCGCGTCCGCTTCGCCGACAACGCTTGGGAAGAGCTGACGGCATTAGAAATGAGGGGATTCGGAGTGGGAAGGCGACGGTGGGGCCGCGGGCGCGCCGTTCCGAAGGTCGAGCAGCTCGTCAGGGGTCTATCGTCGAGTACAGCCGCGCGCCACACCGGCTCACCTGTCTTGGGGGTGTCGGCTTCGGAGCCCCGGGGGGGTTGGTGGACGAGGAGCGTCTTACACTATTGCTCCGGGGGGGTGATTCTCGAAGAGCTTGTTTCAAGCGGGGGAGGATGAGCGGGGTGCCGCTGGGGGGCATTGTTCTAGGCCAGTGGCACTTTGGAAAAACTAACCCACTTAGCTCGGCAACAGCACTACGAGTTTGCAGGAGTTCATTGTTTTGGTAGGCGCCAGGTGATTGCTATGTTGAAGTCATGCAAAAAAGACCCTGGCATCTCGCATTACCGTCGCGATCTGTGTATCTATGGTGGGAGTAGGGGGCAATAGGAGACTTAGGTCCGAAGGAACGGAGTTCCTTGCGAACTCTGACATTCTGTTTTTGCCTAGTTTTCACCTCGGAGGCGCGACGATTGTGATCTTTCTTATCGATTGGCACAATAGTGTTAGGTGGTACAGGTATTGTACGTCGGGGGAACTGTAGGGAATTTAGGAGTCAAGCGAGCATTCAGGAACGTAATTGGAGGGGGCGTAACAGTGTACGCCGCGTTAAGAGAACAATGCGACGCATGTAGTGTGCGTATTGGGGGGAGGCCTTCCCTATCGGAAAAAAAAAACTTAGCCGGGTTTTCTTCCCTCAGTTTGGCGGGCATAGAATACCTCGGGTCCACCGTCTAGGATATCGCGTGGCTTGCCTTATCCGGCTAAACCAGCTGGGGAGGATGTTACGGTGGTAATCCAAGGATCCGAGGGGTTTCCAGACGTAGACACGGCATGTAGGCAAAAGGGGAACATGCGAATTAAACCCGGAGACTGGAGGGATGTGAGCAGACGGTCACAACCCTTTTCCACCCCTTCAGCTTCTTATATGGCTCATCCTGCTGCCGGCAGTGTCCCCCTACACCAGAGGAGTACCGACTGAGACAACTAGGAGATGGCTCCGGCGTATGTTCCGCAAGCGGGGTGGAACGACGGGAATGCAGGTGGCAGTCTTTGCATCGAACTGAAAGAGCTTGAGTGTGAGCATGTGTGACGGACGGCCTAACGGCCCGGTTTGTTATGAGAACGAATTAATACATGATGTTTTGGAGGTGGGTATACCTGAGCAGCTTTTCGAGCAATATAAGCTACTCGGCCGGAGAGCCCGACGAGATTACGCCATCATGCATGACACGAGCACCGCTCGACTCTATACAGTTGTTCTATACCAGGTATATATAGAACTGAACGCAAGGGTACTTCCCTATTTTAGCTTTTGAACGAATTGTAGGGGTTGTCCTTTGTTTCGAGTCTAGGTGCACGCGTACCGCTCCCCTTTGAGCTCACTCTACTTTAGCTCACCATCATCACCTTCTAGCTGAGCAAATCAATCGACACTGTGGCTTGGGGTCACCTCACCATCTTCTTTTCTATCTCTGAAGCTTCTCGTACAAGTCACCTAACAGCAGTGAGTGGCTATACGTTTGCCTCGAACATTTTGACTGTGTGTTGACCGGCCATCGGCAATCGAGTCTAGGCGTATACATCAGCTACGAGCTGGCACACACGCCAACCGCCATACCTAATAAGGTCTATACTGCCTCCCGTCTTACTGTACTGCCTCGGTGTGTGGCAATGGGCATGGCCAAAACACTGCCCGACGGCCTGGCAGGATATTCTATTTGTACTAAAATGCCCGAATGATACGACGAGCACTTCCAACAACAAACAAAAAAAACATCCGCTGAATATTCTCTGCGTTGACAATATCAGCAATTTTGAAATTAGAGTGTTTGCGAAAGAACCGATTATGGTTGGATCGAGAACCACAGGCTATTCACCAAACCAAAACAGAAGCGGGTTTGAAACTGGTTGCGAGAATCCAAAACGATCATTTCGGTTTTGAACTGGAAATAAACTCTAGGAAAATGGAATACAGCAATAAATGACAAATAGCGAAATGAAAGTACGAAAAATGTAACACCAGTATCTTCGTGCGAGATGGTGCTCGCTGCTGCTGCTGCGTGGCTCGCTGCGTGTGTGTGCTCTGTGCTCTATGGCAGCCATGCGAAGAGTGCCAATCGATGCGACCGAAGCCGGTTGTGCAGTGCGTGCGTAGGCGTGCTGTGTGTGGGTGTGCGTGTGGTGCGTAACACGCGCCAGAGTCCAGAGTACCGCCACTTTGTTGCCGCATCAGGCACAAGCAGCACAGCTGAGCAACAACTTCAGAAGCAGTCCACAACGCACACGGCGCCGTCAACGACGTTGAAGCTGCACCCTGCCAGCCCTCCGCCGCCTATGGCCGGATGACTTTGCAGGCCTTCGCGAGGGCCTCGCGTTGACACGGACTCGCCAAATGGGCCGTGCGTTTGGTTAGATAGCGTGGTGGTGTGAAGCAACCCATGTATCATGCCTCCCTCCCTGTGTGTGTTGGGGTACGCTGTGCGTATGAGTACGTGACGTAGACGATTGTGGTTTCTTGCCAAATACGATGTTTTCATTCGCCCGGGGCATCTCCGGGTTGTCCTGGCCAATGCAGCTATGATCATAATAGAAACCCAAAAAGCCAAACCCAACCCGAAAAAATTGTGTGAAGATATGGCCCATATAGGCCGATTTTGGGTCCTTATTTTAAGAAGTTGATTATTTTTTGGGATCGGGAGAATAGAAATACGCCAAACCCAACCATAATCTGAACTCGCAAACACCATGCCCGCTTGTCCAGGTTTGGGTTTTATCAACCTCACTCAGCAGCAGCAGCAGGAAAAACAGCAGCAGTTGATACGCAGGAAGTTGCAAACGTCTGTCGAGCGTCATGTACGTTTCATCTATAGCCCTTTGACTTTCTCTAGGTCCGTCTATACCTGGGGGAAAATCGGTAGCAGGTGTACTTGGCAGGTATCTACTTGTATACCTGATATACAGAACTACTTATAGATATCTCGATCTCTGAGCGTGCTCGGTTGGTACATCCCTGGCCACTCAGAGCTCCCACTTGGAAATCGCCTCCTTTTATTACTTGCCGGACCTTTCCAGCGGGTCTTTGTTTTCTCCATTTAATTTTTCTCTTGGAACTAACTACTGTAGTGTACCAGTAGTATTTATTCATGCTGCTTCTACCTGTACTGCATCTACCTATTACTGGCAGTGGTGTGTAGTGCAACAAAGTATAAGCCCCAACCCATGGTACCACGTGGTTCCTTGACCTCTCTGTTTACCATCAGGTTGTCTGTATTGTGCGAGCGATCGGTCATCCTATAGCAGTAGTACTTCGTAGTATAGTCAGTGTAGTCAGTAGTCGTATTAATAGTAGTAGTGCACCAGGTAGTATTTTGTAGAGTGCATGCCTCTTCTACCTGTACTGCATCTGCGCAGTAGTGGTAGTGGTGTATAGTAACGGTATAGTAGTTGACCCATGATACCGCGTGCATGTAATGTAGTCGTGCATTTCCACAGAAAGAGTAGTACTCAGTTCCTGCCGACTACTTTTACTTTTTCCTTCGAGATGTCGAGCAATACAATAACACATGGCTCAGGCTTCCGCCTAGAACATATATATATATATATCCTAGAACAGCGCTATATATACGTGTTACCTGTGACTCCCTTTTCGCCTTGCGACGCCCCCGGGATTTCACGTCACCTGCATCCCGAAGGGGAACATTGTATAAATGTGTATCATTCGATTCGATCTCGACGAGATATCGACGAAACTTAAAAAATATCAACTTTTCAACACGAAGTTCGTAAGAAAATCGTCGGTCCCGATCAAGGCGGAACTAGCGAAAACTTGGCTCAAGACCCTACGAGAAAACCTTTACTGCTGTATAAAACATAATACCAAGAAAGGAAGATTTCAAAATTTTGACGAAGAATAAGTCGATTTCATTAATATTACGGGGGACCATAGTAAATGGGACCAAATATTGTTCGTAAAAATAAGGAAATACATAGTTTTTTGTGTGTGTGTACCGTAGATGCTATTTACTATGGCCCTCCGTAATAGTGTTTTTTTTGTGATTTTGAAAGCAAGATTTATTATTGAGAGAGTTGTGATAGCGGTCGACGTGCATTTCTCGAAAAAACACTGAAAAAAAGTATCGTGTCAATATTCGGGGAGATAAGTCGTTGAGTCTCAAAGTAGTCGGCGCCGACACACGAACATCCCCAAAATTTGCCGAATTTTCATTCTAAATTTCAGAATTGAAGATAAATAAAAAGTTCATGGGAGATCCCACGCTGATGTTGATCAAGTGCGTTCTTTCTACCCATCGACATCCAGCACAACCAGTGTCCGTGCCGATTCTTCAATCCTAGAAGAGATACAAGTTACGTGGTGACAATGCTACGCCACAGAGATACTACGTTGCTACGTACCAGGTATGCAGTAAGCACAGCAGTGGGTAATGCAATGCTATGCCATGTCATCATACATCATACTGGATACGACAGGCACGACATAAACATTCCATTAAACAAAAAAAAAACGAAACGAACAAAAAAAAACAAAAAAAAAAAGACAAATCGAAAGAGAAAAAGAAAGTACAAACTACCTGGTAAGCAATAAGGGTTTTTGCGAAAATCAGGTATACCTGGCCATTTTCGTGCCCAAAACAATGACATACTGAAATCAAGTACAAAACACACACCAGGAGCCCTGCTATTGGCCAAGCTGACATTGTAACTGATTTTGGCACGAAAAGGCCAAGGTACATCTGATTTTTTCTACTCTGTCTAGCTTTCAGCTGATTTTGGCCAACTTTGAACCAATCAGAGAGGCCATACGTACACTGTGTTTTCTCTCCGTATGCGTCTGCCCTCCCTCGGTTGAAATTCTTCTGTATTGACGTATAAACTCTGCACTCGTACGTCGTACGTAAAAGTACGTATATATATATATATTTTTTTTTATCCATCACTTTTACTTCCCAGCCCACTCGTAGGAGGTTTTACCCTCGACGATCTTCTGGACAAGCCGTGGTCACAGCTGTCGTCCCTTCTCCCCCCCGGTACGTGCCTTTATTTTTTGTCGCGCAATGGGTTCAGCATTCCCACTGCTCGTCGATTTTCATCGAATGTAGCCAACTCACGCTTTCGCGCTTTCCGCTTATCAATTTTTTATGCAAGAAAAAGTCCCAATGAGCATGCACTCGGTGGGGCTTGAACCCACGAAATTGATCTTGACAGGCACGCGGACCACCTACCAAGCCACCGGGGACGCCGGTATATACATGCATACCTGGTACATGCGTACATGCATACGCTGGTATCACTTTTTCTCCTTTGGGGTGTGCGATGTGCTTCAGTTAGTTGCTGTGTGTACTCTGTTGTTTTCTATGTTCACTGCTGTCTTTGCAGCACCATATGGACACTCGGCGTTTCGTTTGCACCACCCCGCGTCGAGGTGGTCTCAGGTTTGGCACGGCAAGATAATTTCGTGCCGAGCAGGCGGTTCCGCGAGGACGGTCTGGAAGCTTTAAAGCTGTCAACGGGGGGGGGGGGCGCCAAAGTCAATACTCTTGGCGCTCCCGCCGTGGCGAAGCAAACGGAGCATATTAATAGTGACTCTTTGCAGGTCCAAGAGGAGCCCGTGGTACCTACACCCTGAAGAGAACAAAACAATTAAGATTTTGGAAGCCATGTGGCACGTGGCACGCTTACAGTAGTGCTTTAGGCGCATTCTTTTTTTTTCGGATTGTCATGGACATCACACCGCTCGTGGCGCGCGTTTTTTACTTGGTTTTAGCATGTACCTGACTTTGGCTCAAACTGATCAGATATACCTGATTTTGGCATTTGCCCAAGAAAAAATATATAAGAAGAAGAAACAAGCTGTCGTGCCCCCCCCGCAGGGGATGTGGCAGACACTTGAAAATAAAGAGCTGGAAAAAAAAGCGAAAAAGAAGAAAAACACCACTAACTACTCGTCGTAAACAGAGCAAGACTATTAACAAGAACCAAGGGAAAATATAACAGGCAAACCAAAGCAGAAAGCATCCTCCAGGTAGCGGCAGCAGTTTGTGGTACGAGTAGCATAGCCCCGTTCTCCCTGCTAGTCCGGCAGGTACCTTGCTACCCGGTCTGCCGCCTCCTTCGTGAGTTCGCCAACTATGCCCGGCCCCTTGGCATTCGACAATACGAAACAAGTAAAGCAGGCTCGTCATCCACCCACGCCACACGACTCCTTCAATAAGGCTTATCAGTCGAAGTAAGGAAGAAAAGTAAATAAAATGAAAATCACAGAGAATCACCGCACTTTAAAAAAAAAAACAAAAGGAAGACAAAGGAAGACCACGTTCGAACCAGCTGCACCAGTTGGTGGCACGATTAGTATAGGCATGTTCTACTTCCTAGTCTGCCCGGTGATTGCTACCCTGTCTGCCATCTCCTTCCTATTTTCGTCCACTCACTGCAGTTTCCCTTCTAGTCCTGTTTCTCCCCCTCTCCGCATTCCCTTGGTCGGGTTTTCTTCCACTCCTCCTGTTGCCCTCCCTCCCCTCATTCCCTTGGATACCACCCACGGCGGGTGCGCGGCGCTGCCTACTCCGCTCAGCCTCAGCCTCGTTCCACTTCACCATGAACCGTTCGGCTGCTTCGAGGATCCCACGGTACCACTCCCTCGCCTTTTTTGCAGCAGTGGACCTCAGCGCGGTCTCAACTCCAAACACCAAGAGGGCAAGTTCCGTTGACCCTTCGGTGGCTTGGAACTCCCTAAGGTCTTCGATTATGCATCTATGCCAAGTCTTAAACTGTCCGCCAGGTCTCGGGTTCTCCCCACCAGCCATCTTCCCGAACAGTACCCGACTGTCTAATTGCTCCTTGCTTTGCCGTGCCACCCCCCCCCGCAAAGAAGAACCGCCGTTTGCGAATGGTCGTTTCGATGCTCTCGCGACGTGTCACCTTGAGGGGCTTCGCGTACGACAAAGTGGTATGGTCAGTAGGAAGTCGAAGCTGGAAGCCAATCACTCGCAACAGGACTTGGTGGTGAGCCGTTCGAAGCTTGGCATAGTGTTCCGCTCTGAGGGTCCACGTCACACACCCGTACAGCAGGGTCTCAATCACCTCGGCCTTCAGCATTCGGACTTTCGGGCTAAGGGGGGCGGTCGTCCTATCATACAGCTCCGGGCAGAGCCGTTTGAGGCATGCTCGCGTGAGACGGGTCTGTCGGTAAATTTCGAGCGAGACGTCAGCGTTTTCGTGGAAAATGCCACCTAGGTATAAGAACTGGGCCGTCTGCTTGTACCTCTGGCCTGCTGCTTCAATGAAGAGCGGTGGTGCGAGGGTTTTCTGGTCTGGTGTTTGTACAGGCATTGTCTCTGTCTTCGTTTCCGACACCGTGAGGCCTGCTGCTTCGAAGACAGTCATGATGACTGTCATGATTTTCGCGAGCCCTTCAGCCGATTTCAACACAATTCCTGCGTCATCGGCGTACAACATGCCCCATACAGCCCTTCATACGCATGCCAACGGCTCCTGCTCCTCCGTTCTAACTACTCCAGCATCACTGAGTTGGACCAAATCCCTTACGATGGCTTCGTCTTGGTTGAAGCGTACTATAGTACGACGTGTAACGCAGCAGCGAAGAATACGTTGAACAGCCATAACTGTGATATTTAGCACATAGCCTTGCCGCAGCCCCTGCGTGACATCAAACTGCAAATCATTCCGAGTGCTCGTACGCACACAAGCCCGCATGCCATCGTGGAAATTTCGGATATTTCTCAGTATCTCAGTTGGTACGCCAAAGCGTGGGAGTACCTCCCAAAACAGCTCTCGGTCGACAGAGTCGTACGCTTTCTGCAGATCAATGAAGCACAAGTACAGGGGGATTTTCCTTTGTGTCGTCCAAGCTCTTTCTTGCAACCGGCGCACGACGAACAATATATATCATTCGCTAATCGTGCGGGGCGGAAGCCGCACTGTTCTCCGGGAGTAATTCCTCGGTCTCGCAGTAGCTGCTGAGGCGGGACGCGACGACTTTCTACAAAAGCTGCGTGGCAACAAGCGAAATTCTTCCGTAGTTGTTGCAATCAGTTCAGTCCTTCTTTTTGTGAAGGATCGCATGTTTCCATTACTGGATGATACCACATGGAACCTATCATCGTGTACGCGACATGGCGACAGGGCCCATGGACCTCGTGGGGGGGACGTTGTGAGGCTTGATACGCGAATTATCCAAGGTGAAACAAAACACAAGTGAAACGGGTGGGTGTGTTTGACGGCTTTGTGGGGCGCGGTTTTCGCCTCGATTGGCGTTATCGTTGTCGGTATCGGCTTTGGTTGTTTGGCGGTCGGTGACGTTAGTTATCGAAGTGATTTCGGCCTTATCGTACCGAAACGTTTCTAGTTTCGATATCCAACACTAAAAGAAACGTTCGGAGTGAGATTCGACCGCGTTTCCTCGACGAGGTGTTATCTACTGAGCTGTATTACTGAGGGGTACAATATCGATTGGTTACCCAGCCCAGGGTATTCCTTATGAGGCGGGGTCACATGCATGGTCACATAGCTGAAGTCCCCCCCCCCCCCCCCCCCCAGTATGATGGTGGGTACGTGTCTTGATTTTTATCGCGGGAACAATTCAGCATTTTCTTCCCTCGTCGATTCGCGTGGAATTTTGCAAACTCACGCTGGAGCTTTCAGCTATTTTTCCACATCTAATAAATGATCCGCCTTTGCTAGACTCGAAATCATAGTAGTGAGGTCTAACTCCTGTACCACCGGGGGCGCCGGCTGCTCCAAAAGTATACGGGTATAGTATAACCCATATTCCGGCTAAAGATACAGCAGTACTCGGCGCATAGGCATAATGATCGGGGAGCGCAGCCTTCCGCTGTGCGCCAAACTGTTTATCTCAGGGGAGTTCCGTATGCTATATCATTTATATATGAATGAATGACCAGCAACCACGAAGCAATGAAATGCGTCGACTTTCCTCACCCAGTTGAAGACACCACGGTTCCATGTACAACGACGTCCGCTGGCTGGAAAATCTCGCACGTTGTAGGCTGGGGGTAAGCGCAGGAACAAGCGTAAACCGTTGCCTTGGGGTCCAACAGCAAGACCGCGGCAAATACAACGAAGCTCAAGAGCTGTTGGCACGAGGACATGTCAGGAGAAGGTTTCGCAAAGAGCGAAAGACGGATTAAGTCTGAGTATGGCTGGTGCAAGCTGGTCTGGTCTGCATCTACAGCAATACTCCAGGGGTATACACGAAAATATGGCGACAACAAGTTTTTTTCTTGCATACGTCACCAAGATGTACAATTCTCTGCGGGGGGGCACGATACAGTTTGTTTCTTCTATTATTTACATTTTTTTGTTGCTTTCTTTGTTTATTTTTCTCTTTCGGTATGTTTTCTTTGTTTTTGTTTTTTGGTTCTTTCGTTTCTCTACTTCATAGAATATGTGTGTCGTGCCTGTCGTATCGAGTGTGATGACATGGCAATAGTATCTCTGATGTGGCGTAGTTTCGTGACCACAGAACTTGTATCTCTCTAGGATTGAAGAATCGGCACGGACACTGACTGGTTGTTGTGCCGGATGTCGACGGGTCGAAAGAAGAACACACATATATAACACGTACCACGGACGTATTTTTTTTTTTTTTTTTTTATCCTCCGGCGGATTGGTAAAAATAAAGCTTAAGCTCACCACATCGTTTTCATTTTACCTGCATATCTACCTACTACTGCTGTATCTATGTTGTTCTTTTACGTCGTAGCATCTCTGTGGCGAAATTTTGTGACCACGTAACTTGTACCTCTCTAGGATTGAAGAATCGGCACGGGCACTGGTTGTGCTGGGTGTCGACGGGTAGAAAGAACGGTTTAACGTGAAGAACACACACAAGATGGAGTATTCATGCTTCAACTGCCCGAGCGTTGTGATTCATGCATGACGATCTGGCTGGTTCTTCTATCAACTTTGGACGAGATGGAGCTAGGTTGAGTCTCCGCGTCTCCGCCAGCTTCTGCCGAAAAAGCCGAACAGGTCGATTTCGGGTCGATGTAGTCCGGGTCATTGCCCTTGTTGAGCCGATTTCGAGGGGAGAGGGCCGATTTTTAGTCCCGGGGGCCGAATTTTGCAAAAACCCTAAATATCACTCGTCCCTGTTCATATATATATGTTTCAAAGTAACTAGCTGCAGTACGGATTTCTGACGCCTGTTGGCCGATGTGGGCAACGCTCTGCTGATACCCGATGTGGGCAACGCTCTGCTGATACCGCGCGTCGATCGAGTCGTCTTCGACCACAGCAGAAGCTAATTTTCGTGTGAACAAGACGATTTTCAATAATGTTTCGAAAATATTTTTTATATGCTCGAGCCGGAAATGCCTAAAACGTTTTTTTTTGTCGGAGCCAAAAAAAAGCCGGAAAAATGATTTCTGTGTCTGCCCCGTGAATGCGTGTTTTTCACATCAAACCGTTCTTTTTACCTGTCGACATCCAGCCCAACCAGTGTCCGTGCCGATCCTTCAATTCTAGAAGAGATACAAGTTCTGTTTTCACAAAACTAGGCCACAGAGATACTACGCTGCCAAGCAAGCACGAAGGTGTCAGACAACCGGAAAAATTATTTCTGTGTCTGCCCTGTGAATGTGTGTTCTTCACATCAAACCGTTATTTTTACCCGTCGACATCCAGCCCAACCAGTGTCCTTGCCGATTCTTCAATCCTAGAAGAGATGCAAGTTCTGTGGTCACAAAACTAGGTCACAGAGATACTACGCTGCCAAGTAAGCACGAAGGTGTCAGACAGGGTAGCAAGGTACCAGGCGGGCCAGCAGGGAGACCCTGGCTGTGCTACTCGTACCATAAACTGCTGCCGCTACCTGGAGGATGCTTTGTGCTACCTGGAGGATGATTTGTGCTTTGTTTGGTTTGCCTGTTATTTTCCCTTGGTTCTTAGTCTTATTCTGTTGACGACTAGTGGTGTTTTCTTCCTTTTCCTTTTTTTTCCAGCTCGTTCTTTTCCAGTGTCTGACAGATCCCCTGCGGGGGGGGCACGGTGGTTTGTTGTTATCATATACCCTGGTATATATACCAGGTACATATATATATATATATCTCAAGGCTTATCACAGTAGTGACTGAGAATCGTGACGGGACGGGACGGGACAGTTTTATATTGTTTGGCGGGAAACAAATTTGACGACAGGACGGGACGGGACGGTAAAATTACGATAAAAATAGTCGGCGGGACGGGACAGCGGGTGCATAATTTCTCGACGGGACGGGACGGTAACAGTTCAACGGATTTTTTTTTTCGCGGCGGGACGGGACGGTAAATATTTTTTCCCTCGGCGGGACGGGACGGTATATATTTTTTTTCTTCGGCGGGACGGGACGGTCAATATTTTTTTCCTCGGCGGGACGGGACGGCAATTATTTTTTTCCTCGGCGGGACGGGACGGTAAATATTTTTTTCCTTGGCGGGACGGGACGGTAAATATTTTCTTCCTCGGCGGGACGGGACGGTAAATATTTTCTTCCTCGGCGGGACGGGACGGTAATTTTTTTTTTCCTCGGCGGGACGAAACGATACCTGCAGTTTTTCGTGACCGGACGGGACGGTATAGGAAAAACTCGACGTGACGGGAGTTATTCATTAAAACACATATCCTATGTATTCCAGAACAACCGGGGAAAGAAAAAACTGAACTTCCTTCACATTTCCACTATACAGTATACTCGCACATTAAATCGGCACGGCGAACGCACACCACGAAGTACACGCCACGTTTTGCGCTGAGAAATACCACATATCATGATTCTACCGAAATAACCTCCCCAGCCGAAGCATTCTGGGGTCGTCCCGAGGCAGGTAACTTTGTGACCACCGTGCACTTGACGTTTTTCTTCCCGACCGGCGGCTCAAACCCCGAGAAGTATTGCCACACAGGCGACGTCTTCTGATTCCTTCCCACCCCTGCCCCAAGCACTGTTGCGGTCCCAGCTGATGGCTGTTCTGATGTTTGTGCTTGCGGCGTGTCGTTGGTGGGTGTGGAGGTGGAGGTGGTGGGTGATGGAGGAGGTGGCGGCGGTGGTGATGCTAGTGCCGCTGCTGGTTGATCGACCACGCCCGTGAGATAGGCATCCATGGCGTCCGTGCCGGCCACACCAGTATTGGTTGCCGTGAGTTGAGGGGTCTGTGTTTGTGCGAGGCAACTGGTGGCTGTGGCAGGTGTTGCGCGTGGAAAAAATAAATTTGAAGATTCATGAAAAAACAAAAACAAAAATTGAAAAATACAAAAAAATACCAGATATCAACTAAATTTTGTAATTCGCAAGTTTGTAGATACGAATATACGAATTTTTCAACATTCGTACTTCGTGATTTATTTGTGATTAATACTTTCAGTTAATTATGTAAATGAAAATACATCAACACCAGCACCACAGCTTCTGCCACAAAATAGAAAATGAAACTAATTTCTAATTTCATATTTGTGAAACTCGAAAATTCGTAATTTCGTAATTTCGTCGTGGGCATGTGAACGAGAGCAGACGACCACCAGTGTATCTTGGACATGAGGCAAGTTGTGTCGGCGGGAAGGGACTATTCTGTATGTGACAGCGGTGTAGTTTTTTTTTTTGGCGGGACGGGACGGTAAATTCACGGAGTCACGGCGGGACGGGACGGTAAATTTACGGAGTCACGGCGGGACGGGACGGTATATTTACGGAGTCACGGCGGGACGGGACGGTAAAATTACGGAGTCACGGTGGGACGGGACGGTATTTTTACGGAGTCACGGCGGGACGGGACGGTAACTTTCAACGGGAGAGATTTTCTCGGCGGGACGGGACGGTAATTGACGGCGGTCAGGGAATTTGTCGGCGGGACGGGACGGCAGTACGATTTTGACGGCGGTTTTACCGTCCCGTCCCGTCCCGTCCCGCCGTTACCGCCGTTACCGTCCCGCCGAAATTACCTTGATAAGCCTTGATTTTTTTTCTTGTTTCTCTTTCTCTTTCGAATATTGTCTTCTTTGTTTTTGTTTCCTTTTTCTCTTCTTTTCGTGTCGTTTCTCTAGGGCATGGAATGTGTGTGTCGTGCCTCTCGTACGCAGTAAAATGGCATGGCATTGCATTGCATACGTGGCAACGTCGTATCTCTGTGGCGTAGCTTTGTGACCACAGAACTTGGATCTCTCTAGGATTGAAGAATCGGCACGGCCACTGGTCGTGCTGGATGTCGACGGGTAGAAAGAATGGTTTAATGTGAAGAAAACAACAACATACACATTCCATGAAATAGAGAAATCAAACTAAACAAAGAAAGAAAACAAGAACAAAGAAGACAAATCGAAAGAGAGAAGAAAAAAATATAACAAGTAGAAACAAATAGTCGTGCCCCCTCCGCAGGGGATGTGGCAGACACTTGAAAAGAACGAGCTGGAAAAAAAAAAGCGAAAAAGAAGAAAAACACCAACTACTCGTCGTAAACAGAGCAAGACTAAGAAGCAAGGGAAATTAACACCAGGCAAACCACAGCACGAAGCACCCTCCAGGTAGCGGCAGCAGTTTGTGGTACGAGAGTAGCATAGCCCGGTTCTCCCTGCTAGTCCCGCCTGGTACCTTGCTACCCTGTCTGCCGCCTTCGTCCTGAATTCGTCAACTACACCCACCCCCTCGGCGTCAGATAACACGAAACAAGCAAAGCAGGCTCGTCATCCACCCACGCCACACGACTCCTTCAATGAGGCTTATCAGTCGAAGTAAGGAAGAAAAGTAAAAAAAATGAAAACCACAGAGAATCACCGCACTTTAAAAAAAAAACATAAGGAAGACAAAGGAAGACCACGTTCGAACCAGCTGCACCAGTTGATGGCACGATTAGTATAGGCATGTTCTACTTCCTAGTCTGCCCGGTGCCTTGCTACCCTGTCTGCCATCTCCTTCCTACTTTCGTTCGCTGCAGTTTCCCTTCTACTATTAATAGTAGTCCTGTTTTTCCCCTCTCCGCATTCCTTTGATCGGGTTTTCTGCCGCTCCGCTTGTTGCCCCCCCTCCCCCCATTCCCTTGGACAGCCCCCACGGAGGGTGCCTACTCAACTTAGCGTCAGCCTCGTTCCACCTCACCATGAACCGTTCGGCTGCTTCGAGGGTCCCCCGGTACCGCTTCCTCGCCTTTTTTGCAGCAGTGGACCTCAGCGCGGTCTCAACTCCAAACACCAAGGGGGCAAGTTCCGTTGACCCTTCGGTGGCTCGGAACTCCCGAAGGTCTTCGATTATGCATCTATGCCAAGTCTTAAACTGTCCGCCAGGTCTCGGGTTCTCCCCACCAGCCATCTTCCCGAACAGTACCCAACTGGGTAATCGCTCCTTGCTTTGCCGTGCCACCCCCCCCCGCAAAGAAGAGCCGCCGTTTGCGAATGGTCGTTTCGATGCTCTCGCGACGTGTCATCTTGAGGGCCTTCGCGTACGAGAGAGGGGTATGGTCTGTATGAAGTCGAAGCTGGAAGCCAATGATTCGCCACAGGACTTGGTGGTGAGCCGTTCGAAGCTTGGCATAGTGTTCCGCTCTGAGGGTCCACGTCACACACCCGTACAGCAGGGTCTCAATCACCTCAGCTTTCAGCATTCGGACTTTCAGGCTAAGGGGGGCGGTCGTCCTGTCTTACAGCTCCGGGCCGAACCGTTTGAGGCATGCTCGCACGAGACAGATCCATCGGCCGATTTCGAGCGAGACGTCAGCGTTTGCGTGGAAAATGCCACCTCGGTGTAAGAACTGGGCCGTCTGCTTGTACCTCTGGCCTGCTGCTTCAATGACGAGCGGTGGTGCGAGTGTTTCTGGTCTGGTATTTGTGCAAGCATTGTCTCTGTCTTCGTTTCCGACACCGTGAGGCCTGCTGCTTCGAAGATAGTCACGATGACTGTCATCATTTTCGCGAGCCCTTCAGCCGATTTCGACACAATTCCTGCGTCATCAGCGTACATCATGCCCCATACAGCCCTTCGCACGCACACCAGCGGCTCTCCTGCTCCTCCGTTCCAACTACTCCAGCATCACTGAGTTGGACCTAATCCCTTACGATGGCTTCGTCTTGGTTGAAGCGTACTAGTACGACGTGTAACGCAGCAGCGAAGAATACGTTGAACAGCTATAACTGTGATAGCACATAGCCTTGCCGCAGCCCCTGCGTGACATCAAACCATTCCGAGTGCTCGTACGCACACGAGCCCGCATGCCATCGTGGAAATTTCGGACAATTCTCAGTATCTTTTGGTACGCCAAAGCGTGTGAGTACCTCCCAAAAAAGCTCTCGATCTACAGAGTCGTACTCTTTCTGCACACCGATGAAGCACAAGTAAAAGTGTCATCCAAGCTCTAGCAACCGGCGCACGACGAACAACATATCATTCGTTGATCGTGCGGGGCGGAAGCCGCACTGCTGTTCCTCCGGGAGTAATTTCTCGGTCTCGCAGTAGTTGCAGAGGCTGGACTCGACGATTTTCAACAAAGGATTTTTCGAGCCGATTGTACCTGTGTCAAGCCGAGATGAGCCGAAAGCCGGGGGGGGGGGGGTTGTGTGTCGGTGAAAATCGAGGTTTTGTTTTTTTGTTCAAAGCCAAAAAACGCAAAAAAATAAAAAATGACGAGAGGCCCATCCGACACGGAGCAGATCGATACGCACTGCTGTATTTATAGATCGACAATACATCACCAACCATCATATCCCAAATCCGCCGGTGTGTCCCCGGTGGCTTGGTAGGTGGTCCGCGTGCCTGTCAAGATCAATTTCGTGGGTTCAAGTCCCACCGAGTGCATGCTCACAGGAACTTTTTCATGCATAAAAAATTGACAAGCGGAAAGCGCGAAAGCGTGAATTGGCTACAATCGATGAAAATCGACGAGCAGTGGGAATGCTGAACCCTATGCGCGACAAAAACTAAAGGCACCTACCAGGGGGAAGAAGGGACGACACCTGTGACCACGGCTAGTCCAGAAGATCGTGGAGGGTAAAACCTCCTTCGAGTGGGCTGGAAAGTAAAAGTGATTAAAAGAAAAAAAAAAACCAACAAAAACAAAATCCTTGTTCCAGCAGTATCTTTGCGGGGAAAAAAAATGCATTCCATAGTTTCGTGATCATAAGGTCTTTTATGGGAGGCACTCACACTCAGACGGTCTGGTGTACCAATAAGGATGTTTTTTTTCTTACGGAATTTTACGAGGGCATCTATGTGTGTAGGTGTATGGCTCGCGTGCGTAACGGATGACGGCGAACACTACAGCCGTAGGAATAATTTGATGTCAAGCAGGGGCGGCGGCACGGCTGCGTGCTGCGTGCTATCATCGTTGCCATTGAACATGTTCTTCGCTCTTTTCTGCTGCGTTTCACCTCGTACTGATACGCTCCACACAAGGAAAAAGCTATCGTTAGGGACTTGATTCAATGCAGTAATCCAGGAGTAAGTAGTCGGAACAAAGGAGCAGGAGAACCGTTGGATGTAGGTTGTTGCTTTCTTCACATTAAACCGTTCTTTCTACTCGTTGACATCCAGCCCAACTAGTGTCCGTGCCGATTCTTCCATCCTAGAGAGATACAAGTTATGTGGTCACAAAGCTACGCCACAGAGATACTACGTTGCCGCGCATGCAGTAAGCACAGGGGGCAATGCAATGCAATGCGATGTCATCATACTGGATGGCACGACATACACATTCCATGAAACAAAGAAACGAAACGAAACATAGAAAAAAAAAACAAAAACAGAGAAGACAATTCGAAAGAGAAAAAGAAAAAAAATGTAACAATAAGAAACACACTGTCGTGCCCCCCCCGCGGAGGATGTGGCAGACACTTGAAAAGAACGAGCTCGAAAAAAAAAAGGAAAAGTAACAAAAACACCACTAAATACCCGTCGTAAACAGAGCAAGACTAAGAACCAAGGGAAAATAACAGGCAAACCAAAGCACAAAGCATCCTCCAGGTAGCGGCAGCAGTTTGTGGTACGAGTAGCACAGCCAGGGTCTTCCTGCTGGTCCGCCTGGTACCTTGCTACCCTGTCTGCCGCCTCCGTCCAGCGTTCGTCAACTATGCCCGCCCCCTCGACGAGGAAAGGAAGAAAAGTAAACAAAATGCAAATCACAGAGGATCACCGCACGATATAAAAAAAAAAACAAAAGGAAGACAAAGGAAGACCACGTCGAACCAGCTGCACCAGTTGATGGCACGAGTAGTATAGACATGTTCTACGTCTTAGTCTGCCCGGTGCCTTGCTACCCCCTGTCTGCCATCTCCTTCCTACTTTTTCGTCCATGCAGTTTCCCTTCTACCAGTAGTCCTGTTCCCCCCCCTCTCCGCATTCCTTTGGTCGGGTTTTCAGCCGCTTCTCTTGTTGCCCCCCCTCCCCCCATTCCCTTGGACAGCAGCCACGGTGGGTGCGCGGCCCTGCCTACTCAACTTAGCGTCAGCCTCGTTCCAGCTCACCATGAACCGTTCGGCTGCTTCGAGGATCCCCCGGTACCACTTCCTCGCCTTTTTTGCAGCAGTGGACCTCAGCGCGGTCTCAACTCCAAACACCAAGGGGGTAAATTCCGTTGACCCTTCGGTGGCTCGGAACTCCCTAAGGTCTTCGACTATGAACATATGCCAAGTCGTAAAAACTGTCCGCCAGGTTTAGCTCCCCACCAGCCATCGTCCCGAACATTACACGACTGGGGAATCGATCCTTGCTAGGTTGCGAGGGGTTGTATGGGGCATGCGTGTATTCTTCTCGTAAAAACCATCATTCTCCCCTCGTCGACATCCAGCACAAACACAGGAGTGTCCGTGCCGTCTGTCGTGATAAAAGTACGACACAGAGAGAATATAGCAGTACAATGTTTTTCAGAAAAAGCAGGGTAGACCAGCACGACGCTTTATCTCTTTATTTTCTTGTTGTTTCGATTTGTTTTTTGTCTAATGTTTTCTTGGCCATATGGTCCAGGCAGAACAATTTTTCCAAAGGGGGTACCAGTTTTTTCTCGGTCATTTTTGGAATTGACACGTGAAACAAAGTGCTCCAGAATCGCGCGGCCCAGAGGAATCCAAAACCGGTCTTGAAAAAAATCCATGAATAATGGTAGTTTTTTTCGAAAAAATGGGAAACATTACCCCGAAATGACCCCGAAATGTTGAAACAGAAAGAAAATGATCCGAATCGAAATAAAAATTAGAGACGACGGCCAACGCATACCTGATTTGTCGAGAAGACACATGTATGTGTGTATACAGGAGTAGGTAAATAATGTTATTATATGTATATCCAAATTGACGCATCTGTCCATACACGATAATATACATGTCATATACACTATGAAAAATCATGAAAAGGCATTTTTCGGCCCACATATTATTTTTCGAAAAAAAAAAAAAAAAATCCAGTGCCAAGGTCAAATTCATTTGAACCCGAGGAGTTTTTCGACATCCATCGTGCAGGTTTTGCGCTATAATCCCACAGCTGGAGGCGGGAAAAGCGGGTTCTCCGTCTATATCTCACTTCACAATAGATGAAAATAACATATTTCTAGGAATTCGCCCCCGGACGGGATACGTTCAAAACCGGTGTCAACAAAAAAAGATGACAACCGTGCCGACCTCCAAAATCTTAACATGTTTTTGTCGGCAAAACGAATTACTCCAGCGCAACGACGAAGACAAAAATTTTGAAACGATGGTTCGACCCGTCTGAAGCAAAGCTTTCTGGTTATACATTTCATGTCTTCTGAAAATAGGTAGCCACCTCAAAACAATTAAATATGTGAATGTCGAACTTTTGGAAAAAAATCTTCTACCTCGACTATATGATCCGTTTGTCGTGCCTGTTGTACAAAATCTAGTACGATGACGAGGCATTGCATTGTCGCTCTGCTTGTTGCATCACGATGTACTGCTGTAGTATGGTCTAGGCCGAGAAATTTTACACCCTGTACAACTATAACTAATAACCCACTTAGTTGGCTGTTTGCCAGACACCTACCCACAACTACCCACTAGTTGTCTGCAAACAACTAGTTGCACACGATTCTCAACCAGTAGTTGTCTGCAGGCAACTAGTTGCACACGATTCTCAACCAGTAGTTGTCTGCAGGCAACTAGTTGCCTACGATTCTGGACGAATAGTTGTCTGCAGGCAACCAGTCGCACGATTCTGAACCAATAGTTGTCTGCAGGCAACTAGTTGCATACGATCCTGAACCAGTAGTTGTCTGCAACTACTCTGTCTGAAGGCAACTACTCGCCCGGGTAGTTGTCAATATACAACCATCCTACATAATTACCCGGGTAGTTGTCAAGAATAGAACAATAGTTGCCCGGGTAGTTGTCAAAATAGAACAATCGGAGTCCGTTGGCTGACGCATGTGTGTGTCAGGTGGCGTGCACACGTGTGCACATATGTGTATGTGCGCACAGGGGCTAGTCGGCGACTTCGATCCAGTGGACCTGACCGAGGAGGACAACCGCGAGGAGCGTCTATAGAATATATACAGCCAGGGAGCACGGTGACACGAAAGGGTGCTGGGGCCGGGTTGGGATGTAATGTAAATACGTTCCAGCCGCATTTCGTATCTCGATGTTTGGGACCGGCAGTGACAAGGAAAAGGATAAGGACTATGTTTATGTTGTCCTCATTGTACGTGCCACGTGCTAACGAGAGGATCTGTTTCGTATTTTGAATTTTGCTTTGCTGTGTGTTTGGCAACGATGGCAAAAGCAAGCATCAGCGTCATTTTGGAAATAGTGTGGATGTTGTTCGGGAGATCGCTCCCGCGTAGCAAGGGGGTCGTGGCCGTCAACCCAGTTGGACGTGATGCATACATCAAACAGCAGCACCGAGCTACACGTCGACCTTTGAACTGTCATGTTTGTGCGCGGAATGATAATGTGTGCGTCCGGCCTTTCTACACATGGCATACATGCGCCTACCGCCTGTCCTGCACAGATACGACCACACACTACCGCTACTGCTGTTCTTGCATCATCATTTTTCACAACTAAAATCAACTCAGTTAGTTGTTTGGCGGCCAACTACCCGCTAGTTGTCTGCAAACAACTAGTTGCACACGATTCTGAACCAATTGTTGTCTGCAGGCAACTAGTTGCACACGATTCTGAACCAATAGTTGTCTGCAGGCAACTAGTTGCGCACGACTCTGAACCAATAATTGTCTGCAGGCAACTATAGTTGCGCACGATTCTGGACGAATAGTTGTGTGCAGGCAACTAGTTGCACACAATCCTGAACCGATAGTTGTCTGCAGGCAATTAGTTGCACACGATTCTGGATGAATAGTTATCTGGCAAACAACTACCAACTAACATAGTTGTACAGGGTGTGAAAAATTATCGAAATGGGGTGCCGGTTTTTCCTCCGTCATTTTTTAGAATGGATGTGTAAAGCAAGGTGCTCCAGAATCGCGTGGCCGAAAGGAATCCAAAACCGGTCTCGGAAACAAATCCACGAACAATGGCCACTTGTTTTTAATTTTTTGGGGAAAAAATACCCCGAAATTACCCCGCGGTGTTGGGAAAAAAAAATGAAAAATGATCCGAATCGAAACATAATTAGGAGACGACACCCACGGCATACCTGATTTGTCGACAAGACACATACATGTATGTATACAAGTAGTAAGTGAATATTGTATAATAGAGTGTTTGCGACAGACGATGGAAAAAAAAAAAACTTCCGCTAAGACGTATGCCAATGGGAAAGCGAAGTATCAATAAAAGTTCGAATTTCAAAGATACCCGCCAAACATTTTAGAGAAAACACGCTTCCCATGGGCACGTTTAGAAAAAAAGAAAGTTCCCAACTCTTGGAAAAAGCCCGCAAAAAGCAAATCTAGGTCCGATGTTGGCCAACATCGGCTTGAGAAAAACTCAGGCCGATGTTTGGTTCGAAGCGGCGAGATTCCAAGTCCTCGACAGACATCGATCGGCAAAACCAACGACTTTGTCATGAATTCTGAACGCGGTGCGCTCATTGGGGGCTCCGACCCACCCTAGGGTCACACTGTTCACACAAATCGCCAGTGACGTGTGCCGGGCGCTGGCCAGGCGTACGATAAAAAGCCAATTAGCCGCTGGTGTGCACAAAACAGAAAACAAAATTTCTCGATCCGTCTCGAATGGCAAAAAACAAGTTTTTTTTTCAGGTTTGGGAGGATACCGTTGGACGCCGCCGGCAGGCTCTCGCCCCTTAGAGCATGGATCTACTACCTTCTATCTGCGAGGCCGTCATCTGTACTCGTTGGCCTTGCCCGGCACCAAGCGGGTTGGCCGTGGACTGAGGCTATATCGAGATCGAGCGTCTATCGTCGCGTGAGGTGATTTTTATCAGCGTGTTGATAATTTGCAACGATAAGAGTAGAAGATTGAACGGAGGAAATCTGGCGTTTGTGGAGAGGTATTGAATCGTTGGCATGCTTGGACAGGGGGGACGGGTAAGAGGTGCATAAAGTTCATGACGAGTGCAGCTAGTTGAACTAGGGAGAAAGCCTGGGAAGGGTTGACACAGTGTGGAAGAAGACTATCTACCGTAGTACTCTACTCGTGGGGGTGTACGAGCAGCGGGGGTTTCATATCCTTAGAAGGTCGGCGAGTTGAAAGAAGAATGAGTCACCACGAGAGCGCGCAAGAAGCAGCAGCAGCTGCTGCCGAAGCTTGGAAGAAAGCACATCCTATAGGTGGCAGCGCCGTCGTTGGCGGCGCGGCACGGGAAGGGGGGTCGGGCGACGTGGGGGCGAGTGCAGGTGCGGCAGGTGCTGTTGATATAGCGGCAGCGGCCGCCGCGGGGAATGATGATGCGATCGTAGCTGCCAAAGTAGACGCGGAGAATGCTGCTGCGGCAGCCGAGTCAGATGCCAATGCGGGAGAGGTGAACGCTGCTGCCCTTGCTGCAACTGCGGCTGGTGAGGATGTGGCGCATGCTGGAGGTGAGGTCGACGGGGATGGGGAGAACGTAGCTATTGGAGAGGGTGCAGGGGCTGGTCAAGGTGGCATTGGGGGTCAGCAGGGGGGGGTCGCCGGAGAGAGTGTTGGGATACCGATACCAGCGGCAGATCAGATCCACGAAAATTCTCTCCGCATAACTACGATAATCGAACAGCTCGCAGATGCTCTTCCAATGATTCAAGGGCTGGCTGAGCAGGTCAACGCCCTGCAACGTAATCATCTGGGAGTTGGGGAGGGGGCTCATTTCGCGGGGGGGGGGGGGGGATCTCAGGACGATGTGGTGGGTGTCGTGTAGAATCCCAATGAGGCAATAGAAGAAAAGGAGGCAGCGAAGCGACGAATAACAGCATGGAGCAAGGACAGCACCCAACGATTTTATGCGATGGCAGCAGTAGTGCAGTCGTTCACCAAGGAGCGTATTGAAGAAACGCTCAGGGAAGATCTCGTAGTGAACGACGCGGTGTTGAAGATGCTAACAACGTGCTCCGGGGTCCGCATCGGTCAGTTCGCGCCAAAGAAAAGGGTCTGGGGGGATCGGTGGACAAAGCGATGCTGTTGGGAGTGAAGGTGACTGGTCAAGACCGTTTCGCAGCATTGACGAGGGGTTTCGAGGTTTTTTGGGGGGGATACGCTCGAGCGGGGGGTTTTCTTCAGTAAAATTGGCGATGATAACAGAAGTAATGATTTGGCACAAATCATGGAACTGAGGGTGCCATCAAAATGTCTCGAATTTGTATTGTGGAGTGGTCGCTTACGATCACTCGTTATTTCGTTCCCAAAACCTCGTGAGCCGAGGGCGGCACGAAATATATATTGAGAGGTAAACGAGATGCCTAGGACCGCGCGATCGACACCGACCCCAACCCCTCCGGCGGACGCGACGGCTCTGGTCCCGGCGGCGCCGCCGTTCCCTTGCCCAACCCCAACCCCGACCGGGCGTCTGCTACGTTGGTGGACTCGGTGACCCCGCTGGAAGATCTTCCCTGCTTCATGCCACACGGGTGCCTTGGGGGCGGGCATGGTACTGGACTTGGAGCGCGTCTTCTTGGCGACGGCCAACAGCTGTGCCGATGGTTCGCGCTTCCAATGTCTCGTGCGCCCGGGCTCGGCAGGAGCGAGTGCTGGTGGGGCGGGTGTGTTGGGCGCGGCGGAGTCAGGGCAGCACGGCGAGCAGACGCAGGCCGACAAGGACTTGCTCGGGCTGATCACCGAGACACACTCCCCTGAGGTACGCACGGTTGTACGAGTACTGCTCTGCGCTCTATCATTGCGTGCTTACATGCAATTTGTATTTTTTTGTACACGAACGTTATTCTTGTACGTACTGCTGTACGGGTTTACATGTCATTGTTTTTTGTAAACGAACCTTATACTGTTGTACGGGTATTGACCTGTGATTCATACGAGAACTCTCTCGTTCTAGGTCGAGGTGGCTTCTTTTCGTGGCAGCTGTATACTCATGCGTGCTGCTGTTCGGAGTATTACGAGGTACAGAGTGGTTTCGTCCGTCGGCGCTGTCGCTGGCTCGCTTGGGGATATACGACCCCCATAGCCGGGTACGTGTGCACAGCAGTGGCTTTGTCCATTGCGGCCGCTTCCTCGTACGTGCTGCGGTTGGGTGTATACGAGGCACTTGAATCTGGCCCGCGGGGTGCTCTCCGTGTCACGTGTTTTCGTAAGCGTCACGGGGTGATTTGTCCGCGCAGCAGTTTAGAGGATACGAGGCTTTCGAATCTCGCCCGCTCGTCCTCTACAATTTTTCACATGCCGGTGTGTACTCGAGGATCTGATGCTGAGGTGTCGGGTACTGGGGTACCTGTAGCTTCTCCACGAGTGTTGTGCACAAGGGTTTTTGTCCGTTGCGGCTGTCACCGCGTACGTGCTGCTGTTTGCTGTATACGGGGCGCTTGAATCTGGCCCGCGGCGTGCGTGCTCTCCATGCCACGTGTTTCATATTCGTCACTGGTTGATTTCGTCCGTGCTTTTCGAGGATACGAGGTACTCGAATCTGCCCCGCTTGTCCTCTACTAACTTCCACACGCCGGTGTGTACTCGATGTTCTGATGCTGAGGTAGCTGGTACCGAGGTACCCGCTCCTCCCTCGACTAAGGATGTTGGGAACAGTACTTCATGAGCTATCGTACACAAGCCGGGTGTGCGTGAGTGTCTGATGCTGATAGGCTGGTACCGGGGTAGCCGCTCGTTTGTCGACTAATTGTTTTGATGCTGGGGCATCGGGTACCGGGGTGCCCGCTCGTTCTCGACTCATTTGGCGCCCACGCCGTGGTGTGCCTGAGTCGTGGAATGTCGCTAGAATTTTATGGAGAAGTTCGTCATGAGATATCGTACACACGCCGTAGATACGTGACTGTCTGATGCTAAGGTATCTGGTACCGGGTATCCGCTCGTTTCTCGTCTGATTCTCGCTCGAATTTTTTGGAGAAGCACTTCATGAGATCCCCTACGCACGCCGTGTGTACGTGAGTGTCGCCAGAAATTTATAAAGAAGTACGTCAGGATATATCATACACACGCCGTATGTGCGTGAGTGTCGGATGCTGAGGTATCTGGTACCGGGGTACCCGCTCGTTTCTGTGTCGTCTAATTCCCAAATTTTATGGAGAAGCACGTCATAAGATTTCGTACGCACGCCAGGTGTACGTGAGTGTCGCTATAATTTTATGGAGAAGTACGTCATGAGATATCATACACACGCCGTGTGTGCATAAGTATCTCATGCTGAGGTATCTGGTACCGGGGTACTCGCTCGTTTCTCGTCTAATTTCCACTAGAACTTTGTGGAGAGTTACCCCATGAAATTTCGTACGCCCGCCGGTGTGCGTGAGTGTCTGATGACTGAGGCGTCTGGTGCCGGGGTACCCGCTCGTTCTCGTCTAATCTTCGCTAGAATTTTGTGGAGAAGTACTTCGTGAGATATCGTACTCGCACCGTGGGTACGTGAGCGTCGCTCGAAGGGTACGGGGAGACACTTCATGAGATAACGTACTAGAGACACTTTATGAGAAATCGTCCTCACGCCGTGGGTACGTGGACGTCTGATGCTGAGGTGTCTGGTATCGGGGTACCCGCTCGTTTCTCGTCAAAATTTCGCTAATTTTTTATGGAGTAGTACTTCATAACAACTCACACCGTGGGTACATGAGTGTCGCTCGGAGGGTATATTGAGGCACGTCATGAGATATCATACTCACGCCGTGGCCACGTGAGCGGCTGATGCTGAGTTGTCTGGTACCGGGGTACCCACTCGTTTCTCGTCAAAATTTCGCTAAAATTTTATGGAGTAGTACTTCATAAGAACTCACGCCGTGGGTACATGAGTCTCGCTCGGAGGGTATATTGAGGCACGTCATGAGATATCATACTCACGCCGTGGCCACGTGAGCGGCTGATGCTGAGTTGTCTGGTACCGGGGTACCCACTCGTTTCTCGTCAAAATTTCGCTAAAATTTTATGGAGTAGTACTTCATAAGAACTCACGCCGTGGGCACGTGAGTGTCGCTCGAAGGGTATAGAGAGGCATCTCTTGAGATATCGTACCCACGCCGTGAGTGCGTGAACGTCTGATGCTGAGGTGTCTGGCACCGGGGCACCCGCTCGTTTCTCGTCAGAAATTCGCCAACATTTTATGGGGTAGTACTTCATAAGATCTCTTACTCACGCCGTGGGTACGTGAGGGTCTGATGCTGCGCCGTGTGTGCGTGAGTATCTGATGCTGAAGTATCTGATACCGGGGTACCCGCTCGGTTCTCGTCTAATTCCGCTAGAATTTGATGGGTAAGTACTTCATGAAATTCCGTACGTACGCCGGGTGTACGTGAGTGTCTAATGCGAGGTATCTGGTACCGGGGTATCCGCTCGTTTCCCGCCTAGTCTTCGTTCGAATTGTATGGAGAAGTACGTCCGGAGATCTCGTACGCACGCCGCGGGTACGCTAGAAGCGTATGGAAGCACTTCATGAGATATCGCACACACGCCGTGTGTACGTGAGTGTTTCATGCTGAAGTGTCTGGTATCGTGGTACCCGCTCGTTTCTCGTCGAAATTTCGCGAAAAATCCCCAAAAAAAAACGTCAATTATGGAGACGTACTTGATGACACCTCGTACGCACGCCGTGGGGGCGTGGGAGTCTGATACTGAATTTCTGGTGCCGGGGTGCCCGCTCGCTTCTTGGCTAACTTTTGGTTTGCTGACGTATCTGGTACCGGGGTACTCGCTCGTTTCTCGACTATCTTGGCGCCCACGCCGTTGACATTTGAGACTTGGAATGTCGCTAAATTGTATGGAGAAATACTGCATGGGACGTGGGTACGTGAGTGTCTAATGCTGAGGTAGCTGGTACCGGGGTACCCGCTAGTTTCTTGACCAAGTTTCTGGCGACTAATTCAGTGCACACACCGTTGTGTGCTTGAGTAATGGAAGCAGAGGTGTCTGGTGCGGCGGTGCCCGCTTGCTTCCCCTGTATGCCCGTGTGCACGCCGTTGAAGAGTACGGTCCTTCGGGGACGTCCTCGCATGCTCTGCGTGCGATGTTGCTGTACGATGCTGGATCTGGTACGGCGGGGCCCACGTTCTTACCTATTTCTCCTCCCTCGCGGTTTTCGTTGTTGTTCGGCGACAGTTCCAGTAGTGCCCCGTCGGCATGACGAAAATTTGGTAACCGACGCGACCTACAATTGGTTTCATTTCGAGCACGCAGTGCGCAGGGCGGCCAGTCTGGCCAACGATTTGGGGCTCTCCCACGCCAAGAGCGTCTTGCAGCGCACCCTGACCAGGGGGGAATTCATCCACCGGCGGTTCGGCTGCGAGGCGGTGATCCTTTCGGTGTTTACCGATAAACTTCCGGACACCCGCGGTCTATCAAAAGACCAGATTGAGCGGGACCTGAAGGATGCTCGTTGCCATCGAAAAGGCCCAGCGCCCGGGGAACAAGGTTGGGGCGGCGCCCTCTGAGGGCGGCATCCGGGGGACGAGGTCCCATGGCGCCCCCGCGTTCCGTGGCGACGTAGCGCCCCCTGGGGGCTCTTGGCAGTGGGCGCCGCCCGCCGGCTCTGCTCCGCTGCCGGCAGGGGGGTAGCGCTCGGCCGCCACCGCTGCGCAGCCGAATATGCTCCCGTTTCCTCCGGGGACGGGGGGACCCATGAAGGCCAAGAGTGGGAAGGGATTCCGCAAAGGGGGCGGTGGCGGCGGCGGGGGGGTAGTAGAGGGGGGTGGCAGCCTTCCTCCGCCACCGCCATCGAACCGGGCGCTATCGGTGATCTCCTGCTTCAATGGAATGATGCAGGAGGAACAGCAGTACGTCCAGCCGGTTCCGGAAAATCCTACTTGCGGCAGATTTACGGCAGTCGGGAGGAACCCCAACCACGATCACCGGAACTGTGCCTTCTCTTCCTGCTCCCGTTGCAGGCGCGTGGGACACCGTGCGGCAACATGCCCGTACCGCTAAGCTCATCTCCGGGTACGAGACAAGGACATGGGGTTGGGTTTTTCGTGCGGGGTTCGGATGGTGACTTTAGGTTGGGGTTGACTTTATATTTCAGCTCTCTAGGGTACTTGTTCCCCGACATGCGTCGACAAGGCCTCACGGTCATCGGGTTGGATTCCATCTGGTCTGTTAAATCGTTGGTTTCACCCAGTCACCGCGCTGCCGCGGGGGCTCAGTGATGTCGAGACAAGGCCAGGGGGGGGCCAGGACCACCGTCTCTGGTCAATATTGCCGCACGTTCATGTTTGAGTGTAGGTGCATATTTCTGTTATTTATTCACGCAGTCGCAGCCCTGCCGCGGAGCTCCGTTATGTTGAGGTATGCGGCCGAGTTGGCCCAGGACTGAACGGGAAGGATTTTCACTCGTCTCACGTCAGTTTAGATTCACGACCATCTTGCCGAACGGTATGGCACATGGGTAGCGTGGTCGCGTTCGCCGGGCCGCCCCGTCAGTGACCAAATATATATATATTTTAGGCTGTCACCACGCGGCCGCGATGTGTTTTGTCGAGCCTAGGCCAGAATAGGTCCACGACAACCGGCTCAGGTCAACATTGAATCATCACCATATTTTATGTTGTAGTTATTTTATTACTTTTTTATATGTTCACGCAGTCACGCGCTGCCGCGGGGCTCCGGTAGGTTGAGGCAAGGGGCCGAGTTGGCCCAGGTCTTACCGGAGAATTTCACCCGTCTCACGTCAATAAGGATTCACGAGCATCTTGCTTTTGCCCGCGTCGCCGCTGGGCGCCGTCGAACGTGAGTGGGTGCGCTCGGGGGGCGCTCCCGCCGTTCCCGGGCGGTTGCCATCCGTGGCGGACGTCGCTCTTGATCCCATGCACGGCCCTTGGCGACGTATGCCGTGGGATACCCCGGTATGGGATGCAGGGGGCGACGGGGAACAGTTCGGGCCGGGTTAAGTCCGCAGATATGTAGATTTCTGGCAGGACATCATCCTGCAGGATCACCCGCTTCGGTACACGCTGGTGTCGTACTTACGCGAAGGGGTGGGCCTCCACGACCTTCTCCTCAAGGAATATAGAGGCCCATCGGTCGACCGCCCGGATAGCGTAGGCCGTTCCCTGGACCCGTGTTAAAAAAGCTGCATCCCGCCTGCCTTCGCAAGTTATGTCGACGCCGAGGTGCAGACCCTCGTCGATGGTGGGTGTGTCGTGATGTGAGCGGACGTCCGGGGCCCCGGGGGGCCGCCACGGCCCCGTTTGGTCATGGCGCTGGCGGTAGCGGAGACAAAATCCCGCTTGATTTACGACGCGAGGCCGTTACACAAGCGGTGCAAGAATGTCCCGTTTTCGATGGATACGGTGGCGCGGGTGGCTAGCGTTGCCTCACTAGGGTGTTTCATTACCTCGTTGGATGACGCCCCCGTCTTTCACCACGTCCTCCTGCGTCCATCTTCCTGGCCACTCTTTGGTTTCAGGTACGGCGGTATCGATTACTGCTGGTGCGTTTTGCCTCCCGGGTTCAGTCTGAGTCCATGGTGCTACCATACCCTCAGCGAAGCGAAGGCAGCCTATCTTCGGTCCAAAGGGATTCCGGCGTTGGCTTACCTCGATGACTCGTGGCTCAGCAACTTTCGGGCCTCCCATGGGCGAGCGGCGCGTGCGCAATGGCTGGCGGCGGGAGAGGCGACACACGTTGCTATGCTGGTATCGTTTCTGTGCGGTCAGTTCCTGTCGGCAAAGAAGTGTGACTTCCGGCCGACTAGGCAGCAGCAATACCTCGGTATAGTGCGTGACTCGGACACCTCTACCTTCCGAGTGCCGCCAGAGAAGCTGGATACATTTCATCTGCTGCTGCGGGCAGCCGTGGACGGGGAACAGCTATCTTTCCGTACGCTCCAGCGCATCGCGGGCAAGTGCATGAGCATGACGCGGCCGGCATCGCTTTGGACGCACACGATGTTTGCGGTATCACGGAACTCGAGAAGTCAGGTTAGCGCACCGTCGACCCTACGCACGACTCACGGGCGGGCCTCTTGGACGTGTTTAGGCAGTGGTTGGTCATCACGGCCACCTCGCAAGAGGGGCCGTGGCAACGACCACGGCATTTCTCGGCGACCTTGACGAGCAGTTCGTCGGTTGCGTCCTCGGTCGCATGGGGGGGCGTGGTGAACACGGCCGCGGGCACCTTCCCCGCGGGGAGAATGTTCCCATCTGACTGGTTGAAAAAGCACATCAACCAGAAGGAGATGTAGGGCCTATACCACCTCCTACGGCAATTTTGTACCCGACACCCGGACGTGTTGAGGCGAGTGCAAGTGCTCATCGACGTGGATAACCAGTCGGTAGTGGGCGCTTTTAACCGGGGTCGTGCCAGGAACCGCGAGACTCACACATTGCTGGTCCAGTTGTTTGAGCTCCAGTTAGAATACTGTTTCATGTTGTCGTTGAAATGGATCCCGACGGCTGAAAACGGAGTCACGGATGCAATCTCGCGGCCGTCACGGGAGGCCATTAGTCGCATAGCGCCTGCAGCGTTTAAAGGGTTATGGGCGGAGATGGGCCCGATCAATGTGGACCTCATGGCATGTACGGCGTCGGCCTCGCAATCTCCCTTAACGGCGGAGGCACTTCCCTTCTTCTCGCAGTACGACGATGCGGGTTCTGCAGGGACCGACGTGTTTGCGCGGGACGTTTCTATCGTGCCGGGTACGGGAGGCACTGATTTGGAATTTGTTTCCCACCCCCTATCATGGCAGGACACATTGTCCAACACATGGCGGAATACAAGGCTCACGCGTTTACCCTCTTGCCAGATGTGAAGGCGTAATGATTCCCCTTCTTGCAGCTCGTCACGAAGAGGTCTATCGAGGTGGCCCCGGCGGCGGCGGATGGACGCTTTCAGTGGCCCAGTGCGGATGGTGGCCTCAGGAATTGGCGGTACCCTCGCTGGAGGATGATAGCGTACGAGGTGGACTTCCGCAGTTTGGGTTAGTATTGCCCCAAAATATTAAAGTACATAAATACACGCTACATAGTTATGATGATAAGGGCTGGCTAACAACCCCCCCCCCCTCGATCGGGGACCATCTCAAGGCGGCGTGCTCAAACGCTTCCGCACGCCCACTGGGTATCGGGGTCCATTCTGTTGTTTGACTGTACACAGCGCGCCCGAGGGAGACCCGTTCAGGGCGCTGCCGCCCGTGGAGGGCTCGCGACGACCCGGGACTTGGTGCGGTTCGCGTTTGCTTTTGCATGTCACAAATAAAACCTTGCGCAATTTATTTTCTGTTAAAAGTACGGCGTGCAGCCGGTACGGGTTCTGCCGGCCCCGCGATTCCCACAGCTATCGCCAGTCGTCGTGGATGTCCAGAAGCTCCAGGCACGGCGTCGCAACGTACTGGCGGCGAGAGAAAGGAGCCATCGGTAGGTACGGAAAAGTGGGGTAGCCGATGAGTTTGACGCGTTCGTCCTCGTCATTTCGGCCGTATCCCGTGGTTGGACAACATCAACGCCGGATGATGTCTTCAATTTCCTCTGCTTCCTTGACACTCAGGGAAAAGGCACCAAGATGGTGCATGCGATGCCTTGCCCAGGCGTAGGCCGTGCGGATGACGACGCGTGTCTGGCGGGGTCCTCATGCGCAAGACGGCACGCGGCTGAGTCAAACCGAAAAGGGATTGTCTCTAAGAATAAAATGGCCATGAAAAACCACGGGAAAGGGGAAGAGTGGGACCCTGCCCGCCGGGTAGGCCGCCCTTGCGCGAGTCCCTTGGTAGATTCGTAACCTCACATTTGGGTCCGAGGAGCAAAAGCAGGTCGGGGTCCCGGTTGATGAGGCGGCTCCAATGTTGAAGCACACACTAATGGACCTGCTGAGCGACATGAGGTCGCGGGCACAGGTAGGTAGTTCGCTGGCGGAGCGTATCTCTCTAACAAGAGATATTGCCCTGTATGCGCTGGCGTTTTTCTCGATGCGCAGGGAATACGACCTCTCCTTTACTCTGGCGTCGCAAATTCTGAGGCTCCCAGCGTCTAGAGGCTTGATTCACATTTTATTTTTTACTTTATTTTTTATTTTATTTTAATTATCAGTTTGATAAGACTCTTCGTGCTTCTAGCGAGGCGGTCGTAGTGTTGGCAGACCGGTTCTGCCCGGAGACGTGCGCGAGCCGGGCGTTTACGGCGTACATATCCCCCGCGCAGCGGATTGGGTGGGATTTAACCGCCGGGCATATTTTCCCCGTGGTTACGACAGAGGGCGGCCGGGGTTCTCGGGCTCTCTCCGCAGCCCTAATGACCGCTTCCCTGCAGGTTCATTGGCGAGCCTGCCGGACCATTTCACGATGCATTCCTTTCAAGTGGAAGGCTTTCTCACCAGATCCCTGGCCGGGACGGCGGTGAACGAGATAACGAAAATAGGTGGTTGCAATAGAAAAGTACTACATCGGCGCTACTTCTAGTGGCCGGGTCCAAGGTGGCAAGAGAAAACGCGGCCAGCGCTACGCGGACGCTAGCCGGCTTCCTCTGTCGCCCCAGCTTGAGAAGGATTTCGCAGCATGTGCGAGACAGGGTTGAGGCAAGCGTAAGGAAGTTTGGGTGAGACAAGTACGTACCCGACCAGTGGTCTATTAAGAGGATACACAACAAAATACTATCCAACGACGCAACGAAGTATGGGCGAGACCACGGGTCGACGCAGGAGGCCTCATCCAAAAATCCAATACTTATATCTAATGATCCAGGACATCGAGTCAGAATACTACAGGAAAATATGACGTTTGGAACATTGGCTGCTGCCGCTTGCTGGCGGGTGATGAAGCCGGTATACGAACTGCAATGCAAGGGGTCGTACAGGTGTGCTGTGCACTCACACTACATTCTCCCTGCCGGATGTACACATACTATTAATCTTGAAGTTAAGATTTCCCGGTTCAGAGAGGCCCACACCCCATTCCTCCCGACCACGAAGGCCATGTGTAGTCCTAGCATTAATAACAGAAGACTAAATGAGAACACACACTAGCTCCAGGCAGTTTGGTTTGAAAACGTTGGGGCAGCTCTAAAACGGTTAGAATAATAACATATTTTATGCAGCAACTATCCCACATCGATTCCAAGTAGTGTGTCCTGTACAAAGCAAGCAAGTGTAATGCCAATATGTACCGGGTTTTCAGAGCAATTTCCACAGTCATATGCGGTCCCTGACGGTTTGCGGTTTCACAAAGTTTGTACTGGTCCGTAGTGGGTAACGTCTCTGTATATATAACATCTCCATGTACACCACCTCGTACGCTATTGGAATGATATGTAAACGTATTTTGGGGTCGGTTCTTTCAAACAGTTTCCACACGAATGGCTATTTGCTGGCAGTGCCGGCACGCCAGCCCTTTCAATTTTTGCGGAATTGCACATGCCTACATTGGTGAGGTGCAGTCAGTTCTGAAGGAGTTTAGAGTTTCAAAGGGACGCTACTGCTGTAGCACCCTCAGGAATGCTTCGTAAAGTACCCCCGCTTGGGCGTTTCGACAACATTTACATACGATTTGTATTTAGAGTAAGGGAGTTGCAACCAAGATCCGTATTTCGGAGTTGTAAAATAGTTGGTGCAAATTTACGAGAATCCTGAACTTTGTAGCCCTTGTTAGTCCTTTTTGGGGCCCAACAACCTGCTACCCATCATGGGAACGAAGGTTTTCCTCCCCCAGCATCTTCGACGACGAGTCGTTGAGGAATACCAGGTATATCATCCGCCTGGAGAACAACAATATTTTCTGTGAAGGCCTTTTCTTCATCGGTGATGTAGCCATTGTGCTATGCTCCCTTGAGTGAAATGAAACTTTTTAGCGTTTTTGCGAGCTTTTCGCGCTACTCGCTCGTAGCTTCGAGTACATCAAAACACCTCCTGAGTCGTTTCTCGCTGCCCACAACTACTGTCTGGCGCACCCGACGCCCTCGTACACCCCATCAGGAGCATCCCTCAATTTCGCGGGCTGTATCTTCCTGTGAGAAGCTGTAGCTGTCCGCAAGTGAGGCGCAAATGTTCAGTCGGGGGTTACGGTTGTGTTTTGTCTCGTTTTGTGCACCCCAAGTTTCGACCAATTTCGACCACTGCAGCACCTCGAAGTCGAGGTGCAGGCCTCTGTTCAGAACCTGCGGGAGATCAATCTCGAGACAAACACAACCTGCTGTGAACCTCTTTCAAGTCACCGTCGTTCTCCGGCAAGCACGAAACAGCCGAAGCTCCAAGTGCAGCGTGTTAAAGTAACGATGTGTTTTTCTCTTCCGACGCGATATAAGACGAGACAAACAAGCCAACAGCAAGATCAGTACGAGTATATACGAGCTGTCAACAAGAGCTTGTTCGTCGACAACTCCTGACGATGGCTCTTTTCCACCGCATTGTCCCTCCCCTTTGCCGTTGTGAGCGTTCTCTCCTGGAAACCGGGCGAGTGTGGGCTTGTACGTGACCGCTTCAGTCTCTATGCCGCAGTTGTACTGGTATGCCGTAGACGAGTTGGGGTTCTCGTGTGTGTGATACGAGGGCGTGGTATATATTTAACATATTTAGCCATACAAACAAACGTCATAGCTCAGAGTCGAAGCTCAGTTTACAACTTCTGGCCTTGATAAAGCTGCAGCTCAGAACGAGGGGGCCGTCGTAAACGGGAGCTCACATATTTTTGGTACCCTGATATGAAATTGTTATTGCCCTCGATGAAATGCACTCGAGCGCTGTTTTCAGTTTGCTTGTCTCTTTTTTTGTGAAGTCGCAGGTGGAGTTGTTGAGAATAACGGGAGAGGCCAGTCGGGACCAGCACAGACGGAACCCCAGAGTGCTGTGTTTGGCTCAGGCAGAGCGTCTACTTGTTGACTATCGGTACCACTTGTTAGAGTACTCGGCGGGGACATATATCCAGCAGCAGCACACAAAGACGGAACGAGCACCCGCACCAGTACCACAGCAATGGGATCGATATCATTGAGGTGTAATGGGGTTACAGGGCAAAATACAAGACTGTTGGCTAATGAAAAACGAAACATGATCGGGGAGAGATCTCCAACAATCAGTCAGAAAGCTGACGACGCTCTCTTGGCCAAAGCAAAACATGTCGGCTGTTTATTACAACAAGTAAACGGCAGATTGACAAGAGATGTCTGTACCGCGAAAAAGTTGTTGTTGGCGAAATGAGAACTGAGGTGGATGCACGCTCTAGGGGACAAGAGCTTGCCGCCGGCGTCCTACGGTATCCTCCCAAACCTGAAAAAAGCCTATTTTTTGTTGTGTGTTGTTACACATTCGACAGATTGACGTATTTTTAACTGCCGGTTTATTATTTTTGCGAGTACGGAAACATACATACGATGAGGATCGCAAGATACAAATAAAGGCGAAAAGTAGAAAGTAATCGACTAACTGCTGTTGTAAAAGACCTACGATTGTATGCAATTTGGGTCATTCTTTTAGCGAGTACCGAACCATACGACGAGGATCGCAAAATACAAATAAAGGCGAAAAGTAGAGTTATTTCAGCTGGTGCGACGATACGCGATAGACGCTCGATCTCGACAGAGACTCAGCCCACGGGCAACCCGCGCGGTGGCGGGCAAGATCAACTAGTATAGATGACAGGCTCAAAGAAATGAGGTGGATGCATGCTCTAGGGGGCAAGAGCTTGCCGGCGGTACCTCTATTTTCAATACGAATTAATTTAACTGAAATTCAGGTCTATTTATTTGCTGCTGCTGCTGTGCCGCTGCTGTAGTCTACGAGTACGTATCCACCGAGCGGTGCGCGACGAGTGCGCTTCTCCTGGTCTCTAGGCCCAAACCCGCGCCAGCCGACTGTAGTCTAGACACGGAGAGATGCACCGCCCGCTGACCACGCGTCGGGCGCGAAGCAACAACGCTATACAGTTGTGTCACCCACTCATCGATCGTTCTGCTGCTGTTTGTTGTCGTGGACAACATCTTGAATTCAGAGAGCTTGCCATTTTTCGATACGAAAAGCTGATCACCCAAGTCGTCAGATTCTGCGTCTAGGATAAGGCATGTACACTGGATGTCCTCTAACGTCAGATATGCTGCCAGCAGGACCGGAACAGGTGACAACTGCTGCCAGAAGGCAGAGACTCCGGGCACACAACAAACCCGGGACGTCCCCGGAGACACTGGAACAAAACTTCCGTTTCAATTGAGGTGCTACCAGTCGCAGGGCACTACAGCGGCACGAGCACCTGCACCACCAGTACGACAGGATTGGGATCAATTTCATCGTTTTTCGCAGTTCTAAATACATTACTTAAGCGATGCGCGTCACAGCGCAGAAACCGTCTGTACAGACAACTTACCGGTAGTAAATAGGACCTACGGTACACACAAATACTTATATACTTTCCTATTTTGACTAGCAATATTTGGTCCTACTACTATGGTCCCCCGTCATAGTAGTTTGTTGATGCTGTCACTGTTGTTGCCTACCAGGCTACCAGGTACGAGGTATTTGATAATTATACTCCGATTTACTGTAGAGCAGGAAGTGACCCCGCCGAAAAACGTCACAGAATATATTGCAAACCCCATGGGTCAAGACAATGCAGCCAGAAGCGACCTTGCACGGCCGTCTGCGCGCGGCGGACAACGACCTCAAAAACGCCGTTGGCCAACCACGCTGAGCGAGCCATTGTTCTGCAAGGTGATCCCACTTTTGCTACGATCGATGTGCTGTATCCAATGTGCGAAACATGTCGTCGCTCGTACCGACTCTGGCACGAGTGTCTACAAGCGACTGTCCCCCCGGCGAGGCTGAGTCGCGTAGCTCAAGGCGCAGGGCTCCGTTGAACCTGAAAGTTGGCCAAAGCTGTTTGTAAGTGTGTCCGCTATCGATTCGCGTGGTATACACGTCAACGTCCGGGGCGGTTTGGGACCAGATTTTTTGCGAGGATTGGAGTTTCCTTGTGACTGCGGACAGACAGACAGACCGTCAGTCAGACAGACAGACAGACAGACAAGATTGCAATTACCGCAGCTGAGACTCAGTTTACAAATTGAGAACTGCTGCGTTTCGGATTGCGTTAGGTTCTATTTTTGTTTTGTAGTTTGTGAAAAGGGTCCATTTTTGTTTCCTATTGCCCTCTAGTAGACGGCAGTATGCTTCTATTTCTTCAGTAGTACTCCACACTACTGAACATCGAATAGATATGCTGCTGTACTGCAGTCGAAACCGACAAATTTATCACGACCACAAGCTGTTGTTGCCTGTTTCAAAACCCTCTGTGCTGTAGCTCATTGCAGGTAAGAAGGGGGATGAATTGTAGAAGGGGGTCGCGTGACCGGTCCAATGTGGGGTGGCATTGGGTGGAGGCAGAGACGAGCTTGCTGCGCTATGCCAAGAGAACAGAGAACGCCACCAGGCAACGGAGCAGGGGGGGGGGACCATTGATGTATTGCTGGTGGTGATCCACACCATTCAAACCGGAACGTGAGAACCATGGGGAAATATAGTTTTTTTTTATCGACCCGTCGCCCAGCCATTGACCAAGACATAACAGATTTTACTTTCCAGGCCACAAACTCTTCGTCAGCGGGAATCCTCCGATCGTAACTTCCAGATACTTCAGCAACTCCTGCGGCACGTTTCCAACTGTCAATAGGCCCCGGGATATACTTTCACTCCACTGGTCAATCCCAGGGCACACCTGAAAGTTGGCTAGCATCTCCTGGTGCTCATCCTCGAAATGAATTGCTGTTTTCTTCGAAATCATCCTTGTGAATGTAGAAACAAATTTAGGTTCATACGCTGCGCCTTGCATTGTCGTCTTGCGTTGTCGTCTTGAGTTATTAGCGACGATGCCGCGTCACGCGACCATCTAGCAATCTGAACACCCTTCCCTGACCCCAGATGGCATTCGCAACTTCTAACCTCGTATGCCACGCGGCAAACATTTCCGACTGCGAGCCTCCATCACGCATCCTCTATAATGCGGCGGATACGCTCATGCCGTTGTCCATGCCGGTATTTGATTGCAGCACGTATGCAAGGAAAATCTTTGACGTGTAGATTTTGACAGCCGCCCTGGTCGCTACTGCCTCTGTGGTTTCAACCGGTCTGCTCGTGTGAAGTACACGTTGGGGTTTTCCACCGTTCGGTTGCGGTAAGTGGGGGTACATCAACAAGGCTAGCCAGCCCACCAATTAGAGGCATCTGCGTTTCTGGGGACACCCCGCGTAGCTTTTCTTGCGGCACCAACGCTTGCCGCGAGTTTTGCACCGTTCGTCTTCATCACAGGGGTCGTGGTCGCAAGTGTCCGAGCAGTACCACTTCTCGTTCCGCTCGTACTGGATGCACTCCTGACGGAAAAGTGGAACGAAGGCCAACAACAGGAGGTTGGTCAAGCGTTCGGTACCTGCGGCTTTGGTAACTGTACGGGTGGATTGTGCGTAATTCCTCACAGAAAGCAGCGGTTGCCTTGCACGGAAGCTACAAGACGAAGCAGGCGCACGAGTATCGATACGGCGGTGCACACCGGGAAGACTTGTGCTTTTCTACTGCAGAATACAATTGCAGCACCCCGAAAATATCGAGTGAGGTGCACAATGCTGGGCCCTGTGGAAACTTAGCTGACGCTGGAAACGCAACTCCTGCTTGTTTCAAACTGAAAAGTGTTGTCGCTAGATGAAAGTACGAGCTTGTCACACGTGATGGCGAACTCACTCGTAAATTGAGGCTTTCGGATTCACTCGATTCATGAAAACACACTTAACATTCAACTCCAACGCGGCCAACTCGCGTTATCCCCTCGGAAGCGCGCGTGTCGTGTGTCGACTCTTTGGTGACGGAGACCTCGAAGGTTATCAATCGTGTTGACAACAACTTCCGATCCAGTGAGAAATCATTGAGGGTAACAACGAATGGCTTAGCCACCGCCTTTGCGTCAACTACGCCATAGGACGTGTACTCTAGTTGGCATCCCAAAGTTTCCCCGCATCATCACAGTTGTGAACAGTTACCCGCGTTTAACAGTTACCCGCGTTTAACCTGTACCAGTACCTGATGTTGGTCGCATGCGAAATTGCATGGATCATCATTGCATCCAGTTTCCAGTGCTGCTTTGTCTTCATCGGAGACGGAGCTCCAGACTTTCTGCAGACCGCACAAGAACACCCAGGGCACGCCCCCCACGAGGTCCATACTCAGGAGATACTCCTCGCCAACTCCTAGGTAGACCCCGCAGAGGCCGTCGTTGGGTGGAGTGGTGACCTCTATCTCCTGTGTGACGTCTAGGTCACCCTTGTAGAGGGTGGTGACGTCAATGTTGTAGGTGAGCGGAAATATCATTCTGGTTGAGCGATTCCTCCGGCCTGGGGTTCGTTGCGACACAAGCGATCAATATTTCGGTCACCTTTTCGTGGATGTTTGGCGATGGTAATGTCAGAATACTGTCTGCTGGGGCTGCTCTACACGCTGCAAGCGCTATATTCTGCTCGTGTACGCAATTCTGTCCAAGAGTTGCATTAGGCGGTGTGCGGTCGATGCCGTAAGTTAGGACGCACTATGTACCCCCCGGATGATGTACGATTATCTATGGTGGGCAGCTGATTATGAGTTGAACGAGTTGCTATATATGGTCGACTTTGAGGCAAACAAAATGTTGTACTCGTACAGTACAGGACACCTGACAAGAAACAGGAAATCGGATCTAGGCTGCATTTCGTGTTTGAGAATGGGTGCGCTCAACACTAAATTCCGTACAACGAGTCCAGAATTTCATCTAATCCTGCTAATTTCAGCTCACCTTTCTTCGTGCTCGTTTTCTTAGTATATAGGTGCCCTGTTCTGTTATATAGTACAGAAAAATGAATAACAACAAAGCAACGGAGGGACTGCAGCAAATCCGTTCTCGGAAAATACACCATGAACCAAAACCACAAGAAAGAGCTCCAACTACGCACTGCGGCAAGGCTTCCTCTCGTGTTCAAGTTGTATACTTGACCAGGGATGTACACCGCAAGAAGAACAAGCAGATCAACCGCGGCCTTTGGAAACGCCGGCAGGCGTTTGCAATTTTACAAAGTCGATTTTAAAAAACAAAATCCGGTTCATATTCTGCAGTAGTTCAGTTTGTATTATATGCCTGGAATCAGTTTTGCGGCACTGAGACAACATGAGCATAAACATAACAGCTTGGACGTTGGGCACACCAAGTAACGAGAATAACCAGACACGCACACGGACTGGCCCTAAGGCAGGGGGGCTACCACAACGTCGTCACCGAGTTAATGCCACTCGAAGGGGGGTGGCTCTGAACCTCCTCCAGAATCAGACACTAAAACATTGCGATGGTAAGAGTAACAACTATTCTCATCACGGTGCATGCCGGGAAACATAATAGCCAAAAAGCTGCTGTAAAAGCACTGCTAGAAATATGGTGGTGACCCTGAGCGGCTGAAACAAAAACGACCTCAAAGCGACCCCCATGCGGTAGCACCAGTCCATGGGAGTACACAACAAGGCGGACATCGAGGAAACATCGAAAAATCACCCATAGTTTCCAATGTTTTGGACGAAAACCGATTAAACCCCTTCGTCGTTTTCAAGAATAACGCGCCATATTTCGGCTTTTCGAAAATGCTAGCCGCTGTCCATCCCTAATCGAGACCATAGCACGTACACACCACGAGTAAGAGATAAGTGATCCACGTCTGTAGTCGTTTGGTTGGTCGGAATCCGGGTTGTTTACGGGTCCCGCAATAACGATATAAACAGTGAAGTACAGACAGGCGGAGGAAATAACGGGCAGGATAATTGAAGTTAGGCAACCTTCACGCACCCTGCTATACGTACGACACAAGCAATGCGGTTAGCGAGGCTATGATGCCCTATATCAGGGGTAGACGACAAAAAGCGAAAACGACACCACACTCTTACAAACGTCAGAACAAAAACAGACGAGTGGGATGGGATTTGTTTTTACGACTTTAAAAATCGCACTTTTCTCATTTTTTTAATTGGTTTTGGTACCCCCCCACCCAGGCTTGAGTCTTTCAGAACGAGTGAGGTGTCGTTTTTGTTTTCATGGGTTAATACGGAACCTATCCGGTCCTTTGCAAGTTCGAGACCACGGTAGGCAACCGAACCGCACCGAACCGAACCGCAACGTACATGTCCTTGAAGCCGAAGACTTGTACCGAACAGTTAGTAGAACAATGTGTACCAAGTATAGTAAATAGAAACGAAACAACAGGACCTTGCGGTAACAATCTGCGAGGAGAGAGAAGCACATAATCGTATTTAGATTCTGAAACCTGAAAGTACTTGGAAGGCATTCCTTTCTTTGGTCCCGGCCCCATGAACCCGTGAACCTTGCAAACTCGCCGATTACAGTAAAAACGCTTAAAAACGTCCCCCGTCGCCGTGATATCGACGGTCGATAATTCGTTTAACTCTGGGTCACAATGTAGGGACCGTTTGTAAATTCGTGTGAATATCTGGGTGACAGTACACACAATCGACGTTTCTTTTTCTTCCGCGTGTTCTAAATGATCTGGCGGTGAAAAGCGAACAATATTACTTTAATTTTCGAACGACTCGAAAATCACCTTTGTATTCGATCACGCAGGAGGGTCATTCGGAGCTCTTCGCACGTTTGCTCTCGTTTGAGGTCGTTGAAATGTTGAAAAAGAAAACGATTTTGACAACGGATTTGGAACGTTCTCCCCGATCCAACAAGCTAATTAAAAAAGTGACCACGAAAACTGCAACAACCAGAGGAAGCCCTAGCGGCGAAGACACGGCAAAAAACGGGTTGAGACATGCATGCGCAGGTGCCGGCGTCCCCGGTGGCTTGGTAGGTGGTCCGCGTGCCTGTCAAGATAAATTTCGTGGGTTCAAGTCCCACCGAGTGCATGCTCATAGGGACTTTTTCTTGAATAAAAAATTGATAAGCGGAAAGCGCGAAAGCGTGAGTTGGCTACATTCGATGAAAATCGACGAGCAGTGGGAATGCTGAACCCTATGCGCGACAAAAAATAAAGGCACGTACCGGGGGGGAGAAGGCACGACACCTGTGACCACGGCTTGTCCAGAAGGTCGTCGAGAGTAAAACCTCCTACGAGTGGGCTGGGAAGTAAAAGTGATGGATAAAATAAATAAATAAATAAATAAAAAGATACGCCCGCCGCAGGCGAAAACAATCGAGTTGAGACACGCTTTCAAGATATTTGTCTTCAGTGCCTTTTTGTGCCATACTGTAAATGTCGTACTTGGATAAGGCGATTCCCATAAAACATGTCTCGGACGTGTCTTACTGCCTTCTCTCGCCCTAGCATCTTTCAGTGCGTAGGTAAGTCGAAAATAGAAATGAGGTACGGTCTGCGCATCACATATATGACACTAATATCTGGTACGACAAAGGCGGGCACTATTAGAACGTAGTCAAAGCAGTACCAGGTACGATGGTAGATAATACCAGGTATACTTGAGTGAGAGGGGTATTAGTGTAATACTAGTACCAGCTGGGTCAGCCAAGATCAGCTTTTATACTCGTTCGGCGGTTTCTCGATCATTAGGAAACATCGCGACTTGGAATTACCAGCAGCGTGTTTCCTCAAGCTGCAGCACATTTGTCGATACTGGTTTTTGTGAAATCCTTTGAATACCTGGTCTTGTCAACGCATACGGAAATAAGATAAACTGTAGACAGAAATAACATGCCTCAGTTGGACGAGACATACGTTTCCTCTGACGTGCAGATTTCTTGCTTGAGGCAATACACAACGGCTAATTTTCTCATCATCGCTGAATTCGTCCTCAATGAAGAGATACGACGTGCACAAGTAGGGGAACCTCCCTGGGCCCCTAGTTTGATCGTCCGCAGCGTCCTACGCAGCCACAGCAGAGTGTAGATACCAAACAGGAGCCCCGGAATGATCGAAACTCCTCGTGCTGAGAAATATTGTTGTGTGATTCAAACGCAGCCATGGCTGCCCTCCCTTGCAGATCTAAGGGCGCCAATACCTCGTAGAGACCATACCGAACAAGCCATACTTTTGTCGGGAAATGGTCGGCGGCCTTGGAGCGGAGCTATGCCGTGTTCTGTAGGGACTCGTGACAATATGTTGGTATTGCACCAGGAATAGTATTGCTGCGAAACAATTACACGAACAATCTTAAGTTTAAAATACTCAAATACGTACGATCGTACTGTTCACTTTCTTTCATTCACCGAAGGGGCTCCTCAAATGGAGTTGTCCAAACAACTGATTTCGAGTGCTGTCGATGAAGTAAACTTGGCGATGACAACAGAGGATATGGTTTGGCACAAATAATGGAACTAGGGGTGCCGGGGTGCCGTAAAAAAATGTCTTGAACTATATTGTGGAGTGGTCGCTTACGATCACTCGTCATTTTCGTTCCTAAAACCTCGTGAGCAGAGATGGACACGAAAATATTTTTGAAAGTTAAGACAAGATGCCTAGGTCCACGCGGTCGACACCGACCCCAACGCCACCGGCTGACGCGACGGCTCCGGTTCCGGCGGCGCCCGCGTTGCGCTTGCAGCATCACGAGACCGCTAGTACGACACCCAATCCAAGAGTAGAGACGACCTTCGACAGCCCGCACGCCAAGAGGGCATCGGGGGCAGACTCCCTGGCCATGTGTGTGGATTTCGTCCACACCGGTACACCGTTTGGGATCTCAGAGGAGGGAAACTTGGTGATCAAAATCCCCAGAAAAGCACTGAGAAGTAATCCACTCCGCGGAGCATCACCCAGGATCATCGGAGCGTCAGCGTCTGAGGTCATCGAAGCATAGACATCTGGGATCACTGAATCAACATCACCTGGGATCACCGGATCATCAGCTGGATCATCATCTGGAACACCGGAGCATTAGCAGAGACGTCACCGCCTGCCTCTCAAGGGGTCGTGTCAGCTGCTCGAGAGCTGTGTCTTGACTCGCGCCTCGACACGAACGGAGCCCAAGACAGAGAACAGAGAGACCATGCGTTAACTGAAGGTGGTCCACACGCGAAAGATAGCGGAATGACAACCGCGGGCAAACTTCGGGACAGGATTTGCGGAATCAACACAAAATGACCAAGAGCCATCGGCAACTTCGGCCTTCGTGCGCACTCGCAAGCCATCGTGTTGCTGGACGGAGATCCCATAGATATCGAGACCAAGCAGACACTGCCTGCTTGCTTAACAGTGGAGGCGGAGCTGAGACGACAATCCGTCTTGAGGGAAAGGAAATTACCTACAGTACCTCTCCAACTACACTACAAGTTAAGCCTCAATTCTAAGCAAAGGAGAACGGACCAAGCACATTGGACGAGCACCGGCGTCTGCAACAACAAAGTCAAGCCGCTGAAAGCATGCGCTGCATTGTCTCCCCTATCGAAGCTGTAGAGGGTGGCGAGTCGGGCAATTCGAATGGCAGATTAACAAGAAAAAGTGAAACGCGGTCTTGAGGGGAAGGAAATACCTGCAGTACCTCTCCAACTACAGCAGTACCCCCTCCAACTACAGCACTAGTTAAGCTTCAATCCTGAGCAAAGGATAACGGACCAAGCACATCGGACGACCACCGGCGTCTGCACCAACAAAGTCTAGCCGCTGAAAGCATGGGCTGTTTTGTCTCCCCTATCGAAGCTGTAGAGGGTGGCAAGTTCCAAACAAGCAATACGAATAGTAGACTGAGATTACAAGAAAAAAATGATATTCGGGATTCGTCGCTACATACCGAAAAAGTGTGTAACGCACCCATTCTCATTCAAGAAATCTATCCTGAGCCAGCTCTCCCGTTTTTTATTGAGTGTTTGTTCTATGAATGCCAATGGATATGAACATATCAGGATTAGTGGATAGTGGTGTCATCTTGTCTATGTGTAACAAGGTACACGGTGTGGGGTAGGGAGGGAATACGGCTACAGAGGAAGCAGGACGGTGTGAGGAGATCTTCCTAGGTACGACCTTAAGCAGTATTGGGCAGCTGCACCATACAACCTTCTGCGCGCTACAATCAAAACCCGGCTATTTATTAGAACAGCGAACTGTTATTCGACACGTTTTTTAAATAATTTGAGGGGAGAGAACTTGGCTCTTGCAGCAGTACGTACCAGGGTGGTAGGCGCAGGAGGGTGGCGGAAATTACAATAAAATTAGGCGAGGGCGGGTAGAAGTGATTGCAGGAAATATCTTCATAAGGGGGGGTTCACGTTTGTTTCTGGTCTAGTTTCGTCAAGTATTCAGATCTTATGAATAATTTCTGAAGTCAATGCATTCTGGGTTCCCTTCTGTGTGTGGAAGGTGTTATTGGAATAATCAATATACATTGCCAGATGGCAAATAAATAAGAATACATGTGTAACAAGGTACCCGATGCCGCATAAAAAACGGCAGTGCCGGCGTTTCATACTAGTACCACCGCAGCTAAAGCAGTAGGAGCGTGTTTTTTACTATAATTAGTGATGTCTTACCCGCTATGTAGGCTCTGTGAGGGTAGTGCAGAGATACAAGCTGGTAAGAGACACAGTGATGTCGATGCTGGATAAGGCACGCTGCTTGTAGTTCACGATCTTCCTATTACTGCTACCAAATGGCACCCGAAAAAAACGCCCACGCAAGGGCTGTCTTGGATTTGAACCTCCGATCTATTGTTGTGAAGCTCGAGGAAATAACGCTTTTAATGTAGTGCTGATCTACCCGATCTGCTATTTATTTTTACCCAGACTGTTGTTTATCTATCTATACAAACAAAACTTGGTTTTCGTGAACAGAAGTCTGGTTACTTGCAGCTTCGTTCGAACTTTTTGAAGAGGTCCGTATGAACTTTGCCGGTTTCTTGCCGGAAGGTTTGTTCGTCTTCTTTTACGTTCGAAGTTTGTAAACTTTGGCGCTTTCGAAGCTTTCCTGCTTTTCTTCTCTTTGAAAATGTTTGGCGTTTGGCCTACTATCACCCCGCTTCCAATATATTCCCGTTTTTTTTATCTCGTTGAAAACGTTCAGGCGTAATGCCCCTATGAGTGTAGACAGAGAATGCCAACATCATGCTTAAAAGCCGCGAGTTCCACCAAAAGTCGGTTGATAATCGCAGTTTTGCAAGCTGGGTCCATGTGTGGTCGCGCGTGTTCTACAGTAGTAGTAGTAGTAATAGTAGTAGCTTCCTCGTCGAGGACTAAGGGACATGCATGGCCAAAGACATACAGTAGGTAGGTATGTGGTCCCCCTGTATACCGCACTACTGTACCCGGTAAAACAAATGTTTTTTTTGTATTTATTTTGTATTTATTTAGCATTTGACCACCAATTCACAGGCTTCCGATAGTAGCCGACAAAAAAAAGACCCCGGACTTGACTTTGTCAACTAGCAAGTAAAAAAGGCAGGAAAGAGCCCGCACCTCGTCGGCATGAGCAAACAACGCATAGCTTGCCGTATGCTACATACAGGCCACGACGCCACGTCATGTTTACATCTGCCTCAACTTTTAGTCCACGTGGTTGTACACCCTTGCGTGGCAAGACTTCAGCCAGTACAGCCCTCTGGCCGCCACTACCACCTCAGTACAATAATGTCCCACAGCACAGTACAGTCTCACTCGGTAGTATATCTTGAACTATCAGCAATACCCCCCCTTTCTACAATACTCCTGATATGTCAGCTTTCTTTCCTATGCCACCCCCCCCCCCCCCCCCCCTTCCAGGCACAGCCCCCCCAACTATCTCGGACGAAGCGTCCGAGACCCGGTCATCTTGCGGGTCTGCTTCACGATGGTGAAAACGGCGCTCACTTCTCTCCTTCCCCCACCAGGCCCTGGTTCGAGCCCGTCTCCACACTCCACGGCTTCAATGCATTATCGATCAATTCCCAGAGCTGGTGGGGATGGTGATTAACAACGTGGGGGGCGACGGAGAGGAGTGGCAGGCCCACGAGATGGGAGTGGAAGGAAGGGAGAGGAAAATTGCCTACGGCTACGCACTCCGGCGAGTGCGAAGTCGACCCGGAGGAATTATGCGAAAAGTGGGAGGAGGAGAAATGGCTGGAGGTGTTACGAGGCAAGGGGGTGTGGATGGGGGGAGATGAAGGAGTGGGAGCGTATAGATGGGCGGAGGGAGTGTATGGTTCACGGCTTCGAGGTAAGGAATAATGGTGGCAACCGTGGCGGAAACGTGGGTGGTGGTGAACGTTCACCTGAGTATTGGATGGCACTGTTGCTATCGCTGCAGCACTTTGAGAACAGGGCGACGAAAAAAGGGACCAAGAGGGCGCACGTGGAGGCAGGCATCTACACGCTGGGGCGAGGAGACCTTTAACGGGGGTAGTGATCAGGGTGAGGCAAGAGAGCAACGGTGGATGGGGGGAAGGGGAGGGGGGAGGATGGCGTGGACCGGTTTGACCTTCCCGTACCAACTGTCGATGAGAGCATCCGGAAAGATTCGCCGGGGAGGGAAAGAGGGAGCATCAGGTACCGCAGCAGGGGCGGCGACATAGCCTTTTCCCTGATAAGGGCATGCAGTTGAGGCCGAAGAGGAGGAGGGTGGCGCAAACGGTGAAACAACACTTGGGGGGAAACAAGAAGAGACGAGAGAAGCGAGGGGGTGGTCATGGCGAAGGCAAGGGGGGGCGCAGGGCGGGGAGGGGGCTGGACTGAATGTCATGGACGTGTGGGTGGAGCGGTTGGAGGATTTCCGAAACATAGTCTCGGGCGGGGACAACGCCCCACTCATGGCATACAGGAGCGGGGGAGGGGTGGAGGTGAGGACAAGAGGGCAAGCGACGTACTTCTTAACGAATGAGCTGGAGAAGGTGAAGGTGAATTGGAGATTGGAGGGAAAGAGAGAGGTGACGGAATTGAAACCGGGGGAGTTCGCGCGGCACTCGGGGAGGATAGGAGGAGCATCACACCTGGCAGTGGTTGGAGACCCATGGTGGAGGATAAAGGGACAGGGCAGATAGGCGTCGCGGACATTTACGGTATACGTGAAGTCGAGTATGGAAGACACACTTTGGGTTCCAAGGGGCTGGTGGAAGGACAGGGTAGCCGGGTGGGCAGCCGAGATCGGGAACGAGGTGGGGCGTGCAAAAGGAAAGGGATGAGGCAGACTGGGAACGCGGCTTCTTAATGGGATTAGTTGTTGAGGTTGCCTGTCACAGTCAAGGGCAGATCAGCCGCGTACATCAGCCATAGTGGGAGACGGATGAGGGGGGGAAAGGGCAAAAGGATAAGAGGGAACCGTCACAGTTTCACCCACCCCCCCCCCCCGTGGGCGACACGGGATACTATTGTGAATACACACGCAATTTTCGTGAAGAGTAGACCAAACGAGAATAAATGTACCACCTGTACGTGGTATACTGTACTGCAGTACGAGAAACATGTAGAGGAAGAGCAATCAAGCAATCAATACATCACCTCTGACACGTTACGTTTACCCTTGCCTGACATGTCTTCTGACATATTTGCTCCTCCTGTATGGTATACGTAAACGTTCCGGCTGTTTGGCGATCCGTTTGGCGATCCGTTTTGAGTGTTTTACTCGTAGTTTACTACTACTACTAACAATTCATTTTCGACACTGCTGCTTTGCTGTTGTTGCTGAGGTTTGCTCGGTGACTCCGACGAAAGAACGGGCGCCGATGACGAATTCGGCCAGCGGGGGCCGCGGAGGGGCGCTCTCCCGGGGACGGCTCGCTCTCTTCCCGTTGCGGGGGCGGGGGCAGATCCCCCCGACACTGGATTGTGATGAACCAATCGACACTAATTTGAAGTCAATAATTTCCGCACTAATTCCACTACAACTTTGCACACTGAAGCATAAAAATGTTTATGCGAAAAAGTCGAACAACAGTAGTATATCCCCGAAACTCGAGTCACAATACAAAAACACTCGAAGCTGAGCGAGATAGCCGCTCCCAGGCTAAATCCAAGCTCAAAAGTTATAAATAATCGAAATCGCAAAAGGACAAACCTACAAATATACAACGAAAAGATATTTGTCGTGTACGAGGTCGTACTGTAGTTCTGTGCTTGGGCGCTCGACTGACGAGTGCAGACACGTGAGTTTGAATCCCACTTGCATTCATTGCGTTTTTTTTGGGGGGGGGGTAATTGTTACGTTGGTATATATGCTCCAGTGCTACTTTTTCTCGTTTTGGCTATACAGCATTGGTATGTGTTTGAATATTCCGTATTTCGTTGTACAGCTGTACTTGGGGCAGAGCGTGGGTGGGTCTGTTTGTGGGTTTGGGATCGTCGATGATTCGTGGCGGGTGGGTGCGTAGGTGGGGGGGTCGGTCGGTCGGTTTGACATGCTTTCTTCGTGATATTGCGTGCTTCATCGTACATCAGCAGTACTTGGGTGGAGCGTTGTGGTTGGATGGGTCTGTTGGTGGGTTTAGCGATGATTCGTGGGGGGGGGGTGTGGGTGGCTCAGTCAGTCGGTTCGTACGTGGGTGAATTAATGCTTTCTTCGTGCATGTGGATAGTGGCCCTGTTATTTTAAAAAAAATCATTGTTTTTTGTCCACTGTTGTATCCCCCCCCGATCTGGCATACTTCAGCGTACCACAGCTGTTCTTAATAGTAAAATTAATGTGCACCGTGTCTTTACACGAGCCCAGTACAAATATATATATATATAAGGTACACAAACAAGTATTCAGTCATCATAGTGATTTGGGCCTCCTTTATTTCTTGCGTAACCGTCGTTTTTTATGCAACACGACGACTCCGAAGAGAATTCTACTATAAATAGTATCTATCGAAATCGCGACCGCCCAACAACTAACTGTACGACATTTCCATAATCGTTGTTGTTGCAGGCACTGCCGCCGCCCCCCCCATACCGAACCCTCCTCTAATCAATAGCATCCACGCCACGCCACTAATCAACCCTTGCCACTGACCGAATAGTACCTGGTATTACCCTGTTGCTGTTCACCGCGTTTGAACCATACTCTCCCGTCACCTGCTCATCAGTCACATTATTGTAGTTGCCAAGATAATATTTTCGTGTCTTGCACAGATGCAATTTGTTTTGGTTGCATTTCTTTAGGCTGTTATGCCAATTATTGCAGCATATAATCTGCAACACTTGGCGGAGTACGTAGCCCAAAGTCAACCAAACAAAGGCGTATTGGTACAATAAACGACATATTATATTGTATAGTAATGTAAAGAACGGTTACGTAGACAGTTGACATCGGAACAACCAAATAACCAGTCGTATTGGTACAATAAACGACTTATTATATTGTATAGTGATGTAAAGAACGATTAGACAGTTGACATCGGAACAACCCTGTTTGAAAAAATACGAAACCAGCACGCCCCTCTCAGACACGACGCGAGCACGGCCGCGGCTATCCCCGGCAGAGAAGCGAGGGGTGAGCAAGGTGAGGACCAAACAGGAAACAGCGCACCGATTGATAGACGTCATCACGAGCTATTACGGGGGACCATAGTAAATAGGACCTGCGATACACACAAAAACCTATATATTTTACCTATTTTTACTAATGGTATTCAGTCCTATTTACCATGGCCCCCCGTAATAGCTCGTAAACGACAAAAAAAGCAGATCGAAAAAACACCTTTAAAAACATTGATCGTTCACACCCGACCTCGATCGACTAAATATCTGTATGTACGAGCTGGGCCGACCGAAAAAATGATAAATCGTCCTACGAAGGTCGTATCCCGTGAACCACTGCGACTTAGGACTTGCAATTTGAAGGCACACAAACCCTGACACAACACTGTATTGTATGTGTAAAAAAAAGTACGTACGAAATAAAAATGTGTATCCTTCGACTCGATCTCGACGAGATATCGACGAAATCTAAAAAATATCAACTTTTCAACACAAAGTTGGCAACCAAATCGTCGGTCTCGATCAAGGCGAAAATTGGTGAAGACTTAGCTGAAGACCCTACGAGAACCGATACTGCTGCACAAAACATGATGTTCAAGAAACGAAGATTTAAACTTTTGTTACTATGCTTGCCATCCGACAGTGTGCAGCATATATGAGCTTGGACGCTGATCACTCAAAACATTCCTGAAAGAAGAAATCCCCGGAAACAAAGGAAATATATACACAAGATATGTCTGCCTTCTATGTCTACTTCTTCCTAAGGTTATTTTACGATACTGTTGTTTTTGCTCCTTCCTCTATCTCAACATGTACTCATTAAGTTCTGTTCTTAAATCCAATTTGTTTTACGAAGAATAAGCCGATATTATCAGCTTTTCGTGATTTTGGAAAGAAGGTTTTTTGGCCAGAGATTTTCTGTCTGATCGCAAATGATCGCGGTCGACGTGCAGTTCTCAAAAACAAAATCGGGTCAATATTCGGGGAGAAAATTCTTGAGCCTCAAAGCAGTCGGCGCCGACACACGAAAATCCCCAAAAACACCTTTTTGCCGATTTTTTATTCAAAACTTGAGAATTAAAAAAAACAGGTTCATGGAAGATCCCACGCTGATGTTGATTAAGTGCCATTAAAGTGTAACATTTGCATTTCTTGAATACGCTCCTTCTTTCAACTCGCCGAGATCTTCTAAAGAATATCAAACCCCCGCTGCTCGTATACCCCACGAGTAGAGTACTACGGTAGATGGTCTTCTTCCTCACTGTGTCAGCCCTTCCTAGCCTGTCTCCCTAGTTCCACCAACTGCACCCGATATCAACTCTACGCACCTCTTGCCCCCTAACTTATTCAAGATATATGTTAACGACCTGATAGTAGCAGTCGAGGCAGCAAGGCAGGGAATCACGGTAGGGGAAGATACGGTGTCGGGATTGATGTTTGCGGATGACTTCGTGGGGATATCAGAAACACCCGAAGGACTGCAGAAACAAATAGAGAAGGCGCTAGAATACACCAGGACATGGAGGGTGACGGCGAACGTCAAGAAGTGCGCAGAAGTTGTTTGTAACGAAGATAAGGTAGGCCCGGTAAATCGCAGTTGGAAGTGGGGAGAAGATGAATTGCCTTCGTAGACCAGTATACATACCTTGGCGTAGAGATCTGAAAAGACTGCTCTTGGGATACACATATAGCAAAGGTAATAGGAAAGGGTAAGGCACAAGTAGGCAAGATGGATGCGATCCTAACAGACTCGCACCTTGACACCAGGATTAAGAGATGTATCCTGATGAATGTGATAGTACCAAAGCTAGAATATGCAGGAGAAGTATGGGAGGTGAACGCGAAACTCGTAAAACAGTTGGAAACAGTACAAATGACAGCAGCTAAAAAAATCCCAAGATCCTCAAGTACGACTAGTAATACAGTATTAAGAGCAGAACTCGGAATGCACCCACTCAAGACAAATAGAGACATGACAAAATTGAACTGACAATATAATGTAAGGAACATACCACAAAAGAGGTCGCCAGCCATAGTTGAAAGAGCTGTATAGGAGAAAGTAACAAAATAGTGAGCTGGAATAAGGTGGGATGGCGTAGTTGAGAAAGTATGGAAGGATATAGGGGGAAACCAAGAAGAGATGATGTCCGCCGGGACGTTTGGGAGGTACAAGGCAGAAATAGGAGAAATGATAGAAAAAAGGGAAACGCTTTAAATAGCGCTAAGAAAAAAGGTGGAATGAAAACGTATTTGTATGGCCCAATGGACTTCGCGAAAACGATGAAACTGCGATTTCGTGTAGGGGACCTGGACCTGCCAGAAAGAAGAAAAAGATATACCAGTAGCCGGGAGGAGGAGGAAGTAGATGCGCAGATGTGCCCGTGTGGCAAAGCAACAGAGAGTAGAACTCACATAGTAGGAGAATGTGAAATATGCAAGGAGGGACGGGATGTGTTAGAAGAGGAGATGAGGGAAATAGACGAATGTGGCATGGAGGAGTTTGATACAATGAGTAGCACCGAGAAACCTATCGCTATCCCAGGAGATAGATGGTGGCCACAGGCGGCCAAACAGGAAGGGGATAAGAATAGCAAAACGTTTCTATGTAATATATGGCAACAACGTAATGAGCGCCCAATTGTTGGAGGTGTCTCTTTTAGGAGTAGGGACGGTGCTCCGTCTCGAAAGGGATGCGTGGTTAATGGTCAAATGACGCCTCCCCCCCCCCCCCGCGCTTGTATATACCTGGTGTATATATAGGTTGGGTTGGCGTCGGTTGGCGACGACGCATGCCTCTTACTGCGTGACCTAGACAGCCAGGGTACCGTTTTTTTGTTTTTTTTCCTTTTGGCGGATACCACGGCTGGCGGTCAAGTTAGACCATTTTGGGGCGGGGAGACCTTCACTTCGCACAAGGGGGATGATCGTATCATGTAGTGTATATGGTCAGGTACCCACGAGGCAGTTAAATAGTAAGTCCATTGCTGTTGCTGGAAGTGGCCACACCAGAAATTAAATCAATTCATTGTTGCTGTTATCATTTTGCAAAAAAATCCGCCTCTAAAGCGGTTCTTAGTAGGATGCAGCCCACCCTTCATGCGACACGCCCAACACCTCACGGCGCTTCGCGCTTGGTGCAAGCAATGTCTGCCTGGTTGGTGAAAACACGACGTGCTCCGGCCTGGCATTGTAGGGATGCGAGGGTCTATGGTCATACGACTACGGCCATGCATTATATTGAGTACACCCCCCCCCGCCCGCTGTCCAAGCATGCCAACGATTCAATACTTCTCCACAAACCCCAGATTTCCTCCATTCAATCTTGTCTTCTACATCATCTCGTTTCCAAAGTCACGATGATTGCCTTATTCTTTTTGAGCGAGTTAATTCTTCGTTCCACGAATATCATGTTGTAAGTTCTATTGTCCAGTTCGCCACCCATCAAAAGAGATACTGCTGAAAAACGATTACCATACGTAAACACGTAATTATGGCAAGCGCTGCTTTTTCTGCCATGCCCCGCTCAATTCTGCGAGTTTCGATCTGAAAAATTAACCTCGTACTAGGGTATATGAAGACGAACGAAAAGCGAGCCCTTTTTTTCCAGACAATGTAAGGTCGCTTTTTTTCCAGATCTTCGTATCGGGCACATCTAACACCAAAATAAAGGCTTGCTTTCCATTTGTGGGTTGGTGCACGATCAACACCACTGTGGAAAACAATCACTTCCAAAACCTATTACAAAGCAGGTAGTATTGAGTGGGGCATGACCATTCTACCGCTTTGGCAGCACCTTGCTTGGCTGGCCCAGCTCGTAAGTACCGTGTGCGTGATGAAAACATTAGGCATGATGAGCACACATAATATCATCACGTACACGTGAAACCTGGTAAATGGTATGATACCATGGAAAATCTACCATCGTGTACGCCGGAGAGCGGCAGAACCTAGGCAACTCGTGGGGAAGACGTGGTGAGGCTTGACACGCGAATCATCCTAGGTCTCTCGTTTCGATCATGCGACAACAACAAAAAAGTGAGGTGGGTGTGTGTGCTTTGCCGGCGTTGTTCGCCGGTTTTCGCCTCCAATGTCGTTATCGTTGTCGGTATCGACTTTTTTTGCGGTTTTGGTGTTCGGTGACGAGAGCTATCGGACTGATTTCGGTCATAATATCGTACCGAAACTTTTCTGGTTTCGATATCCAACACTAAAAGAAACGTTCGAAGTGAGACTCGAGTGCGTTTTCCCGACGACGTTAAATAAAATGTGAAGGTGTTATCTACTGAGCTATATTACAGGGGTAAAATATCGATTTTTTACCCGGCCCATGGTATTCCTTATGACACGGGGTCACATGGTCACACAGCAGAAGCCCCCCCCACACACCCCCCCCCACTATGATAGAGGTACGTGCCTTGAATTTTATCCCGGGAATAATTCAGCGTTTTTCTTCCCTCGTCGATGCGCGTCGATTTTTGCAAACTCATGTTTGTTTGAGCTCTCAGCCATTTTTCCACAAGAAAAAAATCCACCTTGACTAGACTCAAAATCATGACCTTAGCGATAATAGTCCCGAGATCTAAGTCCTATGCTATCGGTGGCGCCGGCTGCTCCAAATGTATACGGGTATCGTATTACTCATTCATATTCCAGCTAAACGTACAGCAGTACTCGGCGCATCGGCACAATCATCGGAGAACGCAACCTTTCGGCACCCGCCAATGCTTTAGCTCAGGGGGGAGTCCCGTACATGTTACATCAATGACCAGCATCAACAGAACAATAATGTAACGCATCGACTTTCCTCACCCAGTTGTAGAGATCACGGTTCCACGTACGACGACGTTTGCTTGCTGGAAAATCTCGCACATTGTAGGCCCGGGATAAGAGCAGGAACAAGCGTAGACCTTTGCCTTGGGGTCCAACAGCAAGACCGAGGCAAATGCCACGAAGCTTAAGAGTTGTTTGCACGAGTACATGTTAGGGGAAGGTTTCGCAAAGAGCGAAAGATGGAGTGAGTCCGAGTGTGGCTGGCGCAGGCTGGTGAGGTCTGCATCGTCTGGACAAGGGGGACACACGAGAATACGACGAAAACACAGTTTTTTTTCTTACGTCACCAAGATGTACATAACATGTACCAGGTACCAAGTACGTACTCTGTACTCGTTTTATTCCTACCTGCGTATGAATCTTCCTACTGTGTATCTATGTTGTTCGTTTATACGTCGACAGAGTATTCGTGCTTCAACTACCCGAGCTTTGTGACGATCTGGTTGGTCCTTCCATCAGGTTCGGACAAGATGGAGCTACGTAGGCTGAGCCTCCGCCGGCTTTCGCCGAAAAAGCCGAAGAGGCCGATTTCGGCTAAATAAAGAAGTCCGGGTTTTGGCCCTTGAGTCGAGATCAAGGGCAGAGGGCCGATTTTTAGTCCCGGGGGGCGAATTCCTTTATCAATACAACCCTAATTTTCACTCGTCCCCAGTTCGAAAACGCATAATATTTTTGATTTTTGACGAAAAATTTTTTCGAAAAAGTAATTATTAATAGCTGCAATACGGATTTTTGACGCCTGTTGACCGATGTTGGCAACGCTCTGCTGATGATGCGCGTCGGTCGAGTCTGCTTCGACCATAACGGAAGCCACAATTTCCGTGTGAACAAGCCGATTTCCTAGATTTCGAACTGATTTTTATATGCTCGAGCCGGGAATGCCAAAAAACTTTTTTGTCGGAGCCGAAAAGCCGGGAAAAAGTTTTCGGTGACCGCCATGGGGTTTTTCGAGCCGATTGCAGTTTTTTCAAGCCGAAATGAGCCGAAACCCGCAGGGGGTTGTGTTTCGGCGAAAAATGAGTTTTTTTTTTTTTCAAAGCCAGAAAACGCGAAAAATAAAAACAAAAATCGCAGAGGCCCATCCTACTGCTGTGTACATGGAGCAGATCGCGATACGCACTGCTGCTGTATTTATAGATCGAATATGTTGCGTACCTGCACCAATCATCAACCCCCATCAATGTGTTGCGGTAGCACGTATGATGGTATCTTCGCGAAATAAAGAATGCATTCAAAGTTTCGTAATAACAACGGACACACTGGTTGTGCTGGATGTCGACGCGTAGAAAGAACGATTTAATGCCAAGAAGACACACGAAAGGTACGAAAGGACGGTAGAATGTCAAGAACACACATATAATCGTATAGTGCAGGCAGAACACTTTTTCCAGATTTTCGACCTTCACATACTGAACTGTTGTTTTGAGGTAGTCACTTACTTTCAGAAGACATGATATATATTCTTCTTTCAACTCGCCGATCTTCTAAAGGATATCAAACCCCCGCTGCTCGTACACCCCCACGAGTTATTGTTGTTGTTGTTGTTGTGGTTGTTTTCTTCACATTAAACCGTTCTTTCTACCTGTCGACTCCCACGAGTATAGAGTACTACGTACGGTAGATGGTGTTCTTCCTCACAGTGTCAACCCTTCCCAGTCTGTCTCCCTAGTTCCACCAACTGCACCCGTCATCAACTATATGTACATCTTGCCCATCCCCTCTGTCCAAGCATGCCAACGATTCAATACCTCTCCACAAACCGCAGATTTCCTCCGTTCGATCTTCTTGTACTTTCAGACGGATCGAGCTATCGTTTCAGATTTTTTTGTTTTCGTCGTTGCGTCGGAGTAATTCGTTTGTCCAACAAAAAATGGTCAAGATTTTGGAGGTCGACACACTGGTCATCTTTTTTTTTTTACACCGGTTTTGAACGTATCGCGTCCCGGGGCAAATTCCTGGAAAGAAGATTTTATTTTCATCTAGTATGAAGCGAGATGTAGTCGAAAAACCCACTTTTTCCCGTCTCCAGCTGTTGAGATTATAGGGCAAAACCTGCACGATGGACGCTGAAAAACAAACCTTGGATTCGGATGAATTGGACCTGGACACTATTATTATTAATAATAGATCTTTTTTTCTTTTCTCGAAAAAGTTTCTGTGGGCCGAAAAAGGTATTTTCATGAATCTGCATATTAATAGTAGGGTATATGATATGTGTATTGTCGTATATAAATACAACTATAATTACGATTTTTGAGGTCGTTGTCACTTGCTAGCTCTTGGCAGACAGACCGACTGATAGACAGCTCTTCGCAAACAGTCCTTCTTCTTTGAAACAGCCGAACAGCCAAACAACCTTTCTTCTTTCTTCTTCGCCAAACAGCCAAACAACCTTTTCTTCTTTCTTCTTCCGCAAACTGCCAACCAATAATAGACAGCTCTTCGCACGGCGCCTAAAAGAGGCGTCTCGCCTTCGACGAACGGCATAGATAGGTGCAGCTGTCGGCGGCCAAGCTGCTGCTGTCGGTGGCGAACCTGCTGGTGCTGCAACCCCCGCCTCTCCCTTCTCCACGCCCCCTAAGCTCACCTCCCCCTCGTCGAGAGGCGCGTGGTCCTCGCCCTCTGGCAAGAGAGCGGCAACGACAAAGACCGACCTGGTGCCGGCTGTTGTTTGCGACCAGTGCACGGACCAGCACTTGGTCAAGAACTCCGCGCCTGGTGGCAAAAACGTGGCCTTCGCCACCTGCAAGGATCTCACGTGCGTGGTGGCGGAATCATCCTGACAGGGCAACCAACTGCGAGTTCTGTGCTCGCCCGATCAAGGAAGGGACTGTCTCGTACTCCCTCGAGACTGCTGACAGTGGTGAGTGTCTTACGTCTATTGTGCATGCTGTATGTTGCCAGTACGTTTTTTGGGGGTTTTCAATTGCCTTTTTGCATACAATCCTACGTCAAAGCGATTATATTTATTTTTTACTCATCCATGCTCGTTCTTTCCCCTTCGTGCGTTGCGTCGGCTCCTCTTACACACAGTGCACGCGAACGCGCGCATGCACAACTGTTTGCGGGACGTGCAAGAAGGAACGGAGGACTCAGCTGTCGCCGTCACCGCTGCACGGAACGACGTGAGTGCTGCTGCTACTGTGGTGCATTTTCGGTGCATGCACACGATTTCTGTGTGTACATGTTTTGGTGACCCCACGTACTCATTTTTTGCTCGTTTTCGGCTGCCGCTGCTGCTGCTGCTGCTGTCAGCGCCACGCCATGAGTGCTGCTGCTGCTGTGCACCTGCTTCTCCTGTGCACTCGCTGCTGCTGTAGTGCTGCTGCGTTGTTGCCGTGCTGTGCACCTGCTGCTCCTGTGCAATTGCTGCTGCTGTATGTAGTGCTGCTGCGTTGTTGCCGTGCATCATGCTGGAAGCGTACATATTTTCGGATCGTCAATTCCGTAGGTTTTGCGATGGCGGCATACCATGGTACATGCTTTTTTTCTTCCTTATTTTCATATCGTTGCTATGCTGCTGCTGCTGCTGCTGCTGCTGCTGCTGCTGCCAACGCTGCCAACGCTGCCAACGCTGCGGCGATTCGTTGCAGCTTCTGCTGCTGCTAATGCTGTGGCTGCTTCTGCTGCTGCTGCTGCTAATGCTGCCGCAATATCCACCGAATGTTCGTATGTACTCGGATTACTGTTTTTCTTGGTCGTTTTTGTACTCAAATGGTTCCTTTTGATACGTGAAGAAATATTTTTGTCGTTTTGCTCCTGCATTTTGCGTACGTACTGCAATTTCTCGTTTTTGGCTTGGTTGTTTTCATATATATCGTTGCTATGCTGCTGCTGTGATGCTGCTGCGTTGTTGCCGTACATCATGCTGGACTTTTGTGTGTACATATTTCGGTATCGTCAATGAAATTCCGTAGGTTTTGCGGTTACGGCATACCAGGGTACATACTTTTTTTCTTCCTTATTTTCATGTCGTTGCTATGCTGCTGCTGCCAACGCGGACTATTGTTTTTATTGGCCATTTTTGTACCCAAACGGTTTTTTTGATACGCTAAAAAAATATTTTTTGGTCGTTTTGCTCCTGCATTTTGCGTACGTACTACTTTTTCTCGTATTTCGTATTGTTGCTATGCTGCTGCTGCGTTGTTGCCGTACAGCTTGCGGAGGTGGGTCTATAGTGAGGTACCAAAAATACTTTTCGGACGGCCTCGGGGTACATACTTTTTTTCTCCCTTCTTTTCATATCGTTGCTATGCTGCTGCTGCCAACGCTGTGGCGATCCGTTGCTGCTTCTGCTGCTGCTGCTGCTGCTGCTGCTCTGCTTTTAGTGTTGCCGCAATATTCACTGAATGTTTGTATGTACTCGGATAATTGTGTTTCCTGGTCGTTTTGTGGCGCTGCTGCGTTGTTGCCGTACATCATGCTGGGCATGATTTGTGTGTCTATTACACTTAAACTTGTGCGTGTGTATATATTTCTGTATCGTCGATGATTTTTTTTGTGGTGCTGCTGCGTTGTTGCCGTACATCATGCTGGACGTGATTTGTGTGTGTACTGTACTACACTTGTGTGTGTACATATTTCTGTATCGTCAATAAAATTACGTACTTGCTGCTTCTGTTGCTGCTGCTGCTGCCGTCGTATAGCAAGCGATTACGTACTGCTGTTGTGCCGCTGTAGAGTAGTACAAATAATGAACTCCGCCCCCCCCCCCCCTCCCCCGCCATTCCCTGCACGCCACTCCCTCCCCGCGCACCCTATATGTTTACTTCGACCAGGTCCGTGGCAAGTGCTACAACAGTTACTGCCGCCTGACGGACTCCACCACCAAAGACGGAGACATCGTCATCAAGCGCAAAAAGACTCCCTTCCATTTCGCCTGCTCCAGGGCTTCGCGGAATTCCGAAGCAGTACGCCAAGCAGATTGTCGCCATCCAGGACGAACGAAAGGAAACAAATTGTTTCCCACATTTCCCAATATCACGATTATTTCTTCCTACACATATCCAACGGGTTCAACAGCGAACAGATCCACATTCTGGGCCTCCCGCCTCGTTACTACAGCGTCCTGGAAGACTATTTTCATATATATCATGTCTCATCCAAACTCCTAAGCTGGCTACATCGAAATCGCGGCCGCCCAGCAACTATACAACATTTCCATAACCGTTGTCGTTGCCTGCACTGCTGCTTTCTCTCCTGTCCCAAACCTTCCTTTAAACAACAGCCTGTATGTATGTTGTATATCATCCACATGCCAAGCACTACTCCACTCTCTCCCCACACTGATGAAAGATGTTATTCTTATTATTAGACGAATTTCATTCTTACTCCTGCGTCACCCGATCTTACGTTTCACATTACATTAATAAATATTATTACATCCTTCACCGTTTCTTACACAAATACATTTAGTTTGGTTGGCTTTGGCCTATGTCGCCAATTAATTGCAGTTATATGTACACGAAACGACGGAATGCCCACTCCGAAGGAAAGCCTCGTAAATATAAATACAACTATAATTACGATTTTTGAGGTCGTTGTCACTTGCTAGCTCTTCGCAAACAGCCCTTCTTCTTTGCAGCCGAACAGCCAAACAACCTTTCTTCCTTCTTTGAAACAGCCGAACAGCCAAACAACCTTCTTTCTTCTTTCTTCTTCGCCAAACAGCCAAACAACCTTTCTTCCTTCTTCTTCCGCAAACTGCCAACCAATAATAGACAGCTCTTCGCACGGCGCCTAAAAGAGGCGTCTCGCCTTCGACGAACGGCATAGATAGGTGCAGCTGTCGGCGGCCAAGCTGCTGCTGTCGGTGGCGAACCTGCTGGTGCTGCAACCCCCGCCTCTCCCTTCTCCACGCCCCCTAAGCTCACCTCCCCCTCGTCGAGAGGCGCGTGGTCCTCGCCCTCTGGCAAGAGAGCGGCAACGACAAAGACCGACCTGGTGCCGGCTGTTGTTTGCGACCAATGCACGGACCAGCACTTGGTCAAGAACTCCGGCAAAAACGTGGCCTTCGCCACCTGCAAGGATCTCACGTGCGTGGTGGCGGGATCATCCTGACAGGGCAACCGACTGCGAGTTCTGTGCTCGCCCGATCAAGGAAGGGACTGTCTCGTACTCCCTCGAGACTGCTGACAGTGGTGAGTGTCTATGTCTATTGTGCATGCTGTATGTTGCCAGTACGTTTTTTCGGGGTTTTCAATTGCCTTTTTGCATACAAACCTACGTCAAAGCGTTTTTTTTTTTTTTTTCACTCATCCATGCTCGTTCTTTCCCCTTCGTGCGTTGCGTCGGCTCCTCTTACACACAGTGCACGCGAACGCGCGCATGCACAACTGTTTGCGGGACGTGAAGAACACGATTTCTGTGTGTACATGTTTTGGTGACCCCACGTACTCATTTTGCTCGTTTTCGGCTGCCGCTGCTGCCGCTGCTGCTGCTGCTGCTGTCAGCGCCACGCCATGAGTGCTGCTGCTGCTGTGCACCTGCTTCTCCTGTGCACTCGCTGCTGCTGTAGTGCTGCTGCGTTGTTGCCGTGCTGTGCACCTGCTGCTCTTGTGCACTTGCTGCTGCTGTATGTAGTGCTGCTGCGTTGTTGCCGTGCATCATGCTGGAAGCGTACATATTTTCGGATCGTCAATTCCGTAGGTTTTGCGATGGCGGCATACCATGGTACATGCTTTTTTTCTTCCTTATTTTCATATCGTTGCTATGCTGCTGTTGCTGCTGCTGCTGCTGCTGCTGCTGCCAACGCTGCTGCTGCCAACGCCGCTGCCAACGCTGCGGCGATTCGTTGCAGCTTCTGCTGCTGCTAATGCTGTAACTGCTTCTGCTGCTGCTGCTGCTAATGCTGCCGCAATATCCACCGAATGTTCGTATGTACTCGGATTACTGTTTTTCTTGGTCGTTTTTGTACCCAAATGGTTCCTTTTGATACGTGAAAAAATATTTTGGTCGATTTGCTCCTGCATTTTGCGTACGTACTGCAATTTCTCGTTTTTGGCTTGGTTATTTTCATATATATCGTTGCCATGCTGCTGCTGTGGTGCTGCTGCATTGTTGCCGTACATCATGCTGCATTTGTGTTTGTACTTATTTCGGTATCGTCAATGAAATTCCGTAGGTTTTGCGGTTGCGGCATACCAGGGTACATACTTTTTTTCTTCCTTATTTTCATGTCGTTGCTATGCTGCTGCTGCCAACGCGGATTATTGTTTTATTGGCCGTTTTTGTACCCAAATGGTTTTTTTGATACGTAAAAAAAATATTTTGGTCGTTTTGCTCCTGCATTTTGCGTACGTACTACTTTTTCTCGTATTTCGTATTGTTGCTATGCTGCTGCTGCGTTGTTGCCGTACAGCTTGCGGAGGTGGGTCTATAGTGAGGTACCAAAAATACTTTTCGGACGGCCTCGGGGTACATACTTTTTTTCTCTCTTCTTTTCATATCGTTGCTATGCTGCTGCTGCCAACGCTGTGGCGATCCGTTGCTGCTTCTGCTGCTGCTGCTGCTGCTGCTGCTCTGCTTTTAGTGTTGCCGCAATATTCACTGAATATTTGTATGTACTCGGATAATTTTGTTTCCTGGTCGTTTTGTGGCGCTGCTGCGTTGTTGCCGTACATCATGCTGGACATGATTTGTGTGTCTATTACACTTAAACTTGTGCGTGAGTACATATTTCTGTATCGTCAATGATTTTTTTTGTGGTGCTGCTGCGTTGTTGCCGTACATCATGCTGCACGTGATTTGTGTGTGTACTGTACTACACTTGTGTGTGTACATATTTCTGTATCGTCAAGGAAATTACGTACTTGCTGCTGCTGCTGCTGCTGCTGCTGCTGCCGTCGTATAGCAAGCGATTACGTACTGCTGTTGTGCCGCTGTAGAGTAGTACAAATAATGAACTCTGCCCCCCCCCCTCCCCCCGCCATTCCCTGCACGTCACTCCCGCCCCGCGCACCCTATATGTTTACTTCGACCAGGTCCGTGGCAAGTGCTACAACTGCCGCCTGACGGACTCCACCATCAAAGACGGAGACATCATCATCAAGCGCAAAAAGACTCCCTTCCATTTCGCCTGCTCCAGGGCTTCGCGGAATTCCGAAGCAGTACGCCAAGCAGATTGTCGCCATCCAGGACGAACGAAAGGAAACAAATTGTTTCCCACATTTCCCAAAATCACGATTAGTTCTTCCTACACATATCCAACGGGTTCAACAGCGAACAGATCCCTCCCGCCTCGTTACTACAGCATCCTGAAGACTATTTACATATCATGTCTCATCCAAACTCCTATGCTGGCTACATCGAAATCGCGGCCGCCCAGCAACTATACGACATTTCCATAACCATTGTCGTTGCCGGCACTGCTGCTTTCTCTCCTGTCCCAGACCTTCCTTTAAACAACAGCCTGTATGTTGTATATCATCCACATGCCAAGCACTACTCCACTCTCTCCCCACACTGATGACAGATGTTATTCTTATTATTAGACAAATGTCATTCTTACTCTTGCGTCACCCGATCTTACGTTTCACATTACATTAATAAATAAACGCGATTATTACATCCTTCACCGTTTCTTACACAAATACATTTATTCATAGTTTGGTTGGCTTTGGGCTATGTCGCCAATTAATTGCAGTTATATGTACACGAAACGACGGAATACCCACTCCGAAGGAAAGCCTTGTATATATATATATATATATATTTTTTTCATCACCACTTTTACTTTCCAGCCCACTCGTAGGAGGTTTTACCCTCGACGATCTTCTGGACAAGCCGTGGTCACAGGTGTCGTCCCTTCTCCCCCCCGGTACGTGCCTGTAGTTTTTATCGCGCATAGGGTTCAGCATTCCCACTGCTCGTCGATTTTCATCAGCTAACTCACGCTCTCGCGCTTTCCGCTAATCAATTTTATGCAAGAAAAAGTCCCTATGAGCATGCACTCGGTGAGACTCGAACTCACTAAATTGATCTTGATAGGCTCGCGGACCACCTACCAAGCCACCGGGGACGCCGGTAATGGATAGATGCATCATTCATTGTGGGTATACATGTAATGCATTGTTTTAGCTACTCCTCCTCCGGTACATTTATTTACATTTATGTGTGTTCTCGACAAAATCAGGTATGTATGTGTTGGTCGTCGTCTCTAATTGTTATTTCGATTCGGATCATTGTTTCTTTTTTTAACATTTCGGGATAATTTGGGGGTAAATTTTCCCCATAATTTTCGAAAAATTGCCATTGTTCATGGACTTGTTTTTTTAAACCGGTTTTAGATTCCTCTCGGCCACGCGATTCTGGAGCACTTTTGTTTCACGTGTCAATTCTCAAAAATGATGGGAAAAAAAAAACGGGTACCCCTTTTGGAAAAACTGTTCTGTGCCTGGACCATACTGTGTATTATTAACAGGTGTTCTTGATAATCTTATGTGTGTGTTCATGACATTAAACCGTTCTTCTTACCCGTCGACATAGAATATAGATGTGTGTGCTTTTCAGTGTTGGATATCAAAATCAAAAACGTTTAGGTACGATTAGGCCGAAATTTCCCCGGTAACGACAACGATAACGATAAATATCGCCATCGAACACAAAAACCCTAAATTGGATAACGATAACGATAACGATAATGGAAGCGAAAAACGGCGCACAAAACCCGCCCAATACACGCGCCCATTTCCTATTTGGCGGCACGCCCATCGTCTTACCTGGAGCCCCATAGTACAGACCAATCAGCGTTCAATTTTTTTTTTTTTCTTGACCAATAACAGCAATACAAAAAAACGCCTGTGGAAGGTGTTCCCATAGTACACCCCATAGTACCGGAGGGATGTGACCAATCGAGAGCATTACGGGGAGTATGTGGCGGTGGAACCCATCATCCCGTCCGTCGTCTACGCTCTGTTTGCACCGCATTTATTCCAAAAAAAGTGGTCAACTCGAGAGGACGACCGTCTCAGCTGTAGTGCTGTAGCGCGGCCAGAGGGATGTAGGAACCGAATTGCCGGCTTGCAGGAGCACAAAGGTACAGCAGGGCTGGGTAAGCTACTGGTGATCGAGTTGCTTGATCTTCCCAGGATGGGTATTCAGCTGAGATGACGATAGAGATGGCCCTTGGCGGTCGCAGTATGATGAGAGCCTGCTACGTACGGCAGGCAGGCGGAACTTGGTCGCCGGGCGGGAGACTGCTCCAATGGAGCGCCATCAGCTTGCCTCCAGGACCGATACAACGGAGGAGACGTCTATACACCAGGTGCTTGTTACTGTACTGTCATCTTGTTGTACAAGAGTGGCGATGAATGCAGAGTATGTACGTCGAGCACTGCTGCTGTAGACTTTTCCTCCGACCTACCAGGTACCAGGTACAGCAGTAGGTACCTGGTACTGCTGTACGGACTCAACCTCTTGGTGCGCTACTACTTGGGCAGGATTGACCCCTATTGCCTGCACCCTACAAGCTTTTCGTCTATTTCTCTGTACTCGCACCTTCCCGCACAGCAGCAGCAGCAGCAGCAGCAGCATGTTGTTGTAGCCATGCCTGGTACTGATGTACAGCTCGAATTTGTCACCCGGTACCGTTCTGAGCGGATAATATAGGTAGCGTGTACACATTAATATGGATACGAAAAATTCCTTATATATTCCGTCCAGGGTGGGATGTAGAGTTACAGCCCTGTCATACTACAGCAGTAGCATTAATAGGCGTGAGAAGAACTGCCTGCGAGGCACCTCTTGGCCTCATCGCTACACGCTCCCGGCTGTGCACCAGTTTAGACTTGCGCAGCAGTCCATCTAACACATATCGTAGTTATTGGGCACCACACTGGTTATATATGTACCTACAGCAGTAGCACTGACAGGAGCAGTGATCGGTACCATTTTCGCTCTGTGCGTTTTGGTATGATTAGTCGAACGATGGGCGGCGTTTGAAATCATGTTGAGAGCAATGCGGAGGGGTGGTGGTATATACTGGCAGTACTGCTGGCACTGACGATGTAACAACTTTTGTTCGTTTTTTTCTCTTCGCATTCGCGCCTCTCACTCTAGAAAGAGTGCAACACCAGGCGGTATGATGACACCAGAGAAAACAACTGCAGTACGCGACAGAAGTTTATAGCTTCAGGCTCGAGTTTTTGATAAAGATAAGCACGTGGCATTATTTGTACTGGAAGTTGAGTAGGACACACCCCGTCTCACATGAAAAGAAATAGAGCCTGACCCGAAATAAGAAAATAAGATATGCTACAGTGGTGTCGCACACTTGCAACATACACGTTGTGTTTGTCGTGCGATTGTCTTGCACGCAGCCGAAAGCGATGCCCTTGCAGCGGCGGCGACGGCGGAAAGAGAGCAGGAGGAACAACACAGGCGTTGCTTGCCGAGGGAGTCAATCCGCTGACGGAAGACTACAAACTAACCAGTAGTAAGCAATAGTCGTGCATGAGAGTCGGCGCAAGGACAGACCCGCCGGGTGAGGGTGGTGAGGGTTGTACGCTCAACCCCGAGGGTTGTACGCTCAACCCCATGGCAAGACCCAAGTCCGGAACCGCACGCCGTGGTGAAAACGCCAACTGAGAAGGTGCTCGTCTTGCCGGACAGGAAAGGACACTACACCTGCCCGGCGCGGCGAGTGAGCTACGAGCGACGGAGATGGGGCAGAGGGAACTCGCCTCGCCGCCGGATGCACTTCCTGGGTGAAACACTCCACGGTGCCGTAGCTCTCAGCGCTGAACGCAGGTGTGGAAGTGGGGCGAGAGGGGGGGGGGCAGGCGTGCACGATGGGTAAATCCCGAACGGCGACAGAGAGCAAGGGCCCATTGGTGTTAACGCGAACGCCGGCGTTTTCCATGGAGAGGGTAGGGAAGAAATCTCAATTCAGGTGAGCAGCACTGGGACTAAGTAGTAGTCACCGGTACTTCTTTTCGTCGCCGTTTTTGCGCACTTGTACCAAGCTTTGAGGGTAAATTAGCCGTTTGATTTTACCTCAACCTCTACCTACTTGTTCGTGGTGACTGACGCTGCACACCATCTCTGTGAGCTATAAGCCTACCGTTTGCCTTTTCATGCAGTGCCAAAGCAGTAGGTAGGGTACGGCAGGTCGTGCCGTTTATGTTTATGAATCAGCAGTACCGGCGATATGGGTGCAGTTTTTGTTGTACTGAGTGCCGTGTTATATGTACCGTGACTCCTGTTTCCCCTGCCACCGCCGTCGGCCGGAGTGTGCATGCGCCTAGAGGTTTCCATGCGATTCAGTATCCTACTTCGCCACGGCGCCGGCAGTAGTTTGCATGTTTTAGGATTGGCGAATAACTATTTTTCAAAATTCCGTGCAGAAGACTTCGCGAAGGCGACCCTTTGCCATAAACCTTCGCGGTAGTGAAACAGCCCCTCCGCCAGTAGGGCGGGCGCCAAGACGATGTAGACATAACACTGGAACGGGACGGGTGTCGCTATGTTCACACGTGCCGGAAGATAGCTGCACTGGTGCGAAATTGAAGGAGAACGATGTCGTCGCGGATATGGAAGCGGTAAAGAACGTCGTTGTCCCCAGTTTGAGCAACAAGGCCGGCCACCTCGAGGCGTACTGTTCAAACAGCAAGTGAAACCCAGCCCGTTTTCGTGTTTTAGAGTTTCGGATGCTCGAGTGAGGGCCTGTATAATCCCCGTAATTTTCATGCGGCATTTGGGCTAAATGACACGTCCTTCCCACGTTAGACGTCTCGCGGGTGGTAACGCAGGCATCACGGTCACATTAACACCAAGGAACCGCCAAGGGCTGTTTGCGCAAAAGGTGCACCCATCAAGGCCAACTGCCGCGCTTTCGTCGGTAGTGGAGGCCCCGCAAGTACCACTCGTGGCAAAGGCTTTGCTTGAATCGCTGATGACCTTCAGGATGAGCAGATGGTATGCAGAACATCAAACTGCCCGAGATCAGGGGGGTGCAGAGGGTAGCTGTGCTGTCGTCAATGCCATCCAGATTTTCGGGGGTTTGCCGGGGGGTATGAGATGGCAGTAGGAGGATGGAAAGACCATCATAATCACTTTTGGCAGCAGCACGAAGGTGGAAGGTGTATCAAGTGCTGTGCACCCGACGAGCTTTCCCGAGACTTTTAAGCATCCGAAGGAGACAAACGAAAATTGGAAATTCAGTGGGGAGTGCGAGTTTATACGCCCGAGACGAAATGTGTCAGGCGGGCTGCAATTCTAGCCCACGATGATGGCGCACGTGGAGCGCGGGCGGCCCGAATAATACTGTTCAGATTAAACCAAGTGGTGCACGATGCGTGCAGCATGTGCACTGTTTTTTTTTGTCTCGATATGCTTCAGGGATAGATTCTGCCACCGCTTGTAGGCGACGTTTTTACTCCGTTGATGTTACGAGGATGGTTGTATTCTTGTGTTGGGCATACTGTTGTTCATCAACGTATGGTTCACGTGTCTTGATTATTCCGCAAGAAATGTAGATGCTGTCCTTGCAAACTACATCCGACACTTACATGCGGTGCACAGCTTCTGAGAGCGGAATGCGTTTGAGATATATGCGAAGAACTTGTTGGGTTTAAATGTTTCGGGGGGCTGTAGGAGCAGTGAGCGACGAAGACTGTTTTCGCTTGTTGCCCCCAACGAGGACTCACGAGCGTAATGGAAATACGTTTTGTTTGAGAACCTACTCGATTTAGGTGCAAGAGAAGATACGATGCGCACACCTGTAAACCCGGTGATGACTTCCCATGGGCACGTTCTTCCACCTGCACGTACTTAATAATTATTGACTTCACCCGGCCAGGCTAGCTGCTTACTCACGGTAAGTAAGTGCTCGTGGAATTATCATAGGCAAACTGAACCGGTCGCTGCAGAAGAACATCGTCTGATCTATTGAAAACATCCTGAGGAAAGGCGAGAAGAAAGAAGTGTATCTAATAGATGGAGAATATCAAGGTAAACGTACCCAGCATTTGTGTTGTGGACAAGTGTAAACAGACCCAAAAGCAGTAGTACTCGTCTTGTCGGCCAGTACCACCCAGTAGATAGATAAAGAAAGCGAGTTTGTCTGATACATGCCGTAGGCCGTGTGCGTTCACAGAAAACGAAGTCAAACGAAATAGCCCCGCCCCCAAAAGATCACCAAGACCATAGCAGCACTCCGACAGTGACCAACTCGAGACAATTTGTCCAGCGAAACAAGTTCCACGCGTTAGCCTACGATCGTCCGCTTCTGTAGATGTCGAGTGTGTGGAAATCGGTCAGGTACAGCTCTCGCAATGAGTATTACAAAAACACAACTTTTTTAGTTACAGACAGACAAAGCCTGTACCCACCGCTATACGAAAAAAAAAAAACACCTATCGACGAAAAAATCTTAGGTCGCTTTGCTCCCTCGTTTTTGGCGCTTCGCGCCAATTTAATTTAATAGCCGGTTCCAGGTAAGACCATGGGCGTGCGGCCATTCCTATTTTTTGTTGTCGTGTAATCCACACGAGACCTTGGATGATTCGCGTTCCCCGCCTCAAAACGTCTCCACCACAAACGCATAGGTCCTGCCACTCTGCGGAGTACACGGTGATGGGTTCTATGTTATCGTACCATATACACAGGTTTCATGTGTGCATGACGAAATAATGTGTGCTCATGCCTAATAGTGTTTTCATCACGCATTCATTCCATACAGGCTGGGCCAGCCAAGGTGCTGCCACAGCGGTATTTTGGCCACGCCCCGCTCAATACTACCCGGTATGTAAGACGGTTTGGATGCGATTTGTTTACACGGTGATGGTGTTAATCATGCACCAACCCCCAAACAGAAAGCAAGGCCTTTTTTTTTCTTGTCCGAGAAATGTGAACGATACGAAAATCCGGAAAAATACAAAAGCGACTGTACATTGCCCAGAAAAAATAATGGCTCGCTTTCCGTTCGTCTGCATTTATATAAAATATGCCGTGCAAACATATTCCCTGGTACGAGGTTAATAGTTCTTATCGAAACTCGCAAAACTGAGCGGGGCAAGGCAGAAAAACCAACACTTGCTATATATATTTATGTCAGAGTCGAGCGCTGCGCGTGTCATGCATAGTGGCGTAGTGTCGTCGGGCTCTCCGGTCGGTATAGCTTATGCCTCGAAGGGCTGCTCAGATGGGCTCAAACTCTAAAACATCATGTATTATTCCGTTCTCAGAACAAACCGGGCCAGGAAGCCGTGTGGCACTCATTCATACGTTCACGCTCTTTCAGTTCATTGCAAATACTGCCACCTTCATTCAAGTTGTTCCAAACAGCCTTAGGAATTTACGCCTGAACCACCTTCTAGTTGTCCCAGTCTGTACTCTTCTTGTGTAGGGGAACACTGCTGGCCACGGAACGAGCTATAAGAAGCTAAAGGAGTAGAAAAGGGTTGTGACCGTCTGCTCACTTTTCCACAGTTTCCGGGTTCAATTCGCAGGATCACCTTTGCCTACATGCCGTGTCCACTTCTGGAAACCCCTTGGATCCTTGGATTACCACCGTAACATCCTCCCCAGCTGGTTTAGCCGGAAAAGGCAAGCCATGCGATAACCTACACCGTGGACCCGAAGTATTCTATGCTAACCAAACTGAGGGAATGAAACCCGGCCACGTTTTCGCCGACAGGAAAAGCCTCCCCCAGTACGCACACTACATGCGCCGCCTTACTCACTAACGCGGCGAACAGAACACTCCCACTGCATCAGTAATCTCTTCCCGCTCACCCCGCGTACACCCTTACGCCCCCTCCAACTTCGTTTCCGAATGCTCGCTTGATCCCTTGACTCACTGCAGCTCCCCCGACGTACAGTACCGGCACCACCTTACACCATTGTGCTAATCGATAGAAAACACCACAATCGTCACGCCTCCAGGATTTAAACTAGGCTAAAACGGAATGTCAGAGATCGCAAGGAACCCCGTTCCTTCGCACAATAGTCTCTTAATGTCCCCTACTCCCGCCATAGATATGCAGATCGCGACGGTACTGCGAGATGACAGGGTCATTTGCATGACTTCAACATAGCTATCACTTGGCGCCTAGCAAAACAATGAACTCCTGCAAATTCGTAATGCCGCCGTTGCTGAGCGAAGTGGATTAGTTTGATGCCGACAAGTGCCACTGGCCTAAAACAACACCTCGAGCGGCCTCCCGCCCATCCTCCCTCACTTAGAACAAACACTTCAAGAATCGCCACCCTCCAGCAATAGTGCAAGAGGCTCCTCGTCCATCAACCCCCCCGAAGCCCCGAAGCCGACACCACCAAGACAGGTGAGCCGGTGTTGCGCGCGGCCGTACTCGAAGATGGACCCCGGACGAGCTGCTCGACCTTCGTTTGGCTGTTCGAGCGGTGGCACGAAAGAAGTCAGCTCTTCCCAATCGTTGTCGGCGAAGCGGACGCCAATACGGCGAGTAAAGTCATAGACCTGCCCGGGCCGCTCCGCGCGCCTCTTTCCGCCCTCCACGGGCGTGATGACGTTCGTGTCGATCGCGAAATTTCCCGGCGCCCCCTTTGTACTGAGCGCGGGGCGTCTTCTCGCCCCCTGGGGCGGCTCCGCTCGCTGCTCGGATCGCACAAGTTCCACAACGCGTGAAACGTGTCCAACTGCAGCGGAGTGAGGTTGTCCAGTGACTCCACCTCCGAGACCCAGCCCGACGCCTCCCCGTCAAGGTACCCGCCGCGGTACTCCGATCTCGTGACCCCGATAGAGCTGACCACCCGCCTCCTGTCCAGTAGCGTGTACATTGGTGCTGCTGTAGTCGAGCACCCTCCGAGCTCAAGGTCCTCTCCCCACGCCATCTGCGCTGATTCATCCTCCATGAGGTGCCGAAGATCGGACGGCCTCGTGTAGAATGGCTTCAACGATGCGGTGGAGACCATCTTGGAGTGCGTCGCTCCGCCCTCCATCTGGATGACGACCTTCAGGCCCTCAATCACCACCTCCACCACCTTCCACGGACCAGTCCACTTCTCCTGGACTAGTTCAGGCCTCATACCCTACCGGTGAACGAGCTGTCGATCTGCCTCGTGAGGACATAGTCGCCCGTCATAACCCGGGTGGCCGCCGCCGACCGCTGAATCGATAGGTTGCGGCCTTGTCGCGCCTTCTCTCTGCTCTCGTGTGTCTTCTCGAATGCCTCCCGGACCTCTCGTAGGCTGTGCCGGCGCTCTTCGATAACGTTCTCGAAGCCTCCCGTCGCCTCCGTGTCGTGTATCTTAGGCGCTAACAGGTCGAGGGACGTACGCGGGCTGCGGCCAAACAAGCTCTGGAAGGGTGTCATTGCTGAAGGCAGGCACGGGTCTGGCGTAATACGTGATCCAGCATGCCAGAGCTACATACTCGTCCCTGTAGGCAGGCTATGCCTTACACAGCTCGGACAGCACATCAACGATCCACACCCCTGCTCGCTCCACACTACTGTGGCCAAGTGGGTGGTCGGCAGGGCCGAAATCGATCTGCACCTTCAACCAACGGTAGATATGCTTCATTACGGTAGCTGTGAAATTGCCGCCTACGTCGACACGGATGAACAAGGGCACTCCGAACGTTACGCACAGGTTCAGGAGAGAGCGTGCGATCCCTTGTGCCTCCTTCGAGGGGAGAAGGCGTGAGAACAGGAACCGAGATGCTTTGTCCACCATCAGCAACAAGTACTCGTTACCTGTCTCAGACGTGTTGGAGATCCTCAGCAAGTCTACCTCCAAACCTTTCTACGGTTCTAGGTGTCTGACAGGCACCATAGCTACACGCTGGCTGCGCGTTCGCTTCCTACGCCGGCACCCGCACGAGAAGACGTAGTTCTTCGCGTCCCTATACATCTCTAGACAATGAACGCGCAGTAGTGATAGCGTCCTGCCGACTCCTGAGTGTTCGTGCTGACAGTGTACTAACGCGAGCAAGTCGGCTACCCGAATGCTTGGAACGGCAAGGATCGACGTGCACCTTAGGATCCCGCTATGCTGTAGCATACAAAGTCCTGATCGTCGAGGAGATACCTTGCCACCTCTTCTCGCCCATACGCTCTCCCCCCCTCGTCTCTACTTTGCTCCAAGTGCTTCTCTAACCTTACCGAGGACCGGGTCTTCCTTCTGCCGTCTCACCAAGCGCGGAACTTCTCGCAATGCGTTGATAGCCCGCTCCACCACCGCTCGTTCCGGCGGCTGCTCGCCATGCGGCAACCCTTCCCCTCTCGTGGGGGGTCCTCCCGAGCTACCCCAGGGTACTGCCGTGGTCATCCCACGACCCGATGGCGACACCGCTGACGACACCTGGTTCTCTGTACCGCCGCCTCCTCTTGGACGCTGCTCGTTCACCCCCGTCGACGGCGACGCCATGCGGAAACGAGGGGTCGGGGCCGCCCGAAGTGCCCGCTCGAGTCACGTGATCGGGGAGCGGACGAAGCTGCACGGACGGCGCGGACGCACGTGTCGATCGCCGAAGCACCACCGCCGGCGTGGCCACCCCTACCGCGGCAAGCCTGTCGTGAAACGCGAAGGTGCACTGTCTGTCAGTCAAGCCCCTTCCCCAGATGTCTAAAGGAAGACGGCGCCGCGGTGAGTCCGAGGGATGCTGTCAACAACGGCTCCAACCAACAAGGCCGACCTTAGAAGCAGAATGTCGGTAAGTTGTGGCAATTATTCCGTTACACTGGGAACAGGCAATGTTTGACACTGTTAAAAAATGGTGCAACACGCCGGTGCGTAGTTGAATGTTCGTACAGCATGCCAGTACAGTTGAAGCTGTGCAGCCCTACATAGTCGCAATTTCATGCAGTACGCCGGTATAGATCAGAGGAACGTACAACACTGGACGTTGTTGAACAATTGCGCAGCGTGCCGGTACCTTGTAAAGCAAAGTGAACAACTAATCGCACACGCGGCTAACAACTTTTCCACGCGTGAGTGCACCGTTGAATGTTCGTTAGCCTGCCGGTACATTGTTACCAACGAAGCACTACTTGGCCAGTTGTTGAATTTTCGTGCAGCATGCCGGTGTATGCTAGAGGAAACGTGCAGCACTGGGTGTTGTTGCAAAATTGCGCAGCATACCGGTAAAATTCTAATTAAGTGAAAGACTAGGCTGAACACGCGGCTGACGAGTTCTCACGACGAAAGTTGATAAACCACGCCGAGCCCTATTAATACTACTGCTGTACGGTCGATGCGTACACGGACGAACCCCGAGCGTGACGGCCTGCCTGTCTACATTACAGCTAAAATCAAATCACGAAAACGAGCAAGCGACAGCGACCCGTACTCGCAGCAGTATGGTACCTACTAACTGAGATAAGGTATCTCGCATGCTACGGGTACCTGTACGACTGCAAGCCGTTCAGTATACAAGTGGGCACCAAGCATGGATATGAAATACGCAGCTTGTGGACGGGTCTAGCGACGTTCTGGCGGTAGGTGATGCCGTCACCAGCGCATCTTACTCGTCTCCCGAAAACGAGCAAGCGACAGCGACCCGTACTTGCAGCAGTATGATACATATTTACTGAGATAAGGTGTCTTGCATACTCCGGGTTCCCGGACGACTGCAAGCTATTCAGTATACGAGTGAGCGCCACGTATGGATTCGAAATATGCAGAATGGAGCTAGCGACTTTCGTGCGGTAGGTGGTGCCGTCAGCAGTGTCTCTTCATCGTCTCTTCTCGTCCCCGTGCTTTCCTCTGCGGGCCCTCTGGCGAGCAAACCGGCGGTACGGCCTTTCACTGATCCCTCTCACCTCCGTGGCCTTCCCCTTCTCGCCCCCGCTGGCGTACGAAGGGGGCTCGTTTCATGCCTCGTGCGCGAGGATTGCCTCGCGGTGTTGCTGGTTCGCGTCTGGTTCGCGTAGTAGGTACTTCGCTGCATAAATTGCTGTTGTTATTATTCCGATGCCTGTATTATTAATGAGCGTGTGGTTCACCGCTCAGGTGCTGTTATTTCCCCATGCTTTATACCCGGTATATATGATTGAGTGTGATCCGTATGAGGTACATTATTTCAACTAGCGGGGCGTCGCGACAAGCCTCCCCTGCCTCGCCTGAGGATATAGGATTTAGTGCGATCCGTATGGGGGACATTGTTTTATCTAGCGGGGCGTCGCGATAGGTATTTCGTTGCATAACTTGTTGTTGTATTTATTACGATACCTGTATTATGAATGAGCGTGTGGTTCACCGCTCGGGTACTGTTTTTTCCTTATGCTTTATACCCCGTTATCTAGTGGGACCCGTACGATTATTCCAACCAGCGGGGCGTCGCGACAAGCCCCCCCTCCCTCGCCTGAGTTTGCAAAGCTCAAATATGACGAGAGGTGGGTGCTGGGCACTAGAAAGAGTCTTTGTGCCGCGGCAGACGGCAAGATGCCTCCATTCACTAAACAGACCTGCGGTGAACACATGAAAGGAATGTGTGGGGCAACTACACTCACGCATACCGAAGCTCAGCCGAACCCGAACTCTGCTAAACGAGGGCTAAGCCACCACCCTTCGCCGGGGGACGGAGTCAGCTCTCATTCACCCACACTAAACCGCCCACGACGTGCAGCCGCAAGACCTACACGGTGTCCGCCCGCGGTCCCTCTTGGGGACCGTGGTGCGAACCGATCGTGACCTACTGAAGTATTTTTCTGAACGACGGAACAGTACGACCTCCCCGCTGCACGTACCGTAAAAAATCGTTGCTCAAAGCTAGGGTTCACTGCTGGTGCTTACGCTGTGGTTACTCTCCGCGTCTATAGGCGTGTTACCCTATAATTCGGCACAGGGAACCAAGAGCAACCTCGCCCCCCTGTGAATCAACTGGAGAATGCTTGGTGCTAAAACACGGCGCAGAAATATGATGCAATACACTGGCTGCAGGATACGTCCATCGAAGAGAACTCCGTCGGACGCGTGTGAGATGTGAGTGAGACTACAACACTCGTGCATTCCGATTCTCTGAGAGCCCAGATTCAGCTGAACGACTCTTACCCCGCAACCCTCTCTCAAGGGGGGTGGACTCAGCCCTCGTTCACTCGTGCCACACCTTTCACCGCACAGCCTACGGATTTGGGGCTAGTCATCATCTGTGCGGTGGCCAACCTCCGTGGATACTGTGCTGTAGTATATTCTGTGAAAACTGGGGAGTCACGACGGCGAGCGACACGCGGATGGGGAGCAAGACCACCGCATGTCGGAGGCAGCCGTGGGCGATTGCCCGCTCTACCATGTCGTTCATTAGTGGAGTGTTTGTCTAGTGACGTCGCTACTTAACCGCAAGACGGCGCTGTGCTATATTGAGAGATACCTGGCACCAAGTACGAGTCGACTCAGAAAGAAAACAAAGAAAAAAAACGAAAAAGTCCCCAAGAACCCCCTCACGCCTCAGAAAGAACATCGACCAGCAGGAGCAACATCAACCAAGCAGCAGCATATATTATTATTAATAAAAAGTCTGTTCAAAGGTTCTCTATTGGCGCTCCAAGGTCGTTTTCAAGCACAGCCTATGCTACCGGATTAGAGACCGTGTCGCAGAGTCGAGCGGTGCGCGTGTCATGAATGATGGCATGGTATCACCGGGCTCTCCGGCCGATATAGCTTATGCCCCTCGAAGAGCTGCTCAGATGGGCTCAAACTCTAAAACATCATGTATTATTTCGCTCTCAGGCCAGAAAGCCATCTGACACTCATTCACACGTTCAAGCTCTTTCAGTTCATTGCAAAGACTGCCCCCTGCATTCAAGCTGTTCCACACAGCCTGAGGAACCTACCCCTGAGCCATCTCCTAGTTGTCTCAGTCGGTACTCTTCTTGTGTAGGGGGACACTGCCGGTCACGGAAGAAGCTATAAGAAGCTAACGGGGTGGAGAAGGGTTGTGGCCGTCTTCTCACATCTCCACAGTCTCCGGGCTCAATTCGCATTATCCCCTTTGCCTACATGCCGTGCCCACTTCTGAAAACCCCTTGGATTCTTGGATTACCCCGGTAACATTCATTTACTTGTTTGACGTATGGAAATGAGGGGTGGGCAGACCTTGATAGTAGATCTTTATGGGGGTTTTGTGTTCGACGCCTGAAGCCGACCCTCCGACCCGAACCCTAACCCCAACCCTAACCCGAACCATATGCCAGTGGTCAGTGCTGGGATAAGACTCTAGGTTGGCTCGGCCGGCGTGGATGCTGAGCTTGGGAAGACCCTAGGTTGACTCGGGATGACTCGGGATGCTGTGGCTGGGAAAGACTCGAAAGTTGATTAAGCCGCGTAAAACATACCCCTAGCCAATCCGAGTGCCTAATTAGCTACCCCAGGAAGATCTACTATCAAGGTTTGTCCGCTACTGATGGAAATCGTGTTTCGGCAATATATCTTGATGGGTGGCGTGCTGCGCACAAAAACCTTGTATCGGTCTTCTCGTAGGGTCTTTAGTCAAGTCTTCTAGCCTTGATCGGGATCGACGATTTTATTGCAAAGTTCGTGTTGAAAAGCTGGTATTTTTTACGAGTGGAATATTATTATATACACATGTCATGTTTGTTATATACGTTTTTGTCACATGCAGGGTTGTATCAGGGTTATGGTGCCCCCAAATTTCAAGTCGTACTTCGCAGTAATTTACGAGATACGACCTTCGGATGAATTTTCCATTTTGATTACCACCGTATCACACTTGTTTTACGTATGTATGGAAATCGTGTTTCGGCAATACATCTGATGGGTGGTGTGCAGCGCACCAAACCTTATCTCGTAGGATCTTTCGCCAAGTCTTCTGTAACTTTCGCCTTGATCGGGATTGACGATTTATTGCGAACTTCGTGCTGAAAAGCTGGTATTATTGACGAGTCGAATAGTATTGTATATACATGCTATGTTTGTTATCTACGTTTTTGTCACATGCGGTGTTGTATCAGGGTTATAGGGCCTCCAAATTTCAAGTCCTTCTTCACAGTAGTTGACGAGACACGACCTCCGGATGGTTTATCCATTTTTCGGCCGGCCCAGCTCGTACAGATATTGAGTCGATTGAGGTCGGGTGTGAACGATCATTTTTTTTCAAGGTGTTTTTTCGATCTGTTTTTTTAGTCGATCACGAGCTAGCTCGCAATGAGATCCACCAATCGGTGCGATGTTTCCTGTTCGCGCCTCACCTTGCCCGCCCCTGCATTCTCTGCCGGGATAGCCACGGCCGTCCTCGCGCCGTGTCGCAAGGGTGCGTGCTTTTCTTTTTTTTTCCTCAAAAGGGTTATTCCGACGTCAACTGTCTAATCGTTCCGCACACACATACCAGGTAGGTATAGATACACATCAGTCTGGGTGAAAAAAAATAAGAGACCGGGTAAATCTACACTACATTAATAGCTTTGTTTCTTTGAGCTTCGCAACAAATAGATCGGAGGCTCAACTCCAAGACAGCCCTTGTGTGGGCGTTTTTTCTCGGGTGTCATTCGTTAGCAATAATAGGAAGATCGCCAACTACAAGAAGCTGCCCTATCCAGCAACGACATCCTTGTGTGTGTCTCATACCAGGTATTATATGTACTACCTTCACAGAGCCTACATACCGGGTAAGACGCCACTGAACATATAGTGAAAAAACATGCTCCTACTGCTCCAGCCGCGGCGGTACACGTACGAAACGTCGGCACTGCCGTTCAATATGTGGCATCGGGTACCTTATTACACATGCAGTGTTATTTGTTTGCTCTCTGACAATGTATAAACCTACTTACAGGTATCTTTTTCTCTGAGAGTGCTCGGCTGGCACATCCCTGGCCTCTCAGAGCTCCCACATCGACACCGCCTCCTTCGATTACTCGCTGGTGAGAGCCTTTTTCCTTCTTTCTTCCTTCGTTTTATATGCGTGCGTGTACCCAGAGCACGGCACCGCGGGCGAGCCCGGCACCGTCGCGGGTGTCAGCGGGTGCTGGCGGGTAGAGGGGGGGTTGCAAGGAGCGCGGTCGCCGTTTTCGTGGCTAGGTGTCGCGTGTTCGTCGAGACACGAGGGAAGCATGAACGGGCTCTGTCTGGCCTCTTTGAGTATAAATGTCATTCGGGATTGCAAAATATTATTCAAGCGGTGCTTATTTCTGCGACCAAGCTCAAGTTCACAGAGAGAGTTACGCAGATTGAGCACCAACACTGTCGAGCTGGCGAATGAGGGCTACGGTGAGCACCGGGCTTCACGCGCGGCGGAAAACGCGGCCCACTGCGGCAGAGAGGGGGGACAGCTTAACCCGGGCCGAGTCACGGGCGAGGTGGTCGCCAGAGGGGTGGGCGCCGTACCAGGCTGAGAGAGAATCTCTGTCGTTCGATTTTTTTCTTTTTGACCTGTGCAAGGCGTTCCAATCAGGTACAAAATAACTACATGAGAGGGGACGGGGTTTGTTTTTCTTTCTGAAAGTTTAGGTTTCGTTTTCATTGTTTTTGCGGTGCAACTGTGCCGTGCTGTGCTGTCTCCTGCGTACATACAGAATATCAGACGAAGAAAGTAAGTAACCTACCTGGGGTATGTACGTACGTACGGCATGGGACACTCGGGTTTTTTCCTGGATGGAGCATGGAGCTCTTGGCATTTGCAAATCGCCGGTTTGCACCTATTTGTTTGGACCGTCTGTTCCGTTCCATTATTCTTCCTCGTGAGCGAGCGTAGCGGGCGGAACCGCCCGCGACGCGAAGCGCTTGTATTGTTTGTTCCAATGAAACCATTCACATATAGAAGGAAATCCAGAATCCATTGCCTTCAGAAATGACCAATCAGACCTGAATACGTGACGAAACTAGACCAAAAAGAAAACGTGAAAGCCCTTATACGTATATATATATTCTGCAATCACTTCTAACCGCCCTTTCCCTAACTCCCCTGTAACTTCCGCCACCCTCCTTCACCTGCCACCCTCATACCTAATGGGGCAAGACCCAAATTTTCTCCGCTCAAAAACAATATAGATACGATATTGTTGGTGCTGCTTTGTGAGCGCTTCTCAGTTTTTCGTAATCGTATTTTTTTGCTGTTGTCGTGCTAGCGCGCGACGAGGTGCACCTCTCGGCCCGAGACTCCCTCATCGTGATCCCCAACCCCGATTGTGTCGGGGGCGGCCTCTACCACGCACGCGCAGTGCCCAGACGAGGCGCGAGAAACATTCTAAATTTGTCAACTGTGAGGTGGACCAGTTGGGTGATCAATACTGAGTGCGATGGACCAGCCGAGTGGTCGCATACTGAGTTAAACGAGTTGAGTGATCGACACTCAATTTTGCAAGCTACCACAGTACGTGATTTATCACAGTCTCGTGGCCAAAGATTTAGGTTGACGGCCTACATTTGCCCGTCAGGATTACCTTCGGCCTGCCAGGCCGTATTTTAAATGTATAGTTTTTAGCGTTGGGATGTCCTTCACAGCTATCCGTCAAGGGGCAAATAGCAGCCCCTGTTACGGTTGAAATCCAAGGACCTGAGGGGTTTCCAGAAGTGGACACGGCATGTAGGCAAAGGGGATAGTGCGAATTGAACCCGGAGACTGTAGGGATGTGAGCAGACGGTCACAACCCGTTTCCACCCCTTCAGCTTCTTATAGCTCGTCCTGTTGCCGGCAGTGTTCCCCTACACCAGAAGAGTACCGACTGAGACTACTAGGAAATGGCAGGCGTATGTTTCGCAGGCTGAGTGGAACAACCGGAATGCAGGTGGCAGTCTTTGCAACGAACTGAAAGAGCTTGAGCGTGTGGATGTGTGCCAGACGGCCCATGGCCTTGTTTGTTCTGAGAACGAATTAATACATGATGTTTCAGAGTGTGAGTACATCTGAGCAGCCTTTTGAGGGGCATAAGCTATATCGGCCGGAGAGCCCGACGAGACTACACCATCATGCATGACACGCGCACCGCTCGACTTTGTGACATGGTCTCCAATCCGGTAGCATAGTCTGTGCCTGCAAACGACCGTGAGCGCCTAAAAGAGAACCCTCTTTGTAGTCTTTCTAAAATGTTTTGCTCCTGCCAGCTGGTTGATGTTGCTCCTGCTAGTCACCGTTTCTCCTGGGGTGTGAGGGGGTTCTAGGGGACTGTCCTTTTCACCTTGATCCCCACGGTTCCTTACTGGGTAAACGCGCACCTGGTATCTCTCAATACACTACAGCCGACACGTAGCGACGCCACTAGCCAAACACTTCACTCACGAACGAGACATGGTAGAGCAGGCAATCGGCCACGGCGGCCTCCGGTTCGCTCCCCGTCCGCGTGTCGCTCGGCGCCGTGGCTCCCGAGTTTTCGCAGAAGATATGATAGCACAGTACCCACGGAGGGTGGCCACCTCAGAGGCGATGACTAGCCCCGAATCCGTAGGCTGTGCTGTGAGAGGTGTAGACACCCCCCTCGAGAGAGGGCTGCGTGGTAGGAGTCGTTCAGCAGAGTTCGTCCTCTGCTGAGCTTCGGTATGCACGAGCGTAGTAGTCTCACGCACACCTCACACGCGTCCGACGGGATTCTGTTCGATGGATGTATCCTGCATCCCGTGTATCGCATCATATTTCTGCGCCGTGTTGTGGCACTAAGCCCTCTCTGGTTGATTCACAGGGGGGCGAGGTTGCTCCTGGTTCCCTATGCCTATTTCTAGCGTGATACGCCTTTAGACGCGGCGAGTAACCACAGCGTAAACAGCAGTAGTGAACCCTAGCTTTGAGCAAAGATTTCGACGGTACGTGCAGCGGGCAGGTCGTAACTGAGTCCGTCGTTCAGAGGAACCTTCGGTAGGTCACGATCGGTTCGCACCACGGTCCCCAAGCGGGACCGCGGGCGGACTACGTGTGGGTCTTGCGGTTGCACGCCGTTGGAGGTTTAGTGTGGGTGAATGAGAGCTGACTCCGTCCCCCCGCGAGGGGGGGTGGCTGACGCCTCGTTTAGCAGAGTCCGTCCCCTGCTGAGTTTTTGTTTGCGTGAGTGTAGTAACCCCACGCACTCCTTTCACGTGTTCGCCACAGGTCTGTTTAGTGGATGGAGGTATCCTGCAGTCTGCCACGGCACAGTCTCTTTTTAGTGCGCGGCGCATACCCCTCGTCACATTTGAGCTTTGCAAACTCACGCGAGGGAGGGGGGGCGAGTCGCGACGCCCCGCTAGTTGAAATAATGTCCCCCATACGAATCACACTAAATCATATATACCGGGTATAAAACATAAGGAAAAAACGGCACCCGAGCGGTGAACCACCCGCTCATGAATAATACAGGAATCGGAACAAATTCAACAGCGATTCATGCAACGAAATACCTATTCGCGACGCCCCGCCAGATAAAATAATGTCCCCCGCACGGATCACACTATAGTATACATACTGGGTATAAAACATAAGGAAAAGACAGCACCCGAGGAGTGAACCACACGCTCATGAATAATACAGGCATCGCATTAAACATAACGGTAATTTATGCCACGAAATATCGATTATGCTAGCCAACAGCAACGCGAGGCAATCCTCGCGCACGAGGCATGAGACCGGCCCCCTTCGTACGCCAGCAGGGGCGACAAGAGGAAGAGCAGGGAGGTGAGAGGAATTGGTGAAAGGCCGTACCGCCGGTTTGCTCGCCAGAGAGCCCGCAGAGGAAAGCACTGGGACGAGAAGAGGCCATTAAGAGACGCTGCTGACGGCACCACCTACCGCAGGAACGTTGCTAGTTACGTCCACAAGCTGCATATTTCGAATCCATGCTTGATGCTCGCTCGTATACTAAATGGCTTGCAATCGTACAGGAACCCGCAGTATGCGAGATACCTTATTTCAAGAAGTATGTATCGTACTGCTGCAAGTAGGGGTCGCTGTCGCTTGCTCGTTTTCGGGAGACGAATACGATATGATGCTGACGGCGTCACCTACCGCAAGAACGTCGCTAGACCCGTCCACTCTGCATACTTCGTCTCCATACTTGATGCCCACTCGTATACTGAATAGCTTGCAGTCGTACAGGAACCCGCAGCATACGAGATACCTTAACTCAGTAAGTATCATACTGCTGCAAATATGGATCGCTTCCGCTTGCTCGTTTTTCGTGATTTGATTTTGACTGTAATGTGGACAGACAGGCAGTCAAATGCTCGGGGTTCGTCCGTGTCCGCGTCGACCGTACAGCAGTAGCTTCAATAGGGCTCGGCGTGTTTTATCAACTTTCGTTGCGAGAACTCGTTCGCCGCGTGTGCGGTCTAGTTAAAACTTTACCGGCACGCTGCGCAATTTGCAACAACGTCCAGTGTTGCACGTTTCTCTAACATACACCGGCATGCTGCACGAAATTTCAACAACTGGCTACGTAGTACCGCATTGGTAGTACTGTGCTGGCAGGCTAACGAACATTCAACGATGTACTCACGCACGGATAGCTTGTTAGCCGCGTGTTCGATCTAGTTGTTCACTTTTCTTTACAAGATACCGGCATGCTGCGGAGTTGTTCAGCAAGGTCCAGCGTTGTACTCTCCTCTGAGATATACCAGCACACTGCACGAAATTACGAAAACGTAGGGCTGCACTGTTTCAAGTGTGCGGGTATGCTGTACGAACTTCCAACTACGCACCGGCGTGCTGCACCATTTTTTAACAGTGTCCAGTATTGCCCGTTCCCGGTGTAACCGAACAATTGCCACAACGTGCGGACATTCTGATCCCAAAGTCAACAATGTACCCACACGCTGCACACATTTCCTTCAATACCCAGCATTGCCCGTTCGCAATGTTATCGTGTCCGCTGTGCCTCCCATTTTTGGGGCCACAGCTTGGAACCGTGTCAGCCACGTTTTGCAGTGCAGTGTTGCCTCACCCCCGCCGGAACTGCCCAATGCGCGGTAATCATATTATTCCCCTGTAGCACGCGATGTTTTTCAATACTATTTTCAACACGGCACCTGCATGATGTGCAAATTCTTCCAGATGTGTCGACCCGTATTTAGGTTTTAGGTATTGTTATAATGTTCTCGCGCTCAAGCGGGCTGATTGACTCCGGTTTAGGGATGGCCTTACAGGGTCGAGAAATTAGTAGTTGGTCGAGACATCATCATGCTCGGTATCCTGTCCACATACGTAGGTATTTTACAATCGATACAGCGTATTCGTACTCTCCCTTACGTAGGTAGTGCACAAAGGGGGGAGGTGGGTACGGCTAGATTAGCGAGTTCAAGAATATGTAGCCGGGACAGCCGAGCGGCGGTTGTACTCTGATACCTACAGCAATCAAGACTTTTCATGACATGGATCGCCTAACTCGTAATCGACTCGACCGCCCAGTAACTTATCATGGGAGTCATGATGACCCAGCTAGCCACTGAACCATGCTCGCAGAAACCACGCATGCTGAGACCACTCCCGCCCCCTGCGCCCTCGCTGCTTGGAGCCATTGTTAACAGCATCCCTCAGACTCACCGCGGCGCCGTCTTCCTTGAGACGTCTGGGGAAGGGGGCTTGACTGACAGACAGCTGGGCACCCTCGCGTTTCACGACACGCCGGCTCCCTTGAGACATCTGGAGAAGGGGGCTTGACTGACAGACAGCTGGGCACTCTCGCTTTTCACGACAGGCTTGCCGTCATGCTCGGGGCTTGCCACTGCAGGGGTGGCCACGCCGGCGATGGCGCTTCGGCGATCGGCACGGGCATCCGCACCGCCCGTGTGGCCCCGACCACGTGACTCGAGCGGTGCGGGCACCTCGGGCGGCGGCCCCGGCCCCTTCTTTCCGCACGACGTCAGCGCGTTCGCGGTCGATGGGGGTGGACGGGCAGCGTTCAAGAGGAGGCGGCGGTACAGAGAAGCAGGCGTCATCAGCGGTGTCGCCAACGGGTCGTGGGATGACCACGGCAGTACCTAGGGGTAGCTCGGGCGGACCCCCCACGAGGGGGAAAGGGTTGCCGCATGGCCAGCAGCCGCCGGAACGAGCGGTGGTGGAGGTGGTGATTGAGGGCCTGAGTGTCGTCATCCAGATGGTGGGCGGAGCGACGCACTCCAAGATGGTCTCCACCGCATCGTGGAAGCCATTCTACACGAGGCCACCCCATCTTGGGCACCCCATGGAGGATGAGTTCGCGCAGATGGCGTGGGGAGAGGACCTGGGGCTCGGAGGGCATTCGACTACAGCAGTACCAATGTTCACGCTACTGGACAGGATGGGGGTGGTCAGCGCAACCGGGGTCGTCAGATGGGAGTACCGCGGCGGGTACCTCGACGGGGAGGCGTTGGACTGGGCCTCGGAGGCGGAGTCACTGGACAGCTTCACTCCGCTGCAGTTGGACACGTTTCACGTGAGGTGGAACTTGTACGATCCGGGCAGCGAGCGGAGTCGCCCCGCAGCCCGAGACGAGGGGGGCGAGAAGACGCCCCGCGCTGAGTAGAAAGGAGGCGCTGAGAAAGTTCGCGATCGGCATGAAAGTCACCCCGCCGGTCGAGGGCGGGAAGGGGCGCACGGGGCGGCCCGGGCAGGTCTATGACTTTACTCGCCGTATTGGCGCGTCCGCTTCGCCGACACAACGATTGGGAAGACCTGACGGCATCAGAAATGAGGGGATTCGGAGTGGGAAGGCGAGGGTGGGGCCGCGGGCGCGCCGTTTCGCGCATGATCTCTCCTTCTATCCCTCCCTGGTTCTTTCTCTCGCTCTCTCTTTCCCTCTCCCTCTCCCTCGCCGTCCCTTGGGCATAGTGCTCGGTGAATGGGCGCGCGTTTTAGTGCCTGCGCCCGCAACTGCATCTTTCACGCCCTCTCTCCGTCTTTCGCGCCACCGCTCGAACAGCCGACTGAAGATCGAGCAGCTCGTCCGGGATTCATCTTCGAGTACAGCCGCGCGCAACACCGGCTCACCAGTCTTGGTGATGTCGGCCTCGGGGCTTCGGGGGAGTCGATAGACGAGGAGCGTCTGACGCTATTGCGCCGGGATGATGATTCTTGAAGCACTTGTTCTAAGTTGGAGAGGATGAGCTGGATGCCGCTGGGGGGCGTTGTTCTAGGCCAGCGGCACTTGGGAACACTAACCCATTTAGCTCGGCGACGGCAATACGAATTTGCAGGAGTTCATTGTTTTGGTAGGCGTCAGGTGATTGCTATGTTGAAGTCATGCAAAAAAAACCTTGTCATCTCGCATGACCGTCGCGATCTGTGTATCTATGGCGGGAGTAGGGGGGAATTGGAGACTATTGTCCGAAGGAACCGGGTTCCTTACGATCTCTGACATTCCGTTTTTGCCTAGTTTTCACTTTGGAGGCGCGATGATTGTGATCTTTCCTATCGATTGGCACAACAATGTTAGGTGGTACAGGTATTGTACGTCGGGGGAACGGTAGTGAGTTTAGGAGTCAAGCGAGCATTCAGGAACGTAGTTGGAGGGGGCGTAACATTGTACGCCGCGTTAAGAGAGCAACGCGACACATGTAGTGTGCGTCCTGGGGGGCAGCCTTTCCTATGGGAAAAAAAATGGGCCGGGTTTTCTTCCCTCAGTTTGGCTGGCATATAGTACCTCGGGTTCACCGTCTAGGATATCGCGTGGCTTGCCTTATCCGGCCAAACTAGCTGGGGAGGATGTTACGGTGGTAACCCAAGGATTCGAGGGGTTTCCACTGGTGGACACGGGCATGCAGGCAAAGGGGATATAGCGAATTGAACCCGGAGACTGTTGTAGGGATGTGAGCAGACGGTCACAACCCGTTTCCACCCCTTCAGCTTCTTATAGCTCGTGCTGTTGCCTGCAGTGTTCCCCTACACCGTAAGAGTACCGACTGAGACAACTAGGAGATGACAAGCGTATGTTCCGCAGGCTGGGTGGAACAACGTGAAAGCAGGTAGCAGTCTTTGCAATGAACTGAAAGAGCTTGAGCGTTTGAATGTGTGCCAGACGGCCGATGGCCCTCTTTGTTCTGAGAACAAATTAATACATGATGTTTCAGAGTGTGAGTATATCTGAGCAGCCTTTCGAGGAACATAAGCTATATCGGCCGGAGAGCCCAACGAGACTACGCCATCACGCATGACACGCGCACCGCTCGACTCTGTGACATGGTGTCCAATCCGAGAATCGAACTCGGGTTTCCGCGCACCGCTCGACTCTATGGTACCTCTACCACGCTCGAGCAGTGCCCAGACGAGGAGCGAGAAATATTTCAATGACATCAGCTGTGGTTTGAACCAAGTCCTTCACAGCTATCCGTCAAGGGGCAAATGGCACCCTCTACCACGCTCGAGCAGTGCCCAGACGGCTGTGATTTGAACCATTCGATGAGCGGTCGATGCTGAGTGCGATGGACCAGTCGAGTGGCCAAAGTTCAACGAGGTGAGCGATCGATACTCAATTTTGCAAGCTACCAGGACGTGCTTTATCACAGCCTAGTGACCAACGATTTTGGTTGACGGCCTACTTTTTCACTGTCAGGCCTACCTTTGGCCCTTCAAATCGTCTTTTAAAGTATATAGTTCTTAGCATTGGGATATCCTTGACAGTAATCGCTCAAAGGGCAAATGTGCCGTCAACCGACATGTACGAATAAGCCTTGCTCGTGACGGTAAAAACATTCTGTTTTCGATGCCTTGACCTAGATTGGACCTCTTCTTCTTTGGACGAAACGAGAGAGGCTGCAGCCTCCGCGGCGTTTTACAACTCATGGCGGCAAGAGTGTGGGAAATATGGGCCGGGGTGGGTCTCGTGCTCCGCCGTTGCGGGTGGGTTGAGGGTTGGGCATCGCAGGGACGAGTGTCGAGCTACCAGTGTGCTGCCGTCTCGTCACTTTTTTTGTAGTCTCTTTCGCGATTTCTGTTTCTACAGCGGGACGATCGTGTGCAAAGTAATAAACAATTGTACTTCGAAGCATGATGACAGTCTCTCTCGTAAACAATCGAATTTTGTTTTTAGCCTACAGCTTCTTTAAAAAATAAGGATTGGCTGCGTTTTTCGGAGTGGATTTCTCGGAAGTCGGGTTAACCAATACGTCTTCCCGCGAGGTCAGCGTGCAGTGTTTTCCTCCGGGCTGATGCTTAAGATTTCCAGATAATTTTTCGGGCATGCGAGATAATTCCCCCTCTCTCCCGCAAGCTTGCCGGTTGGGCTGATGCTTGATATTTCCAGTAAGTTCGGACATGCGGCAATCATTTCCCCACCCGCAAGCTGCGTGCGTGCGGGGAGAAGTTTCGCACCCCGCAAAAAGTACACAAAAGCAAGGCGTACCTACCAGAACACCACGCATGGCGCAGCGTTCGGCATGTTATAATACGGCGTGGTGTACACTATTCAACACGACGCGGTGCACATTATTCATTATTCCTTTTGGTTGTTGGTGCCCCATGCGGCTTCGTACTGCTATGTTGTGTCTTCCCACTCCCTGGCTTCTCACACGTGAAACACGACAACAAGATACATCGTTACAGCAAGGAGGCATCCTAACATCTGCATGATGGTGTATGGGCACTGGGCACAACGATTATCACAGGTATCAGGTGTCATCATATTAGCTGCTGCCACTGGTCCACTGACTGCAGTAAACACCTCACATATACGTGTGCAGTCCTCCCCTTCTACTGCTACCCGCTGTCACATTGCTCTCGTGCTTCTGCTGCTTTGTGTGGCTTGAGTTTTATAAGGGTATCAGTGATATGTTAAGATGTTATTTGAGCGGGATCCAAAATATTGATATTGCAAGATTGGAAATCAACCACTCTTCGATTCTCAATCTAGATTGAAAGATCGGCCGTCAAAACCCCCAATTCAACCTTGAGGCTTTCCAAAAGATTGCAATCTTTCAGGGAAATTCAACCCCACAATCTCCATCATCACTGCTGTGTTGTAGTCAAAGACAGAACGACAACGGAAAGTAATCCGACAGACTCGTAAAATCGGAGAAATTGGTCGGTCAAAATAAGTAGATGCAAAATTATACTGCTTTGTTATGGCCGGATGTATATTGTTATTACTTATAGGCGCCATCCGCGGTTACATGTTCAAGAATGACTGGAAGGGGGGGATGGTTATAAAAAAAATCCCCTACTAAGAAGATTTTTTTTTCTCGGGTTACTTCAGCACTATTAATAGGTTATTGAAATAAAAAGGTAAAATAACCACAGCGCACGCCCGGGCTTCAACGGTTTTTACAGGATCCTGGTTGGAAAATCGCCACAACGCAGCAAAGCGGAGACGGTCCCAAAACATCCCCGCTGAAAACAATATTAGATCGAGCTGAAAATTTCAGGGTAGGCTAATTTTAGGGTGGGGATCACGAATCCGTGGGCAGATTTTCGTACTCAGTTGTGTTGGTGCGCTACGGCCTCACCTAGCTACACACACCTGCTCGTACTTTTAGCAAAATATTAAATAAAGTACAACACGTCGACCCCAAAGCGCATTCCACAACGCTTCAATCCCTCGGCCTTGATACTCGTTTTTCACCCACTGCGCCCCGCAAAAACCTTTTCACGACGCATCCTGAACGCCGGGTTAAATTTGATAGGTCTCGCGTCCTCGACCCCAACCCCAGTGTCTATGGTAACCTTCTTCTCCTCCTGCACCCTGCCCATTTCAAACTTCGGTACGAGACCCGGGCACATCCTGTGTGCGTGGCACTCACTGCTCGTATTTCGGCACAATGAAAAATGAGCGATAGCAGGAGGCACATCCTGCGCCATCTCTGCACTTTTCGATATCAAAACTTCTTCGTTGTTGTAGATGAAGACCGTCTTCGCTTGCGCAACTCTGCCTTTGGGCTTCGCATCACCACCAACGCGGGTGGTGGTCAACTTGAACCCTCGCCGGACCGGCCTGCACTCGTACTTTCTTGCAGCCCCACACGCTCTCAGTTTGCTCGCAGTTGCCGGGCTTTGCGATCGACGCCCGCGCCGGATTAGCTGCCAGCGCCAGGCCAGCCGGAGCTTTACATATTGTCGAGCCTCTGCCCACCCTCTGGTCGTTTTTTCCAGAGTTCTATCCCCACTAAATCGACCAAGCCGAGTCGATTCGCCGAGAGGTACAATGAGGAGCAAAGTCGGGAATGCGGCGTTTTTTTTTTTTCAAGGCAATCCGAGGCGTGTTTTTTTTGTCCTTTCTTTTTACGACGGTTCTGGGCGTTTCTGGACGATCCCTGAAATCAGTTTTTATATATATATATATATATATATATTTTCAGGTGGGCCAAGCCATTTGAAATAAAAGCATCTAACCGTGGATGGCGCTATAATAGTAGTTTGAACACGTATGCATGCATGTGAACACACGTACGTTCCGAGCATACCGTGTCCCTTTAAATAATGTAATATTACGCGTCCAGGTTTTGATTTGGCAAGAAAAGTGGTACTTATGTTTCGAGTGGACCAATGAGGAAGTGGCGGTGGTGCAGTCATGTCGACGTAATCAGTGTACGCATGCATTCTGAGCGTTTCCCTTGCAGTATATATATATAGTGATCGGTTGCACCGAGTACTTGCAGCATGTAGCAGGTCGAACCTTACCTGCATCTCACATGCCGGCCAGGCAGAGGCTTTCATTCATATTTGTGTTTTGCCGGCTTCAGGGTAAAGTTTTGGCAGAACAAAGGTGGATTTCTTTTCGTGGGCGGACATCTCAAGCTAGCCTAAAAAACAAAAATCATAAGGAGAACGTCAACAACAACGTCGAGGAGGCTGGTGGTGGCGTCACGGCAAGCGTCATGAATAAAATAACAAAATAGTAATGTCTCCTGACCAGAAGTTATTAAATACCACCGTACACCCCTTGGCTGTACGATCGGTTTTGCTGTCGGCGATCGTTTACCTGCGTCACGGGCATGCGCGAAGCCGCAGGCGGGCTTTAGTCCGCCGCGGTGGAGCCCTCCTTGTATATATATATATATAATGCGTCGAACAACAGTTCGCTGCTCTAATAAATGGCCGGGTTTTGACTGCAACGCGCAAAAGGTTGTGCGGTGCAGCTGCCCAATACTGCTTAATGTCGTACCTAGGAGGATCTCCCCACCCTGCTTCCTTTGTGGCCGTATCCCTCCCTACCCTGCACCGTGTACCTTGTTACACATACTTAAGATGGCACCGCTGTCCACTCACCGAATTACTATTATGTTTCATTGGTATAAAAAGAACAAGCACTCAACAAGAAACAGGAAAGCTGGCCCAGGAGTAATTTCCTCAATGAAGGTGCGATATACACTCATATCAGTATATATATTACTAGAAATTAATCCCGAATTTCAATGTTTCTTGTTAATCTCAGCTTCCCATTCCTGTTGCTCGTTTTCACAATAGGCATCCTATAATGCTGTAATCATACTACTACGTATATATATGCTAGGTATAGCTCGGCTGTTTATCGCATTCTATGTATATACAACTAGGGATACACATCTGCCGGTGAATACAACACCAGGAGGAGTAGTTGTTGGGAGTTCGGGGATCCCCCTAGTTAGGGGATCCCTTGTGCCTTAGGGGATCCCCTCCTAGCTTAGGGGATCCTCTCCTATCTTAGGGGATCCCCTCCTGGCTTAGGGGTTCCCCCCCTCTCCTTAGGGGATCCCCACCCATATTAAGGGACCCCTACTCATCTTAAGGGATCCTTACTCACCTTGGGGCATCCCTGCTTACCTTAGGGGATCCCCGACGACCTTAGGGGATCCCCAACAGGCTTAGGGGATCCCCAACGGCCTTAGGGGACCCATATCATGTGTGTACTGTATGTGCACCCAACATGTACAAATCGTGTGATATAGCGTCTCTATTGAGTTTCTCCTTTAGAAATTATCGTGACAATTGGGAGATCCCCTAACACCGTATGGATGATATCCCTATATCACAAATGATATAGGAGATACATCCAAATGTATTACGGAAAAATCATGTTGTGAAACCTGGTTGTTGGAAGTGTTGTAAACCCAAGGCGAGAGGGGATACCTCCTTCGCCTGTTGCGGATCCCGCAATCCAATCAATAGGACCCCCTCATCACTATTTTGAGGACTGGGACCCAATTCCAAGGGGGGTCCCTAAGCAAGGAGGGGATATCCTAAGCAAGGAGGGATCCCCTAAGCTAGGAGGAGATCCCCTAAGCTGGGGGGGGATCCCCCAACTAGGGGGATCCCCTAACTCGCAACAAGTAGTTTACCAGAATCAACCTACAGTATAGGCAGGAGACAAATTGAGAAGTCAAGAAACCTGGTTTAGGTTGGATTTCTTACCTGAGAAGGGGGGCGCGTTTATCGACTAGTTCCAGTAAAACGACTCCCACATTTCTGTTTTCCCTGTTAATCTAAGACTTCCTTTCTTAGTGCTCGTTTTCTTATTAAGTACCCTGTACTGCTGCAAAGGTACCACGTACATACACACACCTGTTACTGAATATCTCAACTACGTAATATTATATGTGACGGTGTTGCACGCATGACCTGATATTATACTCGTATCACCTGTGTTGCACTGCCCACAAAAAAAAGTGATATTGCCGAAAGTCCCGACAACCAAGACGCTGGAATCACGTCTGCCGCCGTTTTTTTTACGAGGACATTTCGTTCTTCTGCTCCAGCTCCAAACGTTTCCATCGAGCCAAAGTTTGGCAGGGCAGATATGAGCTCCTTGGTGCACTCCCGTGAGTGTGCCAACAGTTGATCCAAGCAGACGCTACAAGAACTACCACCGGATAGCAAAATACGCCCACACGCACGCGTATCATACATACCGCACCTGTATAGCATACTGGGATACGTGTACCATGTCGTTATGGATGGCAACACTTGACCCGACCAAGCGCTACAAGCACATCACCGGACAAACAAAACACTCCCACACGCACGCATACCATACATACCATTCCTGTAACGCGTACTGGGTTACCGGTACGTGCACCGAGTCGTTTCGGATCGCAATAGTTGACATGAACAGGCGTTACAAGCACTACCACCGAGTACAGAAAAGCACGCCCACATGAACTCATATGCAGCACCAACATCAGGTCAAATCAACGGCAGGTGGATCATCAGCCCACCCGGCAGCATCTTCGTTGAATCCATCCGCGCCTCCCGATCCCCCGCCCCATCCCGCTTCTTCAACATCGCGGTCCTCCTTGCCCTCCGCGATCGCGCCCGTGTGAGGGGCCGCAGCAGTTGCCTCCAAGCTGGTGTCCATACCGGTGCTGGTTGATAGTGAATTGTGAAAATGGTATCCATCCACCAGGGTTGATAGTGAATTGTGAATGGTATCCATTCACCAGGTGGTGTGATAATTGTGGAGTTTGATGCTGTTTTGAGGCGTACATACGTGTGGGGAGGTGATATCTAACGTACCCCGGGTGATAAAGTGACGGTAAAAAAAACGCAGTAAAATATACATCACCGGATGTGCTTATGTGGGGTGTGCCTACTTCCGTGCTATACGGTATATAAGTTGGGTTCCTCTTGAAATGTACCGCTTTGCTCACGAATATCGTGATCAATCGCGATATGCGATATTGTTTGTCATCGACTTAGATCGCGACGAAAAAGAAACAATGGCGATAAATCGCATCAATCGAATCGTTCCTTTCTTGGCACGATTTACAACACTGGTTTTGATCCGTTCGTTGGTTGGCAAAATGTTCCGCTCTGAGGGTCCACGTCACACACGCGTACAGCAGGGTCTCATTCACCTCGGCCTTCAGCATTCGGACTTTTAGACTGAGCGCGGCGGTCGTCTTATCATAATTCCGGGCCGAGTCGTTCGAGGCATGCCCGCATGAGACGGATCCGTCGGTGGACTTCGAGCGAGAGGTCAGCGTTTTCGTGGAGAATGCCACCTGGGTATATAACTGGACCATCTGTTTATACCTCTGACCTGCTGCTTCGATGACGAGCGGTGGGGAGATAGTTGTCTGGTCTGGTGTTCGTAGAAGCATTGTCTCTGTATTCTTTTCTGATCCCGTGAGGCCTGCCGCTTTGAAGACGGTCACGATGATTGTCATCATTATAGCGAATCCTTCAGTCGACTTCAAGATAATTTCTTGCGTCATCGGTGTACAACGTGCCCCATACACCCCTTCGCACGCATGCCAACGGCCTCTGTTTCTTTGTTGCGACTACTCCAGCATCATTGAGTTAAATCCCTTGCGATGTCCTCGTCTTTGCTGAAGCGTTCGAGTGGTACTACTGTAGTACGTGCAACGCAGCAGCGAAGAACATGTTGAACAGTAACGGTGATACCACGCAACCTTGCCGCAGCCCCTGTGTGACATCAAACCATTCTGAGTACTCGTCGGCATCCGTACGCGCGCGAGCCCGTATGCATTCGTGGAAAATGCAGATATGTATAAGCATCTTGTTTGGTACGCTAGAGCGTGTGAGTATCTCCCACAGCTGCTATCGATCGACAGAGTCGTAAGCTTTCTGCAGATCGATGAAGCACATGACTGGAGGGTTTCCTTTGTCGTCCGAGCTCTTGCACCCGGCGCACGACGGACAGCTTATCGATCGTCGATTGTGCGGGGCGAGAGTTGCACTATTTTTTCAGGAGTAATCTCAGGGTCTCACGTAGTTGCTAAGGCCGGACGCGACGATTTTCAGCAACACTTCGCCTACGTGGACATCAAGCGGAATCCCTCTATAGTTGTTGCAATCAGTTCGGTTTTTCTTTCTGTGAAGGACCTTGATGGTCGCCTCTTTCCATTGCTGGGGCACTTCTCCTGTTACCCAAACTTTGACAAGGATGTTGTGATAGCACTGGGCGAATGCGGGGTGGTCGCTGGATAGGAGCTCGGCCGGGAGGCCATCTGACCCAACAGCTTTACAATTTAACATGCCTTCAGCCCTTGTAGGACTACAATCCCGGTTAGGGGACAAATTAATTTGGCTGGTTTGACCCCAAACCGGGATTGCAGTCCTAAAAGCCTCTCCAGGAACGCAGTTCTTTTTGGGGACAGACTACTTAGAATTTGAGTGGTTTGTCCCCAAAACGGGTGCACTTTTAAAATTCCGTTATCTCGCCCATGGATGTTTCATTTCCGAGCGACAGTTTAAGCGGTCGCGGTGGCAAAAGGTCGATGATCGTGTGATCGAGTTTTAGCGACTTCGTGTTCAAGAGTGTGTTGTAGAACCACGACCGTCGTTCACGAATTGGCACCTTATCCCGTAACAGCGTGCTATCCTCGCCCCTAACGAACTGCTCGCTCTTCGCTTCAGTCCCTTCCAATCGCACCGTACTCTTCAGGTGCTTGTAAAATCCTCTTTAGTCCCTATTCCCTAGGAATCGTTCGGTTTCGGCGAGGTATTCTTCAAAATACTCATGCACTCCGGCGGCAATCATCTCCTGCAGGTTCGCACACGCAGATATCACTGTCTTCAACGCGGTTCTATCCCGGGGGTGGGCACGCAAGAATGGTCGCCCTCTTGAATGCGGCCAAGGTTTCGGCAGACTCACGCTACCCATGTCTGCGGCGGCGACGTGCAAGGGATGACACCTCTTTTTCGACCGCATCAATAGTAGCCGTGGGAAAAACAAAACCATGCCAGACATATACTACGGTGCTGGATAAGTAGGTTGAGAGTGGAAACGACCCTCACGACTACTCGTTGACGACACTTTTAATCGGACATAAAACCTGTCTGTCGAACTCTCGGTGTTTTTGGGTTTTTTCGCATTTATCTGTTGGGCCCAAAGTGACCGCTTAGTCGGACTTTGACATACCAACCGTTGTGGTTTGAGGCGGGCTTAGCTGGGAGCGGAGGCTGTGGGACGACTTTAACATGCTGACCTCTCGGTCCATCGGGTTGACAGATTCGGATGTAGTCGATCCGCTCACCGCCATTCGTGCTGATGCCGTTGTGTGTATGCGGTATTCCACCCTTGCATGGGCCGAGAAACGTATTGGTGAGAGCTAACTTCCATTTAGTGGCGAACGACAGAAGTCGTTCGCTATTATCGTTACCGAACATCACGTCCGTATGCTCCAAACACACGTGTTCATCATCACCACATCCTTCCAACTTCTGCGCACTTCGTGCGTTAGCATCCATCAGTACAAACAAACACTCTTTCGTTGGAATCTGTTCCACCAAGTCGTCCAGCTTCTGCCAGAAAATACGTGCGATGCCATGTCAGCGTACAGGATTCGACAGACACAACATACACATTATATGCAAGAGACAAAAATCGAAATATACAAAGGAAAAAAGTTATTAAAAAAACAAAACAGAAACGGGAACAAGTGTCGTGCCCCCCGGACGGGGATATTGCAGACAACACAAAAACCAAGCAGAAGGAACAAAACCACCATGTATATACGGAATATGACTACGTACCTAAGGGAAGAACGGACAAGGCAATGAACAACAAAAAAAAAAAAACGCACCCTGCAGGCAGCCGCAGCAGTTTGTGGTACGAGTAGAATAGCAGGCTCTACCCACACGTCGCTGGTATCTTGCTATCCTGCCTATCCTCTCCGTCCTGCGTTCGTCGACCGTGTCCCATCCCCGGAGAAGATGTGTCAGGGAATTCAAAAATACACAAAAAAGTAGCGCTCACCAACACATTTTCAGCACGCGCAAGGGCGGAATATCGCATACGTATAACGGCACCAGACTGAATGATCGTAAGCGAATCGACTACATCCTAACTCGTCAAGTCCACCGATCTAGAGTACATAATGTTACAGTCGTCCCACAGCCCCCACCACCTGCTAAGGCTGATTCAGACCATAACATCGTGTACATCAAGGTCCGATTTAGTGGTCACTTTTCGTCTAACCGAAGATTGCTGAAACCCCCGAAACGCCGAGAATTCGACACGCAGCTTTTCTTATCCGATGGAGAGCGTCGATACCGAATAGTCGAGAGGGTCGTTTCCACTCTTAACCAACCTACCCAGCCTCGTAACACGTCTGGCATGGTTGAGGTTTTCACCACAACTGTCATGAGTGCTGTTGAGAAAGAGGTGCCACCTCCACCACGTCGCCACCGCCGAAACGGTTGGTGTGAGACTCCCGAAACCTTGGCCGCTTTCAAAGTAGCATGGACAGCGAGGGAGGATGCGAGACAGCTCTTGCGTGTCTACCCCCGAGATAGTACAGCGTGGAAGAAGTTGAGATCCGCCTATGCGAATCTGCAGGAAGTGGTCGCCGCAAGAGTCAATGCGTATTTTGAAGAGTACCTCGCTGAAACCGAGAGATTCCTCGCGAGTTCCGATCAACGAGGGTTCTACAAGCACCTGAAGAGTACGGTAGGGTTGCAAGGTACAAAAGCGAGGATGTGAACAGTTTATCATGGACGAGGATGGCACGCTGTTGCGGGATCAAGCGCGAATTCGTGAAAGATGGGCGGGGCACCACCACAAACTATTGAACACGAAATCGCTGAAACTTGACCCCACGATCATCGACCTAGTGCCACCACGACCGCTGAAACTATCCTTTGGAAATGAACCATCCATTGACGAGATGATGGAAGCAGTGAAGGGTATGTCAAACTGGAAAGCCGTTGGACCAGATGGTCTTCCGGTCGAAGTACTGAAACTTGACCACCCCGCTTTCGTGCAGTATTTTCACAGTATCCTTGTTAACGTTTGGGTAACGGGAGAAGTCCCCCAGCAATGGAAAGATGCGATCATAAACACCCTTCACAAAAAGAAGGATAGAACTGATTGCAACAGCTACAGAGGAATTTCGCTCGTTGCTCACGCAGGCAAGGTGTTGCTGAAAATCGTTGCGTCCCGTCTAAGCAGCATATACTCCCTGAAGAACAGTGCGGCTTCCGCCCCGCACGGTCGACAGTCGATATGCTGTTTGTCGTGCGCCGGTTGCAGGAGCTCGGACGGCAGAAGAAAATCCCCCTGTACATGTGCGTCATCGATCTGCAGAAAGCGTACGACTCTGTCGACCGAGAACTGTTGTGGGAGGTACTCACACGCCTTGGTGTACCATCCAAGATGCTCACAATCATTCGCAATTTTCACGAAGGCATGCGGACTCGCGTGCGTGCGGATGACGGTGAACACTCGGACTGGTTCAATGTAACCCAGGGACTGCGGCAAGGCTGCGTACTATCGCCATTACTGTTCAACGTGTTCTTCGCCGCTGGGATACACATCGTGCTGGTACGCCTCAGCAAAGATGAATGCATCGTAAGGGATTTGCTTCATCTCGAAGAGGACAGGGTTGTCGGAAAAAGAGGAACCGTTGGCATGCGTGCAAAGGGCTGTGTGAGGCATGTTGTATGCAGACGACGCAGGAATAGTCTCGAAGTCGGCGGAAGGCCTTGCAAGAATGATGACAGTCATCGTGACTGTCTTCGAAGCAGTAGGTCTCACGGTATCCGAGAAGAAGACAGAGACGATGCTCCTACGAACACCGGATCAGACGTTTACCACCTCACCGCTCGCGATCGAAGCTGCAGGCCAAAAGTATAAACAGACGACCCAGTTTTTATACCTAGGAGGCATTATCCACGAGAACGCTGACCTGTCCTTCGAAATCGAGTGACGAATCCGTCTGATGCGGGCATGCCTCAAACGGTATGGTCCGGAACTGTACGATAGGACGAACGCACCGCTTAGTCTGAAAGTCCGGATGCTGAAGGCCGAGGGGATTGAGACCTTGCTGTACGGTTGCGTGACGTGGACCCTCAATGCGGACCACTTCGCCAAGCTTCGATCAGCCCACCACGAAGTCCTTCTGCGAGTCAGTGGCTTCCAGCGCCGACTACGCACCGACCACACCACCCTCTCGTACGCGAAGGCGCTCAGGATAACACGATGCGAAAGTATCGAAACGACCATCCGTAAACGGTGACTCTTCATTGCGGGGGCTATGGTGCGGCAACACGAGGGGCGATTTCCCAGTCGGTTGATGTTCGGGACGATCGCTGGGGGGGAGAGCCCGAAACCAGGCGGGCAGCCTAAAACTTGGCCTAGGGCCATTGCTGAGGACCTTAGAGTGTTCAAAGCCACCGAGGGACCAACGGAAGACTCCCCCTTAGTCTTTGGAGTTGGGACCGCACTGTGGCCCACTGCAGCAAAACAGACGGGGAAGTGGTACCGGGGAATCCTCGAAGCAGCTGAACAGTTCATGGGCAGGTGGCACGAGGTTGAGGTAAAGCTGAGTAGACAGCGCCGTGCATCCGCTGCGGGTAGTGTTAGAGGGAACGGGGGGAGGGGTAGCAGCAGGAGGGGTAGAAGGAACACCGTACAAGTGTATGGGGGCAGGGGGGGGAACGGGAGGAGTCGAAGGGAAACCGCGGTATAAGAGAGTAGCAAATAGACCGCAGACAGGCTAGCAAGGTACCAGGCCGACTAATAGGTTGGACGTTTCTTTGCTACTCGTACCGCCAACTGCTGCAGCCGTTCGGTATGTATCAGATTGGTGCTTTGATTTTTTCACGACTTAACTTTTTCCTATCCTTCCCCTTCTGATCCTTATGAAAGAAGTACTACATAGTGGGTGGGTGACGAGCGTGTTTATTTTTGTTTTTATATTTTTTGGCCAACTCATTCTTTCTCTTTTTGCTTAGTTAAGTGCTCCCCGGGATGCATATTTCCCTTTTTCCTTTTTCCTTTCCTTTTCTCTTCCCCTTGCACATCCATTTTGGCTCATGCTCGGGGTATGTGTCTGAGCTTTGGCTTCCCATTTTATTCATTTATTTGGGATTCTTCTCCTTTTCTTTTTCGGTTTGGTTCCTCCGTTGCTTCTCTTTTTTTATGGTGCATTTTGGTTGCTGGCGTATGTATGTATGTTGTGTCGGCCGCACCTAGTGCGAAGGCATGGTATTGCGTAGGCTATTAATGCGTTACGGTGTACTATCTCTGTGTCGTAGTCTGTGACCACAGAGCTCGTATCTTTCTAGGGTGAAGAATCAGCACGGACGCTGGGCTTGCTGGATGTCGACGAGTGGAAGAACGATTTATTGTGAAGAACACACACACAGTCTCGCTATACACCCATGAAACAATATTTCCCTCCATAAGGACAGGAAGGAAGACAGATAAAATAACGTTGTTCCCTGATGACGCAGGAATTGTCTTCAATTCGACTGAAGTACTCGCTAAAATGATGGCGGTCATCGTGGCTGTCTTCGACGCAGCAGGCCTCGCGGTATAGGAAACGAAGACAGAGACAACGCTTCTACGAACACCAGACCAGACAACTCTCTCCCCACCGTTCGCCATCGAAGCAGCAGGCCAGAGGTATAAATAGACGGTTCAGTCACTCTACCTAGGTGGCGTTCTCCACGAAAACGCTGACCTCCCGCTCGAAATCCACCGACGGATCCGTCTCATGCGGGCATGCCTCAAACGACTCGGCCTGGAGTTGTATGATAAGACGACCGCCCCGCTCAGTCTGAAAATCCGAATGCTGAAGGTCGAGGTGATTGAGGCCCTGCTGTACGCGTGTGTGACATAGGGCCTCAGAGAGGAACATTCTTGCCGAGCTTCAAACGGCTCACCACCAAGTCCTCTTGCTAGTCATTGGCTTCCAGCACCGACTTCGTACAGACCACGCCACCCTCTCTCACGCGAGGGTCCTCAGGATTACATGTTGCGAGAGCGTCAAAAAGACCATCCGTAAACGGCCGCTCTTTTCGCGGGGGTCGTGGCACGGCAAAGCAAGGAGCGATAACCCAGTCGGGTAATGTTCGGGACGATGGCTGGTGAAGAAACCCGAGACCCGGCGGACAGTTTAAGACTTGGCATAGATGCATAGTCGATTACCTTAAGAAGTTCCAAGGCACCGAAGGATCAACGAAACAATCCCCCTTGTGTTTGGAGTTGAGACCGCACTGTGGTCGACTACAGCAAAAACGGCGGGGAAATGGTACCGTGGGATCCTTGACGCAGCCGAACGGTTCATGGTGAAGTGGCACGAGGATGAGGCACAGCTGAGTAAGCGGCGCCACGCATCCGCCGTGGGTGGTGCCGGGGTAAGGAGGGAAACAGAAGAAGTGGAAGGAAACCCGGCGAAGGGAATAGGGTCAGGGGGGGTAACAGGATGAGTGCAAGGGGGGCGTGTTGATAGGTTGATATGTTTGTGTGGATAACGTATTCTTACTTGTACATTCGTTTTCATCAAAGGAGACATCCTCACTGTGTATACTTGCATCATAGGACGCAACAGCAGTGATACCGCACCAACAGCGTAACACCAGTATATCCGGCAATATACCAGCATTTACATCTGTTGGTTGGGCGTGAGTTGCCATCTTTGCACGTGTCCATGTTCATCATCGCCTGATTTGCACATAAGAATGAGGGGGGTTGTATGCTAGTGTGCCTGATATGCCTGGTATGGCTAGTATGATGGCAGCCACGGGATATATATACGTTTCGGCTGGTGTTGGGGTTGCATGATGGATAGTATCCTTGGTATTCTTGGCACGATACAGTAGAATGCCTGGGATGCTCACTTATCGGCTGTTGTTGGGGTTGTATGACAGCAATATGCTTGATATTTTTGGTATGATAGCGTACTGAGTTGTGAGTAAAATGTCAACTACCGGAAGGCGAGATGGCGAGGTGAGTACCTCCGCGGATCGACCTCAGTGAAGGTGAGTACTGATGAGCGTAGCATCTTGCAAGTGGAGATAAGTACTTGTCACTCTGCTATTGCTGAGAGGGGGGGTGAAGGTGAGCCCTTTCCTGAGGTTTGGATGCTGTGGGGTTTCCTCGGGTTTGGTAGGTTCATTTGCTGTTGGGTATCCTGGGGTCTGGGTTTGTGCCGATGTGAGCGCCCCTGTGGGTTGAGTTCGGTGAAGGTATGCACCGGTGAGTGCAGCGCCTTGACAGTGAAGGTGACCCCTTGTCATTTTGGGGGGAAATGATGGTGAGCTCTCCGCAGAGACTTGTGTTTTATTGGGTTTTTGGGGGGTTGGTTTGTGCTCCCTCCGATACGAAATAGGCAATGGATACTACAGTACTGTACCGCTTCCAACTTGGACGTACTCTCCACTTCGGCTCGGACGACGTGAGGTTATGTACCTTCGTTATGGCTACGGCTTTGCCACCACTTTTCCCAGACAACGTGAGGTGTTATGCCGTCGCTGTCGCAAAAGGTCCTGCCATTTTGGCGTAGACGACTTGAGCTTTTGTGCCGTCCCTCAGGCGAAGGATCTGCCATGTTCGCTCAGAGGACGTGAAGTTGTGCGCCGTTGTCGTAGCAAAGGCGGGCAGTGGGTGGCAGAGGATCATACCCTGCGCCGTAGCAGGGTGCTTTATCAACTCCTATCGCAAAGGCTGTGCCACTTCTGCCCACACATGAGGTAGCATTGTGCCGCCGCTGTGGCTAAAAGCTCTGCCATTTTGGCCTTGACGACGTGATGTTTTGTGCCGTCGCTGCGGCAGGGGATTTGCCATGTTAGCGCAAACGACGTAATGTTGTGTGTTGTCGTCGTCGCAAAAACGGGCGGTGGGTGGAAGAGGACCATAGCCTGCACCGTACCAGTGTGCTTTCATCTAACTTTTCTATTCCATGAGTATATGGCGTGGGTGCTCCGATAAAAAAAGAGCAAAGAAGAACTCTGTACGTATTGCCTGTGAAGGGCGCCTGGTTGGCCCGTTGTATCGGCTCGTATTGAGACACAACTTTGTGTATGGTCCTGAGGGCGCGGCGCCGACGTCCACGCCGTCATTTTCATCCTTGCCGTTTGTCATTGCGTCAGTTGGCCGAAGCTGACGAGAGAAGAGTGAAATAGAGGGAATGAGGAAATAAGGAGATCGCGATTAGGCCCAAAGTGATCGTCCATCTCGGGCTGGCTCCCTTTCTCAAGCGATTGGTTTGAAGTGTGGGTAGGAAGGGGTGGGCTCGCTGAGCCCCTCTACGCCGCTCCCATCGGCATCCCGAGCCTGACGCCGCACGTTGCCCGATATTGCCGAAATTTCAGCGGATCTCGCCAATCTCGTGGGCAACACGGCAACAACGGCCAACAGCGGTATCCACTCCCTCCCCGGCTCTATTGCCCCTATCCAAGGGCTATGGACCTCTGACTCGCCTACGTCCTCTAACCAACGATGTCATTGGCGCACGTCCACCGGCGCCCGCCGATATCGGACAGCACATGCTTCTGCCTCGTATTGTTCCACAGGTTTTGCTGGACTCGTAGCTGCTCGCCCCGTGCTGACCACACCACTCTCTCTGGGCCCACGGGACGGTTTCCTCGTGGACTCTTCCGCGGAAGACTCGACCACCTCACCATGATTATGCCAGGAACCACCTGTACCGACATCCACACCCCGGTCACGGACTACTGCAGGTACCGCGCGTCTTCTTCCAAGTTATTATCTCCTTAACAAACGTTAAATGTAGTTAGCAGGGACTCCCGGGGTGCTCCGTCACGAGCGTCACGCCGCCACGGACATCCTCTCGGGGCCCTGACACGGTCGACCTTTACCCGCACGCCCTCCGGGGACAAAACCGTCTTGCCAACGCCTTCCCTGGCAACGTCCTCCCCCACCTGCTCCTCTCCACTCCCCTCCACGCTGGACCCCTTCCAAATTATATTGTTTCGAGATCAGTCTTCGGTCGTCTCCCAAAAGTACCCTTCGAGGTTCACCGTTAAGTACGAGCACTACAACCGCGCGGAACAGTATATGTCGTCGGAGAAGGCCAAGCATTCCGACGACACAACAGCTCGCCAGAACATCATGTACGTTTCGATTCCCGCACAACGAAAACAACTCGGTCGTTCCGTTTCTAACTTTGACCAAAAGCTTTGGGAACAATATCATATCGTGACGACACCGTTTTCAAGAGCAACCTCGCGAAGTTCTCGCCCCCCACTTGCTTCGACAACTCGTAGGCACCGGCGACAATTTCTTCGCCGAAGCCAGCCCTCACGATCTCGTCTGGGGCATCGGCTTCAGGTCCGACGATGTGCAAGCCCTACGACCCCAGCACTGGCCGGGACTCATCCGCTTAGGTGGCATTCCCATGAAGATCCTCCACCAGCTTGACTCTCCTCCTCCACCCCCGCCACCCCCCCCGTGCCTTTCGCGTCTCACCCTCCACTAATGACATACACGAGATCAGTGCAACCGTTCCAGTCCCTTACCGCGACCTCCACACTGGACCAATTACCGACCCTCTTGGTTCCCGAAGCAACTCCTTCGCACAACTTTGGTATCTGCCATTTCGCTCGGGGCTGTCCTTCCTCCTAATCCTCCCCTCCCCATTGCTGAACATGGACCGGGCCTCTCGAGCTGTACAGCGCCGGTCGACGACGCCTCCTTCACGACCAGGATTCAAGTACACAGTAGACCCTCCGCATCCAACCGCTACGGCCTGGAAGCCCTCCTGGACACCGCCCCCCCCCCCCCCCCTAGACCTTCATCTCCTCTAAAGCTTGGGCCCGCACGAAGCACAGCAACGTCGCGTCAGAAATCCGTGAGCGACACGCTTAATCTCGTTGCTGGGGCGGTTGCAGCAAATCCGCTCCGTTCCTCACTTCGACTTCCGTACGACTCAGCATCCAGTTCTTGCACGACTATACTCCCTCCGCCGAACTTGAAGTATAGGCATGCATCGTGCCACATGGGACTATACGAGACCCCTTTCTTCTGGGATGCGACAGCTGGATGTGGTTCGAGCAACGCACGTGCACCACCCTGCCCTGCTTTACCTCCCAACCGATCTTTGGCGAGCTTCACGCCTTACACGGATGATCTCTCCACCTTCATCCACGACAACCGTCCATCCCCCGACACCTTGCACCACGAGAGGCTGGTGCGCTCCGTTCAGGGTTTCTCTTTGAGGCAGCACGTACGATTTTCAGGATAGGTTTAAGCTCATCAGGAGTTAACGAGGACCAATGAACTACGTTGTCGGTTTGAGGTAAATCTGACAAGTAATCAACATCGTCAAACTGTGCGCTCTCCAACTCGTCTTTAGTATCCGTTGCGTTTTACTTTTATACCATCAGTATAACCCCGTCCATCATGCCCAGAAACCAAGGGTTAAACTCTTGCAAAAGGCGTCTTAATCTCATTGACGAAGTTTGAGTTGGTCTATAGTTTCATTGGGCTGCCGTTTGTTTAGAATAGCAGCATTTTCGACCCCCCTCTTTCGGATGTTTTACTGTCTGTAGTAGCCATCCCTATACCGTCATTTAATCAGCATCCACGACTATTCAGCGTGGGCCAATCAATGTGATGGAGTACCTTGGTTAATAGTATATAGACCAACCGCATAACTACTTGTAGGATCCGTTAGACAATATTCCTTATTGTTGGATCTAACTCATTTACCGTCTAAGATATTGGTATTTGTAATACCAGTACGCAAGCTATTAATAGCATTCTTTACAGTAGTTCAGTTGGATCGTACACCTTTCACCGCCTGGAATAAAATTGTTTGCATTTGCAATGCTGGAACGCACGCTATTAAGAGCACTCCAAGCAGCCTGAGCAGTGAGGAGACGCGGGTGATGTTGTTGTTCTCACATTAACTCTCAAAGAAAGGAGTCCGTGGTCACACAAAGGTGCTGGAGCCCTGGGAAGATCCGAAAAACCATTGAAACAAATCTCCGAAAAACCATTGAAAAAAATCGAAACTCGGTTGCTTATGAAGTGGTCCCCGCAGGAGTCAATGCGTATTTTGAAGAGTACCTCGCTGAAACCGAGAAATTCCTCGCGAGTTCCGATCAACGAGGGTTCTACAAGCACCTGAAGAGTACGGTAGGGTTGCAAGGTACGAAAGCGAGGAGTGAAACAGTTTATCATGGACGAGGATGGCACGCTGTTGCGGGATCAAGCGCGAATTCGTGAAAGATGGGCGGGGCACTACCACAAACTATTGAACACGAAATCGCTGAAACTTGACCCCACGATCATCGACCTAGTGCCATCACGACCGCTGAAACTATCCTTTGGAAATGAACCATCCATTGACGAGATGATGGAAGCAGTGAAGGGTATGTCAAACTGGAAAGCCGTTGGACCAGATGGTCTCCCGGTCGAAGTACTGAAACTTGACCACCCCGCTTTCGTGCAGTATTTTCACAGTATCCTTGTTAACGTTTGGGTAACGGGAGAAGTCCCCCAGCAATAGCAAGATGCGATCATAAAAACCCTTCACAAAAAGAAGGATAGAACTGACCGCAACAGCTACAGAGGAATTTCGCTTGATGCTCACGCAGGCAAGGTGTTGCTGAAAATCGTTGCGTCCCGTCTAAGCAGCTACTGCGAAACCGAGCATGTACTCCCTGAAGAACAGTGCGGCTTCCGCCCCGCACGGTCAACAATCGATATGCTGTTTGTCGTGCGCCGGTTGCAGCAGCTCGGGCGGCAGAAGAAAATCCCCCTGTACATGTGCTTCATCGACTTGCAGAAAGCGTACGACTCTGTCGACCGAGAACTGTTGTGGGAGGTACTCACACGCCTTGGTGTACCATCCAAGATGCTCACAATCATTCGCAATTTTCACGAAGGCATGCGGACTCGCGTGCGTGCGGATGACGGTGAACACTCGGACTGGTTCAATGTAACCCAGGGCCTGCGGCAAGGCTGCGTACTATCGCCGTTACTATTCAACGTGTTCTTCGCCGCTACGATACACATCGTGCTGGTACGCCTCAGCAAAGACGAATGCATCGTAAGGGATTTGCTTCATCTCGAAGAGGACAGGGTTGTCGGAAAAAGAGGAACCGTTGGCATGCGTGCAAAGGGATGTGTGTGTTAAGAAATAGGCCGTATGTACATAGCCTATTGAGTCAATGCTTCGTAAGTTGCGGTTCAACTAATTACACCGCATTATGAGTAACGGGATATTTAGATGGCCTTTCAGCAGTTCGTGTAGTCCACAAGTTGCAGCGACAAGCCGCCGATAGACGTTGCTGTAAGAGGCCATCAAGACTGAGGAACTGGAGTGTTCGCACACCCCCCACGTTCACTCGTCAAACCGCATCTGAACTTACCACGGTTCATCGTCCTAAGCCTTTATTGCCCTCAAGCGGCCTTTTTCAAGAGTCATCCATTCTTCACATCCTGGACACACAGCGTGTCTGCTCGGTCAGTTTAACGACTGACAGCGCCAACCTTTGCAGCCTACTGTGCAGGAGTATCATCGAATATTCTTAACAGGTTTTTGAGCCATCGTTTTTTCAGCGCGGCGCGCGCATCGGGAACCTTCGTGGACCCGGAGCAGGAGCAGCAGCTGGGGATTTTTACACATTCTCAGCTTTACTTGGATTTTCCACAAAGCTCCTCAGCTTTATTTTGATTTTTTCAGCGATCCGACGACACAGCTCGGTTCCGCCATTCAGCGGCCCAACACAGATCGGGGCGAGTTTGTCTGTTGGTTTGCCTGTTCGTTTGTTTGTTTGTTTGTTTGTTTGTCTGTTCAGGTCTGTTTGTTTCTTTGTTTCTTTGTTTTTACAGTACAGCGACCAAGACTCGGATTCATCTTTTATCTACTATATCGTGTGCTTCGAAGGAACAGATCCGCTTTATCGTCGAGGGATCGCCATGGAGGGCGTGGCGTCCAACAACACCCAGGCGGTCATCAAGAACTGCCCCGTCTTTGCCGGCAGGAACAAGGAGTCGTTTCAAGAATACAAGAGCAAGCTGCGCGTCTGCCTGTCTCTCTACAGCAAGGCCGTATTCGAAGTGTTTCAAGGCAAGGCCCAGCCATCACCTACTCTGGGCAGCACCGACACCGCGACGCTTAATGCTGTCGCTGAGCGCAAATGGCTACAGGCGAACCAAGATCTCTGGAGTGTTCTACTTCTCACCACATCTGGCTCCGCCAACAACACCGTCAAGAAGTTCGAGGGGAAGCGGCCAGAAGATGGAGCGGGGCATGGACAGCTGGCGTGGAAGGCTCTGACTGAGAAGTACAACGGCCACACTAAGGAGGCCAGAAGGGCGTGCCACGAGAAACTCGTCAACACGAAGATGGAGCCCGGCCAGGATCCGGACGACTTATTTTTCGTTCTGGACGAATGCCGTGACCTCGAGGAAATGGGACAGACAGTACACGACGAGAGGTACGAGGACATCATTCTCCAAGCCCTTCCGCCCGAGTACGAGAGGGTACGAACCGCCAGCTACGAGAGGCGAAACTTTGGACTGGACGACATTCGGCACATGGTACACACTATGTACGTCGACAACCTTTCGCGCTCTGTCAACGCTAAGCCGATCGCAGGCCGCGGCATTGCCATGCAGGTGGTGGGGCACACCAGCAGTGACGTGCAGTGCAAATACTGCAAAGGATTCGGATACGTAACGCAGGACTGCGCCATCTTGAAGAAGGACCACCGGCGTGGGCCCAATCCGGGGGGTCAGCAACATCAGCGAAAACAGCACTTTCCTCGCCACGGAAAAGCAGGATCAGGAGACGCGAGGAGAGGGGGAGATAGAAATCAGTGGTGCTCCTTCCATAAGAGCACTACGCATAGCGATGCGGACTGCCGCACCCAGCATGGTGTCGGCAGTGCAAACGCTGGTAACGCCAACTATGCCGCTAACTACATCGACCACCCGATCTCGTTCACCGCAGTGGAAGCGCCGACGGAGGAGGAAGCATTTTGGCCATTCGGCCCCACGGATGAACCAGTCGACACCAGTGGGCTGTTCGGATCTTTCGGCGGCGTCAGCGGAGAAGAGGCTGGTGAGTCGCTCTTCATGGTCGAGGAAGAACCGGCCCATCAACTGGGATTCCGAGAGCACATCGTCGGGGGTTTGACGGCCGTGACCCGTGCTCTAGTGATGGTGGCTATTCTCCACTATCTGTGGCTCTCGTTTGGCAACTCCCTTTATGCCCGAATGGTCCAGAACACCTATGGACAGCCCGAAGTCTTTGGGGGCGTCACCAGTACGGAAGATGGGTCGGCACTCACGATCGGTCCCACCGCGAGGCCGCGGACAGGGTGCATTAACGACTCCGTAAATGTGCTGGTGGACAGTGGCGCGTCAGGACATTATTTCGACGACGCCATCATCCCCGGATTTCGGGACAGACTGGAAGAGTACAAGGTGTTGGACGTGCCAGGAAAAATCTCAACCGCCGGGGGGGGGGGGGAAATGAATGGCACTGCGCAGGGAGTGCTCCGGGGCCACGTCATCGACGACAAAGGAGTGCGACGGTTAATTGAACTTTCGTGTCTGATTGTGCCTGGCCTAGGACGTAACCTGTTCTCTGTCAAGCAAGCTGCGCGTAACGGTGTGGTGTCTATCTTTGACATGACCAACCCGAGGCTGGAGACCCACAACCACATATTTCCGCTCCAAGAGCTGGGGCACGATCTTTATTCTTTCTCGCTGGACCTCGCCGGCGGTGGCAACGGGCCGGAGCTGGCAATGCAGACTGCGGCAAACGCCAACCTGTGGCATCGGCGCCTAGGACACCTCAACCGCAAGAGCTTACAGCTTCTGAAAAACTTGATAACAACGGGGTGAGTTTCGACGGGCCTGTGCCAGACTGCGATGTGTGCGCCGTGGGCAAGAGTCACCAGCTGGCTCATCCCAAGACCGCCGACCACAAGGTTAAACTCCCTTTCCAACTCGTTTTCGCAGACCTGATGGGACCTTTAACCCCAGAGGCCCTCGGGGGCTACAAGTACATCACAAAGATTTCCGACGAGTACACCAAGTGGACGGAGACTTATTTGCTGAAGTCCAAGCACGACGCTCTCAGCTCATTTCAGGTATTCGTACAATCTGTGGTGATTCCAAGTGGTTTCCGCGTCGAGCGGTTGAGGGTGGACAAAGGAGGAGAATTCATCAGCAAGGAGTTCCAGGACTACTGCCTTCAGACGGGGGTGTTGCTCGAGTACCCGCACCCAATACGCCGCAGCAAATTGGCATGTCCGAACGCGTTGGAAGAACTCTTGCAGCTATGGTGCGGTGTATGCTTGCCGACAGCGGACTGCCAAAGTTTCTGTGGGGAGAATTGATGTTCACGGCGGCGTTTCTGGGCAACAGGGCGCCGCACTCTGCGATCAGCATGCAGTCTCCGTACAAAATGCTACACGGAACGGAGCCGAATCTGAGTCTTCTTCGAGTCATCGGTGCCCGGGCTTTCGTGCATATTGAGACCTACTCCAAAAAGCTTGAACTCAAGGCGGTGGAAGGACGATTGGTTGGGTACAGCAACAGCAGCAAGAGCTATCGAGTGTACAATCCTGCCACCCGGCGCATTATGGAGAGCCGGAACGTCATCTTCATCGAGACACCATCGCGCCTATTCCCGCCACCGTTGGAAGAAACTTCGCAGCAGATTAATCCGCCAAGCAACGGCATGGACGACCACAACTACATCACAGACGACGACTTTCTGCGCGATCTTCGCGATTACACTTCCGTGTTGGAACCGCTTCCCGGTGCTTCTGCTGACCACATCGCCGTGGGCGGGCTCTCAGACAATCCACCGGTGGCTGAACTCTTGGAGCGGATCAGCGAGATCACTAGGAGGGACATATTTGTCGGAAGAGCTGCAGGATCACCGCAAGAAGGGGCGATGCCCGGGGGGGAGCCTATGGACGGAGTTTCGCAAGAGGTTGTTCTTGAACCACATGAGCAAGCGATGTCACCCGCGGGAGCGTCCCTGGAAACACCACTGGCTGGATCACAGCCGCTTCAACAGCGGGGACATTCGCGCCAAGAAGCGACTCCTGCGGTTACGCGTGCCGGCACTGCAGCACAATCGTTTGCGAGGCGTAGCACTCACAACCGTTCAGATTCTGTTCACCTAGCGGCGATCGCCACCGGGCCCGCGCTGTCTGAGCTCCGAGGGCTGAGGCTCTATACCAAGGAAACCCTGCCGGATATCGCGCATGAGACGTACGGGGCAGACTCTGCCGTTGAATACGCCTACGCCGCGACGACCATTCAAAGCTGTTCGGCCGGGGAGAATGCGGAAATAACTCCTAACACCTTTAAAGAGGCCATGACTCTACCGGCTAAAGCACAGTGGAAAGCGGCCTCGGACAAGGCAATGGCAAGCCTGAAAAAGAACAATGTCTACACCCTCCTGCCGGCGACCTCTGTCCCCGCGGGACACAAGATTATCGGCAGTAGATGGGTTTACAAGGTCAAGGCGGACAACTCACACAAGGGACGCGTTGTTGTACTAGGATGAGGGCAATTGCCGGGCATTGATTGCGGCAGCACGTTTGCCCTCGTCTGCAGGCTCCAGAGCATCCGCATGGTGCTGGCAATAGCGGCGGAGTACAATCTGGAGTGTTGGCAGCTAGACTACAACACCGCGTTTCTGAACGCCGATGTCACAGAGGAAGTGTACGTCAAGATGGCACCCGGATACGAGCAATTCGACGAAAACGGAGTCCCACTGGTAATGAGGCTGTTGAAAAGCCTATACGGTCTCCGCCAGAGCCCGACTAACTGGTGGAACACGATCGACAAACATCTGGTGGAAATTGGCTTCAAAAGTCTCAAGTCGGACCCGTGCGTCTACACCTACTCGGAGTGCGGTGCCGTTTATATCCTGACCCTTTATGTCGACGACGTTCTCTTGCTCGGAAAAGACGTCCTGGTGCTGAGGCGGATCAAGCAGAAGCTCATGAGTCGTTTCTCAATGACGGACATGGGAGACGTGTCACTCGTGCTCGGGATGGGTGTTACCCGTGACCGCGAGAAGGGGACGGTGACCATCACCCAGGAGAAATATACCAAGTCCCTGCTGGAGCGGTACGGTATGGCAAGCTGCAATTCAACGTACACGCCTGGTGTGGGAAAAGAGCTGTCGCTGGACCAGCCGGAGGAGAGGCTTCTAAGTAAGGAGGAGAAACAGCGTTTCCAGGCCATCACGGGCAGCGTCATGTACCTTGGGCAGGTGACTCGTTACGACATCTTATACGCCGTCAATCAACTGGCAAGGGCGATGTCTAAACCGTCCAAAGCTCACATGGCGGCAGCCAAACATCTACTTCGCTACCTGGCTGGAACGGTGGATTTCGCCATCACGTACAAGCACGGTGGCTTCAAGTTGACTGCATTCTCCGATGCAAACTGGGGCAACAACCCGGATAACGGCAAGTCGATGTCCTCGTATATTGTCTTCCTTGCGAACGCCCCGGTTAGCTTCAAGGTGGGACTCCAGGGGCTGACAGTGCAATCCACTATGGAGGCAAAACTCGTGGCCGCAGCGCTAGCGATGAAGGAAGCGGTGTTCTGCTCTAACATGATGAAGGAACTGAGATTCGGCACGCGCTTCGACAGCGTACCACTATATATCGACAACACCTCGGCTCTGCACGTCGCCGGAAATCGGACCTACAGTTCGCGAGTTAAGCACGTGGCTCTACGGTACTTCTTCATCCAGGAACTAGTCAAGGACGGCAGAATCACCGTGAAATATGTGAAAACAGAGGACCAGCTTGCTGACATTGGCACGAAGCACCTCAGTAAGCAAAGGCAGCGCTACCTCCTCAAGTTGATCAGCGAATTCAGGGCCTGAAAATGAGAAGTCCAGACGATCAAACCGTAGGGGTTCCTTTTTGCTGGTTGTCTTTACTTGCTACTTTCGCGGGAATGGGGGAGTTACACTACACAAGCTTTATGGTTTTGTATGCATTATCAGTGTTCTAGTAAAGAAGTAGCGTTGCTTCCAACAAGTGCTGGTGATCGTTAGCCATGATCGGCGCTTTAGTATTGTTTCTATCGCTTCCAACAAGTGCTGGTGATCGTTAGCCATGATCAGGACTTTAGTCATGTTCTATCGCCCTGGGACATTCATCGTTTATGCAGTGCGACTTGCATTGAGGGGGAGTGTTAAGAAATAGGCCGTATGTACATAGCCTATTGAGTCAATGCTTCGTAAGTTGCGGTTCAACTAATTACACCGCATTATGAGTAACGGGATATTTAGATGGCCTTTCAGCAGTTCGTGTAGTCGACGAGTTGCAGCGATAAGCCGCCGATAGACGTTGCTGTAAGAGGCCATCAAGACTGAGGAACTGGAGTGTTCGCACACCCCCCACGTTCACTCGTCAAACCGCATCTGAACTTACCACGGTTCATCGTCCTAAGCCTTTATTGCCCTCAAGCGGCCTTTTTCAAGAGTCATCCATTCTTCACATCCTGGACACACACCGTGTCTGCTCGGTCAGTTTAACGACTGACAGCGCCAACCTTTGCAGCCTACAGTGCAGGAGTATCATCGAATATTCTTAACAGTGTGGGGCATGTTGTATGCAGACGACGCAAAAATAGTCTCGAAGTCGGCGGAAGGCCTTGCAAGAATGATGACAGTCATCGTGACTGTCTTCGAAGCAGTAGGTTTCACGGTATCCGAGAAGAAGACAGAGACGATGTGCTCCTACGAACACCGGATCAGACGTTTACCACCTCACCGCTCGCGATCGAAGCTGCAGGCCAAACGTATAAATAGACGACCCAGTTTTTATACCTAGGAGGCATTATCCACGAGAACGCTGACCTCTCCTTCGAAATCGAGCGACGAATCCGTCTGATGCGGGCATGCCTCAAACGGTATGGTCCGGAACTGTACGATAGGACGAACGCACCGCTTAGTCTGAAAGTCCGGATGCTGAAGGCCGAGGTGATTGAGACCTTGCTGTACGGTTGCGTGACGTGGACCCTCAATGCGGACCACTTCGCCAAGCTTCGATCAGCCCACCACGAAGTCCTTCTGCGAGTCATTGGTTTCCAGCGCCGACTACGCACCGACCACACCACCCTCTCGTATGCGAAGGCGCTCAGGATAACACGATGCGAAAGTATCGAAACGACCATCCGTAAACGGCGACTCTTCTTTGCGGGGGCTCTGGTCCGGCAACACGAGGGGCGATTGCCCAGTCGGTTGATGTTCGGGACGATCGCAGGTGGGGGGAGCCTGAAACCAGGCGGGCAGCCCAAGACTTGGCCTAGGGCAATTGCTGAGGACCTTAGAGTGTTCAAAGCCACCGAGGGATCAACGGAAGACTCTCCCTTAGTCTTTGGAGTTGGGACCGCACTGTGGCCCACTGCAGCAAAACAGACGGGAAAGTGGTACCGGGGAATCCTCGAAGCAGCTGAACAGTTCATGGGCAGGTGGCACGAGGCTGAGGCAAAGCTGAGTAGACAGCGCCGTGCATCCGCTGCAGGTAGTGTTAGAGGGAATAGGGGGAGGGGTAACAGCAGGAGGGGTAGAAGGACCACCGTACAAGTGTATGGGGGCAGGGGGGGGGACAGGAGGAGTCGAAGGGAAACCGCGGTAGAAGAGAGTAGCAGAGAGACCGCAGATAGGGTAGCAAGGTACCAGGCCGACTAATAGGTTGGACGTTTCTTTGCTACTCGTACCGCCAACCGCTGCGGCCGTTCGGTATGTATTTTGATTTGTTTCCCTTCTTATCCTTATGAAAGAAGTACTACATAGTGGGTGGGTGACGAGCGTATTTTGGCCCACTCATTATTGCTCTTTGTACTTAGTTAAGTGTTCACCGGGATGCATAGTCCCATTTTTCCTTCTCGTATATTTCCCCTTGCACGTCCCTTTTGGCTCGTGCTCGGGGTAAGTATGTATGTGTCTGAGCTTTGGCTTCCCATTTTATTTATTTATTTGGGATTCTTCTCCTTTTATTTTTCTTTTTCTCGTTCTTTTTCGGTTTGGTTTCTTCGTTGCTTCTCTTTCTTTATGGTGTATTTTGGTTGCTGGCGTATGTATGTATGTTGTGTCGGCCGCACCTAGTGCGAAGGCATGGTATTGCGTAGGCTATTAATGCATTACGGTGTGTTATCTCTGTGTCGTAGTCTGTGACCACAGAGCTCGTATCTTTCTAGGGTGAAGAATCAGCACGGACACTGGGCTTGCTGGATGTCGACGAGTAGAAGAACGGTTTAATGTGAAGAACACACACACACACAAATACGCGAGACGGAGAAGGCGCACACGAGATGAAGTCAATGTGCAAACTAAAAACTATTAACAACTTGGCCGCGGGTATATCCTCTCAATTACAGCACAGAGTTCTCCCCGTTCCCACAACTAACCAATTCGTGGCTACTGACTACAGCGGTTGTAGTCTGGAGTGCTGCCTGCACCGTACAAAACGCACATAAGTCGTGCACACTGAGAGGAACACGCCTGCTGTCTAGGGTGCTGTCAGAGTGACGACACGCGAACATGCAGTGAAAAAGAAGCAATCGAAGCAGAAACCACCACACAAGTATCAACGATCGCCATCTCTTCCTGGACTGCCAGACAAAAGGTGCAGCACAGCTATGATACCACTTCCCTGATAATTGCGGGGGTCATTCCCCATGAAGGGTATACAACTCGCCAACACTACAAAGACCAGTGGCGTAAACAACAAGTGCATCCTACTGTCTCGTGAGAAACAAACAAAAAACAGAAAAAATGAAAACGATGACTGCTTCTCTCGTGATGGTGTGCGCGCCGGTCATGCGTCTCCGTGTGCCGCCCTGTTGCCGTTCTTCATGGCCACCTCATCGCCTTAGCCCAATCGGGCCGCTCCTTTGCACGTGCTCTCGTTGCCACTCCCTTCCCGCCGGTTCCCTTTCTCCTCCGTCTCGAAAAAAAAATGCTCCTCGCACTTGCGGTTCTGATCTGAGGAACAAAAATTTCGCGCAGCGTGAGTTCAATCCGTCTTCCCCGTTTGTCGACGCTCTGTCTCCCTCCTCCACCGTCGTCGAATCCAGCCTCCTACCGGTGCAATAGACTGTGCTGTAATTGGACCTGTGGTGGTGCCTGCCTCCGCGCACGGACATCCCGATTGAGCATTAATTGCTGCTCTGCCGCTGCTGCCTACACAAAGAAGCGCGAATCGTATAATAGGTGTCCGTGCCTGATGCACCACGTACGACCGAACTCTGCTGCCCGCTGAGCCTCGCGGCCACACCCAGCAGCAAGAAGGTATCACTCCTTGAGGGTGAGTCCGGCCTTACACCCGCCAGAACCACCTACCGCAATCGCTATAAGTCTGATAGGGCATGGCTGGCAGCATGCCTTGTCGAGGCAGCGAGGGGAACGGAGAAAGTACGACTTGGTATTACTCTACGTCAGGTTTCACGCCGGTTTGTATTATTGAAGTTGGGGTGACCTACGTACCCTTGCCAGTAAATTACAGCCGATTCAGGGTCACCTTGGCTCATGCTCGGGGTAAGTATGTATGTGTCTGAGCTTTGGCTTCCCATTTTATTTATTTATTTGGGATTCTTCTCCTTTTCTTTTTCTTTTTCTTGTTCTTTTTCGGTTTGGTTTCTTCGTTGCTTCTCTTTCTTTATGGTGTATTTTGGTTGCTGGCGTATGTATGTATGTTGTGTCGGCCGCACCTAGTGCGAAGGCATGGTATTGCGTAGGCTATTAAGGCATTACGGTGTGTTATCTCTGTGTCGTAGTCTGTGACCACAGAGCTCGTATCTTTCTAGGGTGAAGAATCAGCACGGACACTGGGCTTGCTGGATGGCGACGAGTAGAAGAACGGTTTAATGTGAAGAACACACACACACCCCACCCCCTTCTCTTTCGCTCGTTTCACTTGCCTCCTTCAGCAAGCCTTGCACCAACAAGTAAGAGAACGCCATACGAACTATAATACTACTACCGTCGGGGTGTGCTTGGCGAAACACAGACATCAGTGTCACACTCTATGGATCATCACCTGGCACTCTTGCCATACCCCCTGGGCATGGCCCCAATGTAATGCGTTCGGGATTGGAGGACCCTTACGTCCAGCGTCTGCAGTATTAATAGCACCAGTAGTTTCAGAGTCAATACGTGCCGGGCCCGTATTAAAAAAACAAAAAGGCCCGCAGAAATCTGAGGTCCCTTGTCCCTTCTCCCTCGTGAATTATTTCGAAGTCCGTGGAAAGAGGCTACAGCAGTAACTGCTGTTACGGCAGCAGTACTGCCTCGTGAAATAATAATACTACACAGGGTACGGCGGTATATATACCTGGTGACAAGCAAGATAAAACACCCTCTGGGGTGATTTCCCAGGGCGGTCCTCTCTAAAAATAAGAGGTGGAGGCATAAAAAGAATGATGGCTTCTGACAGATCTCGTCTGTTCGATTTTTTTTTTTTTTTTTTCCGTCGACGAGGCATCGCTACAATCCGTGCAGTACAGTAGTTATTTGTCTAATCTGTTTTCGGCTAAGAACTTTAGGAATACGACGAATTGCTATTAATAGACAAGCTCACCACAATCAATTGTTATCACCACGCAGGGCTGAGCAGCAAAAAAGTACTGTTTGTTCTGCGATTTTTTTTTTTTTTTTAGCCGCTCTAAAATCAAGTTAGTTCCAGGTCTTGATGGGCAAGATTGGAGCAAAATCAATATATAGTAATAAGTAATTCGTATTTATGAAATACTAAAACCTCGAAAAAAGCGCGAAACATCGTTTCAACGGGAATACAAAATATCGGATTAACCGCCATAATAAGACGAACGGAATCATTGCGGGAGCTCTACTTCTTACATTTATCTGTTCGCAGGATACAAAACACTTCGAGATAGAAATGTACGAAGTATACGGCACCTGGTAAATGACGTTCCGGGTTGACGTTCCGGGTTGAGCTTTTTGCCTGTTTCTTCTTCATTCATGTTTTATTTCTATTACGGGGGACCATAGTTAATAGGACCAAATATTGTTAGTAAAAACAGGTAAATATATAGGTTTTTGTCTATACCGTAGGTCCTATTAACTATGGACCCCCGTAATAGTAAATCGGAACATCACACCACCTCCCCCCAGAACCGGCGTCCCCGGTGGCTTGGTAGGTGGTCCGCGTGCCTGTCAAGATCAATTTCGTGGGTTCAAGTCCCACCGAGTGCACATGCTCTAGGGACTTTTTCTAGCATAAAAAATTGATAAGCGGAAAGCGCGAAAGCGTGAGTTGGCTACATTCGATAAAAATCGACGAGCAGTGGGAATGCTGAACCCTATGCGCGACAAAAAACAAAGGCACGTACCGGGGGGGAGAAGGGACGACACCTGTGACCACGGCTTGTCCAGAAGATCGCTGGGGGTAACACCTCCTACGAGTTAGTCTGGAAAGTAAAAGTGATGGATAAAAAAAAAAAAAAAAAAAAAAAAACCCGACAGCTGTCCAAATCCCTTGTCTGAAGTTTAATAGTTATATTATTAATAGTATGAAAAAAGCCTCGTACCCTTGATAACATCGAGATATCACAATTTCTGAATATTTAGAAGTATAGATGCAAGAAATATTCATCATTTTTTTTCTCTCAAGAAACACCTGCTGCGCATAAGCACAAGCGTTTGAAAGGTACCAGGTACTTTTGAAAATTCGATCGGGTATATAAACCAGGAGAAACATGTATGTACTATAATCGAGCGACGAATCCGTCTGATGCGGGCATGCCTCAAACGGTATGGTCCGGAACTGTACGATAGGACGAACGCACCGCTTAGTCTGAAAGTGCGGATGCTGAAGGCCGAGGTGATTGAGACCTTGCTGTACGGTTGCGTGACGTGGACCCTCAATGCGGACCACTTCGCCAAGCTTCGATCAGCCCACCACGAAGTCCTTCTGCGAGTCATTGGTTTCCAGCGCCGACTACGCACCGACCACACCACCCTCTCGTATGCGAAGGCGCTCAGGATAACACGATGCGAAAGTATCGAAACGACCATCCGTAAACGGCGACTCTTCTTTGCGGGGGCTGTGGTGCGGCAACACGAGGGGCGATTGCCCAGTCGGTTGATGTTCGGGACGATCGCTGGTGGGGGGAGCCCGAAACCAGGCGGGCAGCCTAAGACTTGGCCTAGGGCAATTGCTGAGGACCTTAGAGTGTTCAAAGCCTCAGAGGGATCAACGGAAGACTCCCCCTTAGTCTTTGGAGTTGGGACCGCACTGTGGCCCACTGCAGCAAAACAGACGGGACAGTGGTACCGGGGAATCCTCGAAGCAGCTGAACAGTTCATGGGCAGGTGGCACGAGGCTGAGGCAAAGCTGAGTAGACAGCGCCGTGCATCCGCTGCAGGTAGTGTTAGAGGGAATGGGGGGAGGGGTAACAGCAGGAGGGGTAGAGGGAACACCGTACAAGTGTATAGGGGCAGGGGGGGGAACAGGAGGAGTAGAAGGGAAACCGCGGTAGAAGAGAGTAGCAGAGAGACCGCAGATAGGGTAGCAAGGTACCAGGCCGACTAATAGGTTGGACGTTTCTTTGCTACTCGTACCGCCAACTGCTGCGGCCGTTCGGTATGCATTTTGATTTTTTTTCCCTTCTTATCCTTATGAAAGAAGTACTACATAGTGGGTGGGTGACGAGCGTATTTTGGCCCACTCACTATTGCTCTTTTTACTTAGTTAAGTGTTCACCGGGATGCATAGTCCCCTTTTTCCTTCTCGTATCTTTCCCCTTGCACGTCCCTTTTGGCTCATGCTCGGGGTAAGTATGTATGTGTCTGAGCTTTGGCTTCCCATTTTATTTATTTATTTGGGATTCTTCTCCTTTTCTTTTTCTTTTTCTTGTTCTTTTTTTCGGTTTGGTTTTTTTTTTTCGTTGCTTCTCTTTCTTTATGGTGTATTTTGGTTGCTGGCGTATGTATGTATGTTGTGTCGGCCGCACCTAGTGCGAAGGCATGGTATTACGTAGGCTATTAATGCATTACGGTGTGTTATCTCTGTGTCGTAGTCTGTGACCACAGAGCTCGTATCTTTCTAGGGTGAAGAACCAGCACGGACACTGGGCTTGCTGGATGTCGACGAGTAGAAGAACGGTTTAATGTGAAGAACACACACACACACACTATACTACTATTTTAATAATAGTGCTGGGGAAAACACTTGAAATATCTGCACGGACCCCCCGGTGAGTGGTGTATGTGTGTGTGTTATCTTACGGGATATACACGGCGGTACCATCAACGTACTAACTAACTACAGCAGCAGTATTACGGGGGACCACGTATCCCCGGTGGCTTGGTAGGTGGTCCGCGTGCCTGTCAAAATCAATTTTTCGCGGGTTCAAGTCTCACCGAGTGCATGCTCATACGTAGGGACTTTTTCTTGCATAAAAAGATGATAAGCGGAAAGCCCGAAAGCGTGAGTTGGCTACATTCGATGAAAATCGACGAGCAGTGGGAATGCTGAACCCTATGCGCGACAAAAAATAAAGGCACGTACCGGGGGGGAGAAGGGACGACACCTGTGACCACGGCTTGTCCAGAAGATCGTCGAGGGTAAAACCTCCTACGAGTGGGCTGGAAAGTAAAAGTGATGGAAAAAAAAAAAAAAAAAAAAAAAAAAAAAAAAAAAAGTAAATGGGACCTACGGTACACACAAAAATATTTATGTACTACTATTTTTACTACAAAACAATATTAGGTCCTATTTACTATGGTCCCCTGTAATATTTAGTAGTTTTTGAAAAAGACCGTCAGAATACGACAGACGGATACACTCAAACGGAGAGAGAGGCACATACTGCTCCTGAAGAGCCCCGTATTTAGTTATAATCATGTGCCTGGTACCTGGTATCGATACGTACTACGTATCATCGGGTATCGATACGTACTACGTATCATCTGTCATGTCATGTGTGCGTTTCGTGTCGTGCAGGCAGGACTCCAGAGAGCTTTCAGTCAGTAGCCACGAGTTAGTCGGTTAATTGTGGGACCGGCGGGGAATCTTATCTATCTATGCTGTGTGTGTGGTCTTCACATTAAACCGTTCTTCTACTCGTCGACATCCAGCAAGCCCAGTGTCCGTGCTGATTCTCAACCCTAGAAAGATACGAGCTCTGTGGTCACAGATTACGACACAGAGATAACACACCGTAATGCATTATTACTAGCCTACGCAATACCATGCCTTCGCACTATGCCGGCGTCCCTGGTAGCTTGGTAGGTGGTCCGCGAGCCTATCAAGATCAATTTCGTGAGTTCGAGTCTCACCGAGTGCATGCTCATAGGGACTTTTTCTTGCATAAAATTGATTAGCGGAAAGCGCGAGAGCGTGAGTTAGCTGTACATTCGATGCCAATCGACGAGCAGTGGGAATGCTGAACCCTATGCGCGATAAAAACTAAAGGCACGTACCGGGGGGAGAAGGGACGACACCTGTGACCACGGCTTGTCCAGAAGATCGTCGAGGGTAAAACCTCATACGAGTGGGCTGGAAAGTAAAAGTGATGATAATAATAATAAATAAATTAATAGGTGCGGCCGACACAACATACATACATACGCCAGCAACCAAAAATACACCATAAAGAAAGAGAAGCAACGAAGAAACCAAACCTGTGTAGTTGACTGGATACCCTCGGCCTCCTGTCCGTGGTTCAGTTGCAGATTGATTTATATAGTTTCATCATTCATTGGGTGGTGCGTCTTCTGCGTATTGTGTATTTTTAGTTGGGAAGCGTCGTGCTTCTCAGTCGAGTTTTTCGTTTTCGAGTAGGGTTTTTATTACAGGGGTCCATAGTTAACAGGACCAAATATTGTTAGTAAAAATACCTAAATATATAGGTTTTTATCTGAGCCACAGGTCCCGTTAACTATAGACCCCCGTAATAGGATCTTCCTAGGGCTTCAGCACCTTTGTGTGACCCTGGGGGACTCCTATATTTTGAGAGTTAATGAGAACAACAACAACAACAACAACAACAACAACATATTATTCCGAGGAATATGACGTATCGTGTCCCCTTTAACCCAACACAATCAAGCCTGCCGAAAGATGTCCCGTGGGGCTTCAGCCGCCACCACCACGACCACTACCACCACCATCCATCTCATCACACCCCTCGATTCACTCGCTGTCATACTTGAAGCTTCCTGAACATCATCAGCTTCAGCGCTCTTCCACGGTGAGATACTGTAACAGTAGTTGCCTGTCTCCCTGCCTGTCTGCCTGCCTGCCTGCCTGCCTGCCTTGGCGCATGCTTCGATAGGGGCACAGAAAAAGATGGCAGTTTTCGCTGAACTTCGAAGAAAAATGAAAAATAAGCACCCCGAACGAAAAGCTGTCAGATACAAAAGTTGAAAAATACTCAAAACTCATCATCTTTGCAAGCTTGGTGTGATATGATACTATTAATAGTAGTAGTGATGATTCGATCGAGCATCCTGCTCGGTGTGTGTAGGTTTGGAGCTCCTCGGCTGAGGTCCTGCACGACAGTGTATACTGCTTGTAGTACTATATACATAAACAACAGCAGTACATACAACTGCCGTGTACCAGGCACCAGGTATATGTTTGTTATTAATATTTACGGGGGACCAGGTACCAGGTACATGTTTGTTTTGTTAATATTTATTATGGGGGACCATAGTAAATAGGACCCACGGTACACGAAAAAAAACCTATATATTTCCTATTTTTACCATAACGGGGGACCATAATAAACGGGACCAAATTTTGTTGGTAAAAATAGGGAAATATATAGGTTCCTGTCTGTACCGTAGGTGCTATTTATTTACTATGGTCCTCCGTAATAACTATGTTTGGTCCTATTTACTATGTATGGTCCCCCGTAATAGCTTCTTTTGTTTTATCTCTTTCATAAAACGTGTTTGTCGTGCCTGTCATTTCCAGTGTAAAGAATTTGGGATTGCATTTCCACTCTGCTTTCACTTCATGACAGCGGGTGTACGAGTAGTATCTCTGGCGTAGTTTAGTGACCGCAAAACTTGTCCCTCCCAATTGGATTGAAGAATCGGCACACACGGATATTGGTTGTGCTGGATGTTGACGGTTAGAAATGAGAAGAACATACACCTACCCAGTATACCTACTTGTTTATCAACTTTCAGTTTTGACTCCCTGCTGTATAGTACCGCAGCAATACGGCAATGCATGCATGCATCAGTAGCATCTACGTTTTCTTTGCTACTCGTACCGCCAACTGCTGCGGCCGTTCGTTATGTATTGGCTTGGTGCTTTGATTTTTTTTCCATGACTTGACTTTTTCCTATATTTTCCCCTTCTTAACCTTGTGAAAGAAGTACTACATAGTGGGTGAGTGACGAGCGTATTTTGGCCCACTCATTATTGCTCTTTTTACTTAGTTAAGTGTTCACCGGGATGCATAGTCCCATTTTTCCTTCTCGTTTCTTCCCCCTTGCACGTCCCTTTTGGCTCATGCTCAGGGTAAGTATGTGTCTGAGCTTTGGCTTCCCACTTTATTTATATATTTGGGATTCTTCTCCTTTTCTTTTTCTTTTGCGGTTTTGGTTTCTTCGTTGCTTCTCTTTCTTTATGGTGTATTTTGGTTGCTGGTGTATATATGTATGTTGTGTCGGCCGCACCTAGTGCGAAGGCATGGTATTGCGTAGGCTATTAAGGCATTACGGTGTGTTATCTCTGTGTCGTAGTCTGTGACCACAGAACTCGTATCTTTCTAGGGTGAAGAATCAGCACGGACACTGGGCTTGCTGGATGTCGACGAGTAGAAGAACGGTTTAATGTGAAGAACACACACACACACGACCCTGACCCATTAACATGCCTGCCTTGTGATAGGGGTACTTTTTTTCTTCTTTTTTTTTTTCATCATCACTTTTACTTTTCATCCCACTCGTAGGAGGTTTTACCCTCGACGATCTTCTGGACAAGCCGTGGTCACAGGTGTTGTCCCTTCTCCCCCCCCAATACGTGCCTTTATTTTTTATCGCGCATAGGGTTCAGCATTCCCACTGCTCGTCGATTTTCATCGAATGTACAGCTAACTCACGCTCTCGCGCTTTCCGCTAATCAATTTTATGCAAGAAAAAGTCCCTATGAGCATGCACTCGGTGAGACTCGAACTCACGAAATTGATCTTGATAGGCTCGCGGACCACCTACCAAGCCACCGGGGACGCTGTTAGCACTTACTATTAATAGCACGTAGCACTTACATAAAAAAAGCTACAAAGTGGTACATGGTACCATAAATTGTAAGTTCGGTCTAATCGTAGTAAGATGTCGGTCCAGCACACTACAGACCAAGGAATCTGCACCCGGCTCCTGGGGAAAAGTGCCGGATCTTTTTAGCCGGACTGGCTGCGTATATTTCGTGCACAAGTATGTATCGGACATCTACGTTCGAGGCCATATACCCAAACAACCCAAACGTCCTTTGCTGTGCCGCTGTTCTCCCGCGTGCACCGATGCTGCTACTGCTGTCCTGTTAATATGCAGACTACCCAAGAAGATGTCTCCTCTCCGGTTCATCGTTGCCGCTTTGACAGTCTTCAGCGCCGTGGGTGCCGCTCCTCTGGCTGCCTCTAAGGGTGGGTCGCGTTGGTTTCGCTTGAACGTTGCGTGAAGTATGGTTGTACCCGGACGTGGGTACTTTGGTTCGGCCTTTTTTCGTTAGCGCGGCGTACTATCGAAGGTAAATCAACATAACCATTAAAAAATGAGGGCAGTACATTGGGGGTGGGTTCGGCCTGTAAAAGAACAAAGAAACGCTCGGATATTTGGGGGGGGGGAAATAAATTATCAAGGACATGGACGGGGGCGTATGGCAGAGGACATTATGGTACTACGTGTGTGTTGTTCACATTAAAATGTTCTTTCGACCCGTCGACATCCAGCACAAGAAGTGTCCGTGCCGATTCTTCAATCCAAGAGAGAGACAAAGTTATGTGGTCACCAAACTACGCCACAGAGATACTACATTTGTTGCGTATGCAGTAAGCACAGCAGTAGACAATGGAATGCCATCCATGTCATCATACTGGGTGTGACAGGCACGACATACATATTCTACGAGAGTTAGAAAACAAAAGAAAACAAACAAAAACAAATCGAAAGAGAAGGAGAAAAAAAAAAAAACACCCTGTCGTGCCTCTCCGCAGGGGATGTGACTGACACTTGAAAATAATGAGCTAAGGAAACAACACGACCACATACATACAGTGTTACAACTAAAAACCCAGGGAAATAACAGGCAAACCGAAGCATAAAGCACCCTCCAGGTAGCCGAAGCAGTTTAGCAGTTTGTGGTACGAGTAGCATAGCCAGGTGCTCCCTTGTAGTCCGCCTGGGACCTTCCTTGCCTTGCTACCCTGTCTGCCGCTTCCGTACTGCGTTCGTCAATAGAAGAACGGAACAAAAAGAGAGGATAAAGCGCTAAAAGAAAAAAGACAAAACGAAGAGCACATGCGAACCAGCTGCACCAGTAGGCGACACGAGTGGCATAGGCATGTTCTACTTCCTACTACTGTAGTCGGCCTGGTGCCTTGCTACCCTGTTTGCCATCTCCTTCCTACTTTCGTCCACCGCGGTTTCCCTTCTACTCTTCCCGTTCCCCCCCCTCCCCGCATTCCCTTGGTCGGGTTTTGTTCCACTCCTCCTGTTACCCCCCCCCCCCTATTCCCTTGGACACCCCCCACGGCGGACGCGCGGCGCTGCCTACTCAGCTGTGCCTCATCCTCGTGTCACCTCACCATGAACCGTCCGGCTGCTTCGAGGACCCCTCGGTACCACTTCCCTGCCTTTCTTGCTGCAGTGGACTACCGTGCGGTCTCAACTCTATACGTCAAGGGGCAAGTTCCATTGACCCTACTACGCCCAGTCAGTGTTGGGGGTCGTATCTGAAACCGATGGCGATCGATTCTTTAAAAAATATCGTCCAAAAAAAGCCGGTCTCGATATTTTGGGCGAATCTTGGCAAAATGGGCGATCTCGATTATTTCGTTCCTCTAGAAATTCAGCCGATTTGTATGCCGTTTGGTCTGTGACGAGTAACATCGTTATTTTTCCCATATATTCCCGTGATTTTCCAACAGCTGTTGTTGCCCTAAATGAGTATTTAGTTTCGACTTCGCGTGGTCTGGTGTCTGATGTGCTGTTTGTTCTGTTTCACGCTGATATGCTGATGTGCCAAAAACATGGCTTTCCGTTGCCATGGTCTCGTGTTTTTTTAGCTGAGAGCGAAACAGTTGGGCGAATCGCGACCTTAAGTCGACATCTATTTCCAACTCTGCTTGACCCTTTTAGGATTGCTGCCCCGTTTACAAACTACTTGGAATTTGAGGTTGGTCTATCCTCAAAAAGGGGTTAATTTGATACCAACAACTACGCGTATCCATGTCCCCGGTGGCTTGGTAGGTGGTCCGCGTGCCTATCCAAGATCAATTTCGTGGGTTCAAGTCTCACCGAGTGCATGTTCGTAGGGACTTTTTCTTGCATAAAAGAGATTGATGAGCGGAAAGCGCGAGATCGTGAGTGAGCTACATCCGATGAAAATCGACGAGCAATGGGAAAGCTGAACCCTATGCGAGATAAAAAATAAAGGCGCGTACCCGGGGGGAGAAGGGAAGACGCCTGTGACCACGGCTTGTCCAGAAGGTCGTCGAGGGTAAAACCTCCTACGAGTTAGGCTGGAAAGTAAAAGTGATGATCCGCTCTGCACCCATGATAATATTCTTCATACGTACTGGACCAGTGCAGTGGTGTTGTTGCAGAGGTTGACGAATTGATACGTCAACGAGTGAAACGACCCAAACATTATACCTGGTACCTTGTATGACTATTATTAATAATAGTGGCGTATACAAGCCACGTCTCCCCCTTTAATTCATACTACTATTAATATTATACTACTATTGCTCTACTGGCCGAAGTAAGCTCGCGTCTTTGCCAATCACAGGACCAATCAGAGCTATTAATAGAGTCTTATCAAGCACAGCTTCCAAGCACTGCCGTATCAGTGGTATAGGGTTCGGGTCGGTGGGTCGGCTGTAGGCGCTTATAACATAGCACAGCAGTAACAGCAGTAGCAGCTACTATTAATCGTATTTATAATACTGTAGTATCTGGCACAAATAAAGGGTGGGATGTGGCTTATTTACATCAGTTGTGGCGCAAAAAATACGTTTCAGTGAAACAATCGTTGGAATCCAATCACCACACGTCAACGGTTGTTGTCTGGGGGTTAGATTCCTACCTGTTGTTTCTCGTTGTTGACGTGTCAACTCGTCAATCCGTGGAATGCATGGTGTTTTCAGTAAGTATGTACCTGGTATAATAGTATTGCAATCTACTGCTGTATGAACGACGAGCGGGTGTGCGGTTAATGGTTGTCGGTAAGCAAAATGTATGTTGCACTCTCTCGCTTTCGGCACCTACTACTCTTCATAGATCGCATTCAAACTACTGTTCGTACCATTAGACTACCCCGGTATGCCAGTTACTGGTCCCATTTATTGTGATACTTCACACATCAACAACGAGTGTAACGGGCGGTAAACCTCAACCACTACACATCAAAGCAGCGGACGGAGTCCTGCCCCCCCCCCCCCCCCCCCCCCCAGTTGCTCCACTTTCCTATGGTTTCTGTTCGCCCGTCAAGTCATCAAATCAATGCTCACCAATCTTCATGAACCGTCCAAAGCGCGAAAAGTCGAGCCTTCCCTGGTTTCTCGGATGACGGGCGTTTCTTGCTCATCAACACCGTTAGCTCCACCAATAATAATACGTCTTTTGACAGCTCCGAAAGTTACGCGCCGGCGGCATGGCCTACTGTTGTGTTCCGCGGCAGTGAGCCAAAGGCGTCACAGCCGATGCCCTGTTGGGGCTGTGCCGCGTACGTGTGTATTCCGCCCTCGCCCACGGACGCGCAACGGTAGCGGTACTAGCTATATATATCACCGCTAGCTCCACCAATACGTGTTTTGGACAACTTCGAAAGTTACGCGCCGGCTGCGGCCCGCTGTGTTCCGCGGGAGCGAGCCAAAGGCGTCACAGCCGGTCCCCCATCGGGGCCGTGCCGCGTATGTGGGTATTTCGTCCTCGTCCAAGTGCGCGCGACGGTAGCGGTACTATGTGTAGCTGTCGTTTCTTCTCTTATGTCCTTGCTCGAAGAGCCCTCGTCCCCTATCCCTGCACAAAAGAGACAAAGTCAAGATTAGCAACCCCATGATCTGTCAGAAATACGTAGGTACACAAACGAATATTTTTGGTGTCCGGGCTCAAATGTCTTATTATTATCTTTTTGCGATCTTGATCCAACACTCTAGTATAGGTGATCGTGCCGATCGGAGCCTATTATTCTTAACGTAAAGTTTCTTCGGGCGCGTGTTATGCCAAAAAGTGCTGGTACGGGGCGGGCATACATAGTAAATAGGACCAAATAATGTTAGTAAAAATAGAGAAACACGTACCTGGTAGGTTTTTTGTCTGTACCGCAGGTCCTATTTACTATGGTCCCTCGTAATACTACAGCAAGCAACACCTCGCGTCGTGTTTTGAAACCGCGACAGGATTCATTGTCAGTATCTCGCCGTTCGCTTTCTTTTTTGTGCGGCTTCGTCTCTTTTAACTTGCAGCTTCAACTGGAGGAGTGGTGGAGCACGGCCTGCGTGGAGGACGTCAGCTGCAGGTGAGCGCAGTTTTGATAGTGAGGCACTGCCCCTACCGTGATCTTGCTCAAAACTACCAATAATATCGTTGAAAGTCCATGTGCGTTGTCTTCAGTCTCGTTCCTGATACATACGCCTGCTATGATGTGTCTTCCTTAGCCGAGACGGAATTGTGCGCTCGAGTAGTTTCATTCGTGGCATGCCTGAAGCCGGATGACAGCGCCTACTCGTATCCGACATGATACGTGGCGCAGACGGGATTGTTGTCCGGGGCCCCCCCCTTCGCGCTCAACTTTCCCAAAATCGGGGTTTTTGTGTTGACGATACGTACGGTGATACATACGTACCTGATAAATACATCGGGTTCCTCATGTTTGGAACTACTGCTTGTTGCTCTATCGTGGGTGTGACCCTTAGATGAGGAATGAACCCAATGACTCCAAGGAAACGAGATCACGAAAAGGAGATTCCACCCCGTATTCGACACAATGGTTGAGGGTCCCTGCTGTGTACGATACGAGTATACCTGGTATCTATTGATAACAACTAACCCCAAGATTAGTCCTTGAATGTTATCCACGTGTGCCTCAATGGTATCGAGAGGTTTCCGATATTCCAATGCCAGGTTAAAAAATATTGAGTTACCGTTCGTCGGTGGCTGATTCTTTTTTTTTTTCCTTTATGACGTGCATGCTGGCAGGAAAATATCTTTAGCCGAGTACATCAAGAGTAGCAGTACTTGGACACTCGTGTGATCACTCACACGCCCTGATCGCTTCACTTTTGTCTTACGCCGCGCGGCAGGAGATGTACTGCAACTCCTTGGGGTGCCCGGACGGCTTCACTCCGATCCCTGAAGCCAACGAGGTGGCGTGCACGGACAACCCGTGCGAAACGTCCCAGTGCTGCGAGGCGTTCTGCTCGTACCACCCGTGCCCCAACAACTTTACGCCCATCTTAGAGGCCAACTCCACCTTCTGCGAGGACTCTGTGTGCACCACCGAACAGTGCTGCGAGGAACTCTGCTCGTCGCACGCGTGCCCCGACGGGTTCACCCCCATCAGCAGCGCCCCCACGAAAGTGTGCGAGGAGACCGGGTGCACTACTGGCGCGTGCTGCGAGGCATTCTGCTCGTACTACGCCTGCCCGGACACCCCTCCCGTGGAAAACGCCGCCACTGTCCTGTGCCCTAAGACCGAAGGGTGCACCACCGAGCTGTGCTGCGGTAAGGAATACTATATCTGCTTTTTTTTTTTCCCCCTCAACAGACGAAATATCGAACCTGTGTGTGCGATATACCACCGTGTGCATGTGCTTCCGGTAGGCATCCACCGTGAAGTTGTACGTACCACTGCCGACAACAGTAGTGTTCCGTTTTTTTCGTGTGCTATTACTACCGCTGCTGTGTTTTGTGCGACATGAATTGAATTTCTACTAATGAATTTATATGCACAACATGTCTTCCGTCCACCGCATGCCTCATCGTATATGTATCCCGGATATCCAGAGCCCTGAAGGAGCCCACATCTGGCGTGACCCTGACGGCATCTTCCACCGGCCGCCGTTGACAGCACCACTCACCGCAACCGGCGAAAAGACGAGGGGGGGTGGACACTGATTGGCTCTTCCCTTTTTTTTGTAGTATAGAAAATATTCGGACATACCGTAGTTTTATCCTTATTTAGATGTCGGACGTTTTGTCGCGACAGAATAGTTCCCGAGTACACAGGCCGATTTTTTCCTTTGGAACCGGCGCGTTGCCCCTTATCTGCGCAACAAGGAAGTGCTTCGGAAGTTGTTTTTTTTTTTTTTTTTTTTCCTAGATTAGCTGTTCCCCCAAAAAAATGCTCGACTTTCTGACCTTACTATATAGGTGTTTGGCCGCACTGGGTGCTCCACCACAACTAGGCGGCTGAGTGTACCCGTATTAGTCGATCCTGTGGTTTTTTAACTGGATTTAGAACGTCGCCACTATTGTACGGTTGACGCGAACAACGGCCACAGGTCACTCTGTCCTGGGGGGGGGGGGGGGGGGGGCTTTGGTGTTGACCAATGGGTCGTATTGTATGTGGATTGTGTTGGCTCTTGCCAACAACCTGATATAATCGACTCTGAAACTGCTCGGTACGAGAAAGACGGCCAGGTCGCATCCGGGGGGGTGCAAGATTGATCGGGAAGATATTATAGTTGGATTTAGACTAATAACAACGCTTGGAGGACGTCGCCGGGGAACCCGATGCCAAATCCATCCCCACGCAAGTAGAGCAGGAGAGGCGTAGCGATCGTATTTACACAGCACCCACGCGCTGTCGCAATGCGTCTTGGTCATAGCTGGTTAGGGGAACCGGGGTGACGGTCATCCATCACCACGGCTCTACTGAACTAACTCCAGTGGAAGTAACACGTGACGACCAAAACCAAGAACTTCGATAGAGTTGTGATTTTTGGTTCCACTGCCATTGCCCTGTTATCGGCCCACTCCATTGTGGGGAATAGGTTTTTGCACAACGTCGTGTCGTGTGGGTTGGCGTCGTGGCCCTGCAATGCCGATTTAATGCAGCTACGTACAACTTGCTGTTTTCCATGCATGTGCGCCACGTCTCTGCACCAGTAGCACCTGTAGGTTCCTTGGTGCTTGGTTTGTCTCAAAACAACACGAGACTAGCTCGTACCTAAATATAAGTACGATCTTGTTGGTGGTGTGCTCTCAGCGTATCTTGAACGTATTTTTTTTGCTTCGTTCGTGCTAGCGCGAGATGAGGTTTACCTTATGGGACGAAACTACCTCGTCGTGATCCTGTAACCCGACTATGTCGAGGGCGGCCTTGGGCGTGCTTGCGCCGTGCCCTGGCTGCCGGCTGGCGGGGTGTGCTATGCTCGTTTAATACAGAAACACTGCGCGTACGTCAGCTGTGAGTGAGACCAGTTGAGTGGTCGATAATTGATTTATAACAGTCTCGTGGCCAAAGATGTTTGTTGGCGGCCTACCATTGACCCCGTCAGGCCTACCTTTGGACCGTTTAACCCTCTTCTAATATATACCAGGTACCTGGTACTAGTTTCGAGCATCGGGATATCCTTGACAGCTTTCCGTCAGGGACGAATATTGCGGTATAATATCATTTGAAGGAAGCAAGCAACACAAAATCAAGAAACAATTCACACAAAAAAACAGAGTTCAACTTGTTGCAGGTTTCAAAATAAAGTGCAACCCTGCATGAAGAAATTATCGTTTTCGACTGTATGCCGACAATGCGTGACCGAACAACATGCATTGGTGGTACATACCGGCGGGACGGGACGGTAATCGTCGTCAATGAGGCCCGACCGCCAAAACACATATATGTTCACTGTCCGGTGCCGTACGAAAAGCGTTACCGTCTCCTGTCGTGCAAAGTTTCGTTCACCACCGTTCCGTCATGAAAAAAATGAAATGTGCTTCACCGTCCACTTCCATCGTAGGGTTTGTGGAGATACGGGGGGTATCCTGGTACACCCACAGAATATTCTGGCTTGTGTCGCAAAAAATCCTTATGCGTGTCGCACATACCGTATTTGCGACGCGACGTCGTTGCCGCACACGCCCCGAATCGGCGACGCACTACCAGTAGAGTCTCAGCATGATGTAGGGCTACCATTGAAGCCATTGTGTAGCCCAAACGGGCCAGTACTTTAGGAGATATGGGGTATCCTGGTACACCCACAGAATATTCTGGCTTGTGTCGTAAATAAGCCTTATTTGCGACACCGCGCCGTGGTTCCCGCACACGCTCCGGATCAGCGACGCACTACCACTAGAATCTCCGCATGGTGTAGAACTACCATTGAAGCCATGGTGTAGCCGAAACGGGTCAGTACTCGAGGACATATTAATATGGGGTATCCTAGTCCACCGTCAGAGTATTAATCGTATTTTTTATCTGCATACATATACAGAAAGCCCATTTTGTTGTTGCTGCTGTTGTTGTTGTTGTGGCTGGCTTCCTTCCACGATTTTCACGATAAGGACCGTTCTAACTTTTTTTAAAGACCTCCATGGTCACAGGCACCTCACCCGAATTGCCGGTAAAGTACTGCTGCTGTACAAGAACGAAACTTTGTACTAGTGCTACATAACAGATATTGAGTACTGGCATAATCGTAGTAATGTTAATGTTGCAAGCCGAGGATTGTTTTTTTCCCCCCATTTTTGTACCTTCAGAGTTCAGAGTACAAACTACATAATCAGTAGCATTATACCCCCGTAAACATGATACATACCACGTTTGTACAATAAATAGGTATCAAGGGCGGTAGGGCGAACTCAATTGAGTAGTGCCCACATGCGCAGAAAAGGAGAATTGATTGGATATGATTGGTGGTATTCGACGAATTGTGTCAGCTTTTTCTTTCTGAATGACGATTACCCTGCAGGACAATATTTTCATAAGGGAACTTATTTGGTCTACTCTTCACGAAGAAAAATGCAAGTTCATTTGTATCCCATGGCCCCGACGGGAGGGGGGGGGGGGTAGAACTGTGACGGATTCCTCTCGTACATTTCCCCCTGCCCCCCCTCCCCCGTCTCTTATTCCAGCTATTGTACGCGGCTGACCTGCCCACTACTCTGACAGACAACCTCAACAGCCAAAATCCTCGTGCACCCCCCCCCCCCCTTCTCTCGCCGACCCAGATGAGGGAAATAGACGAATGTGGCATGGAGGGGTTTGATACACTGAATAGCAGCGAGAAAACGATCGCTATCCTAGGAGATAGATGATGGCCACAGGCGGCTTGACAGGAAGGGGATAAGATTAGCAAAAAGATTCTATGCAATATATGGAAACAACGTAATGAGCGCCCAATTGTTGGAGGTGTCTCTATTAGGATTAGGAACGGTGCTCCGTCTCGAAAGGGATGCGTAGTCAATGGTCAAATGACTAAGGCAAGCAACAAATGAGTACCCCCCCTCCCTTTAACCTCCCTGGTCGTGATGCAATCGGGTGGATGGGTGGGAGATTGCGATCGAAGACCCACGTACTGTATCCCTACTGCCCCACCTCCCGGCCCGTCGATCCTCTCAACTGCTGCTGCTGTAGCTCCTGCTGCTGGTTGCCACTCCTGTACCGATGCCTCTGCGTATGCCTGCTCTGAATACACGTGCAGCTGTGATCCTCCTCCCGTGACATCCCAGTACCAGGTATCTCTCCAGTGGAACCACACACCCCCCCATACCCCGAATAATTTTTTGTCTCTCCGATTCGCCAAACCCCAGACTGTTAGGACATTCTTCTACGTTGGTCTACTTTTAAAAATGCATGTTCACTAGTACCCCATGGCGCCAATGCGGGAGATGGGTGGAACTGTGACGGATTCCCCTCGTCCATTTCCCCCTGCCCCCCCTCCCCCGTATCCTATTCTAGCCATTGTACGCGGCTGACCTGCCCACCACTCTGACACACAACCTCAACAGCCCAAATCCCATTCAGAAGCCGAGCTCCCCGCCTACCATTCATTCCCCGCCTACCACCCCCCCCCCCCCATTGACATATGGGTTGGGTTGGTGTCGGTTGGCAACGACACTGTAAAACATGCCGCTCACTACGTGAGCTAGACATCCACGGTACCATTTTTTTGTTTCTGCTTTTTGGCGGTCGCCCGCAGCTGGTCGTCGAGTTAGATCATTTGTGCGAAGTAAAGAATCTTCACTCTGCACAAGGGAATTGATCGTATCACGTAGTGTTCAAGGTAAGGCACCCAAGAGGCAGTTACATAGTACTCCCATTGCTGTCTCTGGAAGTGGCCACACCGGAAATTAAACTAACTCATTGAAGCTGTCATCCATGTGCAAGTCCGCCTCACGAGCGGTTCTTAGTAGGATGCAGCTCACCCTTCATGCGACTCGGCGGACACCTCACGGCGCTTCGCCCTTGGTGCAAGCAATGTCCGCCTGGTCGGTGAAAAACCTGCCATGCTCCGTCCCGGCATTGTAGGGATGCGAAGGTCTATGGTCATACGACTACGGCCAAGCATGAGATCGAGTACGTCTCTCCTATCGAGTCCCCCCCCCCCTTCACGCACCACCTCGTCCCCTGCCCCGGCTGCCTACTCGGTTCGCCCGTCCTATCCACCAGCACTCTGGAGACCCACAGGGGATCCTTAAAATTCGATCTCATGTATCCCATAAACACCCGCGATGCCCGTCTCCCCTCCCTCTGAATCACCCACGGTAGGGCTCCCATCTCCGCCAGGCTCGTTGCTCCTCCTATCCCCCCCGAATGCAGCCCCAATTCCTTCGATACCAGCTCCGCCACTGCCCCCTTCCCCTACCATCGCCATTTTTCCCCCACCCTTTCCAGCCTACTCCTTAAACAGTACGTCGCCTGTCCTCCCGTTCAACCCTTCCACTCCCCGTCGCTCCTCGAGGCCATCAGTGGCGCGCTCTCTCCTCCAGGGATTATTGTCCGACAGTACTGGAGCAGCTCCAGCGACAAGTCCACCACATCCCCCCTAGGCCCCCCCCCTGTCCCCCTTCGTCCTCACCATGACCGCCCCTTTCCTCGCCTGGTCCCCGTTTCCTCCTTTAAAATGCACCTCCATGGTGTCCGCCGCCCACCACCTCTCCGGCCCCAGCTGTACGCCTCATTCGAAAAGGCAATGTCACCCCTCCTCAAGCAGTAAACCTGGCGCACCCCCCCCCCCCCCCCCTTCCGATACCCTCAGCAACACTTGGTATGACGAAGCCAAGTCGATCCACGCTATCATCCCCCCCCACGCCCCACTCCCCTATGCCCTCCTCCATCACCTTGATCATCTCCCATGTTAGCGGTCTCCTCACCCGTGTTTGGCTCCCGACCTCCAAGTGCGCCGTCTTAATCCCCTTCTTCACCGCCTTGATCCTGAAATGCTGCTGCGGCAATGACAACGCCACCCACTGCTTGTGGTAAACGTGCACCGCTACCAGCTTCCCCGCCACGGTCGACTCCTTGTTCTTCCTCTCCGCGCAGCAGCAGGCCATGAACTCCGTCAGCTCTTCTATCAGCTCCCACTCGTTCATCTCCCCCCCCAGGCAATTTCCGTTTCCAAGCGTTACCCTTCAGCTCACCCACATCCTCCCACCTCGCGCATAAGCTTTCCTACTCGTCCGATTGCGTAGCAGCGCGAACAATCCCCGAACACATCTCCTTCCCCTCCACGCCGAGCCCCTGGGCCGGCCAAAGGACGGTGGGACGTGCTGCGGTCAGCCTGGTTTGGGTTTCATTTTCTTTCCACCTCGTTATCCCGTCCGCTAGAACATTCTCTACGCCCCGCACGTGCTTTGACTGGGAGCTCCACCCTCCTATCCTCTCCAACACCCCCATAATCCTCATCACCTCCCCGACCTCTCCTCCCCCCTTTCCCAGCCCCGCAGTTAATTACCCACTGCACCGCCGATGAACTGTCCCCCCTCATTAGCACCGACTCTCCTTCCTTCGTTGTTCTATATCTCCTGATTACTATCATCACGTAAGCTGTCAGCACCATCCCCATCAGCTCCAGAACGTTGATAGACTACCGATTCGCGTCCCCGCCCTTCCTGCTCCTAATTATCCTGTTCCTCTCCTCCTCCAACAGACTGTACCCCCAGTACACCCCCCCGTTCCCAGGCACAGCCCCCCAACAGCCTCGAACGACGCGTCCGAAACCCAAGTTCTGTTGTGGATCTGCTTCACGAATCTGAAGAACGGCGCCGCCAACCTTTCTCCCCCCCCCGGCCATGCCCTCCTTCAGGTACCCTCTCCACCACCCCGCGTCTTCCATGAACGCCTCCGTCAATCCAAGTTGAACCCCAGCACTTCCTGCTGTGGTGCCCAGTCCGTGACCTTCTTGTGCGACAGCAGGGTTTCCTCCCCCTCCTCGCTCTCCCCTATGACCTGAAAATGAATCGATGCCAGCGATTGCACCAGCGCTATGCATCTCCTACCGTCCGGTTCCTACTGTACCTCCACCGACACCGCGTCGTCTATGAAGAAAACCACCCACGCGGTATTCTCCCCCCTCCCCTTCCTCTACTGCCTGTATTATGCAACTCTCTGGCAGCGGTTCCACCTCTGCTCCTGTGTCAACTGTGACCCGGACATGCGTTGTGGCTGCCACTCCTGCAGTCAGGATCGTCGTTGATTCTCGGGTCGTCTGTCGCTGCGCGTGTTAACTGGCACTGGCCAATACCCCCCACCATCCTGCGGCTCCCCCTCCACCCAAACTGCAGCCGCAGGTCGACGAACAGGTCCTCTTCACGTCCATTTTTGTATCAGTATCCTCATTCCCCTTCCAAATTTGTCCCTCAGCCCCATGATCCTCCGCACGATCTGGAGCATCACGTCTGCCATGTGGCCCTCCTGAATCTGATCCCAGTACGTCGTCTCGTTCACTGGCCGCCCCCCCCCCCCCCCCGCCCCCCTTTCGGCTCGTCGCTTTCAAGTCGCGTCATCGAGTATCCTGCTCTTCTCTTTCTCGTCGACCACTCCACTGGGTTCACCCGCAGGCCTCGCACCATCTTCGCCAATCTCCCAGGGACCATAATTGCTCTCCCCAACTTGACCTCGCCCACTGCCTTCTTCTACACCTCGTCCGCGTGTCTGTTGGCGGTGCTACGGTTCCTGTAGGCCAGCTCGCGCTCGAGATTACCTCCTGGGCCTGCGTCCACCGGGACGCCTACCCTCGCAATATTCTCTAGCAGTTCAAGTTGGTCGATATTGTGCTGCTCCCCGAAAAATCTCACCCGTTCCGCATCAACATGAGGAGCCAGTAGCTACCCTCTCCGACCCCCACACCGCCTTCGCCAAACCACCTCCCTCCCGTTGTAACATTTGCCCCCCCCCCTCCTCCCCCACCACCCGTACCAGTCGATCCCGCTCTCCCGCCTCACCCCCTGTCCTCTCCAAACGCCCTAACGCCCCCTTCCACTGTGGTGTCTCTTCCCACTCTACTGCCCGCGCCTGTTGCTCCTCCTTGGGCACCATTCAGTTTCCGCATATCTTCCGCTTCGTTTCGTGCACGGCCCCGTCGCGCTTCTCCCCCCCTTCGTTCCGTGCGCGGTCCTACCGAACACCACCCCCTCTCATCCCTTGCCCGGCTCCGCTGTGAGCTTGCTCCCTCGATACTTGCTCCACGCCCCTGCACCCCCTTCCCTTCGCTTCGTGCGCGCCCCCCCCCCCCCCCCCCCCGTGAAGTTGCTTTCCCGTTCCCTGCACGGCCCCGCGGCGCGCCCCCCCCTTCCCGATGTATACACGGTCCAACCGCGAGCTTCCCCTCTCGTTCCTTGTGCGCCCCCCCCCCGCGCGTCTCCCCTCTCGTTCCATGCACGGCCCCACCGTGCATCTCCCCCCCCCCCCCTCGTTCCGTGCACGGCCCCGCCGCGCCCCCCCCCCTCTCTTGTTCTATGTACGCCCCCGCCACGCGTTTCCCACCTTTTTTCCCCTCGATTTGTACACGGACCGCCGCGACATTCCCCTCTCGTTCCTTGTGCGCGCCCTCCGCTCGTCTCCCCTCTCGATCCCTGAACGGCCCCTCCTCGCACCTCCCCCCTCGTTCCGTGCACGAGCCCGCCGCGTACCTCCCCTCCTGTCCCGTGTGCGGCCCCGCCGCGCGCCTCCCCTCCTGTTCCGTGTGTGGCCCCGCCGCGCGCCTCTACTCTTGTCCCGTGCACGGCCCCCAGCGTACACCCCCCCCCCCCCCTCTTGACTCGTGCATGACTCCGCCGCGAACTCCCCGGCCCAGTCCTTGTTCGGCCTCGCTGCATAACCCCCTCCCCGTTTCGTGCGCAGCCCCCTCCTCGAATCTGTTCCCCCTTTTCGTGCGTGGTCCCGTCGCTCACGTCCTGTCCCGTTCCATGTATAGCCCCGTTGCCGCCGAATCCCCCCTCGCTCCCGTACGCGCCCCCCCTATCGCGCATACCCTCCCCTTTTCCCTGCGCAGCCCTGTGACCGCACGCTACGCCCCCCTCTCCTTGCGCCCCCCTTCTTCCCCCCCCCGTCCCCAATCCTAAGATGCTCAAGTACGACTAGTAATACAGTATCAAGAGCAGAACCGGGAATGCGCCCACTCAAGACAACTAGAGACATGAGAAAGTTGAACTGGCATATAAAGTAAGGAACATGCCAAAAAAGAGGTTGCCAGCCATAGTTGATAGAGCTATATGGGAGAAAGTATCAAAAGGGCGAGCTGGAATAAGGTGGGATGGCGTAGTTGAGAAAGTATGGAAGGATCTAGGGGGAAACCAAGTAGAGATGATGTCCGCCGGGAAGTTTGGGAGGTACAAGGCAGAAGTAGAAGAAAGGATAGAAAGAAGGGAAAGGCTAGCGCTAAGAAACAAGGTGGAATCGGAAAAACACTTAGAGATATACGGGGGATTGAGGGAAGGAATAGGAATGAAAACGTATTTGCATGGCCCAATGGACTTCGCGAAAACGCTGAAACTGCGCTTTCGTGTAGGGGACCTGGACCTGCCAGAAAGAAGAAAGAGGTACACCAGTAGCCGGGAAGAGGAGGAAGTAGACGCACAGATGTGCCCGTGTGGTAAAGCAATAGAGAGTAGAACTCACACAGTAGGAGAATGTGAAATATGCAAGGAGGAACGGGATGTGTTAGAAGAGGAGGTGAGGAAAATAGACGAGTGTAACATGGAGGAGTTTAATACAATGAATAGCAGCGAGAAAACGATCGCTATCCTAGGAGATAGATGGTGGCCACAGGAGGCCAAACAGGAAGGGGATAAGATTAACAAAAAGCTTCTATGTAATTTATGGAAACAACGTAATGAGCGCCCAATTGTTGGAGGTGTCTCTATTAGGAGTGGGAACGGTGCTCCGTCTCGAAAGGGATGCGTAGTCAATGGTCAAATGACTAAGGCAAGCAACAAATGAGTACGCCCCCCCCCCCCCCCCCCCCCCCCCCCCCCCCCCCCCCCCCCCCCCCCCCCCCCCCCCCCCCCCCCCCCCCCCCCCCCCCCCCCCCCCCCGCCCCCCCCCCCCCACCCCCCCCCCCCTTTTTTCCCCTGCTGCTTCACCGCACCTAAGTTGACAAATCTGATGGAGCCGGGCGCCGGCCCCTCTGCGACGGTCGTCTCCCAGCTGTGCTGGTCCCCGCGGTGACCTCCATGTTGTGCCTGCGCCTCCCCTCTTCCTCGCGTCTCTCTGACTGGCTCCGCGCACCCGCAGAGCCCGTGTCCGCATTCGCGCCTCCTCCCCCCCCCCCCCCCCCCCCCCCCCCCCAGACAACTGCTTCTCTTTCAGTTTCCCCCCCCCCATTTCTAGTCGCGTCCCCGCTTCTCCTCCCCATGCTCGAACTTAACGCCCCCCCATCTCTCCATGTATGGACAATGCCCATCTTTCTTGAAGAAAAACACTCCCTGCTGGCCTAGGTGTCTTGCCGCTCCCCCCCCCCCCCCCCCCTTCCCCTGCTCTACCATTCTCCCCCCCCCCGTCTCCTCCCCAGCGATTGCTCTCCGCGTACTCTCGCCCTTCACCTCCTCGGCGGTTGCTCTCAGCGAAGCCTCCCCACCCCTTATTCACCCGTATTCGGCCCTGATAGGTAGAGGCGCCAACTGCAACCACGTCGTTGTCTCCCGATAGGTCGGTTCCGGCAACATCTCTGACTCGTTGGCTGTCGGTCACGTAGATCCCTTCCGTTTCAGCTTCATGGCAGTCATCCGTACCGCCTCCCCCAGCCTCATCAGGTCCGCATTGAAACGCCTCGTGCACTCCTCCTCGAAGGTTTCTGTTTCCACCACCCTGTTGTTCGTCACGTACAAATGGTTTATCCCTTCCTTCGTTTGTTGGAACTGTCGCCCCCACTGCATTTCTACTCGGCGCAACGCCTCGCTTCCCATCCGCGTGTTATCGTCCGTCGCCAGCGTTGCCATGTACATGATCACGCCCATCGTAGCCTCCACCCTGTCTGGCAGCGATGTCCCACCCTCGTCTCTGCGCCTCTCCGACAGCTCCGTCCTCTCGTACAATGTCAGCTCGAGAACAGCGAAGCTCATCAGGTCCCTCTCGCTTTTTTTTATCATGAAAAACAGTCTCGGGCACAGCGATGATATTGCCCATTCCTTCATAGAACCCCACGGCGGTAAGCTGTCATCCGCCCCCCTCATGATCATTCCCATGTCTGTCACGTTCATCCATGATGCTGGCTTAGGCTCCTTGAAGGAGCTGCTATATTCCGTGTCGCCATCTACCCCCCCGCCCTCACCCCGCCGCCTGAATTCGACCCCCCCCCCCCCCCCCCCCCCCAATCCCCCCTGTCGTTTCCTGCTCCACTCCTCGGCTCATCAATCCATCCCCCCTTTCTCATTTCCAGCTCCCCGCCCATGTCTCCCCACCTCGTTGTCCATAGTCCACCCCTCTTGTCCAGCTCGCACTTTTTCCCTCCCAGCTCGACTCTCCTTGGTCCCCAACTCTTCTTTTCATCCAGTAGCCGTCCTTCTCTGTCACTTCTATCTGGGGACCTCTACCCCGTGCTTTCCACCTTCCTATTTCCGGAATCCGGTTGTCCTGTCGCCCTTTCTGCCCCCTTCACGTTCTCGGGCCGATCCCCCAGGTTTCCGTCTCATACGAAACCCCTCAGTGCTTCAAGGGTCTCCCCATGTTGCTCGGGGGCTCCCGCTGGTTGTTCATGTCTTGGTCTCTGTGCCCCGCGCGCTCTGTAAGTGTGCCTGCGAGTTCACTGCATGCATCGTGGCTTCGTCCGCGTACACCTAGCGCATGCACCCTCCTGTCTACCTCTCTTTCCGCCTCCTGTTCATACAAGCATTTATCTGCAGCACATCTTGCTTCTATCCGTGGTCTTCGGTTCTGCGCTCTCACCCGTATTTTTCCCAGCCTCTCCAGCCCCCGATCCCTTGCTGTCCTCCGCCGAAATGCTTCGACGGCCACTCTCTTCTTCGGCCACGCCCGCCGCTCCCCCGGCACCTCTGCCCTTCGCCTTCCTGGCCTTGGCCTCTTTGGCCAGCTCTTCTTTCCTCGATGGCACCGCTTCCTCCAGCTCCGCTCTCAACTTGTGAGTCTTCCTTTCGCTTCGCGTTTCCCTCTCCTGCGACGATGACGCGTCTTCGTCTTCGTCGGTGGTGTTCTTGGGCATTGTTACGATCGAAGACCCACGTGCTGTATCCCTACTCCCCCACCTCCCGGCCCGTCGATCCTCTCAACGGCTTCTGCTGCTGTTGTAACTCCTGCTGCTGGCTGTCACTGCTGTACCGATGCCTCTGCGTATGCTTGCCCCGAATATGCGTGTAGCTGTGATCCTCCCGTGACATCCCAGTACCAGGTATCTCTCCACTGGAACCACACACCCCCCCCCACCCCGATTTTTTTTCCTCTCCAATTCGCCAAACCCCAGATTGTTAGGACATTCTTCTGCAGAATAGTACGTACGTACGAGGTTTTTTTATTTCGTACGCATGATAGTATCATCACCCCAGAAGCACAACGAAAACAATAAAATATCCCCACATTGAGTCAGCATGCAACGGATCTGTCCGTGTATCATCGACGTGTAGGGTTTTGGCCAAGATCAGGTATACTTGGCCACTTTTGGGCCAAAACCAGTTACATACTAAAATCAGGTACAAATCACACGCCAGGAGCCCTGCTATTGGCGAGACTGACATCGTACCTGATTTTGACTCGAATTGGCCCCCGGAGGGTATACCTGGTGGTCTTGTCTATTCTGTCTACTACTAACATTAACAATAGCTTTCAACTGATGTTGGCCTATTTAGAGCCAGTCAGAGAGGCCATATATACGACGTACGTACGCTGTTTTTTCTCTGCGTACGCGTCTGTGGCGCCTTGGTTGCACAATTCTTGTGTATGAACTCTGTACTCGTACGTACGTATTTATGCATACATACGTACGCTCTGTACTTGTACCAGGTATGTACGTACGTATTTATGCATACGTACGTACATACGGTGATTTCACTTTTTCTTCTTTGGAGTGTACGACAAAGATGTCAGGATACGTAAAGTGTTTTTTTTCACCCCTGACAGACAGCAACTTTGCATTTGACCTCGATATGCCTGGACCGATACCAAACTACTACCTGGTACCTGGTAGGTTTTAGTGGAACAGTCGGCCCTACATCCTTAACAGCGCTCGTTTTGCATTTAGCTTGACACGTCTCCTGATATATTTGGTGTACGATGTGCTTCAGTTGTTATGATGTGTACTCTGTTGTTTTCTATGGCCCATACCCTAAAGAAAACAAAACAACTCAGATTTTGGAGGCCACACTTCACGCGCAGTTTTTGTTAAAAGGATTTTCATGGACCAAACACCGCTCGTGGCGCGCGTTTTTCCTTGGTTTTTGCATTACTTGATTTTGGCCCAAAAGTGGCCACATATACCTGATTTTGGCCATAGCCCTTTATATTCATTGGGCACTCCCGGGGTCAAAGCCGGATACGTGCCAGGCTCCCGGCCGGGCATTGTGCCAAAGGTAATCTGCAACGGCCTTACTGTACGGAACTTATTTAAGTTCTGGGTGCGGGTATGAACGCCTTACAGAACCTACACAAGTTCCGGACAGGTATAAAAATGTTGTACCCGTACCCCGGGTATTGTGACTGGAGCGCACAGAACTTACAGAAGTTCCGGGTACGGGGTATGAATGCCGTACAGAACTTAAAACATAAGTTCCGGGTACGGGAATGAAAGTCGTACAGAACTCACAGAAGTTCCCTGTGGGGTAACACTCGGGAAAATACTCCGGGTATGGTACATAGCCTTGAAAATGTACTCGTACACCCCATTGACCGTCCCATTCAGTCAACTATGTGGTTCTTCATCCTATCGTCCTGCCTTCATTTGCCTTCCCGCTAAAGATGCCAAGACAATTCAGTCCTGTCTTGTCTCGAATAATAGTAACACCTGGAAAATATCTGGAAAAAAGGCCGATTCTAACGGGATCAAAAATTATAAGAAAAAAGGGGCTATTTCCTTGCATTGTACAGAAACCCGCGAACAGCAGTGCCGTCGGCAGCCTAAAGTCATTTCTGTATGCTGCCCACGAAAACAGGGCGTGCTTCTCACGCACAACGCTGACTACTCGCCTCACAAAGAGCACGAATCATGAAAAAATATGGGAGATAATATACACGATATGCTGCTGCTCTTCGCGTCCTCGCTGCTCGCCCGCAAGTGCGAGGGCCGTTGGTAGTGTGTGTGTTAGGAGATCTCGCTCGGGACGCGGGGGGCTTAGTTTTGTATCAAGTGTTACACACGGAAATGAGCTTTTGTTTTGTATTCGTTGGAGGTGAATACAAAATTATACAGAAATGGGTAAGATCCTGCACGCACAGACCACTACGGAACTCACGTTTGAGGACCCTCAGCTCAGTAGGGCATACACCATCTGAAATACTGTCGTGATCCTTAGTCTGTGAGGCGAGGGATCAGTGGCCGCGGGCAGTGCTGTGTACGAAAAACATGTACTACTCCTGGTATGTACCTGGTACGTAATAACGTTTGTATTGCTTGAAAACAGAAGAAAAAAAAAAAAAAAACCCAAAGTCGGTGTGGGTTTCAACACCATAATACATGGGAACCCCCCTGCTTGTTCATGTTTTATAATCTATGGCCTCTGCCAGATGATATCAGCAAGAGGGCTTCCAGCGAGGGACTCCACCAGTCTCGCAGGCCTCGCACTCAGTAAGTCTTGTTCTTAGAGCTTGTATTATCACGGAGTGATCCTCATCGGACCACGAGCCAGGTGGCTAGGGGACATCACACAGGATCCCCGGCCACTGCTCCACTCACACATGCGATTACACTGAAACCTCCACGGCTTGGTATCTTTTGGCTACAGCACCCCCAAAGCGAGTTCACTCGACACGAACGAGCTTGACAAAACCAAAAAACCAAGACGAAATCGCATGCGGCAAATCACAAATCAATGCTGAACTCTGAAGCAATTTTAATCTTGAGCGCACGGGTCATCCGTAATTTGCGCAATTCCTTCACGACGAATTCAGGCGCAGCAGAATAAATCGACCGCAAAGACTCCCACGTGCGCTCCTCTGCTTCGAAACCATCCCAATCGACCAAGACAATCACCTCGTTGGCATCATCTTCGGCCACATGCACCAAAGCATTCATGCGGCATTCACCCTGCGCAAAGGAATGTTGGAAAACATCCTTCAGATCAGCGGTGACGTTCAACGTCGCATCCGCATAAAATCGCCACACTCGAAACAGACGCGAACAAACGACTTTTTCGCGGACTGCTGCTGTTTCGGTTTCTGCTGCTGTTGGCGTCGCGGTTCAGCTGCCCCTGCAGCATCTTTCCGACCATACGCCTCGATGAATTTCCACTGTTCTGCAGCAGAAAAAATTTGGTCCATGACCAATGCCGGGTCCTTCTTCCACCCTGCAGCGTACGTTAGCTGACCTTTTACGTACTTTTTGAACTCGGACGGCCATAAGCCATCCACCAACGCCATGCTCACAAATTCCGCCGGTCCGGGCAACCACGAACGGTCCTGCGCGCGGTACATGGCATGCACCGCGTGATTCTCCGCAAAATACTTTTCCATAGCGGAGTTTACCATCATCGCGCGGTCTTTGACGGATGTTTCACCGCCCTGCTTTTCATCGCGCCTCATTGAGAGAACGCGACGCAAGTCCGCTGCCGCCCGCGAGGTGTCAAATCTGTTGCTGGTGGTTGTGTAACCGGCGTGCTGCCTAACAGCGTCCAACAACTCCGAGGCGGTCATCGTAGTCTGATGCTTGTAAAATCCCTCAAAACACCGATGAATGTAATTGGGGATAAGCTGGCCCATGCTCACTTTGGAGTGCTGAACCACCCCCTGAGCGTTGGCGAGCTGCAGCCGTTCCTCATAATCGAGGTACGCTGCGTAAAAAACACGAGAGGCCTGCTCGGTCCACACCTCTCCGTATTTCGGTGGAGTCAGAGACTCCCCTACCACCAGCGGCGTGCTTGCCGTGTGCGCCATAATCCACAGCAGTCCACCTGGACTCTACTGTAATAACGGAGAAACTGCCGCCTGACCTGTGCGTCCTCCAGCTCCCGGAGCGTCCTCCCCTGCTGTGCGCTTCAAGCCGTTTCGATCCGTCCAACGGGCCAACTGCCTTCCCAGCTGTGACCCAATACTCCGCAGCCGAAACTCCTCCAACAGAAGTTCCGCGAATATCTAGATATTATGGCCTCTGCCAGATGATATCAGCAAGAGGGCTTCCAGCGAGGGACTCCACCAGTCTCGCAGGCCTCGCACTCAGTAAGTCTTGTTCTTAGAGCTTGTATTATCACGGAGTGATCCTCATCGGACCACGAGCCAGGTGGCTAGGGGACATCACACAGGATCCCCGGCCACTGCTCCACTCACACATGCGATTACACTGAAACCTCCACGGCTTGGTATCTTTTGGCTACAAATCCCATAAGAGTTGATCCAACGCATTCTGAATACACGCTGCACGTGGAACATGCGAGGCGAACTAGAATGCACCAACCAGCGGAAGGGGGTTAGTGACTGTACGAGTTGGTAGAGAAAGCCGGAACGTTTCGGCTTCGTTTGCACTGTCGTAAAAAACGAGTTAGAAAATGAAGCTTGGCAGGGTTGTTCTTAGTACAAGGTATATTCATCATGCGGAAAAACGACACAACAGTAGCCTTTTTCCAAATTCATGATACAAAAAATTACGTAAGGAGGCACCTTTTAACGTCTTTTGTGATTTTTCGACAAATTTGACCGAAACATTGTTGCTTGTACTCAGAAACACGACATATAAGATCCATCGTAGATTGAGGAGTTCCATGCTGGAAAGGGACTCTGGTGGTAGGGTATTGGGATAATGGGGTGATGTGTGCCCACCAATGCCACTCGTCAGGTGTAACGCTAGACTGCATATGAGGCGAGTAAACTCGACAGCGACGATGTAATATAAGAGGAATCCCGTGTTATATCTGGAGTCAGCCATGCGTTCCCGTGCCAGCTGCGTCTATACCTTTAGAGATCAATCAACACAAGAGGAATTCCGTGTTATGCCTGGAGTCAGCCACGCGTTCCCGTGCCAGCTGTGTATGTACCTTTAGAGATCAATCAAGGCTGTGTTGATTGATCTCTAAAGGTACAGACGCAGCTGGCACGGGAACGCGTGGCTGCCTCCAGAAATAACACGGAATGCCTGCTGTGTTGATTGATCTCTAAAGGTGTAGACGCAGCTGGCACGGGAACGCGTGGCTGACCAACACGGAATTCCTCTTTCATTACATCGTCGCTGTCGAGTTGAAAGCCGGTGATCTTCTATCGGCAAGCGTAGCCCAGGCCAACCTAGAGAGAGAGGTGGGAATCTGCTTCCAACATGTCTATTCTTAGATGATGTGTTTATTGATAGTCAGGGAGCAAGCGTATGTATTTTGAAGAAGAGATCGAGGTCCTGGAGGAGAGGACGTGTGCGTGAGAAGGAGAGGCAGGAGATGCCGCACCAGAAGCAGCAGTGATCCCAGCAGGGCCAAGTTTGAGCCGGACCTGGTAGATGCGCTTAGCACTGATGGCGAAGGCGCTGGAGAGTAGCAGTGGCAGGGGCAGCAGCAGCTCCAGCAGCACCGTCAGCAACGTCAGCAGTCAGAGGATTGCTGCACTTTTGTTGCGACGATGAAGCGCATGCAGTAACCACCGTTACCGCTGCCGCCGTGACCACCACAGCCGCGACCGCCGTCTTCGTTACCGCCGCTGCCGCCGCCGTCGTCTCGACCGCCGCGTCTCGGTCGCTTCTGCAACACCCTGGGATAGCCAGGCATCTTCCTGAATCTGTGGATTCGCTGCGCGCTGGCGACGTAGATGTAGAACGAGTAAAAATACATGAAAGAGGGAGTTTGGCCGGCAGGAGATGGGAGGGAAGGTGGAGGCCGCGGGAGCGACGCTGAAAGTGTTCTGGCAGAATCGTTTGCCTGGACTGCTGAAGCACCACGCCCGCAGGTGGTTGATGGGGGGGACGTTGCCCCGAGGAAGGAGACGAGGGAGAGAGTGAAGATGGCCGCAGGGGGAGGAATCTGCATCATCTGTTCGGGATAAGCGCACGGGTGCGACAGGATGCGCTGCCCCAAGAGAGAGAGGATGAAAGAGAAGGGACCAAGGCGCCACCAGCAAGGACTTATGTCCGCACCAGGCACGTTTGACGTTGTTGATTGATTGCTGTGGTGATTTCTGTTTTTAGATTGATCGTGTATGGTAGACAATCTCCGAACATTGGAGATTGAGTTTGGGAATGTTGGAAATGGAATGGGATGCACAGACGTATACGTATATAGCTTCCCTCACTGAAGTTTTCCTGTAGACGCACTGCAGGACTATGACATCTGTCTGTTTCATGGTTTACTGGGTCGAGGGATCTGGCTGGGCATCGATGCGAGTACGAGTATTATTAGATGAAAGTCGAGTAAATGAAAAAGTGTGGAACGTCGAGTAGCTTTTTCGCATATCACTACTGCTGTATCACTGCTGTATCTTATTAATAACAGTACAGCAGTAGTGCATGATACATTTGGAATGAAGATGGTAAAGGTACTCATATCATTTAGTTGAGATACGTGCGAATGATGTGAGCTCAATGACTGCACAAACACCCTTCGCCCATGTGCACCTTTTTGAAATCATTACGTATCATATACAGTAAGAGGATTGATAAGCCTACCCTATTGCTGAGTTTGGCATTGCGTTGGTCTGGTGCTGGCTGAACCGAGCAAGTACAGCAGAAAGAGGTGTATGTGTTGAACCCTTGTGCCCAACTACAGCAACACGTCTGTTTGCGGCATTTCACATATTTACATCTTTGTATGCGGGTATCTCGTTTTTGAGTTGTTGGGTTGATGTGTAGCACGACCCGCGCTACTTGTTGAATGCCAAGAGGCAAGATATTTGTGGACGGAGTAATAAATTATACTAGTACAGCAGCAGAAGTAGTATGGTACTGAGGGCGAAACATCAGAGTATACATGACACAGATTTGAGTAAAATACTGACTGGACTGCAGAGTAGAACACCTCCTCGTCCAGCGTCTGTTGCCCCGGTACTACTGCTGATGATGGTAGAGTTATGGGTATGAGCTGAGACGAAAACAGTTTGCTTGGCAGTGCTGTATGTGTTCATCAAGTACGTACTGCAGTATATAGTGGTCGTAGAATACATGGGTTTAATGTGGAACCAGTATTTCTCGTCGACAGGTTTGTTTATTTGCAGTAGCATTTGAGAAGTTGAACTATACCAAAGAGGAGTTTGCAAGCTGTGAATGCGTGAAAAGAGCGAACACCCAATGCAGACCTAATCGCTCGAATGCACATCCCATCCCTTGTGTGTGCCGGGTCAATGCTGCGGAGGCGACGTTTGATTTCACCCAGGAGGATAAGCTGGATGAGCCGAGCTTCGGTGACGCCATGAGAGCGGACGGAGAGGCAACCGCGGCGGAGGCAACAGCAGTAGTGTTCGGGGCATTGGGGTTGTTCTTATTGAAATGTGGTTTCCTGTGGATCTGGATAAAAATTTTCATTGTTTGTGTTTTTGAACTGTTTTTCTGGTCGATTTCGATTCCGCGAGAGTTTTTGGTGTTTTTTTGAGTAGTTTCAACGTCAAATAAAATTCAAGTGAAGGAATGTATGATATCTCGCATCACCGTCGCGATCTGTGCACCTATGGCGGGAGTAGGGGACAAGAGGAGACTCTTGTCCGGGGGAACGGGGTTCCTTGCGATCTCTAGCATTTGTTTTCTTGCCTTATTTTTTTATTTTGATGAGCCTGACTACTGTGATATTTTCTATGATTTGCATTAATTTCTCATGAAATAGAGGGAGAGGTTTTGGATAAGGCTGAAGAGAAGCTATGAAGCGCCTGGGGTGTGTGCGGTCCATGTTAAATGTTTTCTGATTTGGAAGGTTTGGGTAGTACTTCGGAAATTGAGTGCTTGATTTTTTTGGTTCTTGAACATTCGTGTTTTTATTCAGAGTCAACGCTGACTGAGTGGTCTAGCAGTTAGTGCTATATAATTCCCTACGGTGGGTCGGGGGTTCAAGTCTCGCCGAATTCGTAAGTTGTTCTATTAGAGCGTGCGCGCTGGAGACAACACGAATGATTATGATTGTGTGCCTCTAGACACCAGTAGCGTTTGGCGAGGGGAGGGCCCCGGAGATCACTGTTTCTAAGTCGACGAGATCCCACGAATATTTTTGGACCATTTCCGCAGAGAATGCCGTTTTACCTGACTGAATCCGAGAAGAATGCCGTTTTACCTGGCATTGCATTTCGAGAGTTTTATGTGTTTGCAACAGAGAGGCTGGGGATTTGAGCATTTGAATAGTAATTTGAGGATTGGAGTGTTGATTCAAGAAGTTGATTTTTGAGTTACAGATTGGATTTTTTACTCTCTGAGTTCGATGTGAGTTGATTATAATATTGAGATATATCAGGCCTGCGATGTCGTACATTTTCATGTACAGAGCTGGGAGGAATGCTGATATGCTCATGCACAGGAGCAGGGGAGATATTAGTGTGGTAGTGTATAATGAGTAGGGGGGATGTTGATTGTACTCAGAAACACGACATATAAGATCCATCGTAGATTGAGGAGTTCCATGCTGGAAAGGGATTCTGGTAGTAGGGTATTGGGATATCGGGGTAATGTGTGCCCACCAATGCCAACTCGTCAGGTGTAACTGTATACTGCATACTAGGCGAGTCAACTGGACAGCGACAATGTAATATGAGAGGAATTCCGTGTTATGTCTGGAGTCAGCCACGCGTTCCCGTGCCAGCTGCGTCTATACCTTTAGAGATCAATCAACACTTACGGACGAAAAATGACGTATGAAAAATACCAATACCTCGTTTTTTCGTACGCTCATGAAGAACACCCCTGCCAAATTTCGTTATTCACTTCGTTTTCTAAGACGGTGCATAGGTGATTTCCGCAAACGTAAAACAAATCTCTGGGGTTTCCTCAGTACATCGTTCAAACTAGTACTTTGGCAGGCGTTCCTTGAAATAGTCTGGTACGGCTCGCAGAACGTCCCCAAAAAGGGTGCCATAACCTATCCCATACCTGTTCAAAACTTGACATAGCCTGGTGTCATAGTTGGTTTGTTTGGACTTGAGCCATTCCAAAAAAGTGGGCACGACAAAGGAAGAAAAAACACCAAAATTGTCAGGCCCTACTCACGAGCTACAGCTCGCACGCCAAAACCAGCTTCACCGATGTGTTCCCCTTGTTTATGATGCGGTCACGTCGAAATGCTTTGTGCTGTGATTTTCAGTGTATTCATTGTCTTATTGCCCAAAGGTGGAATTTTAGGGGTGTCGGTGGATCCTGCTCATATATGTCCCGGCACGTGAATGCTACGACACGTGATGTTATGCACGATATATACCAGAAACGAAACATAAAAGAAAAAAAGTTTGACCCTCGGTAAACGGCAAATACTCACGACGCCCAACAAAGAAACCATTTCGTTTAAAAGTGCACGAATGACAAACCGTGTAGACAATTCCCCAGTTTACTGGAGTTCAACGTGAAATCATAAACTCTGTCGTGTTCGTCGGTCTGTCTGACCCCTCCCCCAACCCAGAAGCTCACAACCTACGCACTTCTGTTTCCAAACGGTCCCTAATGATTGACGCCCACACCGTAAGTGACTGCAACTGATAACTGACACACGCAAGCGTCCTGCCCCAACTCCGGGCTTCTCCGGTGCCCTGTGCCTTGAGCTAGGTGATCCCCTCGTTGCACCCCCCTCACCTAAAACGCAGTCCTTTTAGACGTTCCATCTTACATCTTGGGACAGGCGCCACGACTACTGGAGTGTTCGTGATGTCGAGCTCATCCGGTAGACGGGGACGCGCGCCGTCATCGGAAGAGCTTCCGAAGGTTGGGTAAGGCGTCATCGACGCCGCAGCCATGTAGCCCGCAGCCTTACTCGTAGGAGGTGTCGATAGCGCCACAGCCATGTGGCCCGCAGCCTTACTCGTAGGAGCAGCGAGGGTAGCCGTGGAGATTCGGAGGCAACGAACCTCTTCCATTCGTATCCTCTACGCACGTGAACATGTACACGGAGGGCATGCTTGACCAAGTGGCTCCCTAAACTTTGAGGATGCATCGGCGGACAAACGTCCGCTTCTCCGGTTTCGCAGCACGATAAATAAGTATAAAACAAGCTAGGGAAGACCACGGCGTCGTAACGAGGAGAGCTCCCGAAGGACCTAGCCACAGTTTAAAAAAAACTCACTTCGGCTGACTAACCTCGCGTGAACTGCACATGTAGTCGGAAACGCTCCTGGACAATCCTGTTACTCCCCAAGTCCCTCTGCCATGATGGTACGGCACGGAGCGGTTTGTCCGCCAAGTAAAAATAGAACACGCCAACTCCAACGATTGGTTTTTGACAGGATAACACAGACACGTTGCAAGGACGTCACTGGTGAACCACTTGCCGGAGAGCCAATCCACAAATTGCGATACCCTGTGTGCATCATACTTCAGAAACACTTGATTCACCTCTTTGGTATCCTCCACATCATCCCATGTGATTTTCTTTCTCTTGCGCTTGGATACTGATCCGACCACGAAGGCCGAGACTCCAATGTGCATCGGAAATATCAGTACTACGAGATTAGAAGCAAAACGTCGTGAAGTAGGACGGCCATTAGATTTGTCATTCTCGCATCCACAACTCCCTGCCATTGACTTCAACTCCACGTTTTAAGAGTCGGAAACACTTGAGGCTCCACGATATCGGATATGAAACATGCTCAAGTAACTTCCCAAGCACCGGAGCATCATAAGGAATGTACGAATATAAACAATTGCCCATTCCTCCATGTTATCAACGTTTGTGTTAGTGAATGTCGACTTTGTCGAGTGAGTGCGATGTGTTCGTATTTGCACCTCAGCTCCTTGACATTCACTCTGACCTATACCATGCTAGTCCCGTGTGAGATGCCTTGAGTACCAGGAACAAGAACCCGAAACAACCGACAACACCTTCACCAGGCCTCGCCGACAAGAGCCATCAGTTGAAGGATGATGACTGTGCGGTTGGCTCTCTTCGCGTTTTGCGTCCCTTCCCAGCTGGGGTGGCGACGGTCAAGACTTCCATGCAAACAGCGTCAGTACCCAACAGACGCACCGTAAAAAATATGTGGCGCTCTTCATTTGCTGCTTCCACAGGTGCCTTACAACGTCGGCCCGATGAGCACTGAGCTCTCCGTCGTAGGCGCCATTACATCGACGTCGTTTTCTTCGTCACAGCAACTGGCTGTTCTACCGTTGGCGTCGCTACATATCCCTCGTTTGCTGTTGGTGGCCGGTCGTTCTACAGCTCCAGAATCTTGGACCACCCGGGTTTTAACAGGATTTTCTACCACACTAAGAGTTTCCTACGTCGTGCTGGTCAGCGTTGGGCTCCCGACCGTCGGCGCTACTACGTCTCTGTCGTTTGCGATCGGTACAGCAACTAGTTGTTCTACGTTGTCGCCGCTGCTTCTCCCTCGCTTGCTGTCGACGCCGCAGCTGGTTGTTCTACGGCTGGAGACTTTTGGACCACCTTTTAACAGGTTCTTCTACCACTGGAGCAATATCGGCATTCGCTTCTTCCGCAGGTGCTTGGCCAGGGGGTTGAAAAATGGGGCAATTAGCGTGGGGCTCTCTATCGTCGGTGCCACAACACCCGTCGTTTGTTGTCGGCACAGCAACCGGCTGTTTGACCGTTTGCCTCGCTACACCCACCTCGTTTGCTGTCATCGTAGTAGCTGGTTGATTTACAGCTGAAGAATCCTGTGCAACCGGTGTTGTAACAGGTTCTTCTACCACTGGAGAAATATGGGCGATCGTTGCTTCCACCGGTGCTTGGGCAGGTCTTTCTGAAGTCGAGTCGATCAACGTTGGGCCCTCCGCCGTCGGTGCCACTAAATATGTGTCGTTTGCAGTCGGCAGAGCACCTGACCATTCTACAGTTGGCGCGGCTGCATCTGCTCCGTTTGCTGTCGGCGGAGCAGCTGGTTATTTCACGACTGGAGAATCTTGTGCCGCAAGTGTTTCTGCCACTGGAGCATTCTCGACGATCTCTACTTCGACAAGTACTTGGCCAGGGGTTTGCGACGTCGGGCCGATCGGTGCAGGGCTCTACGCCTTTGGCGCCACTATGTCGGCGACGTTTGCCTTTGGCGCAGAAACGGGATTTCTGCCGCTGGAGAATCCTGTGCCACCGTGTTTAAAAAGACTGCACTACCACTGGGGAATTCTAAGTGATCGCTATTTCCACAAGTACTTGGCCGGGAGTTTTTACCGTTCGCGATGGTACATTGGTGCCGTTCGCTGTCGTCACGGTAACTGGATATTGTACCGCCGGAGAAATGTATGCCAAAGGTGTTGTAGCTATCACTGGAGAATTTGCGGCGATCATGGTTCCTGCTGGTGCTTGGCCAAAACAATGCCAAGTCGGTTCGATGGGAGTTGGACTCGCCGTCGCTGGCGCTGCATGTATTCGTCGTTTGTTGCAGGTGCAGAAACGGGTTGTTTACCGCTGGAGAATCATGTGCCACCCGGTGTTTCCACAAGTTGCCCTACCAATGGAGCATTCTCGGTAATTGCTGTTTGAACAGATGCCCGGCCATCAGTTTTGGCAATGGTTTTCGGCGAGTGTGGGTCGCCATTAGTACTGGTACACCTACTTATAATAATTCTGTCGGCGTAGCAAAACTGGCTGTTATACCCCTGGAGAATCCTACCAGCGGCGTTTCCATAGCTTCCACTACCGCTGGAGTGTTGTTGGCAACCACTGCCTCCACAGGTGCTTGACCGGCAACTACCGGAATCAGGTCAATGAGCATTGGGTTCTTCGCCGTTGACGCCACTTTATCGACAATGTTCGGTGTCGGTTAAGCACCTGCTTGATCAACCTTCAGATAGTCTTGTGTCAGCGATTTTTTTCCAGCCACTGGAGCATTCGCAGCAACGATCAGTTCAACCACAGGTGTTTGCACAGGACTTTGACCAAGTGTTTCCGCGGTCGGACCAATTCAAGATGGGCTGTCCGCTGTTGGCGCTGACACATACCTTCTCTGTGATGTCGGCTTGAAAACTGGCAGTCCTTCCACCGAAAACTCCTGTGTCACAGGTGCGTCCATGGGAGCTTCTGCCACCGGAGCATTCTCAGCCATCAGTATTACCACAGTGATCGTGCAGGAGTTGGTACAGGTGCCTTCGAACTCGGGCCGGATCCTGTGAGGCTCTCCGCCGTTGGCACCGCTACATTCATGTCGCATGCTGTCGGCTGATGAAACTGGCTTTTCATCTAATCGAAAATATTGTCCCACCGGTGCTTTCAAGGGAGCTCCTGCCCACGTGAGCATTCTCGACGATCGGTGTCACTACAAGGGCCTGAACCGGTGGTACCAGTTTGTTTACTTTCCTGGGGGGATGAATATGAGGTTTACAATCGTTGGTGCACCGCAACGCCTCCGTTGGTATATATAGGTTGGGTTGGCGTCAATTTGCGACGACGCTGTAAAACACGCCTCTCCCTGCGTGCCCTAGACGACCAGGGTACCGGTTTTTTTTTCGGTCACCACGGATGGCGATCGAGTTAGATCATTTTTGAGCGGGGATAACCATAACTCCACACGAGGGGGGTGATCGTATCACGTAGTGTGTGTATGGTAGAGCACTCACGAGGCAGTTACATAATGAACCCATTGCTGTCTCTGGAAATGGGCACACCGTAAATTAAAGTCGTTGAATTTTGACCTGCCATCCATTGGCAGGAAAATTCGCCTCAAAAGATGTTTTTAGTAGGATACAGCTCATACTTCATGCGGCTCGCTCAACACCTCACGGCGCTTCACGCTTGGTGCAAGCAACGTGCACTTCGCGCTTGGTGCAAGCAGTGTCTGTCTGTCTGGTCGGTGAAAACCCGAGATGCTCCGTCCCGACATCGTAGGGATGCGAGGGTCTATGGTCATACGACTACGGCCATGCATGACAATGAGTACACTCCCCCCCCCCTCGGGAAGGGTTGGAGGAACGCCCTTGTGCAAGCTAAATTACCCAAAAGCTTCCTCTCGCGCCATAGTTGTTTTTCTTCGTCAACCATTTTATTTTTTCAGTCGTTTAGTGTTTGTCAATATGTTTACTTTTTGCTCAACCGTTTTACTTTTGCAACATTTTTTTTTTCGAACTGTCATGATATTATTATTTCTGCGCGTCGGGAGGAGGGGCTCCACTGGCGTGGCATGAGAGCCGCGGCACCGACCGATTCTTCTACTGAAGGTCGCTATCGCATTGGGAGTACCCGGGAGTTGTCCCCCCCAGCCGATTGGCAGGCCCCTACCACACGCAGTCTCGGACGACCAACACCCCCCAATGATTAAAAAAAAACTATCGACATACCCCAACTCCGAGGTCGAGTCGATACTACGGTTTTTGGCCCCACACGGTACCCTGACCTGGCAGCCTCCGCCGTATCTCCCCAGTTTCCGCTAGTTTAGGATATACTATTATCCGATTCCTGAGGTTTATTGCGGGTATATACCCTGGAAGGCTCTGAGGACTTCCCTCTACATTCTCTCTGGATCACCTCTACGGCACCTCCCTCTCGCGCGGCACAATGAGCGAATAGCGACTCGGCTGGGAGCATCTCCTGCATTCGTCACCACCTGGCGAGGTGCCTCAGGGGCCTTCGTATACCTCCAGGTACTAAATTCGCTACCGTGTTGATATGCTGACCAGGGGGCGTTTTCCGGCAATGTCGGATAGCCCGACAGCAACTACGGCGCCGTTGCCTTCTTCTACCCTGGAACGCATCCCTCAGGCATCGTCGCCTGTAAACACGAAACCCGGCCCCTAATCGGCGTGGTCGCGTTTTTGACCTCGAAAAGGATCTCGGTCCTGGTAGCCTGGTGACACTGAAACGAGGTCTACCCCCCCCCCCCCTCTCCTACATGCTACGTCTCCCCTCGCCAAACAATGCGAGGGGTGCACCATTCAGGTAGGCGTGGCGAAAAAATCGTCCGACCTCGCCTTAAACAAATAGCTCAACGTAAGAGACATCCAAAGAATTCGGCCACCCGACCACTACGACGGAGCCAGGTCCTGTCCTGCCTACAATGTGTCCCCACGAAATAGGGCGACGAATTATTATTCGGGTAGCTGCGGCGACGTGCGACCTTGCAACCCGCTTCAGTGCGCGTTGAATAGGCGGCCACGGTTTAGGCAATTCCATTTGCGACTTGACGCGGTGGAAATGTAGCACGGCTGACAGTTTACCCGCAATAGTACCGGCTTGATTGCCTTCCGACACACGCCACGCTATGAACTAGAGCAACGCCAGAATCGTATCCGTATCGGAGGCGGCCGCAGTAAAGTTTTGATCCTCCCTTATCTACCCCGGAAAAGCGGTCCAAGACCGGAAACCCGACGTATACGCTCAGTGAAACGAAGACACGACTGATTGGCAGATGGGCGGGCTGCCAGCACCCCTGAGCAAAGCACGGCACCCACCGGCCCCAGTACCTATCGCGCAACATCGTGCCGGAGCGCGTGAAGATTACCGTCGATCGCCTCCGGCTCCCATCGTATAATGCCGCCAGCAAATGGCGGTCTCCACGCCAGCGACGTGCAACGCGTCCAAACATCATCCACTTCCTACCTCCACGCGCCCTAAAAGAGGCATGAGTGCCCCCGATCGGGACTACCTCCCCCCCTTATACTAGGAAACCCATTGAACGGCGGATGTGTTTTCCCCCCGCATAAAGATGGTATCCCGTGCGTAACTAGGCAGCATGTCTGACTGCGTGACAAATATCCACGCTGATAGGACCATGCCCAACAGCTCGAGCACATTGACCAAGAGAGCGTTCCAACCGCCATAATGGTTGTGCACAGTCACGCGCGCACGTCGGAGTCGATTTCAAAGTGCCATCACACCCCGAACCCGGGCTTGGGCCCCAGCCGTAAGTAACCCCATATGGCGTCGCCGGAGGCGTCCCACCTCAAAGTAAACGCGGGCGGCTGTATGTAACTACGGTAGAGGGGGTGGAGAAGCGACCCGCCGGAGAACTTAATCTTCCTGCCACCAACAGATGCCAAAAAAACACTTCGGGGTGGAACTCAGGACCTAATGGAATCCGTGGGGCTGTCGCACGCATGTGGAATTCGTGGAAATTCCCATCCCACTCGCGAAAGGGAGGCAAGCCTACGTGGTTAAGCACGCACCGAAAACAATGTTTTCCTGGCCGCACTAGCTCACATTTGGGCAGTAGCCGACCGATCAGCAAGCGCAACTCCGCTTCAGAAGCAACCGCGGAGTATGAAGGCCATTCGCTTAGCGTATCGCGGAGACTCTCCACGTTTGCGACGGGAACAGAAATAATAATCGTCACGGTATCAATATCCAACTCAAGCACGCACAAGATGGTATCCCACGGCGAAATCATAGTAGGAGACAGCAGGATGGAATCCCGTGAGCGTCTCCCCCCAAAAGGCGGAAATGGTCCGACGCCAGAGACACGGACGCGCGTCGACAACGCCGACCATCGGACCGCCACTATACTCCCACCGATATCCCGCCATCTGCGTAGCATCGTACGAATAGTAGTCTACCCCCCCCTTTTCCACGGGAATCCGACAACTAGGTGGCACGGGGGTAGGCCGATCGGTTGCTCTCGACGGGGTGATCGCGACATTCTGCGTCGCGGTGCTCTCCTGCCCCATAACGACGGCGTCGTCGTACGACGTGTGGCGATAGGCGTGCTCGAGAGCTGCCGAAACCGAACAGAAGAACCACGGCGAATTACTCCACCCAAACTGCAACCGACGGTCGACCACGACCTACGCTCGCGAAGGCCGTATCCAAATACGGACCCCCCACTGCCCACAGTACGTTATCCTGACGGAACGCCTCGGTGACATCGATTTCATTCAACGCGATACGTGCGCGCGATCCACAACACCGGCGTAAGTACAGAATGCGCCAGATGATCCTCGCAACACGCGGCCTAATGCCACGGGAGGGGCACTCTCTCATTGACACAGCGTGCGGACGGGGACACCGAAAACGTCAAATCGTGCATGATCCGAGTTTTAGACGGAGATACTGTCAGCGGGGACAACCGCAAATCTGAAATGGTGTACGCTTTGCTGCGCGGGAAAATGAATGCACTCCCGAATCGTACGTCCTCACAAATCTTAGCGAGAATGCTGTCAGAGTGTAGGGCTACGCTGCGGTGATTTGGGTATGCCAGGGGTCGCGCTGATGCCCGTATTCCCTTCAATGTGGACAGCAGCAGCATGTTCGGTGAAAGCCGCCAACGATAGCATCCCAGGGAACCCTTTTTGTCGACCGAACAAAGACAAATCCTAGCTGTTTTCACGCACGGGACGTCCAAAGCTGTTTCTATGGCCTACATCTACCCAAGGCAGTTACCGCTCGCCCTGAAATACCGTTTACACCGCTGGGCCACTTGGCCCAAAGTGCCCGACCGGGCGCACTGTTCTGCGATGGAACAAGCGGCATATCCAGGAACAACGACGCACATCCGTTCAAAATACCCGTCACACCTGGGCCCCCAACGGACGCCGATCCTGGGCTTACAAGCTGAGCATCTCGCGCTGCCGCTTCCATATGGCCGGCCTCGACCCCACTGGAAGGTCCCCTATTTACTAGCTTTGGTCGCCGCGAAGCAGGTGGAGGCCCCAGCGCTCGACGCCACGCTACCGCTGCCGCTGCCTCCACCGGCGTTACCGCTGCCGGCTGCCCCGCCTTTTTTTGCCCTTGACCTTCTTGGCCGCGGCTTCGGTCGCGAAAGTACTGCTGTCGGTGACGACGCTACCAGCCGACCCACCACCGGTTAACCCACGGCGCCGAACACCGTGCTTCTACACGCACGCGTTGCAGAAATAGCATTTTCAGTGCGTCGACCACTGCCGGCGCTCGCCGTCCCGGAAATCGGTCACTGTGGTGGGGGCGAGGCGGGGTTGCTGGACGTCGGCGTTTATGGGGGTGCCCGGTGAGATGTACGAGGAAAGGCGGGGCCACCGAGGCACCGGCATGGGCGGGAACGCACCCACCAGCGGAGGGTAGGCCCAGCGGTGGCTGCAGTAGTCGGAGACGGTCCGCAGATCCAATTTGAACGTTGCTAAATTATTTGTAAACAGGGCCTCCATCCTGGCCGCGTGGGGCTATCGACGATCGCGGATTGTTCTATCACGTGGTTGTGAAGAGTCTTTACTCCTGTATTGAAGGCTACGCGATGGGCCTCGACCCGAGCGCGCTCCGGGTGGGGATCCGTGCCATCTTGCGGAAGCCCGCGAACCGCGATCGCCACGATCGAGTGCCCTAAGCTCAAGTTCTTCCCCAGCGGAACTTTGACGCCGCCCCCACCCACGCGGTGCGAAGGCCAGAAAATTGTTGTGGTCCACAGATTCTAGCATGGCGTGGACGCCGACCGAAACGTCGACGGTGTCCCGTCCGTACCCTTGCACGGCCGCCTTTTACATTGACGCCAGGCGGCCTCCGCAAAGGACCTGCCACAGCCGGGGCGTGGGTTGGCCCCACATTGCCACGGCGTGGTTGGTCATGACATTGTTCACTTGTTTGCCCAAGAAGGTGAAGGGGTTATCTGCGGTGTCACTACCGTGGAGAACCTGGCCCACTTCCGGTGCGCCCCGCCCGACGTGAGCTATTCGACCGAGTGGATGATAGGGCACCGGCGGTTCCGGTTCCGCCCAGAGCACCACATAGCCGACCCCTCCCCCTCCGCCTTCTGGGTTCACCGCGAACCCACTCGCCTGCCTGTCCGTAGGGGGCGCCGGTGGCTCCGGTACCCTCGTAGCCGGGCCCTCCCCACGCGCCCGCGGTGAACCCATCCACCTGTCCGTAGGATGCGCCCGTGCCTCCGGTACCACCCCGTACACTGCTGTATCCGACCCCGTCCTCCCGGGCCCACGGCGGGCCAGCCAGGCTACCCGGGGTATGGGGGCTCGTGTAGACCGGCGTAGACCCCCATGGCCCCCCCAACGGGGTGGACAGCGAGGCCGGGGGTCAGCGGGAGGCCCTCGGCGCCGTGGCTGTCCGAGCATGCCTAGCCTAGGGTCCCCGGCAAAGGGGGGCCCCGAGTGCCTGACCGAGCAGGCCCCCGGCGGTGTGGTTTCCGAACGGCTGTCCAAGCGTGTGCACTCCGACGGGGCCGCCGACGAGACTAGGGGCCCCCGCGATGGGGGTCCCGAGCGCCTGACCGAGAAGGGCGGTGCTGAGGGAACCCCGGCCCGACAAGGAGACTCCGGTCGCGAAGGTGCCGAGATATGCCCCGAACCTGTCGTCGCCATCCGTCCCACTCCCAGATTGGGGTCGGTGCGTGGTGTAAACGATGTCATCCATCGTTCTCCGGAGGGCCAAGAGAAGCTGGGCGATCTCGTTGGAAACGACTACAGTAGACCTAGTCTATACCTGTCAAATGGCAGTTGGCAGTGCCGTGCGTCTGCTTGAGTGCCTCTGCTGTACCACGCGCACCTAACATCCTCGTCAAGCTGAAGGCACTCACGAGTGAGCGACCCTTTCCTCTCCTCCTTGCCTTCGGCCAGTATAAACCACACCGTACGCCGGAAGAGCGTGAAAAATGTTAATGCTGTCGGATGTCAATGAAACTCATATTTTCGTATGTACTGTTAATTTAGAAATTATGTATGTGTTTTTAGAGATAAAGGTATAAACACACACACATCGGTGGGAAAACGTACCAAGTTGGTACGAAAACAGACAAAGTTGGAACGAAAACATACGCAAACATTTGGTATGAACATGCACGGTTCCGACTTCCAACGTACAATTCCATGCCTTCAATGTACGGTTTAACACCTTATATTTGAGACAAGCGGATGCGACAATACCGAAATGTATGATATTGGATGCTCACGAGTTCGGCGATACTTTTGCATATCTATCTTTGTTCGACAACCGGGTGGGCTAAACGATCCACCTCCAACGCCTAACACAATACCGGGCATGCAAGCCACTGCACAAAAATGTAGGTACCGTTCCCGTGATGTCGCGCGAGTGAGATGAGGCAAGCGAGGCGAAGGTGTTGCCACTCGTCCCACAGGAGGCAAACGCACCAGTCGGTGTCAGCTGATTCCTTGCAAAAGCTTCAGCTTCCGAGTAGGGGCGGTAAAACGAAGGAATTTACTTGCTACGCCAACTATGTTCTTTGTTATTGGTGGGAGTAGCGTACAGGAACAGCGAACATGTTACGAGGGACAGGGGAAAGGGCGGCACGTGAATACGAGGCATTACTCGTTCTATTTATCAGTCGACCACAGTTTGTTCAGCAACCTTGTTTCAAACCATTCTACTTCAACTACTTTATGTCCGCCTTTTTCCAACCATCACTTCAAAAGGTACGAAACACACACCTCGTCCGGCGTGTATTGGGAGCACGCATACCAAAAGGGAACCGAACGATATTTGAACATTCACGTGTTCTGCGTCCCACGTGCAAGTTCATGACTTGAGCTTTGAACAAGAGGGTACGAGCACACCGAAAATACTATAATGAACGATTCTGACTTCGATGTGTACGGTACATTCACAGGTGGCCGGGGCCCCCGCCTTGCACAACGTGGCCGTGAAAAAACCGTTGCCGGGATATTCAGCAACCTAACAAACCCCACAAGGTATCGACAACCTCTCAATTCGGTACAACTAACTGGTGTGCTACATTGTTCAATGTCTCCGCAACCAATGTTCTACGCCCACGTTGTGCAAGTCGGGGGTTCCGGCCGCCTGTGCTATCACACCGTGTGGGGGGGTCCCTGTCATCTGTGCTACCACACCGGTGTGTTTCGAACAGGCGCTAATATCTCGTCTGTTTGAATACCAGGTGCGCTCAACGATCCCCCGCCCCGAAAGCCCTAGGAAGACAATAACGAAGCGATATTTTTTGGGTGTCGTTCCCGCGATGTCGCACGTGTGATGTGCGACAAGCGAACGCCGGCGTCATCAGTCGTTCTAAGCGCCCCAGTCGGGGGGGGGGGGGGGGTAAACCGATTCCTTGGATGAGCTTCGGCTCCAGACGGACGTTAAAGAAATTAAGTATCCTTTCTACTCCAGTCGTGTTCCTTATTGTTGGCGGTAGCTTGTGTATGTACACGAAAGGTGAATGTAATCAGCTTCGAGCAAATACGAGATTCTAATGATAACTGCCTGAAAAAACGAGGGGCCCTTTTTGACAGTTTTGTTACTCCCGACGTACGCCGTAACGGGTGTCGTAAATAGGCGTTTCCCAAAAAAAAAGTGGATTTTCGTGTTCCCGGGTTTCATCGAAGAAGTTGTCTGTCAAGCAAGCAACAGAACAGCAGCAGAACAGCCGCCAATCCACACGCACCCAGCGCCGGCCGAGCCAGGAAGGAATACGGTCCAACTGCGGAAAATTTAGCTAGACGCGAACCTGTGGTGGTTTATGGTAGCTGGTGGTGGTTGTGGTGATGGCGGTGGTGGTGGTTATTGCCGTCGTCGTCGTGGTTCTCGCTATGCCTCTTGATCAACAAACACGTTAGGTACTTGTTTATACCTGGCACAATAAGTTTTTTTCTGATTTCTAGACATAAATCGTCCATGTTGTCCAAGTATTGAGATGTGATCGAACCCGCTCGTTCTAAAAACAAAAAAGTCTGAAATCGTACGATGAGAGTAGAAAACTTTCGTTTTCATACCTCCTTCGGTTGCCTTTGGTATGAGTACCCCCAATGTACGCGCCGAACGAAGCATGTTTTCCTACGTTTTGAAAAAATAGTTGAACCAAAGGTTGGAAAAAATTGTTCCAAGAAGGTTGAAATAAATGGTTGAAACAAATTCTTGCAAAAAAAATGTGGGTGACGAAAAAAACAACGAGTGACGCTTCGTATGTGTTTGTTGTCCTTCTTTGTGTCCCTCGTATAATTTTCACTATTTTTGTCGCCTCACCACGCGCGTCAATCACCGAACCGAAAACCTACATCTTGGTGCAGTGGCTTCCATGCTTCGTATTGTGTTGGGCGCTGGAGGCAAGCCGTTTAGCGCACCCGGATGTCCAACAAGACAAGGTATAGTATGCAAATGCGCCGTCTGACTCGCAAGCGCCCAACACCAAGCTTGCTGGTATTATCGCACGCGCTTGCCCCAAATACAAGGCATAAACTAGGACGTTGAAAGTATTAATCGGTTCGAACCGCACGTAGAAAACGTACATTTTTCACATCAACTTGCGGTTGATCACCGCATGTTTTTGTATCAATTTCGTTTGTTTTCGCCTATTTTCGTACCCAACTTGGTATGTTTTAGCGCCAACGAGGTATGTTTTCGTGCTTCTTTCTCCCTAAAAACAACACTCGTTGAATAAATTTAACTGATTGAGCAAAAATTAAAAAATAGGTGACTACAAAATATAGTGATTGAAAAAATAACACGGTTGACGAAGAAAACAACAAAAACTATTAATAATTATGGTATTCAGGTAGCTTTCGGGTAATTTAGCTTGCACACGGGCATTCCTCCAACCCTGCCCGGGAGTGCGTACCTGCAACACGGCGTTCCGTCCGCCAAAAATCCCTATGGCGTTCCTCTAACCGGGCGCCCCGCTAGCCCATAATCGCTGTGGCGCTTCTCGAAACGGGCGCGCCTCCAGCGCATTTCACCCCCCTCAGAAGCATTTGGATATAGCTACACCTCATCATTTCCTATCATTGTATATAGGGTGTCAATTCAATGGTCGCTGAAACGGGCCGTATTTTACACCTCTCTCAAAATCAGCTTGCTGGTTTCTCAAAATCAGCTTGCTGGATTTGAGAAACCAACGGCAGAGGACAGCAGCAAATTGAGTGTCTATGGGGACGTATTGCTGTTGATCCTCGCTTAATCGAAAACCAACGGGTGATTATATAGAGAACGCGAAACAACCGATGACTATGCCTGTGTGTGAGTTTTGTAGCGCTTTCCGAGTTATGCCGTTTCGATGTGGTCACGAGATGGGAGAGACGCGTGCACCGGAACCAATGAGATGTTCGCAGCCACCAAGACTACGGACAGCGAACGCGCATCACTGATAGCCAACAACACTGTCAACACGACGAGTGCGTACTCCACTCGTACGTGTCGCACGAAACAGTCTGACACACCCCCCACCAAGTTTCGCTCATCACCGCGACGGTCTGCCCGAACTCTAAGGAGAAACGGAATGAAGTAGGAGGGATTATTTGCTTACAAGCGGACCCTCTTATGCTTGAAGACAAAGGGCGGCGTGCCTCTTGAAATAGATTTGCACCGCGCGCCGGTGGTAAGAGAGCGCCTGACTGGCCATCGAAGGCATTGACCGGCTGTTGCGAAGCACGTTGGAAGGAAAATGAAAGTCAAGGATGGGGAACGGGGAAGATAAAACATTAAAACACGACTAAAATTGTTTGGCAGTACATACATACTACAAAAATGACGACTGACTATGCTGACGAACCAGTAACCGATATTGTTTTTTTTCCACGCGCTGATTTGCTTTTAAATTCATTTTTGGAGACAGCTAGATGTCGTGGCAGGCGTTCATTCGGTCTTACACACGCAACGCCCGTGGCGCATGCCCGATCTACTGCGACTATGCAAACAAGCCCAACGAGCGGAGCACGAGGACCCCAAAGCAATCAACGTCGGTCGTCCCAAGTTCTTACCTGGTGCCAGGCTCCTTTCGGGTCGTTAGCGCCGCCGAACCCCCCTCCGATTCCAACGAGTTCGGCTTCCGTTTCCAAAGGTTCGTCTCCACCAATCGGTGGCTGTACCGCTCCTCCTGGTGCGCAGAAGAAAACATATTTCCGATATTTCTATACCATGACGACCCCGGTTCGGTGTTCCAGGTGCATCGTGAACAACCAACAAAGTTGTTGCATACTCGCCGTACGACGGCTGGAGAGTTTTTCACGGTAGTTTATCGAGAGGCATCCACTCACCACGTCGAACATGTGTTCTGAATCCCTATGGGGCTGCAATCCCTTTAGAGGGACAAACCACTCTAAATATATGTAGTTTGTCCCCAAACGGGACTGCTACAACGGTTAAGACGGCGTGGCAGCGAATGACAGCATCAGAAACCACACGCAACAGTCTGCAAAACGGAGAAGGGCATGCAGAAGACACCCCCGTCAAAGCGCTCCAAGACACACTCTGCTGGTGTTTTATCGGGGTGATTCAAAACAATGAACACGCGCGCTGGATGTGCAACGCCGTCTTTGTAGCACAGAGTCATAAACCTCCGAACACACGCTGCCTATGTTCTCATGAACGACTGCTGGTCGAGCAGACTCGCCATCAGCGATGTATCTTCGTGAAGAAAAAATATATATGGTATCAGATATGCGCATACAGTATATATAGCTATATAGTACCAAAGTAATACAGTAGACAGCCCCTTTTAAGGAACCCTAGTGCGTCCGGGATGGGATATCCCATTTTTACAAAACATCCCTTATCAACGTTGGTACCGGTCCCTTGAAGTCAGTAGTGGTAAAACATGGTGGGCAGAAAGTTGAGGTCCCTTAAATACCATTTTACCTTAATAGGGGTCCCTTAAACGAGGCTTTCTACTGAATACCACTACAGTTGTATGCTATGTGGATGTCGAACGCGCCCCCTATGAGTCGCCCTCCGAGCAGTCAGTGATGAAAATCGCATGGTTTGACACATTGTTCTAGAAAGATGAGAGCAAGATGCGCTCAGGAAACTTACTACCGACGTCAGTCAGTATAATGAATGACGCCGGTACGACGGGTAAGCATAGCTTAGTCAATCGCACACCTCCTGGTTGGTGTAGGGCGGGGCTGGAGCTTCCACTGGAAGCGAAAACAAAAAGCGTCCTCTCATCGTTTCCAATCACGATTCGACCGCCCTACTGCCGTGAATGGCTCGGGATATCCGACACACGAATTATCGGTGACAAACTCACAGGATGCTCGTGTCTCAGGTTCATCCAGGCCGACCTGCCTAGACAGCTACTGCTCCACCTCGGACGTCGCCCGGCGGTGTCGGCAACGTTCCTCGGCCTCTTTGATATAGATGCACTCTCTGCTCGGCGAGTCGCCGTGCTCGTCCGCCGCCCCGACGCGCTGAAATACGCCGCGCCGCTGCCCGCCGCTTTTTTCACAAAGCCCGGTCTGCGCCGTGCGACACGATGTGTCGGCTTCCGTGGCCACCCCAGAATACCGCCTCGACAGTCGCCCGGGCCCCGCCCCTTCCACTCCGTCGTTCCGTGCCTCTACCAACGCTTGTTCCCGTATCTGGTCTCCAGAATTTCTATGGCCTTAATTCTGCGGCGGGAGTACCCACTTCGGGCGTTACTCCCCCCTTGCAAAGGGCGTCCCAGTGACTGCTCCTCCACGAAGCCACCTTCAGCGAGATCGTTGTTCTCCACCTCGCTCTTACACCACCCCTCCCAGCGATGCGGTGAAGGTCGATTTTGAGGCGCGGGAAGGCCGACCCAGCAGCCACGTGGCAAAAGCCCACTCACATACTGAGACCCTTCGACCAGGAGACTTCAGATATAAAAAATTTAGATCAACCTCCACACCCCGAGGCCCGGAGTCTCTCCTTGGCGCTCAGCTCGTTGTTTCGTCCCACAAATGCGGCACCTTCTCTTCTTCCTATCGAACATAATTCGGTCATCCATATTGTCCGGCATATCTGCAGGGCAGGACCCCCCTCGGGCGGTTACTAATTTTGTGCCGTCCGCCCGAGACCCGTTTTTGTATTCGTCTGGGGAGTCTGAAAACCCTCCTACACTCTAGTTCGAGCTAAGACGGCTTCAGTGGCACAAGAGCCCCCGACACAGCGCGTCCAGCTAGTGGTGACTCCGTATCCTCTGGAAATATTGTCTGGATTCCCCCCCCGCCTTGTCGTGGATGGCCCCACACCTCTCGTCAAGCAGAAGCAGATTTGATCCCACTAACTAGACCAAGGCATTTAAGGCTCGCGTCAGGGAATGGTAAGGCACACCTGGTGTGGTTACGGCCTGTTTTAATGAGCAGACATAAGGCAAGACTCAAAGCCCCTGCACTCACGATACGGAGAATAGCTGCTTGGCATTAAGTTGTTTTATTTTCGCTGTACCAGGCACGTGTACTTGCCTTGACTGCGATTACCGTGTCCAAACATCACACCTTTCGACGGAGCTCCCGAACGAGGGGACGGGAGTTAGGTATTCGAAACGCGCTCTTGACGTGCAGGAGCGGACAGTTCTTCAGGGTTGAGGGCTTAAAGCAACTACTGTACGATCTTCAACCTGTCCCCTGATCCGGGGAGGTTCGGTCTAAACGGCGCTGGTTTCGGACACGGAAATCGCCATTAAAGTTCGTTCAGGGTCGAAACAAGGCATAAGCAATCCCCGCTTTGGAAAAAGGGTGCAAGTTTTTTCAAGGCGAGGGCTTCCATTGGCCTTCTACCGCCGAGCGCAGAAAGGGCATCTCCTGGCGAGTTTGCGCAGAAAGGGCATCTCCAGGCGAGTTTGCGCAGAAAGCTGCGCCATATCACGCCACAACTTCCGAAGCGGTGACCACGGACGGCTTGGCTCCTTCGGTATATGACCCTACTCACGAAATTCCATGGGAAACTTCGATCTCGTGGCAGAGGTGGTTTTTATTATTGTTTAATACAACACTCGCCACCGCCACCGCGCACCCTTGGTGCGCAGCAAGAGCGTTCCCCACCACCTGATCGACGGGCATCAACAACCTCCGCCATCCTCTCGGTCCTTGTCAATACTTCCCCCAAATTACCCCGCATCGCCCGCCAACTCAAGTATCCCCCAAACCAGACGAACGAACATGCTGCACACGCATCTGCACCGCCTCTAGCACCGGCCAGGCCACAACCAACCGTCTGTCTCTCACCTCTTTCGTGTCGCTCTCGCCGTCCTTCCCCCTTCCCCCTCACGAAGATAGCTTCCATCTGTCCGTGCTTCAATGTCGTCCTCCGAGTTGGTCCCGCCGATTCGTAGAGCCCGTTCCCCGATGTTTTCTTCGCTGGCCCCTTACCCCCTCCTCCCTCCCCCCCCCCACCTTGGATTATATTATATGCCTGATATATATATAGGTCGGTTGACGACGACGCTGTAAAACACGCCTCTCACTGCGTGAGCTAGACGGCCAGGGTACCGTTTTCTTCTTCTTCTTTTTGTGGTTACCACGGCTGGCGATCAAGTTAGATCATTTTTTGCGGGGAGAATCTTTACTCCGCACATGGGGGATGATCGCATCACGTAGAGTGTATATGGTGAGGCACCCACGAGGCACTTACATAGTAAACCCATTGCTGTCTCTGGACGTGGCCACACCGGAAATTAAATCAATTCACTGATGCTGTCATCCATATGCAAGAAAATCCGCCTATAAAGCGGTTCTTAGTAGGATGCAGCTCACCCTTCATGCAACTCGCCCAACACCTCACGGTGCTTCGCGCTTGGTGCAAGCAATGTCTGCCTGGTCGGTGAAAACCCGACATAATCCGTCCCGCGGATGCGAGGGTCTATGGTCATACGACTACGGCCATGCATGATAATGAGTACACCCCCCCCCCCCCCTATTATGTATATTATATATGGGTTGGGTTGGCATCGGTTGGCAACGACACTGTAAAACATGCCGCTCACTACGTGAGCTAGACACCCAGGGTATCGTTTTTTTTTTTTTTTTTTTTTTGGCGGTCGCCCACAGCTGGTCGTCGAGTTAGATCATTTGTGCGAGGTAAAGAACCTTTACTCTGCACAAGGGAATTGATCGTATCACGTAGTGTTAAAGGCAAGGCACCCAAGAGGCAGTTACATAGTACTCCCATTGCTGTCTGTGCAAGTGGCTACACCGGAAATTAAACTAACTCGTTGAAGCCGTCATCCATATGCAAGCCCGCCTCACAAGCGGTTCTTAGTAGGATGCAGCTCACCCTTCATGCGACTCGCCGGACACCTCACGGCGCTTCGCGCTTGGTGCAAGCAATGTCTGCCTGGTCGGTGAAAACCCGACATGCTCCGTCCCGGCATTGTAGGGATGCGAGGGTCTATGGTCATACGACTACGGCCATGCATGAGATCGAGATCTCTCCTACCGAGTACCCCCCCCCCCCCCCCCCCCCCCCCCCCCCCACCCCATGGTCGGTGAAACCCGACGTGCTCCGTCCCGGCCTATTAGGGATGCGAGGGTCTATGGTCATTTGACTACGGCCATGCATGATATCGAGTACGCTCCTCTCCTCTACCCGTTCTTCTCTCCCGCTGCTCCTCCCCCTTTCCCTTCGCCATTTTGTGTGTACGGCCATGCATGATATCGAGTACGCTCCTCTCCTCTACCCGTTCTTCTCTCCCGCTGCTCCTCCCCCTTTCCCTTCGCCATTTTGTGTGCGTACCTGCACGACAGGGCCCACACCCTATTTACTGTGTTCCTTGTGGTACACTTCACACGCCCCGCGCCCTCTCTTTGACCCTGCACCTCTGTGAAACTCCCCCCCCCCCCCCCCCCCCCCCCCCCCCCCCGATAGCCCCTCCGTGCCCCCCCCTGCCCCTCATGTCGTCCGACCTCGCTTTGGGTACCCTTGTGCTTGGCATCCGTCCCACACCTGCTTCCCGTATTGTACGCCAGCGGTGTCGTCGGACCCTCCAGGAAAGACTTTTTTTGCTTGAACCCAAGCTGAGGGGGCGCATGCGCGACGAACGCACCAGGGCCCGTCGCTACATCTCCCTTCATCTGAAACGTAATCGCCAGAATGTGCCTGGCCCACATGCGCAACAGTAAAAGAATTACAAACAATTGTTGTGAGCCAGGAATGGCGGCGATTAGTCAAGGTACGGCATGGACATCGAGCTCTCGTGCACTGAGCGGTAGCTGGCTCCCCAACCCTTTTGACCTTTTCCTCGCGGCCTGCTCAACCTCCACAGTACCATTCACTTCGTATACCGCCATGCAAGACTGCCCTGAACGGCGTACCTACCCGATCCGGCATTGACACCCACCCCTCTCCCTCCACGCCCGAGCGGAAGCTCAGCCCTGGGAGTGAGACCCGCCCCATCCGACCTGGCGCCCATCCCAAACGCGGATGTCATCGACTGGCCGTTCGTGGACTGCGGGAAGCCATTATTCCGCTCTAATTGGTGTCCACACGAGGGTATGGCAGTCACTCTCTTCTTCCACTTCCAAACCCTCGCCCCTCTCCACAACATGGCCCGCCCCACACATTCGAGCACGAAACGGGCGAGCGTGGTTCGGCGAGCCAACTTCACGTCCCCGGATGTGCGAGCCAACCCCGGCGTCCTCTTAAGCTCCTCTTGCTGCTGCAGAAATTGTCCTGGCTCCAAGTGGTATTTCCTCGAACAACGTGGGTGTAGCTTCTAAAAGGGTCAATGTGCGAGCCAACGCGCGTCCTGACAGGTGTCAGAAACATTCACGAGGGAAGAGCGGGGGGGTGGTGCCCTAGTCTAGGCGCCGCCACCACGTAGGCTAGCGAGCGCGGGCACGGTGCTATCGCTTTACGTGCGAGCGCGGAAGCATGCGTCCGATCGCCGAACGACGCTTCCACCAAGACGAGCAACTGCACGCTTGGCGCCACTATTTTTTACGGTGAATCTCGGAGGCTATGCATTGAAGCCGAGCTAGAGAGGCTACTGGTATCCCCACCCCCAGAAAGCCTCCCTGGAATTTTGACATTTTGGGTAGGCTGGAACGTCTTTACCCCGGAACGGCAGCCGATGGAATCGGAAGATAACATGCTGCACCCTCCGGCGTTGTGAGTATATCGTTGCGAGGTTTTAATACCCGTAGCTACTTCGTTCCTTAGCCTCAAGCGCGGCGAGAGAGCGCACGGGGGGGGGGCGGGACAAATGCAATCATCTCAGCATTTAGGTCGTGCTTTATGTAATGTTCTCAGAGGATTCAACCCAAAGCTGGAGCTTCAATAAGAGCTAAAAAGTCCTGTTCCAGTGCGCGTGGCGCGCCGCGAGGGTAATTCTCGACAAACGGACGAAGGCAATATCATGGCCAGAATACGCATGTCTACTGGTGCCAGGTGACGCCGCTGCTGCCTGCTCCTTCTGTACCCAATAGACCGGGAAAAGTGCGCGTTGTTCGCAACCCCTGCGACTTGAACGGGTATGTCTGCCTGCGGGTGAAACCCTCGTCAATCCCCGAGCAGCGTGCCCTCCATCTGGCCAAGCCCAACCTTGAGAAAGTCACCCAGGAAGCTGCAAATGCGCGGCAATGCACGAAGGTACTGCAGCTGCGGCCGGTCACAGCTCCTTCGCATTGGCAGCAGAGAGAGCGCAGTCGTCTCCGGGCCAAGGTCCGAGCTACTCATGGTTAAAAGCGACCTGACTGGAGCCAAGGACGCGGTCAAGACTAAGAGTACCGCCCGTCGAAACTAATCCAAGACGTGGGTCATTATTTGCCCCCCGGGGCGACCCCCCGTAGCCCCTCGGCGGAAATCACGAAGCACCCCACGCTTGTTTCGGCGGATGGTTTGGGCCCCCGTTTGCCGATTTAACCCCATCGTTCCTACCGTGGTGCGGTTGCTCTTCCCTCCACGCCCCTTCCACCTGCCGACCTCCAAACTACCCCGCGATAGCTGGCTGCGCTTGGCGACCAAAGCTCACGCCACGCCGCCTTAGTCGAGGACAACATAGGCGTCACCGTGGGCAGTTAACATCCTCACTGGCGTAGATTGATGCCGCCGCCAATAGTGAAACCCGCACTGAACGTCTTGCTTCAGGTGCCGATGCCCACGGCTACTTTGGTGGCGGTTTGGCTCTAGACTGCGCGAAGAAGGGGTAGCAGATCGCGCCAAGAGGTTTCCCTCGCCGTCAAGCACATGAGGCGAGAGCCTCTGTCACCCGTTCTACAGTGCAAAAATAACCTTCTGCAGGGCACACAAGGCCAACCCTTTGGACGCGGGGAGGCTCAGAGGCGTGAGGCACCGTTGCCGCATCGTTGGTGAACGTGGCCAGGGTACTGCCGGCAGCAGCAATAACAACAACAGCGGCAGCAGCAACAGAAGCTTGAGGGTGGAGACTGTCGCTGGTGTGGTTGAGAGAGCGGGGAGCAACTACACCCGAGAAGCTGCTGGCTCAAAACCATGCTGAAGGGGGCAGAGTACCGGGAAGCCTTTCAAGCAAAGCGGTGGGACAGCGGTCCAGCAGTCACGCGAACCCTTTCAAGCATAAAAGCGCGATCGCGACCAGGTAGCGCTGCACAAGCATATTTTCGCTGGTCGACACCACTAAAAATCGGCAACGCCTTTAGGTACAGCAGTTACGCGTGCCACCCAAAAATGGCAAGATTTTTGTCTTTCTGACACACGCTGCTGCTTCGCTCGCTCTTTTGCGCGACGTGGTTTGCGGTTAACACGGCGTCCACACCCACCCTTTGATTTCGAGCTTAAAGACAGGATGGCGAACTGGTCGGGTCAGGAGATGTTCAACACTTCAGGCGTCGGGTCAGGCCGGGGCAGTTGGTGTTCAAATCTCACGAATGAGGTCGGGTGGGGTCAAGAGGTTCTGAAAATACCACGGGCCGGGTAGGGTGGGATGAAGAGGTTTTTAGATATCACGGGTCGGGTCGGATCGGGTAAGAAGGTGATCAAACGCTCACGGGTTGGGTCGGGTGATGACCCGCGAGAAACGGGCCACTCGCGGCTCGGGCCGGCATGACTCGCGAATTGTTTTCTGCGGGCCCGCGGATCCGACACTTCAAAAAGTTCTCACTTTGGTCAGAAGGCTTCTCTCCTTCTAATACTCAAGAGTACTCCTTTGGTACCATGTCCAAAACATTAAAACATCGCCAAAACTATGCACGCATCCGCATCCATTCATACCCACTACAGCCAGGCCACATATCACTGCGGGGTAGTAAAGTGTGGATAAAATTATTTTGAAATGTCGACTCACGGGCCGGACCTGCGGGTCCAACCCGCGGGCCGAGAGAATTTTTTCTCGCGGGCTGAGGTGATCAGACCCGTGACATGAACCGTATATCACGGGTCAATCGGAATCTGGCGGGTCTAGTCGAGTCGGCTCTGGAGATTTTCAAAATATCACGGGCCGGATAGGGTCGGCTCGGGTCGGGATTTTCTCAAATCTCTCAGGTCGGGTCGAGTTGGGATTTTCTCAAATCTCTCAGGTCGGGTCGGGTCGGATCAGGAGGGTATCAAAACTCGCGGGTCGGGTCAGGTCGGGTCGAGAGGTTTTCGAAATTCTTGTGGATCGGGTTGCGTCAGGCCAACACATATCATTTGTTTACGAGTCGGGTCGGGTCAGCTGACCCGATCCAACCCGACCCGACCGGTGAGATTTAGCCTGGCCCGCGAACAGGGGCTTCTTTTCAGCACCTCAAGCCGAAAGCAGGTCAACACCTCTAAAGTATTGTATTACCCGCGTTATAGGGGAAAATTACATGGAATCAATGCAGCGTTATTTCTGGTGTGGTACAAGGGTTGAGGCAAGTCTGCTTTATACCTATATACGAAGAGCATACGGGGCTCCCGGCGTTCACACGGTATCAAGACCCCGGCGTTCACACGATATCAAGACAGCTCAACGCTATACCCAGATGATAGCCGTGTTTAACACTTTGGGGTAGGTGGAGGCGAATCGATGAGCTTCATTGAAACGCGAGCCAGTGCTTTAAAACGAATAAGAGTTGCGCGGTGAAGCTTCGTACCCCAAGTGCGGCTTGCTTTAGAGATTGTGTCACAAAGACTAGACCGGTTCGATGTTAAAAAATCACAGGTGCAAGGTTCGGCAGGCGGAGTGAGAAAGCGAAAACGTGTTTCTCCTCAGGCATGACACAAGTATAAACAGACCGGCAACACTAGTACGGGGGAGCATAGTTATCAGAACCAAATATTGTTTGCAAAATTAGGAGGGTAACATGTTCTTTGGGTCCATCGTGTATGGCGCCCAGTAATACCACATTCAAGAAAAACAAATTTCAGAGTATTCGAAGTGTGGAGGTAAGTCTTTCTCCTGAGCCTGAGCCACAGGATTATCGATGAAAATCGCCCGTAAAAAAACAAGAAAGGCCTCAGCTATGCTACCGCGAGCAGCAGCTGCGGTTTGTACTCGTGGGGGGGGGAACTGGTGCGTGCCGTTGAATGGCACCGGTACAGCATGTTGCCGTATCAAAACGTGCACCGATCAGCACTGTTTGATCCTGTGTGACAAGTCAGCAGTAGCGCATCAGCGTTTGATACCATCGACTGCACTGTTGCTGTGCACGCCATTTCCATTTTTGATGCCCGAGTCTGAGATATGAATAATGCGAATAGATGTCGTCAACGTTGGCCGTTCGGGTTTGGCAGTCAATGCGTTGTTTGACGGTGCGCCTGCTTGAGGTCAGCATATCAACGAAGAACTTCGTGGCAGCATGATTCAAATAAAAGACAGGGTTTTTCACGGTGTAGAACCGAATCGCGGTACGGTTCTTCCTTTTGCAGAATCCTACGGTACGGTGCAAACTATGCTATACTATTTGAGAATCGCACATTGAGGAGCGGTGCGGTGTGGATTTTGGTTTTCGGGTCTCACACGGTGCGATGCGGCGTGGTTTGCAGTCGTACCGTGTGGTTCCATAAAAAACGTTCTAAGCCTGCACCGCACCGTACCTGCACCGTAGACAATCACTTGGTTTGAGACTGTTCCTATGCGGTTCGATTTCGAGCTTGAGATTTGTACTTTTCGATCCCAAAAAATGAAAGCATCGGCTTACGCAGTTCGACTATGCAAAATCCGACCGGATATACTTCGATTTAAGAATCCGGTGGCCCAAGTCTTCAGATTTTGGCTCTAAATCCGACGACTGCGGTCGTCAGATCTTGGCTCAAAAACCGACGACTTAAGTCGTCAGATATTTAAATCGAAAAATGGCTTGGTCTCTGAATTGAAGATGTTTTCCACGACAGCAAGCAGCAGCAGGACGATCAATGAGTTGTATGCCGACACAGTTGTATAGCGACCTAGCTTCGCGCCCGACGCGTTGTCGGCGGGCGGCGCGTCTCTCCGTCGCCAGGCTACAGTCGGCTGGCGTAGGCTTGGACCTAGAGACCGAGAGAAGTGCACTCGGCGCGCACCTCCCCGTAGATACATACTCGTAGACTATAGCACAATAAATCCGATTTTTGCGCATAGGACAACTGGTTCGATTTGAGACGTTCGCAGCTGAAAATGCAATCGGGCCAAAATCTGAAGGTCAAAATCTGAACCGCATAGGAAATAGCCTGAACACTCTAAGGCCTCTGCACGTTCATTTTTTTGTGGGAGTCGGATGGTGTCGCTCGCTGCTGATTTTAATTTCTAGAATCGTACGGTTCGGTGCGGGTTTATCAATCGCAAGACAGTGCGCTCTATTCCCGGCACACAAAACAACACGAAGGCGAGTGCAAGCACCACGCAATGAGAAGACCAGCCAACCCTGGAACAAAACGATAGACTCCCGCCTTGCCGACGGTGCCAACATGAAGACTCTGCTAAACTCGGAGAAGCCACGCGGTTCCAAGGGTTAAAGAACGGGGGGGGGGCGTTGTCGGTCGCAATAACGGTGAAAAACGTTCGTGAGACGCTGGTGTTGGCAAGTAGGATGTAAGGTATACCGCCCCTCTGGGGGGAAATATAACTACCGTTTTGTATTCTTATTTATACCCCACCGGTTCTTATGTATATGACCGGAGTGGCCAAGTAGGCCGGAGTCCTCACAAAACACTCTTGACTTTTGCTAGCCGGCTTCAACAAGGTACCAGGTACCAACGTGGCTTCGAAAAGATGTAGGACTGAGCGCATCTCTGAATCTGTCATTACATAATACTTGCTACTGGTAGGGCAAAAGCTGCCCGACAACCGAAACCCGTTTCTTTCCCCACACCGAAAGAAATGCTGGGACAGTCCGTTTGTTATACTGAATAAAAACAGCGTTTGTACTTCGGGGCAGAGTGGTACGAGCGAGAAACCCACCTTACCGGTCATTGGCGTTAGCTCATCCCCCTGACTTAAGGGCCTGCGCTCCCCGACTGACGAAGGAGTAAATGGCTCCCCACATATCGCTTGACGGGGAAAGTCGGAGAGCTAAAATACACCTATCGGCCGGCAACATATCGGTGGGGAGAAGGAGAGAGAGAGAGAGGGGGGGGGGGGGGGGGGGGGTAGGAAGAGAGAGGGGGGTATTGATATCAAGGAACAAGCGGCAAGAGTAAAGTGCACTACTCGTACACAACTACTTTTAGAAGGGCCATACAGGCGAAAAAAGAGTGTAGTGTGTTACTCGTGAACAACTACTCTCACAAAAGTGGGATAGCACTGTAGCCATCAGAGGCTCTACTCTTCGTGTTGCACGCAACTGTGCCGCCTTCGCTTTTCAAGAAAGTAATCGCTGTAGCCAACCTCTTGCTATCTCATAGGGGTCCTGTGTAGCTTTTTCTCCCCTCTGTCCCACCAAGACCTTCCAAATACCCCCGTGACTCGCCCGGAAAGGATGGGGGGGGGCGACCGTATCTACTCGCAGGTCATTTTTTGTATTGGCGCGATGGTAGAAGATCGACCCGGGGTAAGAGATGGATACCCGCGCAGAAGGTTTCATCAGTCTGGCGGATAAATGACCGCCAACACCTCGCCGCAGACTCCGGAGATTCGAGATCACGACGTGCGTTTACTTGCGGACGCCAATTTTTTTCGCGCCAAGGGAAGGGCGGGTCTCGGGATCTTACAGGATTGTTCATTTGCACAATATGGTAATTGGACCCTGGCGCAGCAGACGCCATGACCGGTCACACAACAAAACGAGATGCCGACCGGTCGCTGAGGAACCGGCGGAAACTCGGCAGAGGCGTAAATGGGCAAAGCGCCTCGCATCTCGCGCCGAAGCGATTGAACATAATTCGTGCACACACCAATACACATTGCCACAAATTACTATATGCCACCGGCAGCTTGTTTCTGGAGTCGTTGCACCCCAAGCACGAAGTACAATCAAATCAACAACACGCTCGTCGAGCTCACCGCTGCATTTGTGCGCAGTTGTCCGCGACCATGGGGCAGAGTTAGCGTTAATGCGGTGGAGATGATCATGTTCTACCTTACCGTGCAAAGCGCATTACCACCGCTGGTATTTCTTCAGGCGGTGCGAGCGGCGTTTCGTTCACTACGATGTGCGTTCTACTTCTAAGGACCAAGAGAACGATGCAACCGCACGAAGGCTGTTCCGCCTAAAAACGAAAGTGCTGGTGAAGAGAGCAGTAAAAACACACAGGGGTCTACTTGGGTGGGAGCAATGCTCATGCGTAGGGCCGGCCGGCCCGACCCGTAAGATTGTCCAATCACGGGTCGACGCCCCGTCAAATCACGGGTCGACGCCTGGTCCGGCTCGTGAGATTCTAATATCACCGGCCGCCGGCCCAGCCCGGCCCGTGACATCTAGTCGCATGGGCCGCCGGCCCAGCCCGGCCCGTGAGATGGGCATACCACGGGTCTCGGCTCCGCTCGGCCTGTGAAGAGTTCAAATCAAAGGCCCCGGCTCGGCCCGCCCGGCCCGTGAGATCTTTAGATTGCTAAACCCGGTCCGGCGCGGCCTGGTCCGTCAGCTTCCGAGAAACACGTGATCAAAATGTTTCTACTGGGCTTGCTCGGCCCGGCCCGTGGAAATACCCGCGGGTCACCAACAAGAATCCCACAAGTCGGAGAGACCAGTCGTGTTCGAGGATATAAAATGCGTTTCATCCTCTTTCAAGGGAGAAAAGGTCGTTTTTACAGAAATACACAAAACTAAAAATATTTTACCAATACGAAGTCCTTCTTTACAGTGGTTTGCCCTTGGTTTGATTTGGACAGGGGAAAATAATCTCCAGAGGTTGTTGTCGAAATTAATTCCAATTTTGAGGAGTTCATTCAGTACGACCTGACATGTTAGTCGGGGTAGCTGGAGCGTGGGATGCGAATTTGGGCCGTGTCGAGGACTGCTTCAGAGCAAAGACCGAGCGAGCGAGAAACCATAAGCCTCAACGGAAGGCGACTGGAGCAGCAGCAGCAGCAGCAGTAGCAGCAGCAACACGAACGACAAAAGCTCTGAGCTCATAGCCCATCGGCGGCGTCTCGAAGCAGCATCAATTTCTATCCAGCTGAACCTGCGATACCGCACGAGCATCGACGCCCCGACCAAAAGCACGAGCTTGTTCAAAACTTCTACACGATTTTAGCTCCATCGCCGTCGCTGTTTCTTGCGTGAGGTTTTAGGGTTTTTTCAACCTCCTCATCTGCGCCGTCCAAACATAATTCAGGCGCTGGTGCCGGCGTGCGGCAGCGCGCCTACAACGACTCATGCCCCGCTGCTTGCCTCGGTGGTTGTCAACCGATCAACACGAGAATCATCGATGCATCGCCCCGCAGCACGAGTCCGTTCAAACTTTCGACAGCTCCATCACCATCGCTGTTCCGAGCGTGATGTTTCACGCCTACTTCCGACTTCCGCCTGCCCGAGAGACTCCAAGAGCGCGGTAACGCCTTTGTCTGTGCCGCCATAAAAAAATAGAGCGATTGGCTGTGACGCGCCCGCGACGACGCATGCCGTTGCTCGCGTCGGTTATTGACAGCCAGGTGTTTGTAGACCTTCTGAACCCTTTGGGTCTATTTAACAGTTTAGTAGCAATACGCAGTTTCCCGACAATAAACCAACCTCGTTTCTTGTAGTGCTGAGCACACGCTGGAAGCATGGAGAATAGGCACAGAAAGTTACAGGGCCAGAAGACAGAAAGGCTCCGAGTTTTTGGCGGGCTTCATGCGGGTCGATCCGCGGGCCGACAACGACAAACTCGCTGATCTATTCATCGGTTATGTTGGGCTGGCCCGTGAAAAACCCGTCAAGCACCCAGTCCAGCACGCGAGATTCTTAGAGCACGGGCCTCGACCCTGCCCGTCTCGTGATATTTTCATATCACGGGCCAGTTCGGCCCATCCCGTGACAACTTCAAATTGCCAAACTCGACCTGGCGCGGCTGTTGCGTTTTTCAGAAATTCAAACCCGTCCCGGCCCAACGCGTGAGATTTACAAAATTTCAAACCCAGCCCGATCCGTGATATTATTGGATTTTCAAACTCAGCCCAGCCAGGACCGGCCCGGCCCGCGATCATTTTCTACCCTCGGCCCATGACCGCGAAGAACCCTGGCAAAAACAAATACGGACCGAGCGAAACGGCACTCCAAACTGCGACATCTTCGGGCAGGAGAGGCGAGGGTCTAACCTTGCGCATCCGTCTGCACACAAGCACCTCGGCGGGCGAACGTTATGGCTGCACGTGGGACCCCCATCTCCTGGCCTCGAAAATGAGCCCGCTCTGTCTGCGCAACGCTCTAGAGGCCGGACGCTGGCTAATTTTTGGTAGCATCTACTATTCCACAGGGCTAACTCACTCAACGGTGAGAAAATCTCACATGCCGTTGCAAGAAAACAACACGGACGTTTTTACGGCCTGTGTATCTAATTTCGTCGGCAACCAAGGAGCGATATGCGGCAGCGGGCGCACAAGACAACAGCGCGTGCTCCAAATCTCTCTCGTCGCGAAACGACTTTGCGCGCTTGACGTGAAGTGAACCGCCCACGCCTACTCCGAGGAGGATAAGCACGCCGGGGTGAGAACTCGCCGAGGGGGGCAGAGCACGAGACTCGACTGTCTGCCTACAATATGCGGGTGAAAATAGAGGTGGGAAAAGGGCGGTAGGGGGAGGGGGGGGAGGCATGCTATACCAAAGAGCAATGTCCCCCTAGAGGGGTGGTGGCTTACGTTTTGAGCTCCTCACATGAGGGGCTAACTATCCAACCCGAAGCATGGCTTCGAAGAACGTTGGTTGAGGGCAACCCGACCGAAGTTTCCATGTGCTACTCCTAAAATAAGTATACTACTAACCATATGTTACTATCACCGGTACAATATTAGTTGCCCACTTGAGGACCTCAATCGGTCAGAAAGTACTGAGCCAAAAAACGGTATACCTATACCGTGGGATGAGTCCAAACCAACCAATATACGACCGCAGAGATATCACGTTTGGGTTGGGGCTAGGTTGTTCGTTTTTCGCTGTTCAGGGTTGCTTTCTTTTTTTCGTGCACGCCCACGGTGGTAAGAGCTCGGGAATTTGTTTTGTACACTTCCAAGTACCCTGATAGTGTCTTAAGAACGAGGGAAACGTTTGATACGTACGGGTCGTTCGGGGTCTAGTTTCCGTCCCTATTTTGCGTGGTTGTTCGCCTCAGCCATCGCGGGGGTACATACATACCGCGGTATGTTTGTTCCGCTCCTGTATTTGCTTACGTCTCTCGACACCTAAGATCACCCACACATGGCGTTTTTCCTATGTGATAATGCACACCACCGCCCGCTGTGGTATTATGAGCGGGTATGTATTTTTCGTTGCCTGTTGGTCTTGCGTGCCTTTCTGCATGTCAGGCCAGGCGCAGCACGAGTGTGGAGACCCTTGGTCGGGCACGACGAAATGTTCTCCTTGGTTCGGTTGTGTTTTGTATCGGCGATTTGACAGTGTACGCGGAGGGCGGCCTTTCCGAGTGCGACGCGGGGCGTCTGTGGCTCCTGTTGCGATGGTCTAAATCACCTCGAACCGCCCATACCCCTGGGCCAAGCGTGGTGCGTACTGGATGTAGTCTTCGGCGTACGATGCAACGAACATGTTCACCCTATGTGACAACACAGAGACGATGGAATAGGCATACATCGTCGCAAGAATAATCTCGCCCTTTGGGAAGAAGGAGCGTCATATGTCCAAAAAAACGCATGGCCAACCACCCCTTAACCCAAAGAGCCTCCCTCACCCCACTCTGGCGATCCCGCGGGAATCTTCTGGAAAAATTCCTTGCACAGGTGAAGGTGTGGTATCAAAGTAAGGCTGCAAACCAGGGTTGTACCGTAATATCATTGGAGAACGCCCCCCGGGGCACCTCAACATTTTTGGTCGAAAAGAATACTCCGGGGCGATCTCAGAGGTGGGGGGGGGGGGGGGGGGGGGGGGGGTCTTTTGGGGGGGGGGGGGGGGGGGGGGGGGGGGGGGGGGGTGTACTCGATAGGAGAGATGTATTCGATCTCATGCATGGCCGTAATCGTATGACCATAGACCCTCGCATCCCTACAATGCCGGGACGGAGCATGTCGGATTTTCACCGACCAGGCAGACATTGCTTGCACCAAGCGCGAAGCGCCGTGAGGTGTCCGGCGAGTCGCATGAAGGGTGAGCTGCATCCTACTAAGAACCGCTTGTGAGGCGGACTTGCATATGGATGACAGCTTCAATGAGTTAGTTTAATTTCCGGTGTGGCCACTTCCAGAGACAGCAATGGGAGTACTATGTAACTGCCTCTTGGGTGCCTTACCTTGAACACTACGCGATACGATCAATTCCCTTGTGCAGAGTAAAGGTTCTTTACTTCGCACAAATGATCTAACTAGACGACCAGCTGGGGGCGACCGCCAAAAAAAAAAAAAAAAAAAAAAAAAAAAAAAACGGTACCCTGGATGTCTAGCTCACGTAGTGAGCGGCATGTTTTACAGTGTCGTTGCCAACAGACACCAACCCAACCCATATAATATATATATATATATATATATAATAGGGGGGGGGGGGGGGGGGGGGGGGGGGGGGGGTACTCATTATCATGCATGGCCGTAGTCGTATGACCATAGACCCTCGCACCCCTACAATGCCGGGACGGAGCGCGTCGGGTTTTTACCGACCAGGCAGACATTGCTTGCACCAAGCGCGAAGCGCCGTGAGGTGTTTGGCCGAGTTGCATGAAGGGTGAGCTGCATCCTATTAAAAACTGCGTTAGAGGAGGATATTCTTGCATACGGATGACGGCATCAATGAAGTGATTTAATTTCTGGTGTGGCCACTTTCGGAGACAGCATTGGGTTTACTATGTAACTGCCTCGTGGGTGCCTCACCATATACACACTACGTGATACGATCATCCCCCTTGCGCGGAGTAAAGGTTCTCCTCGCACAAAAATGATCTCACTTGAATGATCTCAGAGGTAGGGGGGTGACATTTCCTCCCGAAAACCAAAACGGGGAGAAAAGCCCCCGGGGTGTTGGGTTCAAAATTTCTGTTCGGGGCACCCACCAGACACAAGCAAGCACGTACATTGCCGCGGACCTCTCGCGCAGGAATCTACGATGTCAGGCCTAAACAACGTCTACGAGCAACCATTCAAGAAGCAGGAGACGGGCGGTTGGGGAAGCTTGCGCCGTCCGCCGCCGGGGATGAAGCCCACTGCAACAGCAGCAACGACAACAACAACAACAACAATGTTACCGGAATGAATGCCTCGGATGCTGGATACTTCTGTGAACGCCCCGTGGGTCGGCAAAAAAATCGCCAAACAAGTATCACCCCCCGGGGCGAACTCAGAGGTAGGGGAGCACAAACCAAAAAACAAAAACAGGGGATTCTCAAAGTTTTGGGCTTCCTCAGCGGTGCTTTCTTTTGGGGGGGGCGTTCATATGAAGGGGGGGGGGGGGGGGGGGGGGGTACTCATTATCATGCATGGCCGTAGTCGTAAGACCATAGACCTTCGCATCCCTACAATGCCGGGACGGAACACGTTGGGTTTTCACCGACCAGGGGGGGGGGGGTGTTCTCGAAAGACATTCAAAAGACATTAGGGTAAATAGGCGGCCAGCTAGTGGTGCGGTTCCCACACCACAAGCCGAAGGTGCGGTGCGGCCATAATAGGACATGTATGCGTAAATAAACTCAAAATGCGCGTCGCCTTCGGCTTGACGAACGAAAAACTAAAAGCTCGCCTGCGGCAATTAGGACCCCACAGATAAAGTCGGGCGCAGTTTATTTTTCGCTTGCGGCGATAAAGAAGTGTGCAGCCCTCAAAAGAAGAAGTGTGGCAAGCCGCACACTGCCTCCAGCCTCCAGCGGATGGTGCACTAAGCAGGTTCTGATGTAAAAGGTGCGCCAGCGCACCGGCACACCCCCCAATTATAGCCCTGTTGCACAATCCAATTCCTGGTGTGACGTTCCTTCAGAAATAGTTCTCGAGGCTTCGCCTTCAACCTTTTCCAGACCCTAGCAAAGGTTGCGGTAGCCGAAATTTTTTCCGCCAGTTTTCTTTTTTGGAATTTTAATTGAAGGTACTCAATACATATATACTAAAAAAAACGTCCCTACGACGTAAAAAAACAGGCTGGTGGAACACTGACGAAACGCTAAAAAAAAAAAAAAAACAATGCTGGTGTGCATCCGGGGGTACGCGACACGAACTAACGGCACCCCACAATATTTTGGGATCCAGGGAGGGGGGGCATGCTAAACAAAAAACAATTGACAGCTTGAGTTGTACAACAATCACATCCCACTGGTTCTTTTTCGTTTTGACCTGTTTGTATGAGTGTGCTGCCGTTTCCTGATTCTTTGTTGTGTGGATCGGTACAACTGACGTTTATTTACCTACCAGGTGTACTCCTAGACGTTTCACACACTCCCCAAACTTTGGGTGGCCTGCTATGCTGAGTCTGGCACACGGATGAGAACCCTCGCGAGCTTGCCCTTGACAACCATAGTAATTGATGGGGGGGGGGGGGGGGGGGGGGGGGGGGGGGGGGGGGGGGGGGGGGGGGTACGTAAGGGTGTGTGTGCATGGGCTGCTTGCGATGTACTGCCCGTCATGCCGTGGACGCCCCGCGTCAATGGGGGTTGCTGTTAATATTGATATTGTAATTTTGTTATTTGATGTTTCAGCATTGTTCCTCTTCAACAGGTGCCCCCTCTCGCCGTCCATCTGTCCCAGCTTCACAATTGTTACTGTTATCCAACGACTACGCAAAAATCTTGAAAACCCTCGTGGATACCGTACTCTATATATCTCCCGGACGGACATAAGTGTGGCGGTCGAAGGTAGAGAGGCTGGACGAAAATCGTGATAAAATCGCAAAGTACGTACGTAACACACGCAGTATACACAGAAGGCAAAGAAGGCAATACGGGAAGTTTGCACGATAGTACAACACAGCCATAGAGGAGGACAGGCAGACTGGAAAGGAATCCGATAGCACACTAAAAGAGCGTTTATACCTTAAGATGAAAACTAACATCGGATCCTTCCTCGTGATGATAAATAAGTCCATCGGCGAGGCAACACACCAGACCAGCAAGAGGGACGTGAAATACGAATGAGCAGGATGGGGTGGGGCGGGCGGGCTGCGATAATACCCCCCTTTTATCTTCAGCCTAAAACCAATAAGCCCAGCCTGCCATTTCCTTTTAATACCGCCCATACAGTACTCACTATCACTGTCACTCCCACGAACAATACCCCCCCCCCCCCCATATATATTATATGTAGGTTGTATTGGCGTCGGTTGGCCACGACACTGTCAAGTATGCCGCTCACTACGTGAGCTAGACAACCAGGGTATTTTTTGCTTTTGGCGGTCGGTCACAGCTGGCGATCGAGTTATAGACAATTTGTGCGGGGTGGAGACCATTTACTCCACACAAGGGGAATGATCGCACCACATAGTGTATAAAGTGAGGCACCCACGAGGCAGCCACATAGTACCCCCATTGCTGTCTCTGGAAGTGGCCAAACAAGAAAATGAATCAACCCATTGAGGCTGTCATCCATGAGCAAGTCCGCCTCACAAGCGGTTCTTACAAGGATGCAGCTCACCCTTCATGCGACTCGCCGAACACCTCACGGCGCTTCGCGCTTGGTGCAAGCACTGTCTGCCTGGTCGGTGAAAAACCCGACGCGCTCCGTCAATGTAGAGATGCGAGGGTCTACGGTCACACGATTACAGCCATGCACAATATCTAGTACAACCCCACCTCCATCCCCGTCAAAGACACACGCGCCCCCCATACACTCGTCTTGTAAGGAAAACAACGTTGGTGAGCTCAGCACTACCTCGCTCCACCTATCAGCTTCTATTAGTTTGCGACCGCTACACGAAGTAACCAGTTGTAATCCATCGAGTCCATCCGCAACACAAGTATTCCTCAACAATGGGCACTACCCGACTGGAGCGCAGTTTCCTCGTCGTCACAGTCGCCAACACCCGCCGGAAGCGTGAATTCGAAGCTGGACGTTATCCTAACGCATGGCAACGAAAACTCACATTCGTGACGAAACATAAGCGGTTCTCCCTCAACATTGCCTATGCTGGGGTCCCGGGGTCCCGACGGTGTGTAGAGCCTCACCGTGCCAATGTCGAGCGCGGTGGAGTGCTCAATCCTATTCCTCCCACATCGCCAGCAGGAAGTTATCGGTGACATGCTAGCAGGCACTATCTTCCCCCCTAGGCCCTTCGGACGCTGCTGCCGGCTGTGTCGAGCCACAGGCCTCGCTCCCTCCTCGTCTCATGGCCGTTAGCAAAGGCGTCGTCCTTACCGACCCCTTCTTGCACGAGGATGGAGCTGCGCAGGATGAAAACACGTTTGAACAACAGCCGGTACCACCTAGACCCTGAAGGATATGCGCTTCTCCAAAAGCACGTGTGAATTTCCACGTGAGGCGGTCAAATGCGTGCGTGCTCCATACGCGCGGGCGTCTGAGAGTGCTTCTTGCACCTCAGGGGGGGGGGCAACAACCAACAACCGAGAAGTGCTCACGAACGCGGAACCCCCAAGAACGTACCCGTGCATACGGTGGAAGCAGGGGTCTGCCCAGGTCAGGCGTCTTCGTTCCGTTTCACACGGGGTGGGTGTCGACTCGCTAAAGGTGAAGTAGTACCATGTAGAGTCTGCGTGTGTAACCCCTCATCACGGGCTTTTTACAGAATAGGCTAAGGCGGTTTGAGATAATGACTCCCAACTAGAGCCTGGGCGAGGGCACGACGGAGTAACGTGCGCGGTGCAACATAGCCATGCCACCCTTACCCGGTACCTGCTGGGTGGGGGCAAGTGTGGTTTCGCGTGTCGTTTGTTCCGGCCCCTGTAGAAGGTACAAGGGGTACCGGTGGATGTACGGTGGAGTTACGGGGAAAATCATTCCCGAGGATCCTCGAACACGGAGATCTAGAAAAGCTTAAAGCAATCCCTATCCCCAGCTTGAGGGAAGGTCTCACTAAGATCAGTCTTAGACGTCAGAGATCATTGTCAGCAAGACTTTTCTTCTTCTTCTTCGAACAAAGCAAGACACAAAAGGGCGACTTGAGACTGCTCAGTCGTTAGGCGCCCGATCCTCAACTCGTGGCGCAGGCCTGGGTATTGGGGTGGGGTATGTCTCAATTTCGCGCCTCTTATGTTGACTCGCCACGCGAACATCTAGCAGAATTTTCGAGTGCCGTGAGCCTCACAAGTCGAACGCCAAGGCCCATCTCGACTCCACGCCATTGCAGGCCAACGCCTACTTACAACCTATGGGTGGTGAATGTGAACCACCACCTATTGTCTGATCGGACATGCTGGCTCTATTAGGCCGAACACAGTCGGAACACAGCCCCGCGCGGCGACTCCGCGCGGTCGGCCCTTGCGGGTCGGGGATAGGGTAGGGGTGGGTCAGGTCGACACTTGTTCATCGAAAATAGCATCTGGGTGTGGTTGGTCGGGTGGTGGTTTACACACACCACCCGCGGGTTGCCAATAGGCGACCATCCATTGCCGTCAAGACAGACCCGGTCCATAACATCACGTTGCTCGCTGTAGCGTTCAGAGCGACCAAGAAGAGGGATGAGTTGACGCGAATCAGGCTACCAAATCGCAGCGGTTTCATGTTCAACTTCCGTAATGGGCTTGGCGGACCATAAAACCCCGATGCCAACCGTGCGAAGAGGTGCGCCGGGCGCGGTGCATGATCTGAGCATCAAAACAGTGGGTAGATGAAGGGACGTACGCAGGATGGGAAATGGCTGAGGAATAGATGTTCCCAAGCACATCGGAAGGGGCAGACGGGGCACCAGTGAGAGAGGGTTTTTGTTTGCAACGAGCTCCGTAGATGACCGCTCTACGTAACAAACAACGCCCTGTTCAAGTTTCACGCCCAATTTTTCTCCGCCACGAAAGCCGCTTGCAATATCTACTCAGATCGTAGCCTATTTGGTATCAATTTGACCTCCATGAGACAGATACATTTGATAAGGGCCTAGGGTTGGTGCCAGCGGCGATAATGTGTCCCGACCAACCATAGGGCTTCGAACATGTCCATAATATTCGGGCGTTCCGTAGAAACAAACAATTTTTGTTTTCGCTAGTTTCATTTGACGAGCTGTTTTGCAGTGCTTCAAGGTATGTCTGTAAAACGTTTGGCTGCAATATTCGAAGAAATGGCTACGCGTCACCAGTACTAAGTCATATTTAACACCATAAATCCGCCCTACACTGAAACTACTGCAGGTAATAGTATTAACAAGGCACCAAAATTTCAAATATTGCCCTTTTCCGCACCAAAGACAAACTGTCCATGCCGTTTTTAGTTTGTAGGGACAGATCCTGAACTTCCACACGCGTGTTCCGTATGCCCTTGCCGAAATTTGATCGAACGAACTTTTTTATTCTTCTCTTTCAACGAAAACGTGAAGTCCAACGAGGTCCAAATTCCCCCAAAAGAACTAAAATGATGAACACCCAAGCGAAAAAAAATCACCGTTATATCAAGTGTTGGCAAGGGCTCACTGAACACGTGTGGGAGCATTTCAGGGTCTGACTCGAAAAAACTGGTGTCGACGTTGGCCGGGGAAGTCATTTCGCCATTATTCATTTCAGGGTGTAACGCGAAAAAAAAAAACGGCGTCCATTATGGCCGGGGATTGACATTTCGGTCGTTAGGCCATTTCTTATGGCAAACCGGTTTTGATTTCTGGAAATCGAGGTTTCAGCACCTTCGCAGGCGTGTTTGACCAGGGAAACGGGCGAATCGGTCACGCTTTTCTTGGAGTTCCACCAGTCATTTTGCGAGAGGCATGCAACGCCGTTAGCCGTTTCTTCAGGAAAGCAGTTTGATATTATGTGGATACACTCCAGTTTCCTCTATTCAGTTTCGGACACGATTTATCTGAAGAAGAGGCCACTTTTTCGGCTGAAACGTCGATATATATCTGAAAATGCCTTGTTGATTTTTATGTCTAAAAATACACCATCGTAAAAACTTCGAACCACTCCCCTGGAGAAAAGAAAAACGGGTCTAGATACCAAAAGACCGCAAGTGTTTCGAGAAGAGCGAGCCTGATTCGGTTAGACTCCGGGTGTAAAATACATGAAAGCACGTATAAAACACAGTTTCGGGTAATTTTTTCGGTTTTCAAAACCCTCCCATAAGAGATGGTCTTAAGCTTGAATCAGGCTGTAGCAGCGAACAAGAAACGAGATTTCTCCATGCCCAGGGTAATTCGGTCAGGCGGTTTCGCAGGAATGTGTACGCAAGATGTGACAACAGTTTGACAGAAAACGTTCATGACAAGGTCAGTAACGGCATTGAGGTACATCAGGCTCGCACATCTAGTTTCAATATGAACGGCGAGACACACCGAGGTCCCGGGGATCACAGACGCGTACTACAATCAGGCCGGCAAACGAAACCCCCTTAAAGGAACAACGAAACATTGAATGGCGATAGGGAACGCACCGGTGATGGAGTGGGAACACGGTCGATCGGACACCAAGGAAGGAAAGAAGTACTGGTATGGGATAAGACGGCCCTTGCCAGTTCAGGCGCTGATAATAATCAAGAGTCAAGCATGGGAAGAAAAGGGCAGTAAAACAAGGAAAGAGGGGGTGGCACCGACAGCGAGAGGCGTTTCCTTTTCTTATCCCATGCTAGACGCGAAGAAGAATTGTCGACAAGATATTACTGCTGTATACGTACAGATTTACAAACGGACCCTCGTGGACGGAGATCGAGGAAAGTTGAAAACAGCCCCCCATCCCCAGCCTTCGGGGAAGGCCTCGTGAAGAGCAGTCTGATACTTCAGGAATCACTCTTGGCAAGCCTTTGCTTCTTCTCCGAACGAAGAAAGAAACAAGAGCATGGGCTGAGACTAATTGCACCCACCCACAAACCCACCCCACGGGCACTCTCCGGGCACAACTTATTGAACGGTTTGAATTACAGTGTCTTGGCGGCGTAGTTCGTGAAAGGACGACCGGGAAACATTTCGCAGAACACGATAATATACCATCGATAGTTATTTCTTAACGTCGGAGATAAAACACAGAGAGGGTAACACGGCGCAGGATGTCACCACTCTGAGGGCTGTTTAAGGCGACGGGGCGGAAGGCTGTCAGTGGAGGCGTTTCTACCCTCTTATCCCATACAATCTGAAAAGAATTACTGTCGACAATATTGCAAACGGATCATTGGTGCGCGTTGCCTCTGGTTTTAAGGAGCGAAAACAATACCAGGTTCTCAGCCTCAATTGCATCTCATGGTGGAACGGCGTCATGATCACAAACAATGATAGGTACAGCTGTGAGGCCGCATGATTTCACGACAAGTAACGAATAGGTAGGTGCCGTTAGCCAACTAGCTGCCGTAAGTCCGCAAGACGGCTGGCAAAGCCAGTTGATGGCCATTCGACTTGCCGACATAAGTCAAGCGAGCGAAGCGAGCCAAATCAGCTCTCTTCGGTCAAGGAAGTCCCTCCCAAAAAAGACGAAACGTATTCCGCATTCAACAATCCTTCCTACAAGCATAGTAACCCCGTAAGTCAGATAGTCGGCACCTCCGGGAAACGACAAGCTACTCGTCTGACAAAAAACTAGTTGGTGGCTTATGTCGTGCCAACTCACGGCTCTACGGTAAAGTCAGGCCTTCGGAACTCCAGAGGGAAAACACAACGAAGCAATTGACGACCACGGCATCAGCCACATGCAGACATCTTATGGTAGGCTGCTGAGGTACATAGATCGTGATACCACGTGTCCTGGCTACTACGCAGTGATACGTGCGACAAGCGCGCAGCATGACAAAATGATAGTCGTACTACCAAGGTGGCCACGTCAGCGGTGATAACACAGCACCTGTTACACGTTTCATGATGGCAATACTGCAAACGTGGTCAGAGTACCCGTCTTCGGAGTACCGGTCATTTCGGCTTCTCGTGCCCTTGGGGCTGTCGGGACTCAGTCCTTTCAGGCCCCTGGGTGCCCTGGGGACCAGCGAGACTCAGCCCTTTTAGACCCTCGCGTGCTCTGGGGACTGGCGTAACTCAGTCCTTTCAGGCCCTCAGGTACCCTGGGGACTGGCGAAGCATAGTCCTTTCAGCCCCCAGCCCCCCTGGGGACTGGCGGGACTCAGTCTTCCAGTGCCCCAGGCATCTTGGGGACTGGCGAGACTCAGCCATTCCAGGCACCCTGAGAACTGGTGGGACTCAGACATTTCAGCCACCCAAGTACTCTGGAGACCGGCGGCAGTCAGTCCTTTCAGCCCGCAAGTACCCTGGGGACTGGCGGGATTCCAGTCATTTCAACCCCCCCTGGTACACTGGGGACTGGTTCCTCTCGAAAGGACTGACACTGGCGAGTCATTAACTTAGTCCCGAGGACTGTTGCTGGTATTACATTTCCGACACTGTACCTGGGTCCTAAAATGCTGAAGAAAGGAGTAGCTCCCCTAGCCACGCGAGCGACCACATGACTGCAGGTCCTACGAGCATACACCCTTTTCTCGGCACGCGCAAAAACTCGTATCGTTTGTTGATGTGATGGAACAGTGATCAATGGACTAACTTAAAATTTACGTACTACCTCAACCTTTGCGTACTTCGACCAAAGAGTGATGTCTTCACCTGATTCTCGTATGTCTCTTGAGCGCGGCCGACAAGCCGTCTTGGTCAATCCTCACAGACCATGACAAGAAATCGGGGATGAGCTTGTCCCTGACCGTGACCCTGTTGATGCATACGCTTGTTTCATTCGCCACCAGCCATCGGACTTCTCGAACAACGCCGTCTACGCCGTCAAGCCCGCGCTGTCGCCTACACGGTACATGACCGTTGCTGTTCGCAAGCAGGGATTAAAATCCGGCCCTTGACCGCCGTCAGCAGGGGGCATGCGCTTTTTTCTATACTGCGCTTTTACTAGCCCGGCAACCGTTGACCTCCTACGCTCCAACAAAAGTGGCAGAGACATACCAGGTACGTAGTAAGATAAAGTCGGACTTGATGGAACGTGTGACAGCTAGGAAGCCTACCGGCAGTGTTCGGTAACTCAAAACATGATGATCCCATCCTTAAGTTTGTTCTACAGTTCCTAACAGGTAAGTGATTGTTCCGAAACGCATACAGCAGTAGCCATCATCGCGGGGTTGCCGTTGCTCTAAATTGGCGAGGTCACGGAAGGAAGCTGCGAACAACAATTTCAATTGATTTCTGGGAACTATGACGGGCATATGGGGAGATAAATGTACGACGGGCGTGGACAGCGCCTCTTTCAACGGAAACCTCGGTGTGTTCCTCCTCGCTATTCGCTCCCTCGAACTTCCCCCAAACGCCGAGAGACCTTGTTGTCGTATCGAATGATGCTGCATGCACCGCAGCAGCAGCGCACGAGAGAGTAGAAAAAAAATCAAGCGGGACACGACATTTCTTCAGTAACGAATAGGACAAAGGAAGGTATAGTGGCCGCGCGGCAAATATCTACCGTACTCTACAGCAGTAGTACATGGACGATGTGAGTACTGTGCATACGTGCAATGTTTCACACATGTACCAGGTATAGTTTCTATCTCGCAGCCGCAGCAGCAACTGCTGCTTTATCCCCCACCCCAAGTTTTGCCCATATGAAAACCAAGCTCGCTCGATCGGCGACGTACGTGCATCGGGAGAAGGCTAACAAGTTCCTGGACGGCATGTGCCTCCCCACACGTTCCCAGAACCGCTCTTCCATCGGAAAAAAAACTGTGCTTCCCCCGCGGCAATGCCCCCTCTCGCCCCTTGCGCTGCCGCTTGCGAGCGCACTATCGATTCCCACTTGATGATCTAGATCTTTCAGAGCAGATAGATCCCTGATCTGTACCTGTGGAATATCAATCTATAGGTAGCTCACGCTGCCGGGTGGGAGCCATATCATCTGCATGATCTAGGACACATTCCCCTGGTTTTGATATGTACTATGCAAGTCCTGCGTCGAGCACTTCATAACGGCAGGTTAGGATCTAGATGATCTACTACTACTGTCGATCGTGATCTATCCGACGTGTGTACTCTTTCGAAGTGGGGATTCGTGTCGAGGGGGAACAAGTGCTTACCTGGTACCTGGTACTCGTACGTACCCTGCTGTACCTTGGCTGTACCTGGAATTTTGCGTTCGGTTCTCCGTTCGCCAGTGTGGTACGGTGTGCGAACAACCTTGGTACTATGTAAGTGTTTTTTCTGGCATACTACTGCTGTAGCACTACCATAAAGTTGCTACGAGTATGCCGCGCGGGTTCCGAGGCCCTATGAAAGCTCTCAGATTCGTCAAGACCCTGTGTTCGTGGAACTGGCCGTTTACTATATTTTTTTGCTGCTGGATCGGGATCCTATCGTACATTGTAGTAGAGGATAGAGAGAGGGGGGCAAACTAGCCACCCCTGGGGCTGTTGCGAGGACTGCGTACACGTCTGCGTTGAAATAGCTGTGTTTGAACAAGCCACTTAACAACATGGAGGTGCATGGCTGGCATGGTGCGCATGGACGGTGTACAGGCCTTGCAGTACCTATCATGATCGAGCGTCCTCTCCAGAGGCGATGCTCGTGCTGAGCTAACGTAGCGTAGAGGCCCCTGCGGTCTGATCAAAAGTCAACAAAAACTGCCGATTGCAGAGGACCACATAGCGTTGACGAAATATGCCGCAGTACGAACTGAGCAACCACCGCTTTCCACGCTTTCCAAACTCACCCAGATCGCCAGTACACAGCAGAAGGATCGAGCGTGTTGACTCCAGACTGGACTCGTGCGTGGAATGCAGGTACGCTCAGGATACGAATACTCCCTCTGAAGACATCCTTCAATAACATGGAAACCTCCAGGAAAAATATTTTCCGATGTTTCTGGTCTGGCGTTACAAACCACTAACCCCACATTCTTCGTTGACCATCTTCTCCGCTGCCCTCGCAAGACCATCACCGGACGCACCACCGAGCTTGCCTCACTCTAACGCACCCTATACTGAGGTCCTCGAGCCCACCTCTCCGGGATTTTTATTTCTCTAGGCAAGACGACGACCATGACGGAGCGCGCTCGCGGGCGGTACGAGCGACGACCGGACTTCTTCGGAAAGAATCGACACCAGCAGGCGGAGGCATCGAGGCTGAAAATCTCGGATAGGTCTGACCACGGCGATGACCTTTACGACCCGGCGGCGGCCTCGTGCCCAACGAGCCGCAAGCGACAGCGGAGCCGATCTCGCGAGCGGGCGAGGACAGGGCTCTGGGGAGACGGGCAGGAGCAGCTTTCGGGCCGAAATGGTATGATTGTTGCCTCGAACCGCAGCTCGCCCCTCGATCCTCTCCCCGAAACTCCTCGCAGTTGTTGTTCCTCCCCTCCTCGTGCGCTAACTCCGCCCAGCCCGCCATCGAAGCCGACCGGCGAGAGCGGCGATGCGAGTAGCAGCAGCCACCGGCCTTGTTTGATAGAGCAGGAAGAGGAGGTCGCGAGAGAGCTAGGGCACCGCCAGGCATTTCAGAGCTGGCGCGGTCACGATGAGAATTTGTTGAGCTTGATGGACGAGGTTATGTACGATGATGATGTACTACTCGTAGAGAAGAACGATACCCACTCCTCCCCAGACGATTGGCGCCTCGCAATCGAACGATTCCGCGCAACAGGTCGCGCTAGTGGTAGTAGTAACGATCAGGACGTTGAGCAGGAGGAGGAGGAGGAAGGTAACGATAGCGAAGTCTGGTATGTGCCATGCAACCCCGTAGCCGACCGAGTACCGATAGCAATAGACGAGGAGGTAGAAGACGACAGAGACGAACGGCAGGAGGACCCCTAGTTTTTTCTTTGTTTTTTTTTTTTTCGTTTTACGACGTCCACGTCTTGTCGTTTCTTTATTTTACTTGAACATGAAGTCAAGGCGCGCCTGCCTCCTGGTACCTCGTGGAATGTTGCTTGAGTTCTCGTGGTGCTTGGTTGCTTTTTCCGGTTTGCCTACCGAACCGCGCACCTTTTACGCTCGTCGTGTGGCACAGGCGCGTGGGCCGTCGCAGCCCGCCGGAGACGTTCTGTTCGTCTGTCGTTGCGTTCTGTATATAAAGGGGTTTTCGGGGCAATGCGGCAGGGGTTTTGTCCGGCGTGCGTGCTTGCGTGTCCCTCTTCATTTTTATTTTTGTTTGCTGATGCAGCAGGAGACGGTTTGACTCGACTCTCTCCCCCAGCGACTGGAATCCTGGGCTGAATGGAATCCATCCTCCCCCGACCGCCTCCACTTCCATGCTTGAGTTATGCCAGGTATCCAATCCAATCATATGGAAGTGACGGCTGTGATTGGGGCGGGCGGTCCTTGACCTGACCGCTGAGTGATGCGAGCGTTGTTTCGTCATGATTTGGGCTTTTGAGAGAATGCGACGGGAGAATTAGCAGTTAGAGGGTTTGAGGGGGGACGTGGTACCAGTACGAACCAGGTAGTCCCAACGTAATGAGTAGCCAAGCAGGAAAACCACTAAACGACGCTTGGCGCGTCTTTTGTGTTTGTCATGCCTTGGGTGTGATGCGGCCAGCAAGGTGACGGTGTGACTGGTTGATCATCATGTGTTCGATTCATCCGAGTTGGCCCCTTTTTGTTTTTGTTCCAACGTGTTGCTTGATTGCATTTGTTTTGGGTACGGATCCTGCTGGTGTACACACCGCCGAAGGCTGCTGTACGCGACACTGCTGTACCATACCAATTACAGTAGATCAAGTGGTTGATGGAAACTACTTACCTGTTGTGTGTGTAGCTGTCTGTGGATGTACCTACTGCTGCTGTACTGGCATGAATTCTTGCGTTAGCAGTGGTTCGCGCGTGTCCCCTGAACCTGAAACCCCTTTCCCCCGTTGTGGCCCACGCTTTGCCTGGGCTTTGGCCGCTACCAGTGGCTGGTTGGTGTGCGCCGACCGCAAAATTCTGCTGGCTGTTCCGGTGAACAAGGAGAGGGTGAGACGTCTGTTTACAGACGAACGGCGACTGGTTTTGGCTACATTCGTGCATGTTGCTGTGCACGCGTGGGATGAATGCGTTGGGCCTTTTGCCTCCAGAAAGCGTGTGCTTATTTTCGACGTCGTGTTGGATTATGAAGACGACACACGCTTCCTGTGTTGATATACTTGCGTGCTATACATCGTGCTATACATGGTGTACGAATATATGATGTGGAACGCTTGCAAATCTGCAACAATTTTGTTGATTCGGTATGTTATGTTTACGCGGTTGCCTGTCGCCTTTCACTTGGCGGCGATGTTGCCGTGTTTGGACCAGGATCGGTGTGAACGTTTTTCGTAATAATCTGCAACAATTTTCTTGAAATGTTTTTTTTTTTTTTTTTTTCCTCTCGTCACTCGTCACCTCTTGTCACGGGGCGATGATAATTTATTTTTATTTTTATAAATTTTGAAATACGTCAGCTGTGAGTTCGACTGATTAAATAGTTGATACTCAACTTTGCAAGCTGCGTAATACGCCTCGTCTATATTCCATTTTTACCTTCTGATGTTGCGATGCCGTGACGACAGGGCGTGCTTGCTTGCTGCGTCTCGCCGCTTGTTTTACGTGTTAGCCTGGGGTCTCTTTCTGGCTTTGCGTTTTTTGTGCGTGCTTGGCCGCGTGTAGTGTGCGCGTGGTCGCGCCCTCTTTTCGCCCTCGCTTTCCCCATGTGCATCGCCTGTGTGCCTGGCATCATCAGGTGCCACACGACCCGAAGCCGGTACACTTCGCCGAATCGTCAAAAGAGAGACAAATGGGTGCGTGGATGCAATCATTCGTGGTGTTTTTTGTTTGCTCTTGGCCCTACAAGTATGAAACCTCGAGAGGTTGCATCTGACCTCGCCGCCTGTGTTTTACAGCGGATACAAGCAGTGATTTGCGCCTCGCCTTTTCCCGCTTGACACATACCATTGTTATGCCTTCATCTTTTTTCCACTGATACTCGTCCTTCGAGCCTATCAGCGGTATCACTTTTGCCACGCGGTTCGCCGAAAAGTGTGCCCTGTGTGTTCGTGTGATATTGTCTGTTGCCGAGGCAGACTCTATAGTGTTTTTGTGGATCGTGTCTCGCCGGTCACCTGTGTGTGTGCTACTTTACTGTAGTTCGTAAGTCACGCACCCTTTATCAGGTGCAACGCACCGCGCGCTTCAAACGATTTTTTATACCAGTGGTTGCATTTACTTGCTGCGTTGGGCGGTGCACGACACGCTCTGCCTAGCTGCATATTCCGTGCGCGCACGTTATAATCATGCTTGGTTAAAACAAACGTCGTACCAGGTACGAAACGCAGCAGCTAAAAAAAAATTGCGGAACACCGGCTGTGATTTCCGCCGTCGCTAACACAAACACAATTGAGCCGTGGAATGCTGTTCTATTGATGCTCCGAATGTATTTTTGTTCTTTTCAAAGAAAGTACAGCTACCTGGGAGATGAAAACATGCCATCCCTATATAGAGATGTGTGATATCCCTAAATATCAGACCCGTTTGTTTGTTAATTATTTTCATGCTAACGGTCCTTGTGTTTCGAGACCGAGTGGATTGGAAGTAACGCTTGCCCGAAATATTTTGGACGATGCGTCTCGCTCTTGATTGGCGCAATAAATGACTTATATAACCTAAATTTCCATTTGATTAATTTCGTACTGAAAACAGAGTGAATTGTTTATTGTCCGTCTTCGGGCACACGAAATGGTACCAGCGGTTTTAGTGTTGATATCCTCCGCCAGTTTGTCCACGCTTTCACGTCAACTCGTACCGTTGTAATCGTACGACGATTTGCTTTGTGCCTGTAATATGCACCTGCTGTGTACCAGGTGTCTATTTGCACCGAGAAAAATATTGTCGCAACTATTTTTCACATTGACGCAGCGTTTCCTCTGGCACTTATAATTTTTTTGTGACATCAAAACTGACGTTTGTTTTTCCTTTGTGGCCTGCCTGGCCCTATTTTCCTTTTTACCATGGCCTAGGTATCTATTTGAACCGACAAATATACTGTCGCAACTTTTTTTTTTCGTGTCATCGACGCAGCGTTTCCTCTGGCACTTACCTTTGTTTGTGACAGTCAAAACTGACTTTTGTTTTTCCTTTTGTGGCCTGGACCTATTTCTTGACTTACGTCATGAAACGGTAATCAACTGCTGCTGCTTCTGTGGTGTCTTCCACACGTGAAAAAGGTTCCTGCTTTTTCGCGATGGAGCTTGTACTCCTCTATGGCGGGGCGCCCCGCAGGCATCACGGGTGCAGGTAATCTTCAACATCTAGGGAAATGCGGTACGCGTGTTTCACCGCGCCAGGTATTTGTGGGCTGTGTGTTCCCGTGAGGTCGAGGCAGAGTTACCCGTTCGTCACTCGGTCCATTCGGTCGCAAGCTTGTGCAGGCAGCTATCATTTCAGTGCCGCAGCCACATCCGGCGCATTCTCGCTAGGCGGCTGAGGTGGTCCATGCTGTCGGTGGGTTTTTGGTCGTATCCTTCGATGCACCCGTCGTGCCCCGCCCTTGCCTCCTTTTCCTTGTACAACCGCATTTGCTGCGCAAAACTGCTGCCGTACGTACCCCGCGTCGCAGTGGCCGACAGATGGATAGCTCAGCGCACCGCAGTGTGTGATGAGCGCACCCTGCCCGAGACGAGGAAATCATGGCTGGGAGGGCTGCTTGAGTGCTCCCAACAGCACTGCAGAGACTTTTGAGTATAGCTGAGCGAGATATATTTCTCCCATGAAAAACGTAAATCGTGGTCAAGATCGTCCGTCTGCCCCCGCTAGTTGCAGTGCAACTGTTGACAATGCCCGGTGAATACCTGCCTTACCTCGAGTGCTGCTGTCGACTGGTTCCAAACAAGTCGGTTCCGGTTCCCCACGAGTCGTCCTTGGTTGCATCTGGTCTGGCGATACAATGGCGTAAGAGGTGCAAGTCACGCACCTCCCACGCATGTTTTTTTTATTTGTGGAAAGTTTAACGCGCCACCATCTCGTCAATCGGTTGTGACGTTGTGACGGTCGTAGACATGTGCTGTGTACGTATCCGCACCCCGTTCGCTCTCATTTTTCCTGAGGGTTCGATCGGCCGTGAACACTGCCGCTGAGGCATAAAACTATTTTTATGGCCCCGAAAGCTCTGCTGTGCTACCAAGGCACTCAACTCACAAATGTCCCCAGTGCTTTTTTTTTTCCTCCGGCTGATAGGTAAAATAAAGTTGCTCGCTGGACGTGTCGCCGACCATACCCAATATACTCGTATGAAACCTCAAATGTTTCAATCTTGAAAATTGAAACTCCCGCTCTGTTGAAAAACCGGAGAAAAGCCCACCTGGTTTAGTAGCGGTAGTAGCACCCGATTCCAGCAGACAAGCCGCTGGCCTGATGCTTTTTGTGGACCCTTGAACTCTCCAGCTCAACTGGAAGATATACTTTAGTCTTGCATGAATTTTTTTAATCGGAATTATCGCGAAACCCACTATCCGAAATATATGTACCGTTTGAATAGCATATACAACCGGTCTTTTTATTGTCCACAAGGACCGTTTTGGCTTTCATGCGTATTGGTATTCAAACGCTCAATACTGTTTCCGCCCAGAGTGATACATTTCACGCTCGTAGTGGTACGTACACATGAAATTATCCCCCCTTTTTTGTTATTTTTTCTTCTCTGGCGGTGATGGCTTCACGTGTTGAAAACACAAAAACAAAAAAAGCCAGAACATTCTTGTGCCACCGCCTAAAAAAATGAAAGCCGAGACAAGGTCATTATATTACCGCCTACTGGTAGAGTGATATACATCATACACTCATACCTGGTACTGAACAAGAATTTTTCGGATTCATCTTGTTTTTTAAGGCGAAGCCGTGCCGCACACAAGGCGAGTAATTCAAACGGTGTTTCCTGCTCTTTTTTTAATTCGCCCAAGAACTGTTCCACGAAAAATACAATCGTCATGCCCCCAGAATTTCCGAGGCTGCTGTACTACAGAGTTCATTGACGTATCGCATAGCCTCCTTACTTCTCATTTCCGACTCTAAAACTGTCGGGTGGAATGGTTTTCTGGCCTGGTCGAGTTTCCCTCTGAAATCAAAGTGGATTATATCTCGAAACATCGGTGCAAAATGACAAGTCGATTTGCTCTCTTGAAACCAAAGTGCCTCGATTTTCCCCCAACAGCCGTGGTCGCTGTTTTTTTTCCCGTCAATATTGTGTACTTCTCACCAGCATCCCTCGGCGGCAAAGTTGGAAAAACACGAAAAACCGTGAATCAAGACTCGAAAGATAAATGTCTTCCGTTGCATGATTTGTTTCAGAACCTAGCGTTCACTCGATGTTTCCCTCTAAAAGCGTTATCTCGTGACCCCTCAATTGTTCTTCACAAACAAAGCGAATTGTTTAATTGATTTTGCCTCTATTTTGTTTTCAGGCCAGGGATAAGACGAGACCGCTCGATTTTCCATCGACACTAGAAATTATAATCGATCCAGGGTAAAATAATAAATGTGGTAAAAACCAAGGTAGGTATTCGATCGATTTTGTGTCTACTACACCCAAGTTGACTGTTACTCGTTTCAGTTCCCTCTGGAACAAAAGCAGGTGCCCCGCCGATTTTATATCTGAAGCCACAAGATTTTTTTCTTCCCTCAAGACTAATGTTGATCGATATTATACGGGTAGTATCGAGAGTTGAATATCTGGTCGATGTTCCCTTCAAAACCGAGTTCAAAGCATCAATAATTTTCCTTCTGGGATGAGGGTGGTTTCTTTGAATCCAAATTAAATGTTCGGTCGGCTTTACGTCTATTAATAGAACCAATACTTCGTTTGAAACAAATTGAGCATGTGATCGATGTCCCTCTGAAACCAGGGTAAATTCCACGATATCCAAAAAATCTATGTGGATGTTTTTTCGGTAAATCAAGGGCTTGTTTTTTTCATCTCTGAAACCATTCGTAAATGCCCTATCAATTTCTCCTCTACGATGACTGCTCGATTGATTTTTCAGTGCCCGATAGATTCTCGTGTACTCACCAGAATGTTTTTCCTTGTTGGGCTTTTTAGGTATTACGGGGGTACCAAATTATGCGAGTGAAAATAGCTAAATATATAGGTTTTTATGTGTACCATAGGTCCCATTAACTAAGGACCCCCGTAATAGTCATGATCGATTTTAAAAAAAAAAGGACGAAACCGAGGGAAAACGCTAAGAATCGGCAACAAAACGAAAACGAAAAAAAAAAATGTAGCATCTTCAAACAAGTAAAAATTCTACCTACCTGGTAGCAAATATCCATGTCGCGAGTCGCGAGAGAAGTTCCATACCTCCGTCGAACCTTTTCATGAATGGTGACACCCTGATCGATTTTGACTTTTGAAACCTACTGTTAATAGTAAACTACTTTTCCCTCTTAGAACCAAGGCGAATCACCCCTCCCTACTGTGCGTTTTGCCTCTCTGAAACAGAGTCACCTGTCCTATTTCAGAACTCTCTGAAGCAGCCTGGGGCAACACGCCGAGGAAATTTATTTTTTTTACATTTTAGGAAAAGACTGCCGTGCGCAGGTACATGGTACACTAGGACGTGTCGGAAAGCAGGCGGGGGTCCTGGGGAGGGCGGGGGGGGGCACGGTTTGTAGAAATTCATCTGAGGGATATAACAGAGGTATATTTTACACGAACGTGCCCGTGGGCGAGATTTATGTGACTTCAAACAAAACGATAGAACGAAAATAAAGTAAGACGTCATGTGTGTGCGTAATGCGCGGATGGAAGGTGGCGGGCGGTGGTTAAACTCCCCTCTTGTGGATGGAAATTGTTCAAAGTGTATGTATGTGAGATTCCTTTATGTACTCTTCGTGAGACGATGACGCAATTCGATGACGAAAGAAAGGGGCTCGTCATGTCGCGATAAAAGTGCAAGGCACAAACCGTAGGGGGGAAAGGGGTTAGGAGAGCATGCTATGTAACACCGGGTCTGAGTTATACGACTAGAAAGGAGAGAGCGAAGAGCGAAGGTAATAAATGGGATGGGAAGAAGGAAGAAAAATGATGAAGTGGGATGTGGACACCCGAAGTCAGCAAATATTTTCCAGCTGATTTCCCGGATTAGACAAACCGGGATGCATGTGACGAACACAAAACGAGCAAGACAAAAATGGCGCGGGGGCGTGTGGGGTGGAGGAGGGCACCCTAAACCCGCATTTTCCAGTTGATACATTCCCGAAGTAAAGAGTTCGGGATGTGTGACAATAATTAAATAAAATCGTACGTAGCGAAGCCTGCGCGCGCGGGGAGGGGGGGGGCGCAATCTTTTGTTGCTCGTCTCAGTCACATTTCACCGCAGTGGCAAATTTTATACGTCACGGGACAGCTTACGCGAACTTTAATTGCCCGCCGCGCAATGTATGTAAAACCCCTGTTATGGCAGATACTGGAGCAATGTTTAGTCATTCCCATTGACTAGAGCCAACTTTTATGAGAATCCTCGGCAGACATCAATCGACAAAACCAACGACACCGTCATGAAATCTGAACGGAATGCGATGGTTCAGGTCTCCAACTCAGCCTGGTGTCGCAGTGCTCACACCTCGGTCGGTGATATGTGGCGTGGGTTGACAAGGCGTCTGATAAAAAAACGTGTTGGCACTGGTCTGTAGAAGACAGACGACAAAAAATCTCTACCCCTCTCCGATGGCAAAAAATAGTCCATTTTTCAGGTTGGACATCGATCGACTAACCCAACGATTACGACACGAACTCTGAATGGAGCGTGCTGGGTAGAGGCTCCGACCCACACTAGTATCACAGTTCTCACACCTCGGTCGGTGATACGTGGCGCGGGTGGGCCAGGCGTCTACTAAAAACATATTTGGCAGCTGGTGTGTAGAAAACAGACAAAAACTCTCGATTCCTCTCCGTTGGCACGAAACAGAACATTTTGAAAGCTTTGATGACGAAGAGCATAGGACGCCGCGGCCAACCTCTCGCCCCCTAGACCACGGATTCCAATTACACCTCCCAGGTCATAATTTACACTCATTGTCCTTGCCCGGTACCAAGCTCGTTGACCGTGGGTGGATTATATGTCGACATCGGAGGTCAATCGTCGCGTGACTGCGGGTGTGCGAGCTGCGAGCTGTGCCTTCCTTCTTCTAGTTTGTGTGCGGCGTGATTTCACGTGGTTCCCGTTAATACAGCGATTTTATTGGAAGATGGCTCCGGTCGTTGGCGTTATTTCAGCCATTTGATTGGAAGATAGCTGGCGTCAACTGCCCCGTGTTATTTTAGATTTGCCATTGACCACGCATTCCTTGCGAGACGGACCGGTAATTAGGCAACTTTGCGAGAAGGGGTTGGTTAAACTCCTCATCCTATGGATCAAAGGCATTATAGCATGTGTACGTGCGACTCCTCTATACTATGTACGATAAGGGGCGCACTCGGGGGGGGAGGGGGCGGGCGTCGTCACACAAAATCCGCACATATTTCCAGCTGATGTTTTCCTGGATTAGAGAGACTGGGATGCGTGTGACGAACTCAAAACGAAAGGCCAAAAGTATAGTAAACTACTTCTGTGGTTCGAAGGTATCACGTGTACTTGTGGCTCTTCTACACTGCAAGACGAAAATGGTGCGCGGGGGGGGGAGTGGAGGAGGGCACTCGAAATCCGGACATATTTTCCTGTTGATAAATTCCCGTATTTAAGAGCCCGGGATGCGTGACGATAATTAAACGAAAAATACGTATTGAAGCCTGCCCGCGCGCGAGGGGGGGGGGGGGGGGTCGCACTTGTAGACACTCGCCTCAGTCATATTTTTCAATTGACCACGCATCCCTTGCGAGAGCGGTATAATTGGGCAACATTGCCACAAGGGTATTGTTCAACTCCTCCTATGGATCGAAGGTATCGTAGCATGTGTGCGCGCGACTCTTCTATACTATGTACAAGACGACGAGGGGCGCACGCGGGGGCGGGGGGGTCACTCGAACTCCGCACATATTTTCCAGCTGATACTTTCCTGGATTAGAGAACCCGAAAGCAAAACGAAAGGACGAACCTAAACTGATATTGTACGTAGCAAAGCCTGCGCGCGCGGGGGGGGGTGGGGGTCCTCACTTGTTGCTTGCCTTAGTCACTAGGCCATTGACCCCGCATTTTCCTTTCGAGACGGAGCGCGGGGGGGGGGGGGGGGGGGGGGGGGGGGGGGGGGGGGGGGTCAAACTCCTCCTGTGGATCAAAGGTATCGTATGTACGTGCGATTCTTGTGCACTGCTACAAGACGATAAGGAATGCGGGTGCGGAGGGGGGGGGCACCTAAAATGCACTTGAACTGTTCAGCTGATACTTTCCCGGATTGAAGAGAACAGGATATGTGACTCAAACAAAACGGGGGCGAAACGAAAGTGAAATCGCACGTAGCGAAGCCTGCGCGCGGGGGGGGGGGGGATGGTAAGCTCCTCTGGTGGACAGAAAGTATATCATATTTACGGGTGGCTCTTCAACACTACTTTTAATACGATTGGGCGCTTGGGGGGGGGGGAATACGATAATGGGCGCGGGGGGGGAGCGAGGGGCGTAGGTACCCGAAATCCGCACATATTTTCCAGCTGCGTTATTATTGCCGTCTTAAAGGAGACTGGGATAAGTGACGAAAAAAAAAAAAAACAAAAGGACGAATATTAGGTGCAATAGTTTGTACGTAGCGAAACCTGCGCGCTCGGCAGAGGGGGAGGGGCGGCGATTAAACTCCTCCTTCTGTGAATCGAAGGTATTATATGCACGTACGACTCGTATACACTACTCCTAGACGTTTAGGGGCGCGCGGGGGGGCAAAGCTATCGTCTTGCCCTGAGTCGTCGGAGTTGGCACAGAAACTCAGTGCCCCAACGGGAATGCGGCGGTGTGAAACTTCGCCAGCCATATATTAATCCGAGTGAGGGTCACAGAAGTAGGGTTTAGCGGCAGGGGCTGTGTTACCGTAGTCGTAGGGGGTGACTGCGCATTTTTTGTAGAGAAAGCAGTCTAACGTCGAAATAAATTAAACTTGGCCCTTGTTGTTTTTTTTTTTTTTCCGCCGCCACCATAGGGGTAGTGCACCTACTTTTACCTTATGATACCCCTCGATTGAGGAGTGCCATACTAATAGGGGAATATTTCCAGCCCGTGTACCGGTAGTTGCCTGCCTTTGTCCCCACCCCCTGTTTATAGAGAACACAATAAGCGTGGTTCGTCCTGTATAAACGAACACGACTCCCCCCCTCCGTTTCGAAAGGGATGAGTGGTCAATGGTCGCAATACTTCAGGCAGCAACAACAACTAAGCAAGTCTGTCCCTCGAGCGTTCTCGTGCCGATTGTAAGGTTGAGCGGACGTCGTAGTGACAGGTTTTCACTTCTCCGTGTATACCAGCGTATGGTTAGGTTTGCCTCGATGTTGGGACCAATGAGATGGGAGAGGGCGGGGCTCTGTCCCCCCGTCGTGTTGTTCATATTCACTCTACTACCAGTATGTTTGTCGCTTGGCACAGTCAATAAAAAGGAGCTAACTCGGTGCCGACGGCGACCGAACTGCTCGCTCGGCCGACGGCCATCAGCCAAGCAATCGGTCACAGGCAGTAGCGGAAGGAGAAACGCCATAACTACAAGCAACGACCCCCCACCCACCTCGAAAGACTAGAGAGGCCCGTCAAGCCCCGCACAAACGTGCCCCGACACGTTCGCGATAATCGCGAGAAAAATGAACCGATGAAGTGGGGGAAACCCCGCTCAGAACGGCGCTACATACTGCCGTAAACATCTCGAAACGGTTGAAATTTGAAAGTAAGTGGCGGGGCGATTGCGTTTTCGAGGACGAATACATTCGGTCGATGGGGGTCCCCGTTGCCATACGTCGATTACTGTCGTGTGTACGTGACGGTCTGGTTGGAGACCGCTATCATTGCTGCTGCACTGCTGCTGGTAGAGTAAGACTGAATGCGCGTAATCGAAAGCAAGGGCGTCCTTTTGATCGAGTGCAGATACTTCACTGCTGCTGCTTCGTACGGGATTTTTTACAATTCTGCTGAAACATGGGCGATTTTAATGCGAATGGCAGCCTTTCAAGCACTTTGGGGGGTATGATATAAAGCCATTCAATGGTATGAACCTCGATCAGTGCGTTGACTGGTACTAAACGGCCTGCTTCATATTGAGCATCGCCCGTCCAGATGTATTTCACGTACCGGAGAGGCAAGCCAGCCCCAGCACCTCGACGACTGGGACGGCGGCTGCAAGAGTCTCTCGAGCTACGCCAAGCCGCGTATGACAGAGCCAACCAGGTTATTTTTGCTATCCTCCACTTGATCACCAAGAAACCGGTCGCGCTGCTGGTGACAAGACACACAGAGGGCGCGAGGAGAACTCGTGGCAATGAATTAAAGACGGTCAAGGAGCTAGAGTCGAAATACTTGAAGACCACCAACGAGACGATACGCGCCACAAAAAAGGCAATAGCGATTACGAGCTTGACGTCGGGGCTAGACCGCGACAACTACACCAACGAGCGCACGCGACTGCGCAATCTATTGACCAAGGTAGAGGAACCTATCACAGACAGATACTTCATCAACATCGGAGAAGTACCGGGGCGTCAAGCTGATGACCTGTAAGGACCCAGACTTCGATCTCCCAAAGATTCAGTCTGTACTACGTTGCCTCTACCTGGACGGGCGGTCGAAGAATAAAAAAGGGAAGGATTGCTGGACGTGGCAAGGCCATGACAGCAGCATCAACATCACCTGATCCTAATGCTACTTTCTGCCACAACTGCGGCAAGGCGGGGCATTGCAGGAGCGGCTGCGCCGTGTCTGCCAAGGCCTACGGGAAAAGCAACAAGCCCGCCGGCCAGAAGCAAAAACCTTGATCAGGGGGCAGTGCTGGGCAGAAGTGGTGCTCTGTGCACAGAACGACCACGCACAACGGCACCGAGCCCTACGCGCAAGGGGTTCCGCGCTCTCAGGCGAGTAGTGGGCACACGGCTTCTGCGATGAGAGGCTCGAAAATATGCCAGTTGTAAACTTTGACGACGATTTTGCTCGGGGCTTCACATTAACACTTACGACAATACAACAGGGACAGCCAGCCATAATAGGGGTCGCCTTACCAACGCGGGGTCGCCGAAAAGACGTTCCACGGGATCGCTGCAAGCGCTTGGGATTGCCCTAAAGACAACTTTCGGATTTGCTACAGCATAGTTCGATGGGACTGCCGGAGCTTCCGGAGTCTTCGCAGTAAGAACAGAATCGTGGGGTAAGTGTCGTTTCGGGATCGGGCCACAGTATAATCTATCTATTGGGATTGCCGGGAAAAAAAGTCTTCTGGAAACGCGGCATCATCATCGATCGATTAGGGCTGCTGCCTCGTGTCTTTGTGGTGACGAATATGTTTAGTTCGTGTCATTATGATGCTCCATAGAGGAGGACACAGGGATGTCGATGCTAGCGAGGGCACGCTGCTTCTTGATAGGGCTCTCCTTGTTGGTTATCTCATAAAGAGCTCAACTAGGGTACAGGAACAGAGTGAGATCGAGAGGGGACAGTAATGTGTACCAGACTGTCCCCTGAACCATGTATCTTCACACATGTGTACGATCTACTGCGACGTTTCCGTCACTAGCACTTCACGTGATCTCATACGCGCAGTACATATTTGCTATCTTGTCCCACTGGTATGAATTACAATCCCTCATAGCTACGTGACACCATAGCATTAGCCCACCCTGAATAGTCGTAGATGCAGATCACACGACGATCGAAGGATGATGGCCTATTCGTCCCAGAATTAATTCGGGAAGGGAGGTCGGAAGTGCGGCTATTTGAAACAAATTATTTGGGACTATGAATACACCCCAGACCTCGTAATGGGGCTCGACGCCTCATGCGTGAGACAAACTCGCAATACGAGAAAAACAACACTACGATAAGCCAACGGCGAGCGGGCTACGAGCCGGGCGCGAAGATGCCGAAAAAATATGCCCAAAAGACGTAAACGGAGAAAGTATCAGACTAAAGATAAAACAGCGCAGGCTGCGGTGCATAAAAGCAAGGTCCTGAACTTGGACTTGAAAATGCTACATAGCGCGGCACGATTGATAGGGTCAAAGGAAAAGCATCGGATACCGGCCGAATAAAGGCGCAAAGAAAAACGTGAAGGTTGAAGGCGGTACGAAAGCAAGAAGTGCGCTGAAAAGCATGAAAACAAAGATAGAAGAGGGTCGACAACGAAGGACGCTGAGGCCGGCAACAACGTGGGAGCAATGGTCTATTACTGTGGAACTCGGAAAAGTTAGGTGGTAAACACACCATACACGCGCAAGCCCAAACTCAAGGGGGTTACTCGTCCGAAAACAGGTAGGCCAAGAAAGGTAGGTCAAAAGGGAACTCCTCGTAAACCACAAAATCGGGGGGGGGGGATGCACGCGTGTCTTAAAGTACACTGCACGAACTGAATCTATGTGCAGGGCGTATGAAAGGCTAGTGGTGAAAAGAGACGGGTATCCCAAGTTCATAAGATCAAGAAAAAACGCCTTGTACACTGCAACAGAAGCACGGAATATACTGTGTGCTGCAACAAAAACTATGGTATGTATTAATATCTGCCCAGCAGACACTCATGACAAGAAAACCAGGGAATGGAAACATCCCCTAGTGGAAGTAAGGTAGCACCACGGTTCAACAGCCTTCACGAAGAGGAGGCAGGCGGGAACAGTCGTGGTAAGTTGAGGAAAAACCAAAAATCTCTGAAGGTCAATACCACAGATCGACGGTGGTAGGTTGGAGTAGAATCACAAACGCCTCCGAAAGTACAATACCACGATTATTCGGCCGTCGCGAAATAGTCAAGCGGAATCGGTGGTGGTATACTACGTTGGAGAAAACAAATAACACAAACACAAAGAACGAAGAACAACGAAAATAAACTCGAAGGTCGGGTTATCACTGGAGTTAACGGCCGTCGCGAGAGGAGGTAAGCGAAACCGGCAGTGGTAGATTGAAGCAACTGCCTAAATCGCCCGAAGAAGCGCCATTGATAAAAAACCGAAAGAAGGAAATAAAAACGCTCCAGAGCGAAGATATAGTAGTGGGGGCCGTAGCATGGGACCTGAGAGGCTAGCGTAACGCCTTTAGTCGAGTCGGAAAAACGGAACGCTGGAGCTTTCCAAATCCAATCTGAAGTATGAGGAGAAAGACGAAATCGGATTTTGGTACAGAAGGTGCAAGATGGAAGCTAGGCCGGCAAGCCGAAGTGAGGGTTAATAGCGCCGAACCCTGGGGGTCTAGCTTATAGAGAAGGTACCAAGAAAAACGTTCATATCAGGGTCACTCGACAGAAAGCAGATACGCGAATATAAAAAAAAGAAAGTGTGGCGCTACGAAAAATCGAATTGGCAGTTACTATTATAGTTGTAGAGGGTTTCGTATTTCTTCGCAGGCGTTATTATGAATTTTGCCGTGGGGTGCTCGTGAGGAGAATTCGAGCACTCCGTTCTCCGCTCAGATCTTTGAGCTACGCTCCGTTCTCTCTCCTCTGTCCTCTATTACGACGACTATAAAGAATCTCTTGAGACCACGTGGTGGTCAGGGCACCCAGGCGTGAACTCTACGATCATGCTACGAATCGGGCCTCTCTAGACGCCACAATAGCTTTAAGATAGCGCCGGGGAGCAACGCGCTCGAGGAGATGGGCAGGATCGAGGATTTTGCCGCGGAAATGCACACAGCAGGAATGACAGTAGACGACCACATGCTGTACACCATATCTATTGACGCTCTGCCTCCCGAATACGAGGTGGAGGCTCGGAACCTGGCAATACGTGACAGCATTGGCCGTGATGAAACGGCAAAACTGACTTTATGGGAACAAGAAGAAAGAGCCCAACGCTGGCCACACAGGTCATGCTGTGTACGCCGGCGGCGGCGGCGGTGTGGCGGTGGTCGCGGAAAGGTGGAGGCAGTGACAGAGAAAAAGGCGGACGACGGGGGAAGCACGGACGAGGCGGTAGAGGCACTAACGAGGACGATGGCGCCAAAGCCACCAGCGGGAGTACTGCAGTGGGCAAGTGTTATAGGTGTGGCAAGAAGGGCCATTGAAAGAGCGACTGCACGGCGGTGAAGCTATGCAATCGAGGCGAAGGACGGGGGCACTCTGCCGATGCCTGTCCCACGTCCATGGATCGATGCAGTCGATGCAACGGACGGGGGCACGCTGATGTCTGCCCCTCATCGAAGGAAGAAGCAGTCATGGTGGTGGCGAGCGAGGTTGGGGAAAGGGACGACCACGATGGGGAAAGTACGGTCCAGGCCTCAGCTTTCAAGGCCGAAGAGACAGGCAAGTGCAGTGATGATTCGGCGAAAGGGGGGTCTGCTTGGCAAGTAGCAGACGAGCCTGGATATGCGATAGTGGTGCGTCTACTCGCATGACGCCCTCTGCAGACTTCATGGCCACTTGTCGAGAAAGCAACCTGAAACTCCGAATCGCTGATGGATTCACTCGATCGATCGAAAGTTACGGTGACATGAGCGTTGTATTTCCGTCTGGAGACGATGTCGTGCAAATGCTACTAACGAACGTTGCGCACGTGCCAGATCTCCGCTACCACCTATTTTCCCTGCCCACTCTCGTCAAAAACGGCAACTCTTTCGAAGGGCGCCCCACGGGGGTTGTAGTCAGGCTCAAGTCAGAGCGTTCGATCGTGTTTCTGTTGAGTGGGACCCTTTACAGCCTGTACGGTTACCGGGTCGACCGCAGTAGTATGGAAAATGCCTGAGCTGTACTCGCCCCGGGGTGACTGCTCAACAACTCTGCGAATGACGTCAACGACTTCCACTGCGCGGCTGGACACCCCCACGAGGTACTACTCCGCAAGACCGCGGAGCAGCAAGGGATTATCCTCGAGGAAGAGCTGCTGGGGTGCAGAGTGTACTCCATGGCGAAGGGTATCAAGCAGTCCACACACACACGAGCAAATAAGAAGCTCGGGAGGGTTTTATGGATTGTAGTGGACCTTGGGTGGCAGAGTGTCTCGGGAGGAAGCGGTATATGCTCATCGTGCGCGACGATTTTTCACGGTATACGTGGGTGTACTTTCGCCACAAGTCGGACGCCGCGGAATTGTTCGAGCAGTTCCTCGCGGATTATCGTGCAAACGGTGTCCCTTCTACGGTGGTAATCGCCCGATCTGATGAGAGTGGTGAATTCCGCGGGGGAAAGTTGGAAGACCTGTGTAGATCACGAGGGATGACGCAGGAATTCACGACGGCCGACAGTCCCCTATTCATTGGCCCAGTTCATTGGAGTAGCAGAGCGCGCGCTAGGTTTGATTGAGACGGCCGCAATGGCGGGCCGAGTCTAGGCTCAAGAGTTTTCCCCCGGCGCGCAACTCCCGGCCACCGCGTCGTTACGGGCGGAAGCGTCCCACTGGGTGTGTGACGCCTTGAATCGCACAGCAACGACAGCTAACCCAGAGACCAAGTCGCCGCATGAGATGTGGCATGGTAGCTGCCCCCCGGTAGTACTACTACCTTTCCTCAGGCCTGGCTACTGCAAGGTGAAGAGGGAAAACAAGTCACAGGCGAAAGAACAAGAACGTTTTTACCTTGGCCCTGCACCCAACTACCGCCGAGACTCAGTACGAGCACTGACGAGGCAACGCACTGTGCTAGTCACGCAAAATGTCACCTGGCAACGCGTGTCGCCTGCACCACCTATACCTACCCAGGCGAATGACTCCCTGTCTACGAAAAAGGGGGGGTCCGAAGAAGACGACGTGATGGGGGGGATGGCGGATGAGCTGGACGACGATCTGGCTCACTTGAACGACCCCGACGTGACGTGGGGTTTTGACCTGGACACGTGTATGCAGGGGCGCACGCAGGAGGCACCTGCTGCCGGCGAGGGCGGCGACGAAACACCCGAGACGATGGGTTCGTCTCAAGGGGGCGCCATGGACGCCTCCTCGGTCCCGGCAGGGAGGACCGTAAGCGACCCGTCCGCAGCATCTGCCTCCGAACCGGCCAAAGGAACGGTGAGGATCCCCCCGCGGTCCTGTCGGGGAGGTCGGCACACGAGCTCAGCAGCTGGGGACGGTTCCCCCCGACAGTACGAGCCGGACCCGGCGTCAGAGCCAACGTCTGGAGGGTGAAGCTGCTGTGCACCAGGTAAGGATGAACGATGGAACCGCAGACGCGGTGCTTGCGGCAGCGTACGAGTGGTGGACGAAGCCTGGGAGTATCCTAATCGTACATCCTGAACGACGGAGGACGCAGTGGCCTTGATGGCCGGGGGACTCGCTGTGGATAATAAAGGGGAGTTGAGCGTGTGCATGCCGAGTGGTTTCCCGGAAGACGTAAAACCGCCCCCGCAATCCGTAGCAGATGTAGAGCGTTCTCAGTGCAAAGAGGCGTGGCACGAGATCATGAAAATTGAGTTGGACGGTCACAAAACGACCGGTACGTGCGAAGCCGCCACACCACCACAAGGCCAGAAACCTGTAGGTGCGAAGTGGGCGTTTACCTACAAGACGAACAAGGATGGCCTGATAGTTATGACAAAGGCCAGACTTGTGGCTAAGGGTTTTAGCCAGGTGCAGGATGTAGATTACTTTCAAATGTTTGCACCAACTCCCTCGTCAACGTCAGTTAAAATTCCAGCGGCTGCTGCCCATAAACATGGTTTTAATATTTTGCATGTAGACGTCGCACAAGCCTTTGTTCGCGCGAAACTCGACGCCGAGATGTACATGAAATTACCCGGTGGGTGTGGTGGCATGTCAGGAAAGATCCTCCGCCTAAACAGATCATTGTATGGGCCGGGTTATTGGTAGAGACCGTGGTAAAGTACGGTATGGAGCAGTGTTGGTCTGACCCGTGTGTGTTTCGCGTGGTTGTAGACGGCAAGGTAGAACTGATCATGGCCGTTCATGTAGATGACATCGTGATCACAGGATCGGACGAGACATGCAGAGACTTCCATGCCGCGCTACCTACGAAATTCCTCACGAACAACCTCGAACGAACTAAATTGGTACACCGGTTGTATTTCCAAACGCGACTGGGAATTGGGGACATCGGAGATTACGCAGAATGCGTTTATTGAGAGCATGCTGAATCGTTTTGGTGTTAACTCATCCTCTGACATCCCCGCGACCCCGGTGGGGAACTAGGTCCAGGAGAGGAGGACGAACTTGGAGGATACTGGCCGTACAGGGAGGCTGCGGGCAGCTTGATTTGGCTGTCGACAATGACGAGGCCGGACATCTCGAACGCTGTGCGTGCTGGGGCGCGCCACTTCCACAACTTAACAGAGAGACGTTGTAAGGCAGTTTTGAAAATTATGGCTTACCTCCACGGGACCAGGTTTATGGGATTGACTATTGTGCGGGGCTCGGGATTGGAATAGACTGCGTACAGTATAATGCTGATCATGCTGATAAGTCGAACGATATGCGCTCGGTATCGGGGACGGTAGTTACCCTAGGGGGTGCAGCCGTCAGTTGGGCAAGTAGCACGCAGAGGTGTGTTACGTTGTTCACAGCAGAAGCAGAGTATGTCGCCCTGGGTGAAGGGGTGAAGGAAGCTTTGTTTACGGGCGCGGTGTTGCCGTTTATTTGTCCAGAGCTAAGCGGATCATGTGTTCAGGTTTTCGAGGATAACCAGGGGGGCATAGCGTTGGCTGGGAACCCTCTTAGTTCTGCTTGAAGTAAGCATATCGACGTGCTTTTTCATTTTGTTAGAGAACTACTTCGTGCTAAGAAGATGGACATTCAATTCGTAGCTTCGGAAGAGCAGAAGGCGGATATTTCGACGAAATCCCTTGCTGCTACCGCTTTTAAGTATCACCATAAGTTCTTATTGAATCTGCCTTTGGAGGGTGAAAAAGGGGGTATGAGCATCATTCGATGAACACTATGCTTGAGTGATGCGAGGAATAATTTGCCAAGTCGCCAACCCTGCGCTACTTTGAGGGGCATGGGGGAGTAGGACACCACTTGACCTTTTTAATTTTCTGGCCATGGTGCGGCCGGCCGTTGTTTTTCAGTTGCAATGGTTATGAGTATATGTGTTACACAGGAGTGACCCGGTGGCCGGGTTTCCTCCTGCGGGACTGTCGTTTGCTGTTCTTAGCTCCTAGCATTTCTTGAATGTCTCTTCGGTCTCGTCACTGCTGTGAAGAGCCAGGGAGGGTGTTCGTTTGGATCGTTCTAGCAGCGACGGTTTCAAGTTGTAGAGGGTTGCGTATTTCTTCGCAGGCGTTATGATGGCTTTTTCCGTGTGCTCATGAGGAGAGTTCGAGCACTCCATTCTCCGCTCCGAGCTTCGAGCTACGCTCCGCTCCGCTCTCTCTCCTCCCCCGTCCTCTAATACAACGACTATATCTTTATAATGAAGAATCTCTTGAGACCACGTGGTGGTCAGGGCATCCAGGCGTGGACTCTACGAACACGGGAAGCCAATCAATGGTCTAAGACGTGGTACCGGAAGACGCAAACGTCCGGATCATAAATGACCGAAGCTGATACGCAGAGAAGAATGGCAAAGCATACATACGCGCCAATATAAACAAGAACGGGCCAATAAGAAGAAAGGGGCTCGTGCGAGGACATCTGCGGGAAAAGTACTATCCATCTTATAAAAGTAAAGCGTTTTTTAGCAAAGTTCGTCACGAAAAAAACAGGGAAGCAGCCAACCAAAAGTTTAGAGAGAACTCGGGTTTTGCGAAACAAAATACGAGAAGAAGCATGCCGGCATATATATACTTCTACCTTCACCAAGCGCGTTTTCTTCTTCTTTCTTTTGCTTCGCTCATGAATAGAATCTGGAACTATTATTATTAACAAAACAGGTATGTGCTGCTGGACCTTATCCACACTAACAACAACTACGACATTAATATTACTAATACTGCTGCTGTAAAACCTACCCAAATGCGAGACCCCTTCTCGTCCACACCCAAGAGTAGAGCCCCGTACTACAGTAGATGGTATTCTTCCTTTCTATCCCAACCCTTATTTCCAGCCTCTGTCTTTCCCGGTTCAACCAAAACTGCACCCCCGTCGTCAACTTTATGACCCTCTTGCCAAGCTCCTCCTTTAAACACCCCAGCAAGCGATTCAATGTGTGTGTTGTCATCGTCCTTTCTACCAAGCTTCATCATTTTTGTTTTTTTTTTTTCATCACTTTTACTTTCCAGCCCACTCGTAGGAGGTTTTACCCTCGACGATCTTCTGGACAAGCCGTGGTCACAGGTGTCGTCCCTTCTCCCCCCCGGTACGTGCCTTTATTTTTTGTCGCGCATAGGGTTCAGCATTCCCACTGCTCGTCGATTTTCATCGAATATAGCCAACTCACGCTTTCGCGCTTTCCGCTTATCAATTTTTTATGCAAGAAAAAGTCCCTATGAGCATGCACTCGGTGAGACTTGAAGCCACGAAATTGATCTTGACAGGCTCGCGGACTACCTACCAAGCCACCGAGGACGCCGGTATCGTCCCAAAGATGAGCACCCAGCGGGTCAGACACTCTTTGATCGTCCCCTGTGCAGCCCCCGCAAAGAGGCGGGATGGCGTCCTTTGCGGACGGTCGTCTCAACGCTCTCGCGTTGTGTTTTTTTCGAGGGCCTTTGCGTAGGACATGAATGAGGTGGTCGGTGCGTACAGCATACATACCCCATACTGCTCTCCGTACACAAGTTAGTGCGGGTTAACCTACTTCATGTGCACCCGTCCTCCCTGATGTCCTCCTCGAGATGAACCAAGTCCCTCAAAATATCTGAAGCGTACCGGAATGTCGTTTATCACAGCAGCGAAGAAGATAATATATATTGAACAGAAGAGGCGGTAACACCACACATCCTTGCCGCAGCCCCTAAGTGACGTCAAACCATTCTGAGCGCTCACCGTTATCCATACACACGCGAGCTCGCATGACTTCGTGGAACTGGCGGATAACGGTTAACCATTAGCATCTTCTCTAGTACGCCGAAGCGTGCGAGCACCACCCACAACAGCTCATCAACCACAGCAGTACCTCTCAATAAACCCCAGGTTTCCTCTGTTCAAAGTTCAATCTTCCACATTGATTGGCTGGATGGACCATACGTGCTCCGATCTCCGATCCCCTTTTACCTTAGTCCAAATAAAAACGGAAAGTGTATGGCTGCCACAACCACAGAGTGTGGTAGATATGCGGTCGAGTGTGTAGCTATGAATAATTAATGATGATGGTTGCTCGTGCTTGCTTGCTGATGCACGTACTGCGTGCTCCGATCTCCCATCCTACTGCGTGCTCCAATCTCTGACTGCTGATCCCCTTGTACCTTAAAGGTAAAATAGGATGGGAGATCGGAGCACGTATAGTACATGCATCAACAAGAAGAGGATATGTAAAGGGGATCGGAGATCGGAGCACCCACTGAATACAGCATAGTACATGCGCATCATCAGCACAAGCAAGCAGAGGATAAGCACCCACATATATTTATTCCTATAGCGACACGTACCAGAATGAGTGTGCATACATACCATACTTTCTGGTTGTGGCGGAGACATTTTTTTTGCCTTCGAGTACAAGTATTACTCTTGTAGTAGCGTTGCGTTGTTTCTACTGCTATTAATATCAATAGTTATTACGTAATCTAATATTATGTTACACACATCGTTACCCAAACATACATCATCGTTACCCAAACACATGAAAAATATTACCACGTATATTATTGGTAGGAGACATATAGATACTGGATACAAGGTTCCCCTCCGGGAGGTGCCGTATTAATAGGGGAGTGGCGCAAGAGCGAAATAGTATTCGTATCCAACCCTGCACACTTGTTTGTGTAGAAGTAGTATTACCTGCATCCACCCATCATTTAAACGTGAAGAACACACACACCATATTTTATTTTGAGGACAGACTAATATAATGAATAGTGTTCACGGAATTAGTGCGGAATCAATAACACAAAATAGGGTATAGCGGGAAGTGTGATATATTGATCCAGCTGACTTGCGGCGATTAATTCGTAAATAAAAAAAAGTTAATCGTTCAGAAAAGCAAGGTGGATGAACGTACTGGTACGAAAAAAGTCACAAGTGGAAAACACAACTCTCACAACTTGTATTATATAATACTAAACGTTCAGAAAAGCTAGGTGGATGGATGCCGGTAGCTAAACTGAAATGATGTGGGGAATGGAAAATGGGAAACGGCTGGCAGAGAAGCGTATGTATGAGGGATACTACTACTGGTTTAAGGAAGGATGTTCGGTTTATATAGGAACGGCATCTGCGCTATATTGTCGGAAGGCAAGCATAATAAAAATAATGAATAATAGTGAATGTACTGCTGTTAAGTTGTAGTACTCTGCTGGCGTCACCGGTGGCTTGGTGGCCCGCGTGCCTATCAAGATCAATTTCGTGGGTTCAAATCTCACCGAGTGCATGCTCGTAGGGACTTTTTCTTGCATAAAAAATTGATAAGCGGAAAGCGCGAGGGCGTCAGTTAGCTACATTCGATGAAAATCGACGAGCAGTGGGAATGCTGAACCCTATGCGCGATAAAAATGAAGGCACGTACCGGGGGGAAGAAGGGACGACACCTGTGACCACGACTTGTCCAGAAGATCGTCGAGGGTAAAAACTTCCTACGAATGGGCTGGAAAGTAAAAGTGATGAAAAAAAAAAAAAAAAAAAAAAGTACTGAAACAAAAAAACGTGGATGGTGCGAGTCGAACCTCGGAAACGAAAATTTCATCGAGCGCAGTACGAATGCTCGTACAACTCGCACGTCGTGTTTTTTCCGCAATCTGAACCACATTGCACGATCTCCTACAACCAGTTAGTCCTGCTGTAGAGTAGGTTGTACAGGTACGACTGCGTATAGAGCAGTACTGATGTAAAATGCCACGTAAGGAACGTATACGTGTACTTATCCCCTTTCAGCTGGCTCTAGGATCTATCGGTCAGCAGTGTGTAGGACACACAGCAATCAGAACTACTTGCTGTAAAGCATGTTTTGTACGAACGCTGCTGTACTAATTGTTGTACAGCAGTGTTTTACAGTAGTACGAACGACTTGTTTTTGTTGTACTCCAGTCGACGAATATATCGATCCGGGGATAATCGGTACCGAGCAAAAAATGCCGGTCACACATTGCGGAAGGTACGTGCATAGGGGGCCAATGTGCCGATGACAACAACAACGAACACTGGTACTACTGAGGGTACAGCGCGGATCTTCCACATGCGCATAGTACCCTGCCTGCTGCTGCTGTTGGCGCACTGCTGCTGCTGAGCACAGCCGGAGCAGTGGCAATGTTGGATCACACACAGCAATAAGCAAAAGAAGCAGGGAGAGAGGTAGGTGATGATGATGCTGGACCAGGTAGGTGGTGTGGTCGTGGCGTGGTCACAAGTGATCGATCGAAATCTGCGATAAACCAACTTTGATAGTCGCAGTATGATCATCCGTACGCGCAAGGTGTGCCCACTGCTGCTGCTGGGCAGCAGGGTTGTGGTGCTGTGGGAAGCTGGCGGCAAGCACGCTCTGTGCACTGCTGTGGGCATTGTTATCTAGGCGGTGGTCCGTGCTGTCCGCGCAACAACCTAAAAAAAATGTACAGGGATATTTATACTTCATCCTGGGTGCATACCGATAAAAAAATATATGGCAGACGATGGAATGCGGACGGCAGGCTCCGACAAACACAACCAACCACAGCAACACTGCGCATTATTATGTGTGTGTCGAACACGCACGGCGTGTGGGCGGCAGCGTTGGAACGATGGGATCTGCGCATGTTGTCTGTTGTGTACCTGGTATATGGCTGAGCTGTGTGCACACAGAGGTCATGAGAGCCTGGGGGAGAAAACAGACAGCATGTACCGATACGTACGTACAAAATAAGGCCTCTCGTACTGAAACCAGGGAAATCGTCTTATCCACTCCCGCCGGAAAAAAAAAATTTGGGCGCCTGCCACGCGCTTCAGAGTGCACGGATCGCGCCGAGACCTACACCAATGTGTCCGGCAGGGCTTCCCGTGTCCGTGTACTTGTTTTTTGCCTAAAAGTGCTCGTGCGAAGAGAAAAGTTGGCAAAAGTACGAAAAATTGACAAATATACGTATACATATATATATATTATATATATGTGCCAAGCAAGGCAAAAAAAAACACGGTGTCCAACCAAGTGTGTAGGGCCGATTGTTCAGCACTATTAAAAATATAACTAAATGTAACCTTGGTGCCAGTCGAGAGGCATGTCGCGGCAAAGCTGTTACTACTGCAGTGGGCACCCGCAGTTAAGAAACACCTGCTACGAGAAGTTCTCTCTTTTGGACGCAGGGCATGTGGAGTGCAGATTTTCCGTCTTGACTGTGTTGAGAAAAATAGGCTCAGATCGGCACGAACAATAAGGAAATTGGGTTAAGAACACGGGTCAATAGTGGGACCTGTACAATATATACAGAGTAGTAGTGTGTGTGTGTTCTTCACATTAAACCGTTCTTCTACTCGTCGACATCCAGCAAGCCCAGTGTCCGTGCTGATTCTTCACCCTAGAAAGATACGAGCTCTGTGGTCACAGACTACGACACAGAGATAACACACCGTAATGTATAGTAGTAAAAAGTAGTTAGATCACACAAAAGGTCGGGAAAAAAAAAAAAAAAAAATGCGCCTGAATACCGAATTGACGTTTCTCGACACCGGGGGCCCACACTGCTGCTGCTGTAACCACATACTCGTATACAATAAAGAATTATAGCATCTATATGTACCTGTGGTAATTGATATGGGTTTCCTTTTTTTATTTCTGTCGTTGTCTTTCAGGAAATTTTTGAGTGATCAACAACGTGGAAGCTCTCATCATGCTGCACATTATTGTCGGAAGGCAAGCATAATATATACCTGGTATATATTTTTAAATGTCATGTAGAAGAGATGAGTGTGTCTGCGCATGATGCTTTCGTTTATCAGGAATTTCCGTCGGAAAAAAATGTATGGTCATGATTGAAGACCTTCCGGCATGCGCATAATTGGAGACGAAAAGCGCTAAAAATTGGATTTTATACGAGTACATTATTATATAAAATAATATATGTTTACTATATATTCTGCACTACACATTGATTGATTGTCGGATGGCAATAATAAATAATGATAATAATAATAATAATAATACCATACGACGAGCGTTTATTTTTTATGTAGGAAAACAAATTATTTACTATATATATATACTGCCAGCAGCGGCGGCGGCACAGCACTACTTGCAGGACGAGAAACGCAAAAACACTGACAGACGCATTTATTTGTAGGTGTGTGGCACTTGTTAGGTATATACTGATGCTGTATATGTCGGGGAACGCGTTGTGGCGAAACCACAATAATAATATATTATTATAACCTTACATACATACTTATAGAACGTTGCGGCGACGGGAAAAAAAAAAAAACGGTGTAACGCAACGTGTGCGTGCGTGCATCGTACACATCGCACATATTTGTTTGTATGTACGTATATGTATATACCTGGTATGTATGTGTGTTGTGTCGTGACTCTCTCCTCTTCGGAGTAGACACGCACATACATGAATAAATGATCGCGACGATTATTCGCAAACTTCTGGATATATATGTACGATGTACGCATGCTCCGCCCGTGATGGTCTATTGATAATAATGGGGTTTTGTTGTGGGTGGTGGGCTGTTGTTGGGCGGTCACCTCACGTAATATATTAATACGTGTCTTATTAGCTGGTACTTTTGTAGTCGCTTTTTGAGGCTGTCAGAAGTACTATAGTACTAGTCCAGAAGCCGACTTTTTTTTGTGCTCGTTCAAGTATAATTATAATAGGGGGGAAAATGATGGTCATTTGCGGGTATACCTATTAAGGGGGTCCATAGTAAACAGGACCAAATATTGTTAGTACAAATACCTAAATATATATAGGTTTTTGTGTATATGCCATAGGTCCTGTTAATTATAGACCCCCGTAATAGTTAGTATTTAATACCACCTTGTACACAACAGTATTACGGGGGACCATAGATAATAGGACCTACGGTACACACAAAAACCTGTATATATATTTACCTATATTGCGGGCGTCTTGCCAGCGCGCCGGAGTTTCAGTTATACACTTACTTGGGGCACAGGTTTGGGCACGTTTGAGCGCCTGCTGCCGCCGTGGGCGTGTTTATAGCCCCAAATGGACGGAAAAACAGGGGGGGTATACCCCGCTTTGACCACCTACTCCCTTCTTTGTTCTTGAAATTTGCTTACACACAGACTACGTATCTCATCCACATTACCAGGTACCAGGTAGTATTTTATAAGAAACTAAAAAAGCACGTCAGCTGTGAGTTCAACCGATCGGCAGATCGGTCGATACTCAACTTTGCAAGCTGCGTGAACCGCGCGCGTTTTCCATTATTTCCCTCGCGATTGACTACTGGCGAGAGACTCCCCTGGATGCCACCAGGGTCGACGAGACGATAATACTTACAGCTGGTTCGATTTCCACTTGATTTCGGCCAGTACCATTTCGCGCACTGAAACAGCAGATCGACACGTGAAACTGTTGGATTCACACCCAAATTGATTGTTCATCCAAGCAACATCAGCAACAGCAAGAAGAAACAGGAAAGGGCACATGAAAAACAAGTACGTGAGCACGTGAGCAAATGGACCAAACACATGATGAGTCCCAGCCAATCAAAATGCGAGATATGTCGGGGGATTTAAATTTGTCAGAGCCGGGGCCATCAGCGCAAATCGCGTACACTTTATCCAAGTCAAATATTATTTTTTTCTGCAAATTTTACTACTGGGATTTTTTTCGAGTCTTTTTGTGGAGTCGCCTGAGACGGAGGGAAGGAGAGAAGAGCCGCCTATAAGACGGGGAAAAGCAGAGAGTCTTCCACTTTTCTGCCTCCACCTGCCTGGTGGTGTGTGTCCCCATCTCCAGCCACACGCTGGGGACATCGACTGCGTCGAGTACTACCCGTGCTCAGAAGGACCGACGCCGCCACCGCTGTTCACTGGCTGTGTTCACCCCCTTTTTTCTGGAAAGAATCGAGCGTTGCCAATAGTGTGTGTATCATGGTAATGGACGAGACGAAGAAGCTGGTACCTGACACGTGGGATGGAAAAGGGCTTGTTGCTAGTCACGGCGCGATCAGCAGCGGCGTTTTGGCAGGCAGCAATGGTGGTGGCTCGACCAAGGCGCCACCTTTGCCGACGTTGGAAGGGAACAAGTCATTTTCGAGTGCTGAGGTGAGAGCTCAGGCGGGCGCAGTGTCGGAAGTCCCACGACGAACAAATCACGGCTTCTGTGTGTGTGGCTGATACGTAGATGAACTTGTATGCACTTTATATTTACGTTCAGTGTTGTGCAGTGTGTGTCAGTGTCATATTACGTGCTCCGATACTTTTTTTTCGCGCCCCAATGCACTGCTGTGCAGTTGGTTGTGTATGGTATGATGCTGCGGCTGTATGTATATGTTTCAAATCCGATTGAAGGGCCGTGTGCAAACGCCCACCATTACATGTCCCTCCGCGAGCATGCGTCACAGCAGCAGTACAGCAATGGTACCCGCGAGCTCCATACATTCGTTCGGTGTTGGATTATGTGTCCGGCCCTCTCTGGGAGCCCCTCATGTGTATGATATGATACAGGCAGAGTGAGGTTACCAGGCTCGTAGCCGCTGCGGCGGTATTGGACGACGTCGGTACCTACTGCTGTTAATACTGATGATTTAGTGTAAAGCTCGCTGTAGGCCATGGCTGCAGCAGCAGCAGCAGCAGCAGTGGCGGTACACGTGATGGGCGTTGGAACAGCAGCGGTACTTTGAAAATGCACCGCCTGTAAAGTGACATGTATATGCCGCCCGTGGCCGTCCTCGTGAGCTTACTACAGCCTGCCCACGTGTGCCAGATGCCCGGCACACAACCGCCATTCTTACTATAATTATTACTATTTTTTTTTTTTTTTTTGCTCTATCTCTGGCCCTTCTTATTCTCTCTCCCTCGCCCCTGCCCAACGGTTCGTGCCTACATTTTTGTCGCGAGAAGACGTCGACTCGCGTCGAATTTCGCCACTCGCTCTGAGCAGTTGATTATTTCTTTTCGAAGAAATGAAGAATTTATCACCTTTCGTTGGGAATTGAACACACGGAACACGGAATCAACTCACCGATCAGGCGGCATTCGAGGGTATCAGATAGCAGCAAAGATTTCAGGAGACATTTCAGTGTCAAGCTGTCTGTCTGTCAAGCAAGGCTGTTTGTCAAGGCAAATCCATCTGTCTAGGTGTTCTGTGACATGGAATAAGTTCGCACTACTGCTGTAGAAGTGATCATGGAGGGGACTTTCTCCGGACTTTTACCTTCTGTATACCTGGTCTGTGCGTGTGTTTTCACATCAAGGGTCGATCTTGGGTCGATCTTGGAGAGTGATTTCAGTTTTTTTTCGATATTTTCCCGAAATTTCGGTATTTAAAAAACTGCAAAATACGAAAGTACTGAAAAAAAACTGGAAAACAGTCCTTGTTAACCGAAAAACACTCTTCGTTAAGATCGACCCTGAACCGTTCTTTCTACCCGTCGACATCCAGCACAACCAGTGTCCGTGCCGATTCTTCAATCCTACAGAGGTACAAGTTCTGCGGTCACAAAACTGGTGCAGCCTTGCTGCTTCCTTGTTGTTTCCTTGCTGCTTCCTTGTTGTTTCCTTGCTGCTTCTCTTTATTACGTTGCAGCCTTTCGCGCACAAGTCAGAAGCTCAAGCTTGCACAAGCGCCCTCTGCTGTGGCAATCACAGTATAAAACACAGAATACGGAACAGGACGCAGAGTCAGTTTGCCATGTTATTTGGTCTTCGCAGGTCGTACGGTAGAGCAGAAGCAGCAGCAGTAGTAGCCTACACACCGTCGTTCTTAGCCGTTAGTCGGTAACCCTTTTTTTTTTTTGTAGCGCCCCGGAGAGCGAGAGGAAACCCCTGTCCACACTTATTTATCAAGTTTTCGTGTACCGGTTCGAACCCGGTTAGTCGGTAACCCTTTCGACGGCAGGGTGTGTATACGAGTACCCTCTACTGCTGTACTCTGCGAATAATGGGCACGCGCGATTGGTGTTTCAGCTGTATCCCTCCATTGTCGGATGTCATCTATTAATACTACTGCTCTACGTAGACTACTCGTTTGTACTGCAGAATTTGTATGACGGCAGTATTAATAGCAGTACCGTACAAGACGGATAACAGCACACCCGCCTTGAACAACACACACACCCTAGAAAGGCACACCCAGGGGTATATTTCTCGGATTTTTTTTCGACCGTCACTTTATCACCGGGGGTACTTTGAATACCACAACCCTTCGGACGCACGCCTGAAAATATATCAAACTCCGACGTATCACACACGGCCAGGGACGCCATTCACCCATAACCCATAACATGCACGCACCGGTATGGATACCGGTGCCAGCAAGCATGGAGGCAACTGCTGCGGCCCATCACCGTAGTGGGCCGATCGAGCCTGCGGCCCGGACCCCACCGCCCACCGGTACCTGCTGCCGCCAGTAGTGGACAAACCTTGATAGTAGATCTTCCTGGGGTAGCTAATTAGGCACTCTGATTGGCTAGGGGTATGTTTTACGCGGCTTAATCAACTTTCGAGTCTTTCCCAGCCACAGCGTCCCGAGTCATCCCGAGTCAACCTAGAGTCTTCCCAAGCTCAGCATCCACGCCGGCCGAGCCAACCTAGAGTCTTAACAAGCACAGCATCCCAGCACTGATCACTGGCATTAGGGTTCGGGTTAGGGTTCGGGTCGGAGGGTCGGCTTCAGGCGTCCAACACAAAACCCCCGTAAAGATCTACTATCAAGGTCTGTTCACCCCTCGCTGCCGCCGCACCTCGAGCGAGGATCACGTCGTTTTTTTTTTCCGGGTCCTCTGCGCCAACCAAGTCCACACCTCCTCATTATCATACTCCCTGTGTTCTGGTCGAGTCTGCTCGCACTCGATAGCAACCGACGTCCCGTTATCACACACCCTGATTATCACACACCCCAGCTGCAGGGCTCCTGTGTGTAGTGCCCATCACAGGGGGTACGCTATAAGTAGATAACACCCCCCCATAAAACCACCCCCCCGGTGATGATATTTTTCAAGGTCGAAAAGTTACCACCGGGATGTGCTTTTCATCCGTGTTATACGGGGTAGCACATTGATTGATTGGCCGCTTTTGTCACCACCTGAACCACAATCTTGTTTGCCTTTGACGCTACGTTTGACGCGGCTGCTGCTGTATATCTATCTGGTGCCAGGCACGAGTACTGCTGTAATTTACACCGAGTATGACCGAGTATTATTTCTGGCTTCCTCCAGAAATAGCATACTTCTAGTAATAATAGCAGTAGCAAAAGAAATGGCTGTGAATGGCTCTCCACGATGCATGGTTGGAAGACATTGGGAATTTCCGAGCCACCGAAGGGTCGAAGGAACACTCCCCTTGGTGTTTGAAGTTGAGACCGCGCTGTATGTAGTCCGCTGCACCAAAAAAAGTGGGGATGTTGTACCGGGGAGTCCTTGAAGCAGCCCGACGGCTCATGGAGATGTAGGTGGCACGAGGATGTGCCGAAGGGAAACCGCGGTGGACGAAAGTAGAAAGGAGACGACAGACAGGGTAGCAAGGCACCAGGCCGACTGTACATAGTAAATGAAACATGTCTATGATATGCTACTTCTGCAGCCAACTACTGCCGTTGGTTCGAACGTGGTCTTCCTTAGTTTTAGTTTTAGTTTCTTGTTTGTTTTTGCGCTCTGATCCAGTGCAATGACACGACATTGCATTGTCTATCTGCTCTTGCTCTGCTTACTCTGTGTTCTTCGTATCAACCTTTTTTTCTTCCCGTCAACGTCCAGCACAATCAGTGTCTGTGCCGATTCTTCAATCCTAGAGAGATACAAGTTCTATGGTCACGAAACTACGCCACTTATGCATACGTATCTCTTTAGAGATACTACATTGTTGCGTATGCATACTATGTACCAGGTGCTGGATATGACAGACACGACACACATATTCTACGAGAGAAAACGAAACAAAACAAAGAAAGACAACAACAAAGGAAGAAAAAAAAACAAATCGAAAGAGATGCGTAAAAGGGAGAAAAAAATAAAGAAAAAAAAACTACTATCGTGCCTCCCCGCAGGGGATGTGGCAGGCACTCGAAAAAAAAAAAAAAAAAAAAGAAGAAGCGTGCTAAAAAGAGAAAAACCACTGCCTGTACTAACAAACAGAGTGAGACTGAGAACCAAGGGAAAATAACAAAATAACAGGCAAACCGAAGCACAAAGCACCCTCCAGGTAGCGGCAGCAGTTTGTGGTATGAGTGGCTTAGCCAGGTTCTCCCTACTACCGTAGTCCGCTTGAGACGTTGCTACCCTGTCTGCCGTGTCTGTCCTGCATTCGTCAACTATTCCCCGCCCCTCGGCGTTAGACAATACGAACCAAGTAAAGCAGGGTCGCACGACTCCTTTCTTGAGGCTTCATATCATCAATAAATAGAAGAAAGGAAAAGAAAGAAATAAAACGAAAATCACCGAGGATCAAGCGCCAAAACAAGAAAACAAAAAAATTAAGAAGACAACGGAAGACCACGTCCGGACCAGCTGCACCAGTTGGCGGCACGAGTAGCATAGGCATGTTCTACTTCCTATTAATAGTATATTAATAGTCGGCCTGGTGCCTTGCTACCCTGTCTGCCATCTCCTTTCTACTTTGATTTCGATTTCGTCCTGCACAATAATGTCCTACTTTTAGCGTCTCTGATTTGGCGTAGTTTGATGACCACAGAGCTTTAATCTCTTTAGAATTGAAGAGAATCGGCACGGACACTGCTTGTGCTGGATGCCGACGGATAGAAAGAACAGCAGTAGAAGGAAAGAACGTCAGTAGTAGTGTTAATATTTAATATTTAGTAGCAAGTCGGTAATTAGGAGAGGAACCCCACTGGTTCCCGGCTCGCCCTGTTAATAATAAGAATAAGAATATAAATGCAGGATGGCGGCGGCAAGAAATCTTCTGCGGGCCCTTGGTGATCGCATGTCAGCCCCGAATAACCGGACCCCTGACGTCACCCTAACCCCCACCCTTTGGGGGTTGCATGTTTCCAAAAAGGACCTGGCGGCCAAAAGGCCGCCTCTATATTGACCAATCATCGCCCCGGCGGTCTCTCTCGTGGTTTTACCCTCGAATGCTGCTATTAATATTAATACTATTATCCCATGATTGGCATCGATTTCGTTAGTTTAAATCCCAGCATGGTGAGATTGTTTTTTTTTTTTTTTTTTTGCAAAAATGTAAATAAGGAATCACGACGTGCGTGCTGAGAGCGCGTACGAAAGTAGGAAGGAGATGGCAGATAGGGTAGCCAGGTACCGGGCAGACTAAGAAGTAGAATATGCCTATACTACTCGTACCACCAACTGGTGCAGCTGGTTCGAACGTGGTCTTCCTTTGTCTTCCTGTTGTTTTTGTTTATTTTTATTTCATTTTATTGTCTTCTTTGCGGTGACCCTATGTGATTTTCATTTCTTCCTTTCTCCGATTGATAAGCCTTATTGAAGGAGTCGTGTGGCGTGGGTGGATGACGAGCCTGCTCTGCTTGTTTCGTACTGTCTGACGCCGAGGGGCCGGGCATAGTTGACGAACGCTGGACGATGGTGGCAGACAGGGTAGCAAGGTACCAGGCGGGCCAGCAGGGATACCCTGGCTGTGCTACTCGTACCATAAACTGCTGCCGCTACCTGGAGCATGCCTTGTGCTTTGTTTGGTTTGACTGTTATTTTACCTTGGTTCTTAGTCTTACTCTGTTGACGACTAGTGGTGTTTTCTTCTTTTTCTTTTTCTTTTTCCAGCTCGTTCTTTTCAAGTGTCTGCCACGTCCCCTACGTGGGGGTACGATGGTTTGTTGCTATACTGAAGTATATACATATACCAGGTATATTTTAGTTTCTTTTTTTTTTTTGCTTCTTTTCTCTTTCGAATTGTCTTTGTTTTTGTTTTTGTTTTTTCTCTTTGTTTCGTTTTTGTTTTTCTAAGTCATGGAATGTGTATGTCGTGCCTGTCGTACGCAGTATGATGACATGGCATTGCATTACATACGTGGCAACGTAGTATCTCTGTGGCGTAGCTTTGTGACCACAGAACTTGTATCTCTCTAGGTTTGAAGAATCGGCACGGACATTGGTTGTGCTGGATGTCGACGCGTAGAAAGAACGTTTAATGTGAAGAAAACAACAACAACAACAACAACAACAACGAGCGTGTGTGTGTGTGTGTTCTTCACATCAAACCGTTCTTTCGTTCTTTCTACCCGTCGACATCCGGCACAACCAGTGTCCGTGCCGATTCTTCAGTCCTAAAGAGATACAAGTTATGTGGTGACAATGCTACGCCACAGAGGTACTACGTTGCCACGTACCAGGTATGCAGTAAGCACAGACAGCAGTGGACAATGGAGTGCCATGTCATTATACTGGATACGACAAGCACGACACACACATTCTATGAAATAGAGAAACGAAGAAAACAAAGAAAAAAAAACAAAAGAATACAAATCGAATGAGAAAAAGAAAAAGAAAAAGTAGAAGAAACAAACTGTCGTGCCCCCCGCAGGGATGATGGCAGACACTTCAATAGAACGAAAAGAAAAAAAAAGAAGGAAACACCACTTCTTGTAAACAGAGTACGACTCGTAAGCGTGGGTAGGCGCAATTCGACTCGAATCGACAAGGAGAGAAATCCTTGAGGGCTGAAGCCTTCTTTCTCGCGATAAAAAATGCAAGGCACGAATCGTAGTGGGGAGGGGGGGGCGGCTATATGTGACCCCGGATACGAGTTGCGGCTATTTACACGTATATAAAAGGAAGAGAGAAATAACAGGCCAAGATGATAATATTTAATGGGAAGGAAAGAAACCAAAAAAAAAATATGCCAACAAGCAGGGTTGTGACCCAAAAGCGAAAATTGACTCCTCCGTCGGTTTTTTATGTTTTTCGACCAAAAAGTCGGTCGATTTCGGGCGGAGTTTGTTCACCAAATAAACGCAAACCGTTAACGAAACCTCACCGTAAATCCGAAAATGTCGGTTTTCGGTGCACAACCATGTCAACGAGGGCCGTACATGCATTTAGGGCGAGGTCCCTTCGCAGGGATGTTGTACATGAACGGCCTCATGGACATATGCACGGGGTGTGAGATGGTTTATTTGTAAAATTAAAATACAACAGGTGTGAGATGGAGAGGATTTCCTCCAAACTCATCATGTTTGCAAGCTGGGTGTCGTACGATTATTAATGTTGTAACTTCGATCGTGGGTACTACTATTAATAATACGAATTTGGTCTCATGTGGCCTCATGAACGATATATGCATTCCCTATCTGCGCAAAACAAAACTTGAAGCTGCAGAATTCAAAACTGTTGTGTGCCTCGGAGTAGGTTTAGCAAGCTGGGAGAAGGGATCTTTAGCGGTGTTTTTGACTTGTAAATTGCGTAGCGCGGTCTGCACTTCGGAGTCGTCGTCCGCAATTTTGAGCAATTTCCTGGTTCGATGCAAACACGGCGCAGCCGCCTTTACGGCCAGTTTTGGCCTGTTTCGGCTGCGGTTTGGGGTCAGGGTGAGGGATAGGGTAGGGTCAGGGTTGGGGGTTGGGGGTTGGGTTGGGTCTTCGCCCGTACCTGGATCCCAGCAGGAACCAAAATACCTGAACAGCCTACCAACCTAAAGATCCATTCTCCCAAATTGTAAGGGGACCTCGTTTTGTGTGTGTGTGTGTGTGTTTTTTTTTGGAAAATAGTCGAAAATGTTTTCCGAGGCTTGCCACGGGTGCGTAGTTCTTCCGATTTTTGTATTTCATGCCTGGTGTTTCTCTTTCAGTAATATATGGTTTAGTGCCATCATCAACTGCAGTGTGTTATTCACATTAAACCACTCTTTGGGTACCGGGGGGGCGGGGATTCCTCGAAGCAGCCGAACAGCAGTCCATGGTGATGTGGGCACGAGGATGAGGCACAGCTGAGTAGGCAGCGCCGCGCATCCGCCGTGGGTGGTGTCCAAGGGAATGGGGGGAGAGGGGGTAACAGGGGAGGTGGAAGGAAACCCAACCAACGGAATGCGGGGAGGGGGGGGGGGGAACGGAGGAGTAGAAGGAAAACCGCGGTGGACGAAAGTAGGAAGAAGATGGCAGACAGGGTAGCAAGGCACCAGGCCGACTACGAAGTAGAACATGCCTATTGGTATGCTACTCTTGCCGCCAACTGGTGCAGCTGGTTCGAACGTGGTCTTCCTTTGTCTTCTTTAGTCTGTTTGCGCTCGATCCACAGCAGTTGTGATTTTTATTGTATTTTATTTATTTCTCTTCCTTTCTTCTATGGATATGCCTTGAGAAAGGAGTCGTGTGGCGTGGGTGGATAACGAACCTGCTTTGTTTGCTTGTTTCGTATTGTCTGACGCCGAGGGGCGGGGCGTAGTTGGCGAACGCAGGACGGAGACGGCAGACAGGGTAGCAAGGTCCCAGGCGGACTAGTAGGGAGAACCTGGCTATGCTACTCGTACTCATACCACAAACTGATGCGGCTACCTGGAGGGTGCTTTGCGCTTCGGTTCGCGTGCTATTTTTCCTTGGTTCTCTTATTCTCACTCTGTGCGTAAGTAGTAGCTCTGCTGTGGCGTAGTTTCGTGACCGCAGAACTTGTATCTCTCTAGGAGATGATTGAAGAATCGGCACGGACACTGGTCGTGCTGGATATCGACGGGTAGCATGTGAAGAAAACACAAGTGTCTGCCACATTCTCTGCGGGGAGGCACGACAGTTTTTTTTCCCTTTTTTTTCTTCTTCTCTTTTTATTTGTTTTCTTTCTTCGTTTTTTTTTTCGTTTTCTCTCTTTCATAAACATATACCTGGTATATATGTATATATCGTCGTGCCTGTCATATCCAGTATGATGACTTGGCATTGCATTGTCTGTCTACTGCTGTGGTACCGTGTGTGTGTGCTCTTCACATTAAACCGTTCTTCTACTCGTCGACATCCAGCAAGCCCAGTGTCCGTGCTGATTCTTCACCCTAGAAAGATACGAGCTCTGTGGTCACAGACTACGACACAGAGATAACACACCGTAATGCATTAATAGCCTACGGAATACCATGCCTTCGCACTATTAATAGGTGCGGCCGACACAACATACATACATACGCCAGCAACCAAAATACACCATAAAGAAAGAGAAGCAACGAAAAAACCAAACCGAAAAAGAACAAGAAAAACATACGTAACAATGGATCGTAATATTAATATTAATAGTATCTCTTGATGAATATGGCGTATTTTTTGCGACCACAAAGCTTCTTTCTCTCTAGGATTGAAGAATCGGCACGGACACTAGTTGTGCCGGATGTCGACGGGTAGAAAGAACGGTTTGATGTGACAGGTGAAGAACACACACACCCGTCGACATCCAGCACACCCAGTAGTATCTGTGCCGATTCTTCAATCCTATAGAGATACCTGGTACAAATTATGTGTTCACAAAACTACGCCGCAGAGATACCATTTAGGACCCCAGTTCCGTTTCGGGGACAAATCACTTGGAATTAGACTGTTTTTTCCCCGAATTGAGACCGCGGTACTAAAGAGTTGTGTGCGTAGAGAATGCAACGTCATGTTCATGATACTGCTGGATACGACAAGCACGGCATACACATTCTATGTTTGCGCGTATGAAAGCGAAAAAAACAAACAAAAACAGAAACACAAACAAAACAAATCTGAAGAATGGAAATATCAATTATTGTACTACGAGACAGCATTAATAAATATCAATGAACAGGATATGTTTCTCTATTTTCATCAGAGAAAAGAAAATTAAATGGGGTGTGCGAGGACTAAATTCCACTGACAAGGTGTGTTCTTCACATTTAACCGTTATGTTGTTGTTGTGTTCTTCAAATTGAACCGTTCTTTCTACCCCTCGACATGCGGCACAACCAGTGTCCGTGCCGAATCTTCGATCTTGAAAAGATAAAAATCACACCCTCTGGACAATTATTATTTCAATAGTATGTTGTGTCTACAATTGATTCAGGAGGATGTGTGTCAATTGCATTTGTCTTGACAAATGTTGTTGGTGACTGTCTATTAATTGAAATTGTCAATACAATTGATTTCGGCGATTGCCCATCAACTGAAATTGGCCAGGCAATTGTTTTCGGCGATTTGTCTATGAATTGGAGTTGTCCAGGCAATTGATTTCGAATACCATCTACTAGTTGGAATTGTGTGAGCAATAGGTTTCGAGTGTTGTCTATGAATTGGAATTGTCCAAACAAATGGTTGCGGAGACCGCCAATTAATTGGAATTATTCACCAAATTGATTTCGGGTGCTATCCAATAATTGGAATTATCCAGACAAATGGTTTCGGGTATTGTCCACTAACTGAAATTGTTCAGACAATTGATTTCGGGAGCTGTCTATTAATTGGATTTGTCTGAACATTTGATTTCGGCTGCTGCTTATTAACTGAAATTGTCCGCACCATTGATTTTGGGTGCTGTCAATTAAATGGAATTGTCCAAACGGACTTCGGCGACTGGAAAGTAGTTGGAACTGTCCGCACAATTCATTTCAGATGCCGCACAAGAAATCAATTGCTCGATAAATGTCATGGCCGTGTACCTACAGTAGTTATTGTATTATGATGGACACTCCCTATTCAATTGATACTACTCGTAATATGACACAATAGAGAACCTTGCAAATGACTGCGTATTGAGGGAAGTTCCCGATCCTGTTGTAGAGGCAATACTAGCATGGTGGTACTGTTGTGTACTGACCAAATCAAATGTAGTTCTACAAGTAGCTGCCAGCTTTCAAATAACAGAGCCCTCCTACACTCGATAGTCATGACAATTCCAATTAGTAGATCGCTTCCGAATCCCATTGTCCGGACAAATCCGATTAGGGTCAGGTAGGAGAAATTGTCTGGATAATAGAGCTCGACGCCTTTCAATTAACTGGAATTAGGGACCACAATAGACAGTCAATTGCAGTAGGAAGCTATTAATAGACGATTGGACTGTTGTCTACTGTCCAGGGTGTGAAGATATGCTATTAATAATACAGCAGTAGTTTTTCTGTGATCACAACACTACGCCACGGATATTCTAAATTGTTACGCATTGAGCAGCAAAGATGTCAGGAGACATGCCAACCAACGCCAAACGTGCGCTGTCAAGGGTGTAGGGCAGAGTGTTCCACACTAAAATCTAGTAGTTTCGTGTCAGTCAAGGCATGTCAAGGCAAAGTTGCCGTCTGTCAGGGGATGAAAGTCCTGTCTCCTGACATCTTCGGTACGCAGAGTAGACAACGCACTGCCATGTCATCATACTGGATACGGTACGACAGGCATGACATACACATTCTATGAAAGAGAGATCACGAAAGGAAGCAGAAAATAAAATAAACGGAGAGCAAAGAAACGAATCAGAGAGAAGAAGGAAAGGGAAAAAGAAAAGAAAAATCTGTCGTGCCTCTCCTGAGGAGATGTTGGCAACAGGAAAGACACTTGAAACGTGAAGATATGTTTGTGTTCCTATTATCAATATTTATTATTATTATACGAGCACCTTGGTAGTCGAATGTGTGTGTGTTCTTCACATTAAACCGTTCTTTCTACCCGTCGACATCCAGCACATCCAGTGTCAGTGCCGATTCTTCAATCATCTCCTAGAGAGATAAAAGTTATGTGGTCGCTAAACTACGCACAGAGATACTACAAATACATTGGTGCGCAGTAAGCACAGTTAGTGGGCAATGCAAGGCCATGACATTATACTGGAACGCCGCAGGCGTCACCGGTGGCTTGGTAGGTGGTCCGCGCGCCTGTCAAGATCATTTTCGTGGGTTCAAGTCTCACTTCTGGATGTTCGAAAGTTGGATTAGGGCAACAGCGTTGTTAGCAGTTTAGGGTTACGGAAGATATAATGCTGTCGTTGTTTTCACCTGAACTCAAATCAAAGAGTCCGTGATCACATCTATAGGTGCTGGAGCTCTAATATTAGGAAGATGCGAAACTTTGAAACAAAAAAAAAAAAAATCCCGCCGGGTAGCACGACGCTACCCACCTAAAACACACGAGACGAAAAAGGCGCACACATGAAATTAAGTCAATGTGCCGGCTGAACTACAATAGTACCATTATTTTATTATTGTTATTTGTCCTCCGGCGGATTGGTAAGAATAAAGCTCCAGCTCACCACACTTCCACGTTCAAATTTGGTGTGGCATGGCCGCAGGTATCCTCTCATCTGCAGCGTAGAGTTCCCCCCGTCCCCGCAACCAACCAACTCGTGGCTACTGACTACAGCGGTTGCTGTCTGGAGTGCTGCCTGCACTGTGCGAAAACGCACGGTAGTCGTGAACACAGAGAGGAACACGCCTGCTGTCTGAGTTACTGCTGTCAGAGTGACGACTCGCAGACGTGACGGTGAAAAAATAGCAATCGAACCGAAAAACACCATACTAATACCAACGGTCGAAACGCCTTCCCGGACTCTGAGAAGGTGCAGCACAGCTATGATACCACGTCCCTGATAATTGCGGGGGTCATTCCCCATGAAGGGTATTCAACTCTGTCAACACTACAAAGACCTGTGACGTAAAAAATAGGTACATACTACTGCCTCGTAAAAAAAAAGCCGGAAAAAAAAACGAAATTACTGCTGCTCTCGTGATGGCCACCTTGTCGCCCCAGCCCCCTCGGCCCGCTCCTTTTCTCTCGTTGTCACTCCCTTCCAGTCGGTTCCCCTTCTCCCCCGTCCCAAAACAATATGCTCCTCGCACTTGCGGTTGTGATCTGAAAAAAAAAGTTCGCGCTCAGGATAAGCTTAGTCCGTATCTTCGCCGCTCATCGACGCTCAGTCTCCCTCCTTTGTCGTCGGATCCAGCCTCTCCTGCAGGCGCAGTTAGACTACTGTGCCGCTGTTTTGCCTCGTGGTGGCGCCTTCCTCCACGCACGGACGCCCCGATTGAGCATTGCTCCTCTGTCGCTGCTGCCTAAAAAGACGCGCGAATCGCATAATAGGTGTCCGTGCCTGACACGCCACGCACGACCCAACGCTACCGTCACGCCGAGCCCTCGCGGCCACACACAGCAGCAAGAAGGTATCCCTCGTTTGAGGGTGAGTCCGGCCTTCCACTCGCCAGAAAGACCTACCCCACTCGCTTTAAGCCTGATAGGGCATACCGCAGCATGCCTTGCCGAGGCAGCGAGAGGAACGCAGGTATACGTACGGCCTTTCTTGTTGCCGTTCTAATCAAGGAGTCCGTGGTCAGACAAAGGTGCAGGAGCCCTTGGAAGGCCTGCAAAACTTTTTTCTTTATTTTTCAAGTCAAGTAAAACCAGGTAAATATTGCTGTACCATGGTAAATTCTGCTCTTCCTTGTTGCACTCGGCAAGAAATATGGTTCCCCGTAAATAATACGCACCCGCGGAAACGCCCCACGCGCATTACACGGTCTGCAAGACTACCTCCAAATAGTGTCGCCCCCAGATGCAGGCTGGTTACGTACAAGTCCCAGGTAGCTGCACTAAACCTGTGAATCGTACAACATCACCATCAGTATCGCATTCGCCGGTTCGGCCTTACCTCCATGCCCGATTAACCTGAATCGTCTATTAATGCTATGCTGAGACAAACCTCACTGCTCATATTTTGTATCAACCGACGTGTATAGCAGAGTAAACCCCATGCTCTAGGCAGCGCTTCTTCCACTAATTTATAAAGTAACAAATGAATACTGCTGTATTTGAGCCTTGCATCACCCCGGGCGTCCCAAGGGGAACCTTGTACCATGTAAGTACCAAAAGGTGATGTTTTTTGCTTTGTGAGTACCACTGTTGGTGTTCGACCAGCGGGCTCTTGGAGCATTCCGCCTGTCTGTTCGCAAAAAAACCCTGGTGTCTTCTGCCCTTCGCGTTGCCCTTTTTTTTTGGCGTCATTCCCTGCCTTGCCTTTACCCTGCCCTACCTTACCCTGCCCTATCTTACCCTACCCTACCATACCCTACCCTACCTTACCCTTACCCTACCCTACCCTACCCTACACTACACTACCCTACACTACACTACCCTACCCTACCTTACCCTACCCTACCCTACCCTACCCTACCCTACCTACACTACACTACACTACACTACACTACCCTACCCTACCCTACCCTACCCTACCCTACCCTACCCTACCCTACCCTACCCCCTACCCTACCCTACCTTACCCTACCCTACCCTACCTCCCTCTGACGGCAACTTGAACCGTTATCAACGGAAGGTGCAAGCGACGCTGGACGACAAGATTTCGCTGGCGATCGTCATGTGCGTCGTTTTCTTGGGGGACACAGCCCGCGGTATTTTCTTCCCGACCCTCTGGACGAACGTGAAGAAGTTGGGGCAACCGCATCACCCTCGGGTACTGCGTGGGGGCCTTCAGCCTCGGCAGGCGAGTGTGATTTGTCGATCCTTTTCTGGCTGCGGCCCCCTTTTGGGTAGCAGACTGTTTACCAGGTATACTTTGGAGTGATGTTGTTTCCCGAGATGGGACTGCAGTTCCTTGGCAGGGGTCATAGCCCAGCGCTCCTCGGCAAAGCTTGTGGAAACACTCTTTGGACGTGATGACTCTCTTACAACTCGAGAGGGGAAAACTGGCGGGGGAAACAGCGATGCTTACGGCGGAACGGCCCATGACGTGATCGAGGGGTGGCCTACACAATTCGGTGTCCGAGTTGCGATGCAAGGAGTCGTGCGTAGATAAGGCGCGGGTGCAGGAAGGAACAGCGATCCTTCCCTTAGTACTGGTCGCTGAAGACGCTGTCGCTAGCAGACGGCTGACAGCCTCTCAAAGTTCTCCTCGTTTCTGGTGGCTCTCTTGGGATCGCAAAGGGGGTTTAAGTTATAACCCATTCAGTGCTGCGGTCCTTTTTTTGAGGACAACTTAGTTGGCATTGTGAGTATGGGACACTTGTTTGCGGTAGTATATAGTAAAAGGGACTCAAGACTAACCCTGGCCGACCGGGGGTTGGAGGAGGGGGGGGGGGTGGGGAGGGGTGGGGGGGGTCAGGCGAGAGAGGGTGGCTGTATTGACCTAGGCTCAAACTGGTCACAGGTTGGAATATGCCCGACTCGTTTAGGACTGCACTCGCATCGTGGGGACAAAATTTACGTAATTTGGGTCAGATTTAGGTTCCCCGTAGGGTGCACTAGTAGCAGTAGAGCAAAAGACGCTTGCTTCGTTTAATAGGTGCAATCTGCATTTTGTATATAGGCTCCCACGTTTGAGGAGAGGTTTACGCAGGCTTTCATTTTCTCGGTCGAATAAGGATTGAAAACGAATGTGTGATGACATTTCCTTCTTTGTGACAGATGAAAAAGCAAAATATGTGCTGTCATTTTTACGATAGAAAAGGGGTCAAAACACTGTTGTATAATGTGTGGGACTAATTTTGCAGTTTTTGCAGTGAGACTGAAAAGTTTGTTTTTTTTTTTTCAACTAACTGCTTTCCGGCACACACAACCCCGCGTTCTCTTTGCTACATATGTACAGGGTGGTGAGCTCCCCCTACTTCGGCAACCTGTCTACGAAGCACGGGTACCGATCGGTCCTCTTGGTCGCCAGCAGCATCATCGCCGTGAGCGCGTTGGCGTACGCTCTAGCTTGGGACACAGCATCCCTCATCATTGCCCAGATAGTAATGGGCGTGGGCAGCGGCACCCTCGGAGTGACTAGGGCCTACGTGGCCGACAAGTCGACCCCGGAACAGAGGACATACTTCCTGGCTTACACTACGTGAGACGTTTTTTCGACAGGGGATATAGGGGTTGCAACTAGGGGTAGCACTTTTCGGCCCAAGATATTTCTACCTGACCGGACTCCTTCCCCCAGTATGGTTGGAATATTTACACCGTATGTACTACTATTTTTCGTGTTTTTTTCTATGTTTTCGTGATACACCTACTGTACGTCCCTAGGCCACGAGATTCACCGGGTCGCACTCTTCGCTTTTCTCCGAAATCAGGTTCTGGGTGAGGTATAGTGCCCCTACACCGTAATCAAGTAAAAAGCCTCACCAAAATTAGGTGCTACCCCTATAAGGCAAAACACGCGTCGTGAGTGAAGCGAGCGCCAGTCGTTTTTATTTTTTGGGCGGTCTTTTTTGTTTCGCTGTCTGTCGCCGCAGTTGGCGAAAAAAAAGAAAAAGAAGAAACGCCACGAGTTGCCGCAGATCCTTAAAAAAAAAGTTCTGAATGGACTTTTTTTTTTTTTATCGGTCCGCCCGTCCGTTCCCCCCCGTCCGTCCGTCCGTCCAAAAATATATATATTAATTGAATGATCTGCGTCCGAAATAATAGTTGTCCGAAACTACCCCATGATTTTGTACGTCGGAAAGCATGCTATTACAGCAGTATTACGGGGGACCATAGTAAATAGGACCCCCTACACACAAAAAACTATACATTTACCTATTTTTACCAACAAATATTTGGTCCTGTTTACTATGGCCCCCCGTAATAGTATTGACCGTCTTGGGGACTTTGGAGAATAACGTTGACCGTGAAAGGTGACTAACGCGGCAACGGCCACTACTGCTGTGTAATTGGGGGATGACACAAATTGGTGTCCGAGTTACAATGGTTGAATGCAAAGGAGTCCTACGGCACGAGGGTCAAACAACAATATCCTACCCGCACTACCCGCACTGCTGGGCGGTCATGCTGTTCCTAGATGGTTGGTGACACCAGAAGTTGTCATGTTTTCGTCGCTATCTCGGGAGTTCCAGATTGATTCATACGTATTCTTCTTGGCTAAACAGGCTTTAAGAAATCTATCAAGAAATACCCTTAGAAATTATCAAGTATACAAGGAAGAAAGCAGGTACGTGGCCTATAGAGGTGCTCGCCGTGTACTTGGAAGGAGAGTGAAATGAATATCGCCCCTTCTCTGCTCCTCCGCCAGGATAAGGATAGATGGATGTTAGCCTGTAACCTATTTTCGGGTTTCTTACCATAAGGCCGATACTGCTGTATGATATACCAGGTACATACATAATATATGCCAGGTACGAGATATATATAGTATGTGTATCCACTGCGTACGTAAAACCCTCTGTGCATGCATGCTCGCCTGTAGAACCGTTATATAGAATGTGTTTGTTGTTTTGTTGTTGCGAGTGTTCGCGGGGGGGCACTTAGCCGAGGCGCGCGCGTGCGATTTGAAACCCGCCACCCTTTGGATGTGCATCCCACGTGTTTGGGGCCACATTGCGTGGAATGAGTGCGGAATCGTTTTTACAGATTATTCGCTAAAGGGTTTATATGCCATCGGATTGCCCCCGTTGCCACTTCGCCATTTTGTTGGTGGCTGACTTTCGGTTGTAGACACCAGTGTGGCCAGGTGCTTATTTTCCGAACAATTTCTCAGAGGGCTGTTTGTCCCCGCGTCCTGTCCCGCTTCGCTGTCATTGGTGCCAGGTTCTTGAATCCCCAGACGAGTTCTTGACAAAAACTGTCCACGCGTACCGTACCGTCCCGTTTTTTGTTGTCGTCTTTTGCCCCTCGTCCCGTCCCGTTTTTTGTTTGCTGCCCCTCATCCCGTCCCGTTTTTTGTGTTTTTTTCCCCGCGTCTCATTTTTTTTTGTTTTTCGCCGCGCGTCTTGTCCCGTTTTTTTTTGTTTTCTGCCTCGCGTCCGGGGTACCTTTTTTTTGTCTCTTGCCCCGCGTTCCGTCTCGTTAAAAAATGGGTATAAATTTGCTGCGTCCGGAGCAGAGCCGTGCAGTATGCGGGCTTCACCTGCATGCCCTTCGTGGGAGGCCTTCTGTCTTTCCTGCTCGGGTCCCGCAACATCCCGCTCATCGGGAATGCGCTGGTCCTCAACCAGTTCACTGCCCCCGCCTTCGTTATGTGCATCGCGGCCATAGTGCTCTTCGGACTCCTGTACTGCGTGTTCAAGGACAGCATCCCCAAGCCTAAGAAGAAGGGAAAGCCCACGTCGACCTCTGCCGCCCTGGTGTACTCTAACGCCTCCGCTGCCAAGTATCTCATGGGAGCGCCCTCGGATGTCTCGCTCGCGCTGAGCAATCCGGACGGAGGGGAGGAGGAGTGGCCCCCCGCTGAGTTTCGTAAGAACGGGGATGCGAGTAGTGGACCGACTGGGCTGTTCGTGGACTCCGAGGACGAGGAGGAGGCGCGGAGGACTCCGGCTCACTCCGCCGCGACGAGGGATGTTGAACGGGGTGCGGTGACGCTGTCCGACTGCCACCGAAGCATGGACGCGAACGGATACAGTCGAATCCAGCCTGGGGAGGAGGGAGGAGGATCAGGGACACCGTCCGTTGCGAACGGTCATCGGGGTCCTCCGAAAATGGAGGCCATGAGGGAGGGGGGGGAGGGGAGGGGTGTCGCGATTGGTTGTGCCGATGCAGCATGCCGAGCCTCCCCAACATGCTCATATATGGAGGGTTCCTCCTGAACTTGAGCACGAAGGGGACCATCGCGTGCTTCGAGACGCTGGGGGCGGAGTACGCGATGACGCACTTCGGCATGTCCAGCGCCGAGGCCGGGTCTGTCTTTGCCACCTTCGGCTCGATGGGCGTCATCTCACTGCTCTCCATGCGTGCAATCTGCCGCTTCTACAACGACGTGCAGATCGTGCTGGGCGGCATGGTGGTGATGATGGTGGCCTGCATTCTCTTCATCCCTTGCCCTACAGGGGCCGCCGGCATACCTATGTTCCTCTGGGCGGTGTTCCTCATGTACTCCGTGGGGTACCCCATCGGGCATACAGCTGTAAGTCCCCGTCCCCACCCCCCTCCCGCCTCCTTCATCATCACTTTCTCTTTCAGCGTCGCCCAAAGATATTTCCATGCCTTGGATGGTAGGAGGGGCCAACCCTGTGTACCTGTTTACGTCGAAAAGCTTACGGTAGAGCTGCAACGGAATGTAAAAGCTGACCCGCATATTGCAGGTTGAATACAGCATGCGCATTACGGTTGTACGTAGCCTCGCTTCCTTCATTCGTCCCCGTCAGCTTCGTGCTGAGGCTCAAATACAACTCTCAACTTACGATTCGAGCATCATCCCATTCACGCCGAAGAGCTCCAGCGAAGTGTAAAGCTGACCGCACATGGGCGGAGTGGGAACTACTGAAAGTATTTTAGCGAGCTAAAAAAGCGGCGAGTGAAGCTCGGTCTTCTATTGTTGTGCGGTGCCATCAAGCGTCTAGGAAGAGCATGCAGTATTACAACTATCATTATGTACGTGGGTCTTATATCTCCCTAGGTACACCATGTTGCAGTTCGGACACATCCCGTGTCCCCTATCCCGTTTATTGTGTCCGCTGCTGTAGTCGCATTTTTTTCGTGAATGGTTCCCTCTGAAGTCCCAAAGGGATTAACAATGAATCTCCAGTCGGAAAAATAGCAGCCGGGCACACAAGTACTCTTACGTAGTACCTTTGTGTAGGGCTTGTTCGCCGCGTCAGCTTCCTCCTGAGGCTGAATACTTACAGCTCTCCGTTTGTTGTTGAGAGTACATATGATACGACCCCATTCATTCATGCGAACCGTTTTTAGTCCACTCCGCGCCCCCCACGAGGCCGTCGCTCAAGGCGTTCGGTGTTTACGCGTCACAGCCTAAAAAAAGCCAACAAAACCCATGCTAAGGAAACAGACATAATACGATATAATAGTGATCCCTCTATAGTGCCGGTATGTGTGCCCCAGCCAGCTATACCGGCACTATCAAGTAGCCACCGGCACTACTGCGCACGCTGCCACACTGATTAATCATCCCGTATGTGCAAAGCGATTTGACAGGCAATATAGCGGGCAGCCGGCACTACCCAACCGGCGCTATAGAGGGACCACTTCCTTGTACCCGTAGTATTTTTTTCTTCGGTTTGTTGCACCAAGAACAGCTACGTATTGTAGCGGGAAACCGGCACTATAGAGTGACCACTACTGTATATTCGTAGTATTCTCTTCGGTTAGGTGCAACAAAAACGGCTACTTTAGCGGGCAGCCGGCACTAAAGACGGGCCACTACTGTCGTGTGGGACGTACAGTAGCAGTAGTAGTAGTAGTAGTTGTTGTTGTTGTTGTTGTTGTTGTTGTTTTACTCTGTTGCTTGCAGCAAGAAGGGCTACTAAGTATTTCCCCCTTTGCACGCCCCTGGCCTCTCGGTGACTCTGGGGTGACAGGTGCTGGGGCTGTTCTCCAAGGTCGTCGGGGCGCAGCCGCAGGGCACTCTCTTGGGATGGTTTGGCTCCTCGGGCTCTGTGGCTCGCATCGCGTTTCCAGTCGTCGCCGGTAAGAACGGAAGCCTTGACTTGCCCTCTCGGGCAAAGATGTCAGGAGACAGCACTTTCACCCCTTGACAGAGGGCAACTTTGCCTTGACATGCATTGACTGACACCAAACTGCTAGTTCTCAAACTCAGCCTTACGTTCTTGACAACGCACGTTTTGCCTTGCTTGACATGCCTCCTGGCATCTTTGCTATCGAGGGGAAAATAAAGCGCCTAGATCTACACGTACGTATAATACGAACCTACGTGAGATACGACTAATAAATGTTAAACTAGTATGTAGGATTAAGTACAGGAAACGCCAAATTCCTGTAGGACGATGTTGAACTAACATGTAGGATAAAGCATAGGAAACGCCCAATTCCTGTAGGACAATGTTAAGTTAGCATGTGAGATGGTCGGTGAGAATGGAAGCCTTCAGTTGCCCTTTCGTGGGGAAAGAGGTGCCTACATGAGACGGATGTACGACAAATGTTAAACTAGCTTGTACTAGGATAAAGTGTAGGAAACGCCAAATTCCTGTGGGACGTTGTCCATTCAACATGCAGGATTAAGCGTAGGAACCGCCACATTCCTGTTGGACAATGTTGAACTACCATGTATAATATTGTAGGAAAAAGTATAGGAAACGGCCAATTTCTTTACGACAATGCTCCTTTAGCATGTAGGATACCTTCTACTCTACTATAGACGTCAACAATTACGGCTGTGTTGGAGCCGCGTGTAGTTCCACTGGTTTTTTTCAATATGTGCGGAACAAATACCCTACGGACGCTCATATATCTGACCCCAACCCTAACCCCATCTCTTAGCCTTCACCGCGTGTGGTGTGTACGATATATTAGACCCTTGGGAAGTTCGTCAAGAACAAAATCCGGCAGAAAAACAAGATTGAAAAGTGGTTTGGCTACGTTACAGTTCACATATCCTAGACCACTCTGATCGAAAATAATCCCCGTGGGACACCGACATCAACGTCCGAAGACGTCAATGTCCGAAGGTGGCTTATATTCCAGTGGTGATGTTTTTGGCCGTTTCCCACGTACTGGATAAAATACCATTTGCGTTTTGGCATATCTCGGGTACAACCCCCCCCCCCCCCGCGCGCCCTAAGTTCAGATGTTATAATATATCTGGCTGGTACCATGTTGGTTGTTACGTAATTGTATCGTCGCTGTACGAGAAGGATGCAATCGGTACCTGTACATAGGCTGCATCGACGGGGTTTTCTTTTTCTTGTACCATCTGTTGATGGTGTGCGCGCAAGTCGGTACTGAGAGGAGGATATTCTTGCCGCTTCAAATGTGTACCATATACCGGCGCCTGATATGTTTTACCTGGAGTAAAAAAGTCTATTTTGCCGCATGAGATCCCCCCGAGCGTATGTTATTTTGGACATCAACCCTTGGTCTATCACTTCACTGCTAAAATAAAGTGCCCAACTCTGAATTGAACTGGTCTGCCCCCCCCGGCCGCCCCCCATCCCTGTATTGTATACCTGGTATATGTGTAGGTTGGGTTGGCGTCGTTTTGCGACGACGCTGTAAAACACGCCGCTCAGTGCGTGACCTAGACAACCAGGGTACGACTTTTTATTTTGTTTTTTGTTTTCGCGGTCACCACGGCTGGCGGTCGAGTTAGATCACTTTTTTTAGGGGGGAGAACCTTAAGACCGCACAAGGGGGATGATCGTATCATGCAGAGTGTATCAGTAAGGCATCCACGAGGCAGGTACATAGTAAACCCATTGCTGACTCTGGAAGCGGCCACACCAGACTCTAAATCAACTCGTTGACGCGGTCATCCGTATGCAAGAAAATTCGCCTCAAAAGCGGTTCTAATTACGGCGGACCATAGTAAATAGGACCATGTTGTTAGTAAAAATAGCGAAATATAAAGGTTTTGTGTGTACCGTAGGTCCTATTTACTATCGTCCCCCGTCATAGTAGGATGCAGCTCACCCTTCATGCGACTTGCCCAACACCTCACGGCGCTTCGCACCTGGTGCAAGCGATGTCTGCCTGGTCGGTGAAGACCCAACGTGGTCCGTCCAGGCATTCGTAGGGATGCGAGGGTGTATGGTCACACACGACTACGGCCATGCATGATAATGAGTACACTCTCCCCCCCCCCCCCCCCCCGCACACGCAGGTTATGTAAATCGATTATATTACATCAGACTCCCCCCCCCCCCCCCCCGACCGCTCCATCTCGAAAAAGATGCGTGATCAATGGTCAAATGACTTAAGGCAAGCAACAAATGAGTACGTCCCCCCTCGGCCTCACTACCCCTCCCCCCCCCCCCCCCCCCCCAATACCCAACTCTGACTTCAAGTAGTCTGCCCCCCTCCCCTCCACGCTCGGATGTGCAGGTTACTAAATCGACGTTGTTACATGATGTACCACCCCCCCCCCCCCCTCCCCCCCCCCACCCTCCCAACACCCCCCCCGCCCTTACACTGGCGCAGGTGTGATATCGGAAAAGCTAGGCACCTCGACATTGTTCTTGGCGCTCGTGGTGGTTCTGTGCATCACCGTGCTCATCCTCTTCGCCTTCCGGCATCCGTACTTGGAGTGCGTCGAAACCACCAAGAGGAAGCGATCGCTGCCGCCCCCGGCCGGGGTCGAAAAGGAAGGGGGAAACACGAGGGGCAAGTAGGGCAGCTGCCTTCCCGCGAATCGCCAGAACCTTTTTGTAGGTGTTGTTTGTTGACACTTAAGCCCTGGGTTGCGGACCGATCGATCCCCCCTGTGGCTGTGGCGAAGCAATCGACCTTCTGGTTTTTGAAAATATGTGGGCTTGTCGAGTTCTAGTGTCCGGGTGGTGCCTTAGTTGAACTTTTTAGTTCTACGACAGGTTTCGTATTGATTTTTGTTTTTTTGTGGTTTGTTTTGGTTTTCTACTCGTACTATTTAGGTGCAGGGTCTATCTAGCTTGTGGACTTTTTTTCGAAAGTTCGTGGTCTTTTTTCTGATGTCTACGTCGGGGGTGGGGGCCAGGTTGTGAGTTTTCTATGTACCAGGTACGTGAAGGGATCGCCGGTGGATTTTTCTGGTGTTTTTTATAGGGATTTTGAGTCACGGGACACCTGTTTGTTTTTTCGGCAGAGCTGAGGGTGGATGAAGGCTTTGGTGCTGTTGGACGAAAGGCGGACAGTCAACGCCGACCTGTCAAGTTCGAAGGTATCCCTTACTCTACCCCGAACCGAGCAAACGAAAGGCCTGGTTGACTGGTGTGTTCTGGGAAGACTTTAGGTCGCTGTGTTTGGAAAGGCTCTAGGTCGATGTGTACCGGCAAATACTCTATAGGTACGCTGTCGCTTGGAAAATACTCTGTATAGGTCGCGGGGGGGGGGGGCGATTTTTGTTTCTAGTTCACAGCGATTTGTCGTCGCAATTCACGGCGACTTGTTTGTCGTTTTTTTGTTGTTATCAGCTGCGCTCTTCACGGTTTTTGACCCCAACCCACGGGTCGGGTCAGTAACGTTTCGAAATCTCACGGGCTGGTTCGGGTCAGATCGGCGCAGGAGGTTTTCAAACCCTAGGGATCCGGACGGGTCACGCTTATTACCCGACCCGACCCGGCCCGCGAGGTTTGACCCGACCTGTGAACAGCCGTGGTTTTGTTAATGTTGATGTTGTTTGCTGTGTGTTTTGGGCCCGAACGAAATGGCGGGACGCTGTGTGTGCGCGTGTGTGCTGTTTCTGTCCAACAATGGCAGGGGGACCCACGGGTGAGAACCTTTTTTTTGTTGTTGGGGGAAAAAAGGCCACGTATCGGTTTTTGTGTTTGCTTTTTGTTTTTTGTACGTAAGGCACGCCAAAAAACAGTGGTTCAGCGAAATAGTTCAGTGGTAGTACCCGAGGGAAAAAAAAAAAAATGGCGCTGAAACGCGGCGGCACTTCAAAACAGATGGGCATCTGGTACGCAGCAGTGCCTTGGCCCCGCCCGGCCTTATTAGAGTGTGCTGGTTGTTGGTATGGTGATGTGCTGCTGTCATGCCGTGTTTCAGCAGCGTCAGCGTAGCCTGTTTCAGCAATGCCTGCCTTGTTCGGGCCGTATCATGGTGTCGTGCTGTGCTGCTGTCTTGTCGTGTTTCGGGAGTGTGCCATGATGCCGTGGATCAGCACAGCTGTTGAACGCTGTAGAAAAATGCTTTTTTTTTCGTACGAGCGAAACTGCGCCGCCCGGGGGTAGTAGCGTTTTTGCTCTTGCAAGGCATGCATGTAAGCAGGTTTCGATCCAAGCGTTGCGCCAAACCAGAGTTCATTGAAAGGTCTGTGTATGCTCTCGCTATTTATAGTAAAACAGTGCTTGGAGAGGAGAACATGATTGATAATTCTGCTGCGTGTGTGTGTGTTTTTTTTTTTGTTGTACTTCGATGTGTTGTGTGGAGAATAACGTATTCGTGCCTGCCCACTATTTTTGTCATGCAAATGGTTCCTGACGATGATAGTGATGCGGGAGAGGGAATAAGGGAGCACCTTGATTGACGCGGTTGGTCGTGGCAGCGATGGAGGTTGGTGGGTTTGTTGTAGTGCGGTTGAGTATCAAGTGGCCCCCTCCCATTTCTGCTGAACAGTGTCCTATGTGCTTTGTTAGCCATGTGCCTGATCAGGTTTATATTCATATGTAGTTACAAGTACCGTTCCTTGAACCCAATATGCACGTTAAATACCAGAGGCGCACGAAAAAAAGACGAACAACGATACCATGCTCCTTAAAAGGTAGCGATAAAGAAATGGAAAAGGGGGCAGTAGGGCGGAGAGATTTATGGACAAAGTTACGTACGAAAATCGATTTTTTTGTTAGTAGTTGTGCACCAGTACTTGATTTTTGTATAACCCCTGGCCCGTCCTTTGTCTAGGTGTCGAGAATGAGTAGTGGGGTATCGGATTTATTTTTTGGTGCTCACCTCTGGGTGGCTGTTATGAAAAGTGGGGTATATGGGAGGAGGAATGGGGTATAAATATCACCTTGAGGCGGTGGTAGTGGTCGCGGTTGGTTGGTGGTTGGTTGTTTTGGAATTGCGGACGAAGTGCCCCATCCAGTTACAATGTAGTGCTGCTGCAACTTGTTCTATTTGCCGTGGCAATTCAGTCTATTTACGTATTTATGTATAGTTTGAGCAGTTTTTGAACGCTGTACGATATAAAAAAAATGGCATGGGAGGAAGAGGGGGGAGGGGTGGGATATCACCTTTTTTTATGTTGCGGTTGAATGCTGGTTTGATTTTTCCTGCGGTACTGATGGGAATTCGGGCCGAGCGGTCACCCCATTCTGCTGAAAAAGCCCTCCATGTAGTGGCGGGCTTTTTTTATTTTCTATTTATAGTACTAGTAGCATTCTTTGCACGCAATAATATCAAAGGTTTCGCGTCGATTATTCACTTTTCTTTCTGCAATTTTGGACGAAAACTTGAATAGTAGGCATTCGACGCGCTAGACGGGTGAAGCGAGGTGACCCCTCGTGGCTCCCTGGCAGGCTCTGCTTTTTGGGGATTCAGCAAAGATGATATTTATGGAATATGGGATCGTGTCGACTATTTTTCCACCGCGTGGAGAACAAGAAATAAAAAAGGCAGGCAGGCAGGCAGGCAGGCGGCAAAGAGGGCCACGATGCAGTTATGTATGTAGGCATGTATGTATGTATGTATGTGTCGTGTGTCGAATGTACCAGTAGTACGCCTCTCTCTCTCGGCAGCGCCAGAAAAAAAAATTACGAACACGAACACGGCGAAAATACCACGAAGGCACCGTCACCAACGCAAACTCCACACACGCGAACCCGTGCAGGTTTATTTTTTTTTAATGTATTTCAGCATTGGCTCGCCCAACAAGAAACTCATTAGGTTCACAACCCTTTGACGACTGTTGGGACTGTTTTCGGGACAAACTGCCTAGAATCTAAGTGTTTTTTTTTTTCCCCAAAACGGGACTGCACTCCTGAAAGAAAAGGGTTGAGAAAGCCTTGAAATCCTTATTCTCAGCTTGGAAAACCGAGTCTCTACTTGGTTAATTGCAGGCAAGGGTACCAGGGGCAGAAATGACTGGTACTTACTGGTACGGTACTCTATCAATAACGACCTTTGTAGACCTTGATTCCAATAAAAGGGTTGAAAAATAAATACCATAAACCCTCATAACCCGAACTACCCCGATCGCCATGGGAAAATTGTCGGAACGAACACGAAATGAGGAGTTATTCCAGACAAACTCAACCATGTCGTCATGCTGTCAACGCTGGGACAAACTGTCAACACGATCCATACTGCGTGTCGGCGAGAGAGCATCTATTACATGCAGCGGGGGCAGCAACAACAACAAAAATCTCGACGTCGACCGCGCTTCTCACCAAAAACGAAAAATAGGCTACTAATAACTCCACCACGGGTACGGCGACAAAAAAAAGAAAAAGACCAAGAGCGCCTACTCTCTTTCAGATGAACCGCTCGAGACGTGACAAAAGCACAAAACAAAACAAAAGGTACGCACACATAAAGAGAGCGGTGTCAATAACCTCTGGTCAAGAACTCGAGCATCTTTTCATCTCCCGTCAACCGGGCGAGGTCGAGCAAAACGGGGTCATCTCGTCGCCGCCCCGACCCCGCCCACGCTCCAGCACCCCCCTCGCATCGCGGCGGCGGCGGCGGCGACTCCTGTCCCTCCCTCTCTCCTTCTCCCAGGAGCCACGCCGCGATGTGCCGCCGGCCGTAGGCTACAGCGTGGTTAAGGGGATCGTTCCCACCCTTGTTTCTTCGTGCAAAGTCCACGCCCTTCGAAAGCAGGTATCTGCTCGTCGTTCGCGGACAAGGAGGTCAGTCGCGCTGCATAGGGTTGAGGCTTTATATAGGTCTAGGCATAGGACTACAGTTGAGGTATGGGTTACGGAGAGCATCAGGGGTTGGGGGGGGGGGGGTTATTTGCGCGCGCGGGGGGGGGGGGGGGGGTAGGGCAAGGCGCCCGTTCTGCTCGTTCTTACGCCGCGAGCTCGACGCTTGGCGCGAACAAGCAAGCCACATACCATATCGGGCTACGTACAGTAGTGTGGCGTGCATGCATTCATGCGCAACGATGGCTGGCACCTGCACCTTGGCACGACCGAACCGACTATATACTTGTACCAATGAATAGACTCGTCAATTTACGCCTGCAGCAGTTAGTTAATGGATCGATGAAATAGTAGTGCAGCCCTCAACGAATCATCTCCAAACGCGGTAGCCCTACGTTCGAGTAGCCGGAAAGAAGCGCTATCAAACCCACTTGTTCTACAGCGCTTTTACCGCCGAACAGCGGCGGGGCTTGACAGCATGGTGACGCGGATTTTCTAGTTAATCTCGTCGGCGCACGACACAAACAGTTTCACTAAGGGATGAAAACAATGGGTGATATCTCATTACGACCAATCTTGTTGGGCGCGACACAACAGACCGCCACGAGACAGGGCCAGGAGGAAACAACAGCCGACGCACGCCATCAATACCTACCAGGTACGAGAGGGGTCTGTATTCATCGCACTTTTTTCGCCTCACCTTGCAAACACTTTCCGACTGTTGGGGCTTCTCGAGCGAGGAACTGCGCAATGAGGCATGCCCTACCGTGTGCTTTCACTACATTCTTCGGTATAAACCTACTGTAGCGCAGTAACAGACAACAAGGACTACTCATCGGAATAAGCATACTTGGTACACTTTTTCTTTTCTTAAGCCGTTTTCTGGGTGAGAAATACAGAGCTCTTCTTCAGCTGAGAAGCCTCAGGGTATATTACTGTAGGCGCAGAACCCTATTGCGGCACTGTAGCATGCACCCAGGGGGGGGAGGTGGGATGTCGGGGGGTAAGCATCACACAAATGTTTTTTTTGGTACTCACCGGCAGACTTGCAAGTCTCCCCCAGACGCCGCCCAGTGAGCCACGGAGCAGCCGTTCACATTGGCCACGTCCAGCTCTGCGCCTGCCTCTTCGACCGCCCACCTACAACACGCGCGAGACTGCTGTGAATAGTCGTCGTCCTGGGGGTCGAAGTTCGTGCTCGGCGCATGAAGTGCGGCCAAGAGCTTACCACGTGGAATAAATATTTGCTGTCCATCCCCTAGAACTGTTGGGTCTTGTGTGATCTTTTTTTTTCAAAGTGTGTCTGTCGATTTTTTTCTCTCGCATTACACATTTACTTATTTTTTTCCAGAGCTTTGCCTACGGACGCGACTATGGCAAAGAAGATCAACAAGATGAGTTGATTGACGTGAAAAAAAAAAACAGCCAAAAGCAACTGTCTCCTCGGTGGTCTCGCAGCAGTCACGCGTACGGCAACACCCCAGCGCACGAAAGAAAAAATATCGGGTTTGCGTTGTTCTGCACCCAGCCAGAGAGTTTTCATCCTTATGCGGGCGAGGTAAGCGTAGGACTAAAGCGCCAAGTCGCCCGCCGAGCGGAAATCCAAGTCCCCAACACAGGAGCAACAATTAATAGGGGAATACACAGAGATAACTCCTTCAGGCTTGAGCGGATATTTCGCCGGAGACGGAGACCGAATGCCCCAACCCCTCCCCCCTTCCCGTCCTCTTTCCTCTCCTCCCACTCCCCTCCCCTCCCCCACGCC